>CM051346.1:13096571-13705737 GCA_028015215.1 Gynostemma pentaphyllum | reverse complement strand
CCTCTGGCCAGGGCATTACCTGAAATTGGTTGTAATATCATAAGCTAACAACTTAAGCCCAGTGAGAATAATAAGCATAAAAAGTAAAGATAGACCTCAAACTCGCATTTCAATTTGTGTCCAAATAATCTGACACAATTAACTCCTAAAGTCCTTCAACTCTAGGTAATTTCATTCTATATTCTCTAAAAGGATGTTATTACTAACTCTCGTAGTCAATCCTCATCCAATTACTTGTTTTGACATAAATAAGAATAATAAATAAAACTTTGTTTAAATATAACATCTCGATTCTCTTTCTCATCTATCATATGCATAAAAGTAATGAGAACATCCCGTGGGATACGCATTCGCCATTTATGCATGAAATGAAGGTAATGTGGATTTTCACATACTATCCACCCTTATCCTTATGTATGAAGTAGCGTGGACTTCTTCTGTAATATCCACCAGTACTTATGCATGGAAGTAGCGTGGACTTCTTCTGTAATATCCACCAGTACTTATGCATGGAAGTAGCGTGAACTTTTCCCGTAGTATCCACCAGTACTTATGCATGGAGGTAATGTGGACTTTTCTCGTATTCCACCATCAA
Source organism: Gynostemma pentaphyllum (assembly GCA_028015215.1). Lineage (NCBI taxonomy): Eukaryota > Viridiplantae > Streptophyta > Magnoliopsida > Cucurbitales > Cucurbitaceae > Gynostemma > Gynostemma pentaphyllum. The sequence continues at coordinate 13,705,142 of CM051346.1, read as the reverse complement.
CCTTTCGTTTTTCCTTCTCACTTTCTTTTCTTTTCAATAATGCGAGATGTTATGCATATGCTTGCAAAAGTAAATAAAGTAAATGAAAATGATAAAATAATCGAAACATGCATAAAGTAAAGGAGCATAAAGTAAAGACATAAAGTAAAGGACATAAGTAAAATAGATAGTAATCTCGGACGAACGATATGTCGATCGAACTCCGGTATCAATAATAAAAGTAGAATCATAACTTAAACGATTAACCTATACCATCAAGGATTCTAAACTTCCAATATAATCCGAGGTTCTATTAACCGTTCTAATTACAAGTTTGGATCTTTTAACTTCCAATGATCCAACCTAAGCTTCGAAACGAATCTAACTTAGAATCTTCTAAGATTCAATACTTTCCTCGAGAACTCCTAAGTTCTCACTTAAAGGATTAACTCCTAATCCTAAGGGCACTAACTCACATCCCTCTAATCTTAGATTCGAATTCTAATCTTAGTTTCCAATTCTACAAACCATCACACTTATTCGATTTCTATAATTACTTTAAATCCTAACTATTCTCACCTTTAATAAAAGATGACTTTGCTTCTAAGTTCGAAGGAGCGATCAAGCGAGTGGTTCAAAAACACCTACAATTGAATTATATCACACAATCAATAATTTATCAACTATCGATCAAACAACAACCTAACATACAAAACGACGAAAATCCATCAAACCCCCATAAAGAGGCTCTCGGCCTTCACAAGGAAATTGGGCCTCGGGTTTGGTTTTCCGGCTTTTAGGCAATTTAAAAGTGTTTCGAGTTGGTTTTAAGCAAATTCGATATTCCCAATTATAATGGGTATCGATAATTAGGGTTTTTGAACATTAAGCCATTTCCTGAATTGAATTTAAATAAACATTATTTCATTAAATTCTAACCCAAAATCAAACCGAAAAGGGTAAATTTCAAACGGGAAGGGTTTCGACTGAAACTCGGTTTTAGGGTTATGGGAAAGTTTCCAAAAACTCTTAAAACTACTCCCGTATTTACAAACACCGAGTTTCACGGCAAAAAATCGAAAGGAAACAAAGAAAACTCCATTAAAACACTATTTGAAGCTTAGGGTTTGAAACTTTGCTTACCGAGAACTCCGTATAACATGAGTGGCAAGTACGATGGTTGGTTGGAAATGAATCGTAGGACCGATACCTTTCCAATGGACCCGGAATCAAGTCGATCGGGCAAGAAACGAACGAAAATCAAATTCTCCCTTTTCTCTCTTGAAGCTCACAGGTGGGAGGAAGAAAATGATAAGTTTTTTGGTCAATTTTTGAAGTCAAAGGTGTTTTAAAGAAGATGACAAAATAGTGTTTAGATATTTTACAAATTTGGAAATGACGATTGCGTCCTTTTATGACTTTTGGCTTAAAAACGAATCCCGAACTTCTCAAACTATCCCAATGGTGATTAATAATTATTAATTGGCCCGTTAATAATTATTAATACCATTAAAACGTATTTAAATAAATAAGGCCATTAAAATGACTTAAAATGAAATAAACTACTAAATTCTAATTTACTGATAAATAAATAAACTTTAATTACTTAAATTAAAATAAATTAAATAAAATTTTTTTTTTATCACAAAATAACGGGACGTTACATCTTGTAATAGTATTTTTATAAGAGTTGGGTTTTTACAGTTGTATTAAACATTTTTAAAAACTATCCCTAAATTTTCTAGGTTTACATTATAATTTTTTTTAATCAATTACAAATAATATGTAATTAAATAAGAGTGCAGATAGTAAAACAACTGTTTTTTTTATAAAAGGTGATTTTTTTTATATATAATTACGTGTATAAGAAAAAACAGTTACATAATAATAAGTTATAACATTATTCTACTAAATTATAATAAGGGTTATTTATTTTTTTTTTATTTTTTTTTAATTTTTTTTTAACAATTATAATAAGGTTTATTATTGTATTAAAAATTTAGAGATAAAATAGAAATAGAGGTGAGTTTTAATAAATTTAAATTTAATATTTTATTTTCTAGGTGAGTGTAGGGCCGTCGAGAAGAAAATGACAGGGCCTCATAGGACCTCTTAGAAGGGCAAAAAAAATACACCATTTGTTTGGTTTCTCGAATCTCTTTCTTTTCTTTAATGCTTTAAAAAAAAAGTGTAGACTTTTTCCACTTTGTGTTGATTGTAGAAGCCAGGTCCCAGGCTTCTAAATTTATTTTTAATTTTTTAAAACAAGTTGAAATTTCATTTTGTTCCTAAATTATTGTTTTTTTTATATATTTAAATTATTCTGTTTTAATCTATAAATTTTATTAAAAAAATTATGTAAATTTGGAATTAACATAGAATAATTAAGGGTAAATTGTAATTAACACCCTTGTGGTTTTGGTCAAAATCATGAATAGGCCCTGTAGTTTAAAAAAGACAAATCACGTCCTTGTAGTTTTAAATTATACCAATTTATACATCTCTCTTTCAAGGTTGTAAACTTTTTTTTAGCCATAAGTTATTCGTTTGAACTCCAATTTGGATGATTCAAAATGTTTTGAAATTCTCATTTTGGGCTCTATATTATGGTCACTTGAAAACTTAAAAATCATCAGTAAACAAACGGGTTAATGACTTCAATCATACATAATATTTTGATGATAATAAACTCTTTAGTTTATTATCGATTTTGAACTTTTGAAGTGTGACGACCCGTCACTTTTAAATAAATTTAAATTAGAAAACACAGCGGAAGTCTTTTATTTTAATAAAAATTGGTGTGATTATGTTTGAAAATAGGCTAGCTAAAAACCTGTTTACATCTTAAATTCAAACATCTAAAAACACAAGGAACATTAAGTTCCTACCAGGAGTTCAAAATGATTTATAATCATAAAAGAAAAGACAATAGCTCTTAAGAGCCATTTACAAATATACAACTCCAAAATTATATAAAGTTCACAAAACCATATACATGGATTTTACAACAACCTAGTCCATCTCAAAGTCGTCATCCCTCGATCATACAACACCATCTCCTCTCCCTCGACCTCTAGCCAGGGCATTACCTGAAATTTTTGTAATATCATGAGCTAACAACTTAAGCCCAGTGAGAATAATAAGTATAAAAAGTAAAGATAGACCTCAAACTCGTATTCCGATTTATGTCCAATAAATCTGACACAATCAATCCTAAAGTTCTCTAAACTTTAGGTAGTTTCGTTTTATACTTTCTAAGGATGATATTACTAATAATCATAGTCAATACTCATCCATCAACATTGTTATGACATAAGTAAGAAAAGTAAATATACTCTGCACATCATACAACTTCTCGATTCTCTCTTTCATCTATCATAAACATGAATGCATGAGAGCATCCCGTAGGACTTCGCATTTGCCCTTTTGTGCGTGAATGAAGGTAATGCGGACATCCCGTAGGCTCCCATTCAACCTTATGCATGAGGAAGTAATGCGTACATCCCGTAGGCTACCATTCAACTCCCTATGCATGAAGAAGTAATGCGTTCATCTCGTAGGCTACCATTCAACTTCCTTTCTTTCACATTCTTTCTTTTCTCTGAAGGTGATGTGAACTCCACGTAGGGTTCATCAATCTTCCTTCTTTTCTCTTTCACTTTCATTTCTTTTTCACTTTCGTTTCTTTTTCACTGAAGGTGATGTGAACTCCACGTAGGATTCATCATTCTTCCTTCTTTTCTCTTTCACTTTCTTTTCTTTTTCACTTTCATTTCTTTTTCACTTACGTTTCTTTTTCTGAAGGTGATGCGGACACTACCCGTATGCTCCAACATTATTCCCCCTTCTTTTCTTTCTCACTTTCATTTCTTTTTCATGAATGGTGCGAGAATGGTATGATGCAATATGATATGCATATGCTTGCATATCCTTATAAAAGTAAATAAGTAAAGTGCGGAATTAAAGTAGTTGATGCAAGCATAAAGTAAAGGGGCATAAAGTAAAAGATATAAAGTAAATGACATAAAGTAAAATAGATAAGCATCTCGGACGAACGATACGTAAATCGAACTCCGCTACATTAATAAAAGTACATTCTATCTTAACGATTAACCTATACCTTCCAGGATTCTAAACTTCCAATATAATCCGAGGTTCTATTAACCGTTCTATATAAAAGTTTGGATCTTTTAACTTCCAATGATCCAACCTAAGCTTCGAAACGAATCTAACTTAGAATCTTCTAAGATTCAATACTTTCCTCGAGAACTCCTAAGTTCTCACTTAAAGGATTAACTCCTAATCCTAAGGGCACTAACTCACATCCCTCTAATCTTAGATTCAGATTCTAGTCTTAGTTTCAAATTTTACAAACCATCATACTTATTTGCTTTCTATAGTTACTTTAAATCCTAACTATTCTCACATTTGCCAAAAAAAAGACTTGCTCCAAGTCTCAAATTTCCACGAAACAACAACCGAGCAATCGCACATACAATTCACCAATTGCACAACATATTACAACTCATAACTAAGATGAGAACAAGTGTGCATTTTCGGGTGAATAGTGATTTTGGATGAATAGTGTTTTCGGGTGAATAGTGTTTTTCAAAAATCCGGGCTCAAAATCGTCAATTTCCATGATAGAAATTCATGATTTCAACTTCGAAACTCATTTATAATAAAAAAAAAACAAATCTATATAAAAAGTTTTGAAAACTTACTTTTTGGGACTTCCCTTAGAGAGCGGGAAACTCCGAAAAAGTAGGTTGGATAGGTAGCCCTCGTCCCTACCAATCCAACGTAACCGAAATCAAGCCGATCCATTGAGAAACGAATGAGAAATGAAGAAAAGAAAAACTCACCCATTGTGGAAATGAAGGCTACGGCCAAGGAAGAAAGGAGGAGAAGAAGATGAAGCCAACTTGTTGAATTTTTGAATAGTAAATTTAGATATTTTAAGAAATTGGAAATGACGGTTGCGTCCTTTTATGACTTTTGACTTATATCACGAAATCCGATGCTCTTAAATAAATCTAAAGGTGATTAATAATTATTAATTGGCCTATTAATAATTATTAATATCACCGAAGCGAATTTAAAATATTAAAACGATTAAAAAGAATTTCGGGCGAAATTAACTACTAAAATTGAAATTATAAAAAAAAAAATAATAATAATTAATCTAAATACTTAAATTGAAATAAATAAATAAATAACATTAAATAAAATATAATAAAATAATAAATAAATAATTTCACTTCAAAATAACAGGACGTTACATGAAGTGACCATAACGTAAAGCTTGAAATGAGGATTTCAAAACATCTTGAATCATTCAAATCGGAGTTCAAACGTAGAAGTTATGACTAAAAGAAAGTTTACAACGTTAGAAGGGAGAGGTCTTATTGACATAATTTGAAATTACGGTGGTGTGATTTGTCATTTTTAAACTACTGGGGCTATTCATGATCTTGACCGAAACCTCAAGAATGTTATTTGTAATTTATCCAATAATTAAAAATATATAATGATCATATAATAGGTAAAAGTCGAGAGATTAAAATTAGATTTTAACGTCTTAATATTACGAGGAATAGGAAAAGCCAAAACTTGACGAATTCTATTAGTTTGACGACTTTTTTTTCCTATAAAGTTCCATTTACACACACTAGATTCATACCACGTGCGTTGCATGTGTGTTTCTTTTCAATTTATCAAAATTTAAACGATTGTATGAAGTTTTAATTTTCATTTTCTCAACATTTATGAATTTATTTTGAATATATTTAATTTATTGAAAAAATTAATCATATTTTTAACTTTATTTTAGTTTAAATAAAAATATTATAATTAGTGAAATATATTGTAAAAGTTATTTTAATCTTAAAACAAATTTAAAGGATTACCCCCGTAAGCTCCAGAGTTTCAATTTTGTTTTTGCTTCTTCTTTTACTTGCTTTTAGTTTTGTTCTTTGTCAGTTTTGTTATAAAAAAAACAAATTTGAACGGCGAAATATCCATGTTTCTTAATTAAAAAAAAACAATTTTTGAAAATTCTTTTATATTATTTTTACTTAAAATAGAATATTTATTTATTTAAAGTAAAAGAACAAACAAATAGTAATGTATGGATTTTATAACAGCTGAATGATTAACGGAAAAAAATTTAATATTTATAAAAATTTGGTAAATAACTATATTCAAATATAGTTTTTACTATTTATAAAGTTTGAAAATATTTTTAATTTCTTTATCTTTAGTATACATGAAAATTCAAATTAATATCAACAATGTATATGTATTGATAATATGTTATTTAAATGATAATAATTTATTGTATTAATGAATTTTTGATAAATTGATCATTAATTTAAAAAAAAAAACTAAAATCTACATGACTAATACATAAGTGGTAATTAAATGGTAATAACATATTTTGTAAATTAAAGGTTTAATGAAGGGTAAATGATATATAAATAATTGGATGTTTTGTAATATATAAAAATCAAGTGGGGATAAAATGGTCCGAAAATGTTTCGTAAACATCCCGGGATGTGGATGTTTACGAAACATTTTATATACTAGGTTTTTCACACGTGCCATGCACGTGGGGCACGTGGTTTGTCTTTCAAATTTTATAATAAAATTGTCAATATTATTAATTATGAAGTTATTTTCTTAACTAATATTTTGAAAATTCAAATTTTATAATGAAATGGAAGAAATTAACGTAACCCAGATTAAAAAATATCTTTAAGATGAAAAAAACTTAAATTTCATGATTTTATATCATCTTGTTACTCATGGATGATGGATACATGTAGATGACTGAAGATTAATAATGATTTTATATCATCTTGTTACTCATACATGATATTCATTTCCTTTCCATAACTCTATCCTCAAACATCTAGTTTTTTGTTTTTTAAATTGGTGTGTTTAGTTCATCTCTATTTACATGTATATATAGTAAATTAAAAGTAAAAATTTCAATAAATTTTTAATTTAGTTAGTGAGTTACAAAACTTTTCTACTACTCATTTATTTGGGGTGTTACAAGATCTTTTAAAAAATAATCACACTAACGTAATTATATATTTTAGTACCAATTAATCATAATTGATGCATTTGTGCCACACACAATGTCCTTAAAGTAGAGTCGTTCATCCTTGGTACTTGAGATCAACCAAATACATCTGCCACGTGATACAATACAATAACTATACAGACAAGTTAGATTAACTCCAATGAATTGAACCAAAATCGTTTAACACTAATAAAATTAAACTTTAAGGAGGAGATAAAATTGAGAGAAAGAATTAGTCTTATGAGGAGGAGCTAGAATGAGATGTGTAAAAAAGAGGTGGAAGAAACTTATTTTTATAGTAGTAGGGAGTGAGGAGTTTTAAACTCTTAGAATTTTTTTATTTTTTTGAAAAATAAACTCTTAAAGTTCTAAAATCTTTAAAATCTCAAAAATAATTTAGATAATTGAAAAGGTGTTACAAAACTTTTGAAATTTTAAAGTAATATCTATAAAATGGAAAGATTAAACTTCTCATATTCAAACTTTTCATATTCTAATTTTTATTGCGCATTTAATTTCTCACTCACTTTTAAAACTAATTTCTATAAAATCAAATAAAAAACATAACCAACTGTATTTTTTTTTGGTGAAAATAATTCTCAACTGCATATAAAATGTTAAAGAAATATATATAAATATATTTATAACTTATAACTTATAACTTATAAAAAAATAATCATGACAAATTTAAATGGTAATATAATGTAAAACAAAAAATTTAATCAACTGCTTTTTTTTTCTTTTAAAAAATGATTATTTTTTCATTCCAATAGTTCATAATTTTCTCTCTTACAACATGGGAGATCTCAAGAATTTAAGGAGTATCCTATTTTTTTTTTATCCAAATCTCATAATCAAATAGGATCTTCCTCTTTCAAACTAAATTTTTAAATATTTTACAATAAAAAATTACATTATTCCGAAAGAGAAAAAAAAGTCACTATACAAAAAAGAAAAATTAAAGGAAAACAGGATAATCCAATTTTATAATTGGGATTCTACAACCGAACTCAGTATATGATGTGAATCTGAAAACTTTTTCGCGTGCCTCTTTCACTTTGCTTGCTCTTCTTCAACATTGATTTCTTTCTCTTTTGATGTAGAGTGTAGTATAAACAACATAAAATAATATAATAAAATTCAAAAGTCTTCTTTAGATTTTCTCATTGTCATGTAGGATTTATAGCATGCTAAAATGATTCCTCACAGGAAATAATTAGTAACTGAAAACTGAGGACGAAATTTGTCTAATCATCTCCAAAACATTTTGACAGTTGGAATTCTAACCGACAGAAGCTCAAGATGTTTCTTTGTATTATTTAAATCATTTTTCAAATTTTTATGTAAAAAATTGAATAGAATTATAAATTAAATATGTACGTAGTATTTTTTTTAGTTTCAAATTTAATATATACTAGGCTTTTAACACGTGCTATGCACGTGAAACTCACTCATTTGTTTGAAATGTTTTTTGAACTTAATTTAAAATTTATCCAAACTAAGTTTATTGAATTGGTAGTAATATAATAATATTTAGCCTCTACAATTATTAAGATTAGTAAAAAGTTCTATAGCGAAACTAAATCAAGTATTAAGTTGTCTATCTAATTTAACCCCATTTCTCTCTCAAATCTAAGCACAAATTGCAAAATGCATAATTCATTAAATATCTTCATATTTGTAATTTATAAAGATGAAAATGCACATTATTATGGAAGTTTAATGACATTATAATGAAAATATTGGACAGAATTAGGGTCTGACGCAGTTGTCTTCTAATTTCAAACATATTTTCCGGTTCATTCTATAAGAACACTGAGCACTCGTTCTATTTAAATTTCATTGATAACCCTGACTCTCAAGCTTCTTTTTATGATGCCCTCCATTTACATTATTCAATTCAACCATTCAAATCCATTACATACTTGCAAGAGAGTTTGGAAGTTATTTAACAAACCTTTTACCTCCTAGTACCAAAATATCAGCTAAAACACATAATTACAACACATAAGCATTGAGCACATTTCATTTACAATCCAAAATCATTACACAAATTGCATAAAGAATTAATAAAAATAAACTAAAAGAATAATATAAATGAGAAAAACTAAACCAAACCTATATCGAGGTAAGTTAAAAGTTGTGAGAAGTCAAATAGATCAGTTCCCGGTTTAGATTAAACGTTCTTTCTCCAATCAAGTGTGGCCTTAAATCATCTCGAGATGAAAAACCCCTTTTATAAGGATGAGGCCCCTTTCTATACCTATTACAAGCTAATGAGAATTCATGTGAAATTAAATTACTTCCAGACATGGCGTTGGAAAGAGATAGCAAAGAAGCAACTTCAGGGTTCATATAAAAAAGCATATGATCAGTTACCTTTTATGTGTGAGAAAATAATGGAAACTAATCCTGGTACTGTTGCTCCTTTCAATATGAAGGAAGACTCAACTTTTCCCCGGCTCTTTGTCTCGTTCCATGCCTCATTATGTGGTTTCCAACAGTTTCTTTTCTAGACAATTACTCTCTTAAAGAATTTTAAATGATATATTTACTACTTTAACTTCTCGACTTTCTTGGGAGAAAGGAATCGACATCTAAGGAACTATAAAGCAATCATGGTGGACAAGAGTGATATTTTTTAAAATTACAAGGGTAAAACTGGTATGGAAAGATTCTCCAACTTTCTACACTTTGATTAATTTTTTTATAAATGAATTGATATAATTAAAAATAATAATTAAATGTGGAGGAGGTATGACCAATAAATTATTACTAAATTAATTTTTGAAATATGCTCATGATAAAATATATTTGAAATATTTATTGAACGAAGACAATTTTAGTTTATTGTATTTAATTAATTTAATAATAAGAAAATATATTTAGAAAAAGTTAGATAGTATAAAATTTGTTTATTGTATTTAATTAATTGGTAATAATATTCAATTATTAATAATAAGAAACTATATTTAGAAAATTTTAGATAGTATAAAATTTGTTTATTGTATTTAATTAATTTAATAATAAGAAACTATATTTAGAAAAATTTAGATAGTATAAAATTTGTTTATTGTATTTAATTAATTGGTATTGTATTTAATTAATTGGTAATAAAATGATTATTAATTTTGAATGATGGCATTATAGAAATTTAAATGAATTATAAGGGTAAAAATGGAAATCAAAAGTTTTTCCTCTAAGCCACTTTTTAGATAGTATAGATTAAGGATAAGGATAATGATATCCATTTCTTATTTGTCATTCTTTTTTACAAAATGAAAATGTATATTAAAATTATTTTATTCTCTGTACAGTAAATAATAAAAAAAATCTAATTAAAAATCAAATCATAGAAAATAAAATATTTAAAAATTGTGTTATTTTTTTATAGTATATAGAGTGAAAAAGATAATAAAATAATTTCATTTAAAAAAAAAAATTCTCAAAAATTTACATGCAATTTAGAAAATGTAAACATTATGAAACGGGACGTTAGCTTCTCTTTACCAAATCTGCAACCATATTTTCCAGTTTAGTATTTATTTTTTCTATTCATCCTCCCATTACAACCTACTAAAATGCTCTCAATTATTTATTCTTTTCTATCAAAATATCGAACCGTCCTTGATTTACAGAGAAATAACTACAAAATTGAAGAGGATTTGAAGATGAGATTTGAAAACCATCACCATCACCAACACTATTCCTAGATTAAATAAAAAACTATAATGAGTTTTAAAAACCTATTTCCGTACCTGCATACCAAATACCTTAATTTTTTATGAAAATAACAATAACTATTTTTAAGCCTGTATTAGAGTTCATTCACATGTTGGTGAGATTAGGGGTGTGCAAATAAACCAAAAAACCGCTAAACTGAACCGGACCGAACCGAACCGGCCGGTTTGGTCCTTTTTTTCCCTTAATATTGGTTGTTCGGTTTATGATTTTCAAAAACTGACACTTTCGGTTTGGTTCATGGTTTGCATAATAAAAAACAGCAGAAAACCGAACCGAACCTCTTCCTTTATAAAAATTGAGAAAAACTAATAATTTTCTATATTATCTTCACCCCTTGAAAAAAATGCCCTAAATCTGTCTCCATCTTCTCCTTTTATCATCATTTATCTTCAACTCTATTTCTCACTTGTACAGAGTTTCATTTTCCTCCCTTTTATCCACAATGGCCATTTCATGTGTTCATATTTATGTGTTTTTGTGGTTCTTGATTCAAATTAGATATAGGCTTCTATGGTGGTTTTCTATTCAGATCCATGCTCTTCGAAGGTTTTTTTTTCTTTTATTTAAAAAAAATACATATATGCTCGATATGGTGGTTATTTGTTAGATCTATTACTCTATATGGTGGTTTTTTACTCTTATCTCTTGGCAAATGAGACTTTTCCCTCCAGTCCCTTCTTAGATCCGTCAATGGTGGAAGTTTTTTCCCGTTTGCTAGCTTATTGTTGTATGAACCGAAACCAAACCGCAAAAACCGAAACCGCGAAAAACCGAAACCGATCGGTTTAGGAAGAAAGATAGAACCGAACGATTCCTCTATTGTGTGAACCGATATGTACGGTTCGGTTGTCGGTTTACTCCAAAACCGAACCGTGCACACCCCTAGGTGAGATAAGGATCCCCCAGTTTTTTTTTTTGTTTTTTTTTCATAGATATATAATTAATAGTTAAACATTTTTTTACTAGTGTAAGTGTAATATTACAAGTAAATATTTTTTATTAAATTGATTTTTTTGTTTAAAATTGAATCTTAATACTTCGGGAAAAAATCAATTTATATCCCTGAATTTTACATGATATGTCAATTTAAGCCATAACTTTCAATGTAATAAATTTACATATGAAACTTTAATAAATAAATCAATTTATACCATTGGTTAGAAAAATTACTATTATTTTTTAAAAAAATTAGTTAGATGTAAGTGTTTTTATATCTAAATAAGATTAATTTTTCAAAAATTAATTTTATATTTATGTTAAATATTTTTTATGGCTTAAATTTGACTATTTTGGTGTTGGGTTGGAATATTTTTGTACCGTTTTATGTGGTAATTAAGATATGAGTTTTTTTGTGGTTGAGGTTGGCGTTTATATGATTAGGTGATAGACGTTTTATTGTTTTATCTTTTGGTGATTTCGTAATGGAATTTTGATTAATTTTATAGTGTTATTATTATGTGGGTATAAATTGATTCACTTGAAAAAATTCATGGTGTAAATTGATTCAATTGAAAGTTTAAGGTTTAAATTGATACACCATGTAAAATTCAAGAAAGTAAATTGATTTTTTCCCTAATATTTTTCACATAAAATTTTTGAAATTTAAAATTAAATATTTTAATTGAAAAAATCAATACATAATAAAATATTAGATATTAAAAATTAAATTTAAAATATTAAAATCATATTTACAAAACATAAACATATAAACTATCGTCTCAAATTTTGATTTTATATTATTTCGGTCCTGCAAAATAATTTTCTGGATCCGCCCCTCATTAGGGGTGTTCACAGGGCGGGGGCAGGGGAGGGGAATGCATTCACCACCCCCGTCCCCGTCCCCGCATCCTAAACCATTCCCCATCCCCGTTAAATTCCCCGCTTAAAAAGTTGGGATGGGGACTGCGGAGATCGGGTTCCCCACAGAAAAATTTTCCCTAATTAAAAATACTTATTTAATACTAATTAAAGTTATAAATATATTTATTTATATTATAATTTAATATTAGGAGATATATTTTATATTCGTTAGATTTAAAAACATATATTATCATTAAATTTTAATATTATATAAATTAAAAGACTAATAATAGTATAATATGAGTAAAGAAATTCATTAATGAAACGAGGTAAACATATTCCTTGTCTCCATCCCCGCTCAAACTGGGGATACCCCGTCCCCATGGACACCATCCCTGTGGGGAATTTGAACACCCCTACCCCTCATCATCAAAATCACTAGGGCGTTTAGTATGCGGGAATCAGAATTGAATATCTGAGAATTAGATGTCTGGGAATAAGTAATATGAGAATAAAATGGATGAGAATTTGATACCTGTGTTTGGAGTGTACTGGAATTTAGATTTATGGGAATATGATTATTGTATTTGTAGGAAGGAATATGATGTTTGGGAATATGATGTCAATACCAATGTTAAATATATGAGAGATTTGGATGGGAATTAAATGTCAATGCCAATACTAATTAGACGTTGAACCAAACACGATTTTTTTTAGGAATATTATATTATTGTAAATTAATGACATAAATATTGTAAAAGTAAAAGTAATTCCAAAAATATTGCTGTTTTTAATGACTGGACGCGGATGGGTGATGTGGCGGTGATGTGGATCGTCTAAATCGTCTGTACAACAGACGATTTAGTTTAAAACAACAAATATCGTCTGTTGTACAGACGCTTTTTGTTTAAAAAGAAACAAAAGCGTCTGTACAACAGACACTTTTGTTTAAAAGAAGCAAAAGCGTCTATTGTACAGACGCTTTACATCCGAGCTTAAAACCCTTTCTTCCCCATTTCGTCTTCCTCATTTCGTCTCAGCCCTAGAAAATTTCTCCTCGCCGTTTCTCGAGATTTCCCTCGAATCTCCACCGCTCTCCTCGCCGGCGGTAGCGTTTTGGTGACCAATATCGTTCAAATTCGTAGGCTTCGTCAACATTCACTTGAATATTGAAGGTAACTCTTAGATTTTACAAAAAATAGCGATTTTTTTATGGTTTTTGGGGGGTTTTGGTTGTAATCCGAAATTAGATTGTAGTTCTATTTGCCATGATTAGGTCCCTTTTTGTCTTAATCCGAAATTGAAGTTAAACATTTTATGAGCTAGTTAGTTTTTTTTTTTTTTTGTTAAAATTGTATATAATATTTGTGAAAATGCATAACTCTTCCCTTTTTGTCTTAATTTTTGTGAGCTATTTTCTGGCGTGGATGTTAAAAATGCATAACTCTTCCTTTTTTTAGCATTGTTTTGAGTAAATTGAGTTTGGATGAAATTGACTAAATTATGTGAAAGTTAAGTTTGATCCTCAAATGTAGTTAAATGTGATTTAAATGAGTTTATTTTGATCTTCTCTCTCAATGCTAGGTTGATCTGGTAATGAATTAAGTAATTTTATTGATTCGAAAGTTGAAAATTATTCTTCTATAGATAATGACGGAAAGAACTCTTGCAATTGTTGTATATGCCAATGGTCATGTGGTCAATGGTTTGGAAGGAATAGAATACGATCAACCCCCATGTGGAGGATTTTTAATGGACTATGGGATTAAGTTTAATGGTTTTGTTGAACTATTGAGTGAGACAATATCCATTGATATTAGAACCATCCAAGTAGAGATTGTGTATAGATATCCCACCCAATTATCGGATGGATCAACTAAATTCTCTTCTTTCCCAATCCGTAATGATGCAAATTAGAATTTCATCTTCGCTACTGCTTTACCTCCTCCAAATAAGATAGATATGTATGTGTCCATTAAGAGTAGAGATGAGAACTTAATAGGCCGTGACACTCAAGTTTCAATTCATGACAATCCAAGTGTTGTTTGTAGTGGCTCTGGAGGTACCTCAAATGAATTACGTGAGAATAACAACGTTGAAAATACGTTACCTTTTGGTGAGTTTGAAGTTATACGTCTCGGAAACGAGTTCATTGATATGAGTACCCTGACAGATGATGAATTCGAGGGTATAGATTTAGACTGTCCTGAATATGAAGCCCCCTCACCAACATTCTCAGAATTAAATATGACTGTTATGAACCCTACCCCCAAACACGATCTGATTGCTTGTCCTAGAGTAATAGGGAGTGATGAAGAGTTGTATAAAGGATTTTTATGTCGAAATAAAGAACTAACTGGGTGGCGTTATGCGAGCGTTTATTGGGGGTCATACCACTTCCTCAACATTTACATGGAGCCCGGCTTAGTTTGACATGGCTATCTTCGACATTCAGGAGTTTGCCACGTCATGCAGACGATGTGACCATAGCTAGATATGCGCGTGCTTACATCTTGGAGCTGATCGGTGGATTCCTGTTTGCTGACAAATCTAATACGTTAGTGCATCTTATGTTTCTACAATTATTAGAGGATTTTGATGCTGCCGGAGGACTGAGTTGGGGGTCAGCATGTTTGGCATGGCTATATAGACAGATGTGTCGTGCCTCATTTTCAGATGCTTCGGACATTGCTGGCCCACTCGTCTTACTTCAGGTTTGGGTATGAGATCATTTTCCTACGATAGCACCTCAGCGTACTCACGCTCGCGATCATGAGTTAGTTGGTCGTCCTGCAGGCTCTCGGTATGTATAGTTGTTTTAGAAGTTCTATTTGTTTTTATATATCTTAAACACTTAACTTGGTATTTTTCTGTAGATGGATAGATGATTTCTACGTCATCGCTCTTCCCACTCATGTTTTGGTCCAGTATCGATATATGTTTGATCTTCTACGGCCAGAGCAGGTAAGTCGCAAGTTTAAACTAATACATTAATGTTTATCAACACTTTTTATACTAAGTGACGATAACCTTTTGATTATGTAGGTCATTTGGGAGCCATATACCATTATCTTGGACGGTCTTCCTGCATACTGTCGTAACGGTCAGGATAGTTGGTCTGCAGAAGCTCCATTGATATGCTTCAAGATAGTCGAGTTCATTTTTCCCTCTAGGGTCATGCGACGTTTAGCCTCATACAGGTCGTGCAGAACCATGTAACACTAACCCAAGAAGGTTTGCACGCTATGGATCTTCGGACTCGTCGTCAGTAGATTGGAGGAGTGAACATTTTCACTATGTTGAGGAGTGGTTATCTCGTCGGGATCATCTTCTTGAGGTGATCAGTTGATGGCGCCCGGATGTTGATGCGGGATATATGACATGGTATAATACTATCACCCGACGATATTTGACGCGTCAGGGGACAGCTATTGGCTCCATGGTAATGATTTTATTATTTCTTTTACACTAGTGTAATTCAACATATCACTAATGTCTCTTATTTCTATCTTAGGCGTCTGGATTTACACGCATTCGAGCTGTGACGGACATTGGTGAGATCCCTCAATTATGTGATGAATATTTGGCCATGGTTGATGAGATGCAACAATTATATGGAGTGCCAAATGCACCGATTGTGCCAAGGGTAAGACGACGTACTGAAGAAAACCCCCATATGCGTGATGACATTGAGCGGGAGTATGACATGATGCCAGGTAGTACTCCACCCCGTTCTCCATCACCGACTCCAGCTTTAGGACCTTCTTCACCCATTTTCATACCTACTCCGGGATCTCACATTATTAGGGGCGGTTATGATCATGAGGCAGGATCTTCCGCGGGACCTTCCACAGTTCAAGCTCCACGAGGACGCCAACAACAGAGGCGCCCACAGCAAAGACGAAACCCAACTCGAAATAGAAAACCTCCCTCCTGCGGCACTCATTAGCTTATTTAGATGATTTTTGTTTTTTTACATAATATTCATACATTATTGTGTTCAAATTACATTATTTAGTTTATTATGATCACATTATTTAGTTATATATTATATTAAAATTTTGTATATTATGATTTGGAACTTAAAATGTTCTTCATTTTAGATAATGAAACCATTTCATTACTACCAACCCAAAGAAATACAACCTCTCTGAGATATACGGTTTATGCCGGAAAGGTACAAAGTTGGACTAATTTGGAAATATTGGGAAAATTAAAAAAAAAAAGTTGGCTACTTGGAAAATTTAAAAAAAAAAAAACAGTATCTGGTCTAAAACGTCTGTTTCAACAGACGCTTTTAAAATCACCTCTGGTCTAAAGCGTCTGTTCAACAGAAAGCGTCTGTTCAACAGACGTTTTTAGGCCAGGTAGTAAAATCGTCTGTTGAACAGACGTTTTTGACCCGATTTTTAAAAAACGTCTGTTTTTGTACGTGTGGCACTAAATCGTCTGTTCAACAGACGATTTATGTTGACTGGGCCCTAAATCGTCTGTTCAACAGACGCTTTACCTTAGTTTTGGAAATACTTTCGCTCCCACCATATATCAGGAATTATTTTTTTAAATAACAATATTTCTGAAGAAACCCTAACCAAACACCCCCTAAAAATAAAGATGAAGAAGAATACGACATCGTTTCAAATGACAGCTAATTGAAAATGCCGGTTCCCATAAAACGCTTTCTCCCAAGGGCCCAGTGAATGTGAAGGTGAAAAGGACGGTCAATTTGACGCGTCTTTTATCATCGGGCACTACCGTGACCGTCCACTTGTGTTGCGTTTTCTTTTTTTAATTCATATGTCGTTTTCTTGTTCTATCTTTTTATCTTTAGACATCTTAAGGAGATTTTTAATGATATTCTTTGCCAAAAATAATGATAAT
Organism: Gynostemma pentaphyllum; assembly: GCA_028015215.1. Classification (NCBI taxonomy): domain Eukaryota; kingdom Viridiplantae; phylum Streptophyta; class Magnoliopsida; order Cucurbitales; family Cucurbitaceae; genus Gynostemma; species Gynostemma pentaphyllum. The sequence goes on along the minus strand of CM051346.1, from coordinate 13,687,648 downwards.
GATAATAAAGCTTTTAATTAATTATTATTTTTTTAAATTCTATGAACTTTTATCTCCTTTGTACGGAAACCAGAAATGATAAAGGTTTTTTTTTTAGATTACATCAAAGTGGGGGGACTCGAACCTTCGACTTCAAAGGGAAGCAGTGGCGGAGTCAGGATTTAAGTTCAAGGGGGGCACGTTATACATGCACACATATAATCCGGGAAAAAAAATTAATTTACACTCCTAAACTTTATATGATGTGTCAATTTAAACCTTGAACTTTTGATTTAATCGGTTTAAACCCCGAATCAATTTAAGCACATCGAATTTAAAATAAAAAAATAACTCAAAATTCAGCCAGCAAATCATAAAAAATGTACAATTTCAACTATAAAAAACTCAATCACAATTTTTAAATCAAACGAAACAAAAAAGTTCAAACATAATATCAATATAGTGAAATCTAGCCATAAAAATATTTAACACAAGTATAAAAATTAATTTATAAAAAACACCTTCATTTATAAAAACGCTCACGTCTCACTATAAATCTCCAATCGAAATATTCCGGGGTAAATATCGATAACTATTAACTATAAAAATTTAAAATTTTATCTTTCATCAATATATTTAAAGTTATTAGTTTTTTTTCCACTCTCATTTTAAATATAGAAAAAGTTGTGGGGTTTTTTTCATTAAGCTCTTCATTTATAAATAAGTTAATGATATATTATTACTAAATTAAAAATTAACAATCGATAATTTGTAAAGTTTCATTAGTTTTTTTAGTTATGACTAGGTTATTAACACGTGCGATGCATGTGATCTTTTAATTTTTATTTTACCATTTTAATGGATAAAATTACATAGAAATAATTTTATAATAATGTCATAATTCAAATTATCTAAAAAGATAATATGTATTTTAAATTTCTGATAAACTTGTAGGTATTTAGATGGGGCATTATAGTTCTATAAAGAATTAATTAAAATTAGTAAAATGAAATTAAAATGAAGCAAATTATCTAATATATAAAACAATTAATACTTAATTAAAATTTAAATAGATAGTTAAAAATTGGAAATTGTTCTTTTCAAATTTAAATGGCTATCCTTCGTTATCTGCAAGACTGAATGGAATTTTGTAGAGAAACAAAAAAGAGTGTCTATTTTTTACTTCTTTCTCCTAGCTGATACATATCACATAACTTCTATTGATCTATTATTATATAATATTGTCAGTGCTCGCTCCCCTCCCCAAATTAATATAATGTCTTTAAATAAAACACTTTGGAAAAAAAAAATCTATATCATGAATTTTTAGATCATAAACTCAAAAATTCAATAGTTTACACAAATTTATGTTCATAATCTCATGTTACACAAACTCTTATTTGTAGGTTCCAAAAAATAATCTCAATACTTCATAATCCCATGTTTTATAGATCCAAATTTCTCAAACCCGTAAACAAAATACCAGAAAGAGTATTGATATGTATAATGGATCAACAACAATATATGAGAAGATTCTGGAGAAAAAAACTGATAGATATGCTTGAATAGACTCAAATACGCAAATTTGAGTCATTCAATGCTAACATTATTTTTACACATGCCTATCTCAGGAAATTCAAAATTTTATCCCAAAAATTGACTCTTAATCTACCTTCACCACCCCGTACGTATCTAAAAGAACACACCCGCATAAGTATAACTAATTATACTTGAATTCAATTAAAAGTTCCTCTACCTTCAACATTGGGTGATTTTTTAAAATCGGAGAGCGCTTCTGTATTGAAGAACAAAAGGAATAAATTAAGTGATACATAAAGATTACATACAAAAGCTGAAGATATCTATGATTAACAAATGAAAACTCTTCAAAATACCAAGAATCAATATATCGACATCACGTTTAGCCCCCCTATACACTAATCTGCTTGGTATTATCTAAAGACAAAATAATAATAATCATAATCATAAGCGCAACAAAATTTGCCAGTCTTTCACTCACCTCACGGATAAGTGTTAACTTGAAGATCTTCAACCTCCAGTTTTAAAGATCCTGAAATGTTTAAACATCATAAAAGTTATAGAGAGAAACTTTAGAAATTATGGATTGAGATTCAAATAATCTATCTCAAAATTATCAAAGAAGAGGCCAAGAAATGTTTCAGTTTTCAAGTAACTCCAAAACCAAGGCAGATGGATTGCTTCCTCGTAGTCTATGGGTTGTCCAAATTCGATGAGTAAAAGTGGTATTTTAAAAAATTAACAAAAGTGGAAGGCAAAGTTTCTCCAATTTTAACACGTTTTAAGATAATATATAGATATTAATTTGAAGGTTAATTCGGTCAATAAAACAAAAGAAATTTGATACCTCACCTACTATCTTCATGAATAAATGAAAACCTATAGAATCAATCACTTTGGAAAATTGTAGAGATTGTAAAAATATTTTCGTTTATTTAAATGAATATAAATAAATAATGAAGAAGAAGAACCTTTCGATCCAACACCTTTCCATCTCCATCTCGATCGCTTTATGATCTAAAAAAGACTTGGAAATTCTTGTGCTGAGATGTAAATAGGATTAAACCCTCTTAAATAAAAACCAAAAGAAGAATAAGTTGAAGAGTTGAATCCAATGAGAAATTTTGAAAATAAAAGAATTCTCAATCAATGCTTTCATTCATTGAATGATCATTTATAGCCACAAATTTCCATGTTTCTCTTTACAGAAAAAGAAGGTGTCAATTATGCATGAACGTGGGAAATAGGTAATGCAAGTAGACAGGTGCAATGAGCCGTTATATAATTCCATTTCTATTCAAGTTCCACAATTGAAAGAACTCCCATGGCATTAAATTTAAAAATGTGTAGTGAAAGAGGTCAATGGTAATTTTGGATTAAAAGAAAATAATGAGGATAAAGTTGGCAATGAAAGATTCTCCACATATCTCCTCTTTTAATATATTAAGATATCATTTAATTTGTTTTTTAAAGGTATTTTAAAATTTTGGAAACTTAAAATACGATTATAAGCTAATTATTAAAAAAAATCCATCAGATAACAGATACAAAAGTCGAACTTTGGAATTGTAATCAACTAGAGGGGGGGCACAATCATTGAAGCCACTGGACCAGAAATTATTTTTGAAGTTAATATGATACAAATTTACTTTTGTTTAAAAACTGAGGGGGGGGGGGGGGGGACGTGCCCCCTTGGTCCCTGAGGGGAAGGGAGTATATGCCAAACCAATTGAGTTATGCTCATGTTGGCAGAAATGATAAAGGTTAGACAAGAAGAAATCATTCATGATAATGTACTCGTTTTTCTCTAATATCTACAATTAGAGTTTGATTTCATTTTATTCTTTGTAATTTTAAAATTTGTGATTTGATACTTTAGAATTTGAGAAATCTACAAATTTTATCTTCCCATTGAAATAGGTTTGGTAACTATTTCTATTTATGTTTTTAATTAAAAAATCTTATTTTATTAAACCAGTTAATTCTTTTAATAACATTTATTATACACTAGTTATAGAGTACGTGCGTTGCACGTATACACATTTATTAATTGTTAATTTTTTTTTTGTTTTTTTATTACTATAGTGTTAGACATTCTCCTATTAGTAAAGAACGAAAAATATGTGTTTAATTTATTGAAGAATTTCCTTATACACTATATTCTTTGTGTATATTGAAGTTACACTTTCATCATCTCTCGATATTACCATGACTTTTGTTGTTGCCATTGAAATTCCTCTTGATAATGCAACATAAAGTTGTCCGAGAGAGAAAACATATTGTGGAAGATTCCTCTTGACCAAGTTTTTGAAATCTCTTATTCTTATCTCTATCCTAGACTTGATCAAATATAAAACTCCTATACAATCTGTTGTTGCGTATTTTTCGTCTCACTGACTAGACGTACTTTTTAGCTCCACGTGTGTAGCAACTGGAGATAAACAGGTGCGTGTCACCGGAAGTTAAGCTTAGAATCTGCAAAGGAAGAGACACCAGTGTGGTGTCGGCCACTTGCACTCCGACGATCAAGTTAGAGTCGGAATTTTACCAGAGTTTTTGTAAGGCTTTTTTTAGCGTACCTGAACCAGTTTTCCTCCCTCTATTTATAGAGAGTTCACTTACTAGTTTCCTGCCATTTTTTGTAATGATTAGAGCTAGGCGTAGCAGCAGGCCTACTGACGTCCTAGGTCAGCTCTATGGACAAGTGACAGCATCTAGTGGACCGTCGAGCACAGAGCTACTGATGTCCTAGGTCGGCTATGACAGACGATAAGTGGATGTGAGGTTGGACAAGACAGATTTCTGTATTTCTTGATTCTTGGCCACTCGTCTTTTCCATGTCAGGAAGATTGCGTGTTTAAACGTCTCCGCTAGCCTTAATAACTGCTCTGTATCTTACCTCAATATGTGTGCAACATATCGGGCTATCTCGAGTACTGTTTCTTGATATCTCTACTGTCCTCAGATGTGTGCAGCACTGTACTATTCTCGATATCTGTGCAGCATGTTCTCAAGCTGTGTGTAGCACTTCATACTATGTTGTAGGTCGTCTTGTATGTAGTAATCTCTTCAACCCACAAGACAAACTTAATCCCTACATTCTACTACAGCCACGTCACTACATACGTGTCAATAAATATTAGCTTAAAAAATTCACTACAACAGTGGCCCCCTATTTCCAAGCTTGGTAGTTTCACTGAGTAGTTTTAATATCCACATGGAGGTTTTACCAACTTGGGAGTATGCACTAATATTTATGGCTAATGTAGAATTTATTCAAAATGTTTCTTGATAAGAAGAAAAATTACATGGAAATAAATAGTCTTCCATTTTTTTTTATTTTTTAATTTATTTATGGTGCTGACCCAATTGGGTCAGCATTTACAAAGTGGCGCTGACCCAATTGGGTCGCCCACTTTTAACTTCTTTTTTTTTAATAATATGCTGACCCAATAGAGTCAGCACCATGCAGACCCAAGGTGCTGACCCAGTTGGATTTTTCCTGACCCAATCGGGTCATCATTTTTTTTAAATGCTGACCTAGTTGGGTTTTCCTGACCCAATCGGGTTTTTTTTTTCCTTCTTTCTTTTTTTCCCAAGTTGTTTGGCACATTATTGATTCTTTAGTGCATACTAACTTAGTATTCTTAGTACATTCACTCATTTTTCAGTGCACTCAGTTTATTTTTCAGCATGCTCACTAATTCTTTAGTGCATACGAACTCAGTTTTTCAGCATGCTCACTGATTTTTCAGTGCATACTAACTCAGTTTTTCAGTATGCTCACTGATTTTTCAGTGCATACTAACTCAATTTTTCAGTATGTTTTACTCCACCAGGTACCTTGACTTGGTCTGCCTGGCATAGTGAAAGTGGTGAGGTTCTTTGCTCCACTAGGTACCATTACTTGGTCTGCCTAGCGTAGTCCAAACCTTTCCTTTTCAACTGGTGAGATTATTTGCTCCACCAGGTACCTTGACTTGGTCTGTCTAGCGTAGTCCAAAGCTTTCCTTTTCACCTTGTGAGGTTATTTACTCCACTAGGTACCTTCACTTGGTCTGCTTAGCGTAGTTCAAAACAATCCCCCAGGGTGCTACAGTCGTGAGTAGTCCTCATCTTCTCGAGGCTTTCTACTCATTGTTTATGATTTTTTATACTGTGGATTTTTCTGAATTATTCACTGTCTATCTGGCCCCCACTCAAGTGAGATGACTAATTTGAGTTTCAGTTCGAGTTTAGATTTGTAGAGTTGGCCCCCACTCTATTTTTACAAAATAAAGTAAAACAAAATAAAATAAAGTAGAATAATACATGCATAATTATTCTGGACAATAATCTTGTTGACATCGAACTTACAAAATTCAAAAGGAAATATTTTCACCCAGTTTCAGCACATCATTGGAGTTAACCTATTATATCAAGACTTTTCCCAAAATACTTCAAAATATATCATTGATTCCTGATGAAATTTGACCACATTTATTTTGATTCTCGTGATTAGATCTATGTAGGCACAAACTCTTTCAGGTAACCTCGTTGAATTAAGGACTCAATCTCTTCTTTAAGATGAAAACATTTTGAAGTGGTGTGGCCATGATCATTATGGAAAAAACAATATTTGTCTTTGTTTCTTTTACTTGCATATGATTTCATTTTAGTCGGCCACTTAACAATATTCTTGCCTTGTATCTCCATTAACAGTTGTTCAACCGGGATAATTGTAGGAGTGTACCTCTCAAATTTGCTAGGTAGGAGACCTCGTCGCTCAGATTGATCTTTCGTCTTTTTCCTCTTACTGTCTAGTAGTCGTTCCTCGATGTGACATTTGCTCTTTGCTTGGTTGTGTTTACTACTATCATCATCAGAAACTTTTCTTGAACTGAACAGTTCCTCAGTACTCATGTACTTCTGTGCTCATGAGAGAAGTTCAGTATAAGTGGTTGGAGTTTTCTTCCCGAGGGACCAGAGGAGTTTTTAGTCTTTGATCCCTGCCATCATGGCAGTGAGGGCTATATCATCACTACAACCTTCAACTTTAAGGGCTTCACTGTTGAACCTCACGACGTAATCTCTAAGGCCCTCTCTTTACCTTTGACACACTGTTAAGAGATACGTTGCTATTTTTTTATAATCTCTTCCTCCCAAGAACTGCGTCACAAAGGCCTTAGTCAGCTCCTTAAAGGAAGAGATTGAACATGGCTTCAATTGCCTATACCATCCTCTAGCTGAGCCAACTAGGGTGAGAGGGAAAGCTTTGCACTTTATCACGTCTCGGACTCCCTGGAGCTCCATCCAGGTCCGAAACGTCTCAACATGTTCCAGGGGATCGCATGTTCCATCATAAGGTATGACAATAGGCATCTTAAATTTGGAAGGTAACTCAGCCTCCATGATGTCTTATGTAAATGGTGGTTCTGTTTGTTCTAATAAATCTTCCAACACTAGTGGAGCTTTGCCCTTGTACTCTTTTTGCATGCTGCCTAGTTGGTCCTGCAACTTCCTTAACTTTGGTGCCCACGGTGGTTGTTGGCTTTCAGCAGTAGACTTCTCTACATCCTGTCGAGCTTTTCTTTTTTGCTCGAGGATGTTTCGTAAATCTGTTTCACCTGGATGGTGAGAACGCTCGTGGTCACGAGAGGCCACTGAATGAGTGTTCTTCCTCTTCTAACCACCTTCCCCATGAACCTGGGACTCTCCTTCCTGCTCCAAAGGCATTTTTTCTTTGGCATTATTCTGTCTAGTTAAGATATCCAACACCTTAGCCATATCTCTATTGAAGTCTTGCACTTGCGCTTCCAACTCTGCGATCCTTTCACCTTGTTTCGAGGGTCGTTTAGGTGGTTGATGATCTCCTTAGACTTGACAGTCTCTAGGGGGATTTTCCCTTCATCTTGGAGCCTCCTCGTGCTCCCCCTCATCATAGTGGTTATCACTGTGCTCACTTCGACTCATTCTCGATGACACGTGTCACAACGTGATTGCGACGCAGAGCGCCAACGTCCAATTTATAGGCCTCTTTGTGAAAAGGAAAAATTTGGAGTCGCCACCAACCAAATTCGGGTGTGATTGGTCACCTAATTACTAAAAATTGTCTACGAAAACCAGATTGGGTTCTGGAGTCATTTATGCATAGGGAAGGTACTAGCACCCTACGACATCCATTTAAAAAAACGGTTACCCTAATCTTATCTTATACTATCTAATTTCAAATTATTGGTCCTTAATTAAACTAATTGGTGAAAAATTGATTTTAATTTATGAAAACAAATGTCTCATTTAAATCTTCTCTTAACATCAAGAATGATGTAAGTTCAAAGATTGATTGAGCGGGGTTATGGCCGTTAATTGAACAAATATCAGAATTGAAAAATCCCTCACCTAAAGAAATTGAGAGTCGTTACTTCTCAAAATCCCATCATCGAGTTTGTATTTACATTTTAAAACATTTTTATATTTTTATTTTTACTTAAAATACTCCTTTTATTTTGTTTTAAAATAACAAGTCTGATTTACTTACCTTAAATTTTATAACAAAATCAGATTGGAAGTTAATTTTTATATTACAAAATATTTCAAAACTTATTAGGAAATTAATAAATAAATAAAAACTAATTACACATTAAATTAACAACAGAGAACTTAATATATAAATCCTACAGTAAGCCTAAAACAAAAGCATAAAAACAAAGTATTAAACGATTTTTTTACTGAATATAAAAAGAAGAAAAGAAAAAAAAAAGAAAAAAAAAACAGAATACATATATTGAAGTTTTAACATTTAAACTAAAAGAATAGATTTTTATTATAATGATGCATTAACATCTACGAATAAGACAAATTATATGCATTCAAAAGTAGGTTCAATTGACATATTATTTTAATATCAAAATTTAAAATGCAAGAGAATAGATAAAATCCAAGATATATGGTATAAGATTTAATTCGTATGCAAATCAAAGAATTGAAGTCAAATGTAAAATTACCTGAGAGATATTTTTTTTAAATCTCGATCCTCGAATATCAAAGTAAACCAACGCTTACCTCGCAAGGCAAAGAGTGGGGGAGGGATTCAATATCGAACTTTGGACTTCAATTTCTATATCCTTTCGTGAATTTCTTTTGTCTCCTTCACTTTCCGTAAGAGAGAATCAAAAGAATTTTAATTTCTATGACTTCTTAGCGTTTCTACCGTGAGGGAGAATTAGAGAAACTTCAATTTCTAGGGTTTCTACCGTTTTTCTCTGTGTGTTTATTTTAAGAGTGAGGGCTCTTATTTATAGACAAAATTAGAGACATTTAAAATAAATTGAGATAAACTTAAGATAATAATAGATAATACTTAGAGATTAACTCAATCTAAATCAAATAATATCTCTACAAATTTATTTAAATCTATCTCAAATCCTATTTATCTTTGACCATTTCAAATTAATTTAAAAATTAGCTACCTTATCTCTACAAAAATTTAAAATAACAATTTTTAAAATAAATAAAATCGAAAATTATTTTATATTTAAAATTAAAAGCCAAATTTTATTTTTGGAATAAAAATCGTCTTTATCATTTAAATTTAAAACAAAATTAAAATCTAATTATTTTTAAAATATAAGGATCAATTTTATTTTTGAGAATAAAATTATCTTTATTTTTAAAACAATTAAATTTTATTTTTTATTTCAATTTTCTTTATTTTAAAAATAAAAAAATTAATAAATTTGGCATGGACAAAATACGGTATCTACAACACGATTTTTCAATCGTTTCCCACAGACGGCGCCAAATGTTGTTGCGTATTTTTCATCTCGCTGACTAGACGTACTTTTTAGCTCCACGTGTGTAGCAACTGGAGATAAACAGGTGCGTGTCACCGGAAGTTAAGCTGAGAATCTGCAAAGGAAGAGATACCAGTGTGGTGCCGGCCACCTGCACTCCGACGATCAAGTTAGAGTCGGAATTTTAGCAGAGTTTTTGTAAGGCTTTTTGTAGTGTACCTGAACCAGTTTTTCTCCCTCTATTTATAGAGAGTTCGCTTACTAGTTTTCCGCCATTTTTTTAATGATTAGAGCTAGGCATAGCAGCAGGCCTACTGACGTCCTAGGTCGACTCTATGGACAAGTGATAGTGTCTAGTGGACCGTCTAGCACAGGGCTACTGACGTCTTAGGTCGGCTATGACAGGCGATAAGTGGATGTGAGGTTGGACAAGACAGATTTCTGTATTTCTTGACTCTTGGCCACTCGTCTTTTCCATGTCAGTAAGATTGCGTGTTTAAACGTCTCCGCTAGCCTTAATAATTGCTCCGTATCTTACCTCGATATGAGTGCAACATATCGGGCAATCTCGAGTACTGTTGCTTGATATGTGTAGCTTGATATCTCTACTGTCCTCAAATGTGTGCAACATTGTACTGTTCTCGATATCTGTGCAACATGTTCTTAAGCTGTGTGTAGCACTTCATACCATGCGAATTGTTCTCAGACTGTCTCGATATATGTGCAGCACTTCATACTATGTTGTAGGCTGTCTTGTGTGTAGTACTTAATCTCTACAACCCACAAGACAAACTTACTCTCTGCATTCTACCACAGCCACGACACTATATACGTGCCAATAAATATTAGCTTAAAAAATTCACTACAACACAATCTTCTCATTGAAAATAAAATAAAAATTAATAATTTGAATGTATAAAAAAAAAAGTAGAAGAATGTATCTATCAAATTTTCAGAATCAACTTGAGATAAAAACTCTAAATACTCTGAATGTTCTCAAATAGAATTGGAAATGCTTGTTCCGTCTCCTTAATTTTTGTGGCCATTGTAAAGCTTATTTGATTGTCATCATTAGCATTTAAAAAATCCTTATTAACACATTTCCATTTATGATGTGTTTCTATAAGTTTGTTGAACATGACAACTTAAATTTTGGTTAAAAAATGTATAAATAAGAATATATAATGTGATGATCAAAAAAATTATTAACATAAGAGGTTTTATTATATATTTACTACTTATTCTATCTTAAACGTGAAAAAAACAATTCACTAACAAGAGACTCATTTAAATTTAGCATACAAAAATATTAATAAAACATTTAATATTTAAAACCATTAATTGTCGACACACTGTAAGACAAAACCAATTTTTTAAAACATATTAGCATTTTAATAATTGGATTAATACCGTAAAAAATGCAGAGGAATATGCAGACTTAATCATGGAAGAATTAGTCCCGGAAAGATTGGGTTATATTGATGTTGGTTTTCTCAATAAATCTATTAGTGAATAATTGACATATGTAAAAAAAGGGTTAATTTCAGTAATAACCATTTAATAAATGAAAATTTCAAGAAAACCGTATCTTTTATATATATATATCAAAACTACCCAAAAACCGCCGCCGGCCAAATTAAATTACACTGTGAAAAGACAAAACATACCCTCTGTTTAATTTCTCCTTAATTTGTGCAAAATATAAGGAAAATTTTAAAATCCCTTAAATTTTACAAAATTAATGGAAAAATCAAATCTAAACAAAAAAAAACTATAACAAAAAGTAAAAGAAAAATTAAATCTAAAAATATAAAAATACAAGAAAACAAAATCTTCAAGCTTCTGACTTTCTTCCGGGAAATATCGAATTGCTTTCTTTTTCGATTATCCTCTAACTGTCACTGTGTATAATTGATAAACATAAAAAAAGTAATAAGTATTTATTTTGTTTAAAAAAAGTAGAACAAAAGTAAATCAAATACAAATGTTAAATTGAAATAAAGAACATAAAAAAACATTTTTGAAAAACAAAATCATAAATCGTTAAACACGTTTATATTTGATAAACATTGTATAATTGAAAAAACAATCAGTAAAACCGCCATGGAAACTGTATATATTTATTAAACAGTTTATTATTGATAAACAAACCTGTAACAACAACTATTAACATTTGTAACATAGCAGCAACCATGTATAAAAATGTTTATATTAAATAAACGGTGTATTATAGATAAACAAACTTGTAGCAAAAGCCAAAAATCCAGAATCGACGTTGCTTTTCTTCTCCAAAAAACCGTTGATAAACTTGATCAAGTCGGTTATACTCACGACTCAAGTCGACAAAATTGCGATTGTCATAAACGTGAGCTTCGTTCCAACAACCATCGTAAATAATGTCAATTGATGTAAATCTCATTTTTTCAGAAACGTAAAAGATGAAAAATCGATAAAGAAAAGAAGTAAACATGAAACGGATAAGATGAAAAAGACAGCTTGGATGAACAATGAGATCTCATTTTTCCAGAAACGTAAAAGATTAAATGTTGGTACAAATCTCTTAATTAAAGGCGTAATTAATCAATAAATCAAAAAGGAAAAAAACATTTATGATTTGATTGGATCACAAATAGCTGAGGATATCTAAAAGGGTAGAATCATAAACTTTGATTTCGAAACCAACCATTTACTCCTCTAATTATGGTGGTTATTGGGTAAATATAAAATAAAAAACAAACAACCTTAAAAAGTGGATTTAAGTGATTTAATGTGGTCATGAGTGCAATTATTTAAAAAAAATATAGTACAGATCAAACATTATGATAATTTGTCCAAAAAAAAAAGAAAAAAAATAGCATTGACTTTAATTTGTGACGACCCGACTCCTTTTAAATCATTTAAAATCAAATTGCAGCGGAAGACTTAATATTTAATAAAAATTTGGCGTGGATATGTTTAAAACTTGGACTATCCACAACCTGTTTACACTTTTCACAATCAGAGAATTTAAACGATAGGAAATGCAATTCCTGTGTAAAGATTAAATGAGTTCAAGGTGATAAAAGTTAAAACAAAAGCTCTTATGAGCTTATATACAAATATACAACTCAAAAGATAAAACATGAAATAAATGTGTCCATGGACTTTAAACATATCTCTAGTCCATCCCGCCATCATCATCAACTAGATCAGACTGCACCAACTCCTCTCCTATGACCCCGAGCACGAACATTACCTGAAAATGTTTGTAATATTATGAGCTGAAAGCAAGCCCAGTGAAAATAAATAGAAAGTAAAGTAGCATTAGAATCCAAACCCGCATCCGGATTTGTGTCCAAGTAAAACTCACATATCCTTACCTTTCAACCACCAAAAGGGTTTTGTATCAAGTATTCCACTTTCACTTACCAAATCTCCCAAATAATTGAGGAACTAACTTCCATGCATTAGATTAACATGTTTCATAACAAACATAGTAATCTTATTTCATTTTCTTTAATACCTTAAACTATACATAAGGTTTGCATTAAGTCTTAATCTCCAATTTCAAGATCTTCCAATTTATTGAGAATCTAGTTCTCTTACATATATATCAGGATAATTAAACAAGATTCAATGCACCCTTATATTCTCTCATTATACAATTCAATCTCATTCCTCTTTTCTATAGCACTCGGCTATACATCATATTTTATTCTTTTTCTCTATGGAAACGTATGATATACATAATCTTTCAATTCTTTTCTCTATAACAACTTAGGCTATTGAAAGTTTACTTTCCTTTTTCTTTAATAAATAATGCTACACTCACTCGGTCTTAACATATTTAAACATTCATTAATTGCGATTAATAACGATAATATTAGCACACACAGTCTAATCATTATTCATTAACTCACTAAACAAGTGTAAAGACACACAACCTTTACATTAATATAACCATCACATGCGAATAATGACAGGTAATGAAACTCCCGTAGGCTAAGTTCATTCACCTCATTATCTCGCTTTCCAAAATAAAATATACAAAGTCCTTTCAATAATATATTTCCATCTCTAGTGAATAATGATAGGTAATGAAGCTCTCGTAGGCTAAGTTCATTCACCTCATTAAACTCACTTTCCAAAATAAAATATACAAATTCCTTTCAATAATATCTTCCCACCTCTAGTGAATAATGACAGGTAATGAAGCTCCCGTAGGCTTCACCCACCGAATACAGGTAATGAGCTCCCGTAGGCTAAGTCATACTCTGTATCTTCGTATATGTATCATAGTAATTATGGATAATACCAGATAATGTGAACTCGCATAGTTCCATCATTATCTCATTATCCATCTCCTTGGATCATGCAAAGTCCCGCAGCCCTTTAGCTTTCCTCATGTACATATACGGAAACATAAAACGAATAATACCAGACAATGCAAGCACACTCAGTCTATACATTGCCTCATTATTCCTCCCAATAATCGATAATGCAATATGATATGATATGAATATGCTTTCAAGTGCAAGTAAGTAAATATAAACATTCAAAGTAATCGAAAGAACATAAAGGTAAATGGATCACGTAATACTCTTATACATAAAATGAGAATGAACTTCTAATAAGGAAAACAATAAATAGATCAAGCCAAACTGCCTTTAGTTAAACTTGAATTACTAACTTAATCATAAAGTCTCCAATTCAAATGATTATATTGCTTTCAATAATTATTCAAAGTTCCATAATCAAGTTTCTTATTCATTCCATTATACTTGAAACCTTCAACTTCCGATAATCATTTTTAAACTCCGGAACAAATCTAAACTTAGAACTTCCAAAAGTTAAATGTTTCCCTCGAGAAATCCATGAGTTCTCTCACTCAATTATAACTAACTCCAAGCCTAAACATGTTAACTCACTTACTTTAATCCTTTCGATTTAAACCTTAATCTCAACTTCTGATTCTACAAATCGTTCAACTTATTCGGTTTCTAAGTTTACTTTAAAATCTATTTATTCTCACCTTGAATGCTCTCGTGACAACCAAGTTCCCACGAACCAACAAACGAACAATCACACCTACAATTCATCAATCGAACAACAAATTACAACTCATATCTAATATGAGAACAATTGTGATTTTTGGGTGAATAGTGATTTCAGGTGAATAGTGTTTTCAGATGAATAGTGTTTTTAGATGAATAGTGTTTTTTCGAAAATCCGGGATCAAAATCGTCATATTCCTTGATAGAAATACGTGATTTCAACTTCAAAACTCATTTATAATAAAAAACAAACAAAACCATATAAAAAGTTTTGAAAACTCACTTTTTAGGTCTTCCCTTAGAGAACGAGAAACATCGAAAAGCTAGGTTGGATAGGAAGCCCTCGTCTCGAGCAATCCAACTGACATCATCGAAAACGGTTGAGAAACAAAGAAAACCCAGTAATTTTCTTCTCACCAATGGCTCCCAAGTCCATGGCAAAGAAGGAGAAGAAGAGAAAGAATTCTTGGTCAATTTTGGTCAAATTTGAGATTTTAAATAGGGATGAATAGTGTTTGGATATTTTTAAGAAATCGGAAATTACGGTTACGTCCATTTAATGACTTTTAACTCATAAATCGAAACCCGAAGTTCTTAAACTAGTCAAATGATGATTAATAATTATTAATTGACCCGTTAATAATTATTAATACGACCAAAACTAATTTAAGCTAATAAAGCGACTAAAAGAATTTACGAACGAAATTAACTCGTAAATTCTAAGTTATAAATTCTAATTAAATCTAAAATTTAAATTAATCAACTCTAAAATTAAATTAAGTGCTTTACCTCAAATAATAATAATTAAAATAAATAATAAATAAATAAAATTCTCGTAAAATAACGGGACGTTACATAATCTGTCACTTTAATTTAAATTTTAAATTCATCATAAAATTTATTATTTTTTTATAATGGATCACAAGATGAGAGGATTTGCTAGAAATTTATTCCAATCATTTTAAAAATACAAAACTCAAAATTAAATCATTTCAAAAAGATCTTGAGAGTCGGTTTTATAATTATTTTTCACTCTACTTTCGCCCTAAAAAAAACTTATTTACTCCCCTAAAAAAAACTTATTTAGTAGGCATTTATTTTGAACCATTCAATTTTTAAAAGACACCAAGGTTGGGTTTTTTTTTTTTCCTTTCAAAAAACATAAAGCAAGCAACATAAAATAACAGTGTAACTAAACAGTTAAGAAAATATTTATCTATCTGATTTTTTAAATAATATATTTTAAAAAATTATTGATGATAAGAATTGTAGGTGTATTAGATCACTCAAACTATATAAGAAATCATTTCGAAGTTCTGATTATCTACCTTATTCCAATACAAATTACTGAAATCAACCAACCAATCAGAAAATGGAGTAATTGAATATAATTTAAATTCAAAACAAAATCTAATTAATTTAATTTTATTAAAAAAATAGATTTATATATTATTTTTCAAATTCATTTTGGATTCTCTTTTTAAACTATAAATAAGACTTGGATTGAAAGGGAATTAAAATAAAACAGAAGTATGAGAGAAATAGTAGTGGAAAAATAAGAATGAAAAAAAGTAATTCATTGCATAATATAAGTATAGTGCAATTTTTATGAAAAATGTAATCCAAGTCAACCAACAGACAACAATAGAGTAATTTAATTTGAATTTAAATTTAAAAACAAAAATCTAATTAATTTTATTTTAATAAAAAAATAGATTTAGATATTATTTTTAAAATTCATTTTGGATTCTCTTTTTAAACTATAAATAAGGCTTGGATTGAAAGGGAGTTAAAATAAAAACAGAATAATAAGAGAAATAGTGGTGGAAAAATAAGAATGAAAAAAGTAACTCATTACATAATATCAGCACAATGCAATTTTTATGAAAATGTAACCAAAAAATATCAACAAATTACTGAAGCACACTCAACCAACGGAATGAGAAAATGGAGTCACTGAATTTGAATTTGAATTTGAATTCAAATTCAAAATCAAAATCTAATTAATTAATTTTTGTTAAAAAATAGTAATGGAAAACCAAGAATGAAAAAATTAAGAAAGGGGAGGAAAAGAAAAAAAATCCAATAAAAACAAGATAAAATGGTAAAATTCTATTTTTTTAAAAAAAGAAAAAAAGAAAAGAAAATTACCTATTAGTCAATAAAGATTACCCGTAAAATCGTGCAATTGTCAGATTTACATGGTTGAGTATTCCTTTTCGATTAATACATATTTGAGTTTTCAGTTTCTGTTTAATGGCTTCAAAGCTTTGATAAATAAGGTTTTTCACCCTGGTTTTCCAATCCTTTTTTTTTAAATGAAGAACATCTGGATTGTTGAGAATTTGAAGGGATTTGCAACTCCCTAAACTCCCTAATTCAAGAACGATAAATAGTAACACAAAGAATAATAATAATAATAGCGAGAGAGAAACGACACGAGATTATACAGGTTCCCAATTGATACGTTCTGTCATCTGCAAATATTGCAGGTTCACTATGAGGATGAAAATATAATTGAGACGAAAAGTAGAAGCTTACAATCACTCACTCTCTAATTTCTCTCAACAATGAACAAGCCCCAATTTAACACAAAATTGAATTTTTCCAAAATCCTCTACACTACCGTCACGAAGAAAAATAAAGAGAATGCCGCAATTCTTAATTTTTCTCTCGCTAGGTCTGCAACCCACTTCCACGTAAGTCATAGGGGAATTTTCATAACTACCCCATTAGAAAAACTAGTTTTCAAATTTACCCTATGTATGTAGAAGTTATCAAAATTACCCTTAATTTTACACATGGAGGCTAGCCAATTAAAGTTAGTGGGATGACTATAACTAACTAAGGGGTAAAAATGAAAGTATCATAAGAGAAGGGGTATTTTTGATAACACACCTTAAATTTGGGGTAGATATGATAAAATTCCTAAGTCATATATATATATAGGTTGAAAATCACTTCCACCGCCTCACCAAAAGGGATACAAACCTGAAGCCCACAAAATAACAATTACATCTATTTTGTCTTATTAAAAAATTTGGCTTTCATAGATAAATGGGCTTGGATTAAAAGTTGGGCTTCCAAATTGATTTGGCTTCACAACCAAAACTCAACATGGATAAGTAAAAATGAAACAAAATCTGACTAATGTAATGTTGTTTAAAGACTTTTAGGAATGGCTTCAAATGGTATCAGTTCCAAAGGCATCTTTTTATTAAAACTTGACTATGTGGGCCGAATGAGACAAAAACTTCTTAAACTCTTTTTACATCCTTTCGTAATGGAGGCAGTTACACATGAATAATAATTTTATTAAATTAAATAAATTCATGTGATAGTTAATTCTCGATCTTGGAAAAGGAAATTTGATTTTTTTTTTCTTTTCTACATCGATTCCACCGACTCCACAATTCGCTTGTCTTTCTACAAATTATTCACCTGTATTTTTAACCGTCATCATCAACAGAGTTTAATAGCTATCTTTGGCCACCGCCCAAACTGAAGCAATGCCAATGTATGCTGACTCGTTCCTTTTCATGGAGGACAGAGGGAAAAAAACTGAGTAATTATCAGAGAGAATAATAATACCATAAAACGAAATTATAAAAATGAAATAAAAAAGATTAGCTTACGGGTAAGAAAGGAAATAATAAAAAAAGTAAGGACAATTTGGGAACCCAATGTTTCTCCTATTCTTTCCCACTTTTTAATATGTTATAGATTATAGATTTTATGAGTGAATAAGGGTTAAAAAAATTTATTTTATTAATTTATTGAAAAAAACTATAAATATGACTAAGAAATAAGAAACTAACATTTTTTTACTCCAAATTTCTATACAATTTCAGGAATATTCCTCAAAATATGAGAAACGGGGAAATAAAGAATGTTATGAAATACATTTGTTTATCAAAATTTAGAATAACAAAATATAAAATAGGAAATAAAAACATCATCGAACTGCCAAATAATGCATAGATTTACATGATACTTCCATCTTCACGTCACCCACATGAATAATGCGGATAAGATCATTTATAATATATACAAAATAAACAACTATCAAGAGTGTTAACAGAATAAGGGAAGCAAGATGCAGATTGATGGTCTAAAATGGTGCAATTTTTACAGATATGAGATGAGAGAAGGGTACTTCAAAGGTTTGAGAAGTTACGATTTTTACCAGATCTATGATGAGAGAGGTATTTTGAAAACAATATAGGTCAAATATATGAACTTTTACAAGATCTGTACAAATGTTCTGTTATAAATATGAAGTGAGATTTGGTTTTTAAATTTGAAACAATGGAGTTGTTGAAGGCGAGAGATCTAGTGAAATAGGGTGTGGAATACATGAAAAGTGATGCATTGGGTAAATGAATTTGTTTTTTTTAAGAGAACTGATTACGCCCAAAATATTCAAACGCTAAGCGGTCGATTGTAGTTTAGATGGGCGGTCGATTCCACGGAGAGGTGAAGATCAAGGAAGAATTTAAGTAGAAGAAATTTAGAAAAAAGAGAGATGGGTTGAGAATTTTGGTTTTGGAAATTATGCAATTTACTGATAAAAATTGATTTAAAAATAAATTAATAATGAAATTGGTTAAGTGTAAGAATCCTTTTATATTTTACAAAATTAAATAGAATTTTGATTCATATAACTCAATTGAAAATTTCACATCCTAAATAATCAATCGGAAAATTTAGAATTAAAGAACAAAAATTATTTTCAAATGTATTTAAATAAATCAATTTCTCAAATTAAGAAAATGTTATTTATTTTATAAAAAATCTAAGATCGACAATATAACAAGTCATAATGCAGTAAAAGACTTTTTTTTTTTAATAAAATAAAGAAATTGTCAATAAAATTATATTGTAAAAATCCCACATAAAAAAACCATGACTAGATTTATATGAAATTAAACACTACAATAATATTAACAATAAAATGAAGAAAAAGATGGAGAAATTTAATGTTTTAAAATTAAGAATTACTTGAACAATGTAGAATCAAAATTCTAAATAAAAATGAATTACATAAAATTCTTCCTACACTTTACCAAAATAAAATTAGCCTAAGTTGCAAAGCATTTTCACAAATTCTAAAAAGAAAGTATGAAAATGATAGCAAAAACTAGAAAGAAAAAAAGATGAAAAACTAAAAATGTAAAGAAAAATAGGAGGAAGAGAGGTGTAATTTTCGGAATGGCAAAGGGTCCTATTTATACAAGTTGAGGGACCTAAAGTGTAACTCCTAAATTAAAAATAAAAACTGAAAATTAAATAAGATAATAAATGGGAGTTAATTGAAACTAGGAATAAATGTGGGAGAAAATGGGAGTTATGAGGAAATGAAAACGGATAAAATAATCAGTGGGGCCCACGGATAGCCACAATTCAAAAAGCAAAGAAAATTTGGCTGAGATGACACGTGGCACTCACGAATTGGGCAAGATTGGTGCACGGATGACGTAAGCGCTGGTGCAGAACTGCTGACACATAGGCCACGCGACGCACGGGGAGTGGCTGGACGTTGTTGCTCCTTTTTTTTATTTCACTTTCTTCTTCGCCACGTGTGTTGTTTGAAATCTTGATACGCAAGTGCACGCAGTCTAACAAGTAATAAAGCGATCAGAAAGATATCGTTTCCACGAGGATTAGTAGTTTCAAAAGGTGTTTAACAAATAATTTTGTTGTTGCGTAAAAATGGAGAGCTTCCATGTAGGCAACAAACTTAATTTATGGGACGAGTCGGAGGTAGTGCGCTGCTTCGACGACGTGCTACGTAGGTACCTGCACAGGAAAGGAAAAGAGCACCGGTGTGGTGCCAACCTAACACCCTCTGATGCTAAAGTCAGAGCAAGTAGAGCTAGTGTGCCAGAGAGAATAATAATAGAAATTAGTTACCTAATGAATGAATTTCTTCTCCTATTTATAGGAGATTAAGTTGATGACATCATTGTGCCACGTGTCGCATCAGATTGGGTCGTGTGTTGCTTCTCAATTACGTGTCTCTTGCGAGTTGCGCCACGTGTCATTTCTCAAGTGGATACTTGTATTTAATCTTAAGTATGTAGGTCTATGTCGGAGATTGCGTAGCCAGGTCTTTTCAGGTGCGTAGACTTTATGACTAGGTACCGCGGTCAGACCAGGTGGCGTGGTACTACAGTCGGACCAGGTGCCCTGGTACTGCGGTCGGACCAGGTGCCCAGGTACTGTGGTTAGACGAGGTGCCCCGGTACTGTGGTCGGACCAGGTGCCTTGGTACTGCGGTCGCACGAGGTGCGTAGACATTCTTGTCAAGTTGTAAAATTCCATGTGTAATCCAATTCCACCCCACAACAAATTTAATGAAGTAAAAAAAGCAATGATGTTTTGAAGGTGATATGGTTTATAAAGCTAAACAAATAAAATTGTGAAATTATGCAAAACTAAATAAATAAATTCTAAATTAATTATGGAAAATAAGTACGATGGTCTAAAGTTGCTGAAATTACTCCTAAAATATGCAAGAATATTAAAATGATTAAAGTATGTAGTGACAAGCGGTTGGAAAATCAAGAATCCCCCTAAAAAGCCTTAGAATTCACAATGCTGCAGCAATGTTGTGGCTGTGCTGCAGCAATCTGCAATAACAAATACACTTTTTATGCAAGTAAACCCAATTGTTCAAGTGACTTCGTCAAGCCTAACATGATTCTAAATTCTAACCCAATTTAAATCCTATGTCTAGGTAAAATTAGATTAAGAAATATGTTTTCGTGTTCCGGTTTAGGCTTTAGGGTGTAAACACATATGTCTATGCATTACTAAAAACAATTTCAAGAATCGTTAACCCCTATCAATGAATATTTTTCCATTCAATTTTAACCTTTTCAGAATTAAAATTAAACTAAACAATTCACTTAGGTTGATCAAGCATAAGCAAAGAGACAAAAATATCGAACTATTGATTGAGCATAAAAACTGAATTTATTAAAGCCATGAAAACTAATCCCCCTTAAAGTTCATCTATCAATTCCAACCTAAGAAATTTAGTTCATAGCAAAACCTAAATTAACAAAAGAGTTTAACAAAATAAAAACTAAAGCTAACATAATGTAACAATGGAATTTGGAGAAGAAGAAGAAAATATAAAAGAAAGCATAAAGAGAAAGGGGAAAAGAATCAAATCCAAGTTTCCAAGAATCGAAGCTTTTCTCCTCTCCCATGGCTGCTACATCTTCCTCCCACTTTTAGCTTTTTGCCTCCAATGAAGAACTAGGGTTTATTTCTTTTCTTTTATCCTTTTATAGATGATTTTCCTTCAAGATTAGGTTTGGGCTTTATCAAATCTTCTAAAAAATTGTTCCTAGATGGATCCCAAGGCTTGCCCTAATTTTTCCTCACGTTTTTGGGCTGAAACGGGCCCAAAAAGATGACTTTTTAGGCCAAAAATCGTGACTGTGCACTGCTGCCTTTTAAAATTCTGCTGCATCAAGTGCTGCAGCACAGCCGCAGCAGAGCTACAATACTGCTACAAAATCAGCAACTTTTTTCCTTTTTCCTATATGAAATTAGCAACTCGTTAGGCCTTTTCTTTCACTCAAAATGATGAGATAAAATAAAAAAAGCCTAAAACACTTCCACATATTATTTAAAGTTCTAAAAACTCATATTTTCTCAAAGTAAGCTTATTTAAAGAATAATGTAAAATAAGTTCCAAGTATGCACAAAGTGAGCAAAGTTCAATCAAATATTCATATTAAATGCATGAAACTAGGACCAATTAACTCTATTTTATAGAGTTAACATGAGATCTTTGACCTTCTCTAGGTACTTTGCCATGTTGAGATTCCTTGCTTCGAACTCCCCAATGAACTGCTTCACCACGAGCATAGAATATGAGTATATCACGACTCTTCTTACTCCTAGTCCTTTCATTCAGTTTAATCAGGCCAATAGGGCCTTATATTATGCTTTGTTGTTTGAGGTGTGAAAGGCGAATATGATTGATTGTTCCAGTAAGAAGCCTTCAGGAGTTCTGATCACAATCCCGACTGCGTTTCTTTTAGCATTGGAAGAACCGTCCACGTAGATGTTCCAGTTGGCTTCCACATCAACGTGCTTCTCGTCGTTTTGGACGGTATTCTGTTGTTCACTGTAGATTATTTTCGCAATGAAATCCGCTAGGGCTCGTCCTTTGATGGCAGTTCTGGGCTCGTACGAAATGTCGTATCCTCCAAGTTATATTGCCCACTTCATTATCTTCTAGAAGTGTCGGGCTTGTGGAGGATTGACTTCAAAGTTAATGTCGTTCGTACAATGATACGATGATCTTGGAAGTGGTTTTTAAGTTTTCTTGAGGCTGTTATCATTGATAATGCCAACTGCTCGACCTTTGTGTATCTTGTTTCTGCATTTAGCAAGGCTTTGCTGACGAAATAAACGGGGAGATGGATTTTATCCTCTTCTCAGATCAATGTCGCGCTTACTACTATTTTTGAGACAGCCAGATAGATAATGAGGTCTTCGTCGTCCCGAGGTTTTGACCAGAGAGGGGGTCGTGACAAGTACGCCTTTAGTTCGTCAAAGGCTTTCTAGCATCTTTTGTCCCATCTGAGCTCTTTGCTTTATCTGAGTGTTTTGAAGAATGAAAGGCATTTGTCTAATGAGCGGGAGTTGAACCATCCCAGTGCTGTCAAGCTTCCAGTAAGCTTTTGCACTCATTTTACGTTTTTGGGGGCTTCTATTTATAGGATAGCGTTAATTTTGTACGGGTGTGCTTCTATCTTTTTTTTTACTATGTACTCGAGGAATTTCCTGGAAGGGATGCCAAAAGTGCACTTACTTTAGTTGAGTTTCATTCCGTACTAATCGAGGATGTTGAAAGCATTCTTGAGATGTTGCAGATGATCTTCAGCCTTTTCTGATTTGACCAACATATCGTTGATATAGACCTCCATGGTTCTGCCTAGCTCCTTCTCGAACATCTGGTTCATCAGTCTCTGATATGTTACGCCAACGTTCTTTAGTCCGAAGGGCATTACCTTATAGTAGTAGGTGCTTTTATTTTTTTTGAAGGAAGTCTTCTCTTGATCGGATGGGTTCATAATTATCAGGTTGTATCTAGAGAAGGCGTCTATGAAGCTCAGTAGTTTGAATCCAGCGGTCGCATCCACTAGATGGTTGATCTTTGGAAGTGGAAAAGAGTCTTTTGGGCAAGCCTTATTTAGATCACTGAAGCCAATGCAGACTTTCCACTTCCCATTCTTCTTTTTTACTACCACAACGTTGGCCAGCCATTCTGAATATTTTACTTCGCGGATGAAGCCGGCTTCCAATAATCTTTAAACTTCCTCGTCAATGATTTGATTCCGCTCCGAGGTAAATATTTGTCTTTTTTGTCGAACTAACATGCTTAGGGTCCACTTCGAACTTGTGTGTGATCATGGTTTGTTTGATTCTAGGCATGTCTGTGTGGTCCCATGTAAATGTCTTCCATTTAGAACTAAGGAAAATGGATAATTGCCCTTTTATTTCCTTGCTTGTCTTCGTTTTGATTTGTGTTGTCCTTTCTTTATCCTCGGGATGGATGATCAACGCCTTCAAGTCATCTTCGGAAGTTGGAAGTATGTGTGCTTTAGTTTCATGACCTCGGGCTCCACTTCTGGTTGTTATTTTTCAATAGCTTTGAGCTTTATGGCATCTACCATGCAACTTCTTGTCGTGCTCTGGTTTCCTTTGATCACGACAATTTCTCCATTGTGTGGGAATTTGAGTTTCTAATGCTCGGTTGAAGATATTTCCTTCACCGCGTGGAGCCAAGGTCTTCTTAAAATTATATTATAGCTTGAGTTAGTGTCTGATATGTGGAAGAATGTTACCTTAGTCATTCCTCCGATAAAGATGGGCAACTCTATTGTGCCGGAGGATAGTGAGACGACGTTGTTGAACCTGACCAATTCTTGCTTGCTTGACCAGATATTTTCTTGTTCGATCTTCAT
This sequence comes from Gynostemma pentaphyllum, assembly GCA_028015215.1. Classification (NCBI taxonomy): domain Eukaryota; kingdom Viridiplantae; phylum Streptophyta; class Magnoliopsida; order Cucurbitales; family Cucurbitaceae; genus Gynostemma; species Gynostemma pentaphyllum. Next base: position 13,663,333 of record CM051346.1, on the reverse strand, counting down.
TCCCTCGAGAGATTTCCTGAAGACTATATTCGTACATGCGACTTGGTCGATCATCACTCTATGGACTTTGTATAATGCACACGGAGAGGACTAGAGCGCCATTATGCGGATGATGGACGTCTGTTAGGTCATAATCTGAGAACGTGATTGGATTTGTACGCTTATACTCGATTCACAGGACCAGGACTCTTGTGTCTCTATTTTTCCTTTTGGCTCCATTGATGCTGAATTCGACGTAATGGATAAGGTTAAGCCTCAATCGTTCGACTCGTTTGTCAGCCGGTTTATCCGTGCCTTCGCCCTGATTATTGAGCACTTGGTCGGACAGTCCAGGTGTTTCACAAGCTAATTCTTGTGTTGCTACTTCTGAGTCTTCTTCGTTGATAACTTCTGATAAGGCAAACTCAAATTTAAAGTTCAAACACCCTATGCTATTATACTTAGTATAAACCCTTGAAACATGAATTCAAACCCTCCCTAACTATTCGATTTCAACCATAAGGAAAGGCTAGAAATAGATTGCCTTAGGTGATCTAAAAATCATGAAACAGACAAACTTTTACGTTCCATCATCTCATGACTCGAAACACTCCACAAGTTGGTTGATCACTCCCCTCTTGAATGTTTCTAAACATGTAATCTAAAGCAAGATTACAAAGGGTGAGGCTCAAGGCTCTCAATGTGCATACAAATGCTACATTTCATTCAATCTTTTGAATCTCTCAAGTCTTACAAGTCTTATTTAACATGGATGATACAAGGCCTATTTATAGGCTTAAATTACATGATTAATTCGTCGATAATGCTCCCATAACAGCCCAATTAAGTCCCTAGCTTGTAACCCCTAAAATTAAAGCTAAAACATGAGTTACATTTAGCCACTATTTAATTTGTAATCTACAACGCAACTAACATATGAAACTGATTTTTGAATTCTAAATGAAGCTTTTAAATGTTCATTAATGCTTGTCTTGATGTAGCTTTAAGTTCCCTTGAATGATGGTTGAGTTGGCTTGAATGAAACTTGGGTTATCATCAATGCAACTTGAGTTGTAGTTAATGCATCTTAACTTGACTTGTAATAAATGAACTTGGGTTGCCATTAATGGAATCGAAGTGCATTTAATGCAAGTATTCTTGAAGCTTGAATTCCTCAAATGCAAGGCTACATAATTCATATCATTCCCCTATTCCTCAAAATGATTCGTCCTCGAATCAAAAAGTGTGGCTGCAAAAGAATGTTAGAGAGAGAAAAAATAAATTGAACCTTACAAGCACTCCCTCACTTATTAAGAACTCTCATAGTTTCACTCGTGTTTGCACTCCAAATTAATGAAAATTGGCTAAAATTTTTAAAATACCACCATCATATATATGTTAATGAGACAGTAATGATGAGCTTACAAAAAACCATTTTCAAAAATTTGAACAAATATGAAATGGTCAATTTGAAACAAACCAAAATTCTTGAATTTAGGAGAAATCTGCGCATAGAATAGAATCGAAATGTTTGAATACTCTCTTTTACGAATTTCACTATGATCCCTTCTGACCTTTGAATGATAACAAGATGATAAAACGTTTCTCTTTAGGAGAAATAAATAAATTTAGATGTTATGAATGGGTTTCGACAAGAAACAGTAGCATTAAATGCGGGAGTTATAAAAATGGGCAGTTTTGACAAATATTTAATTCAGCCGTTTTTGGGACTCCAAATTCGTGGAAATGAATGTGTAACTGATGGTTTATGACTTTTAACTGATACACTAACATATTCAAATCAGATGTATACGAATTTCAAGGATCAAACTCAGAAAAACTCGAGAATTTACAAGAAGAACGCAAGATGAACAAACCGGCTCTTGAATGCAAAGTTTTTTTTTTCTCAAGATCAGAAAGTGATCTTCAATATGAAAAAGATATCAGAACGAAAAGATAAAGAAGAATTCATGCTTGGACAAAAACGAAAAAGAATGGACATAATTGAAAATAACAAGAATAGAAAATGATAGATTGGATAAAACCTGTTCTAGAGATCGGCCACAAAAACACAACCAATGCTCTGATACCAAATGATAAGGCAAACTCAAATTTCAAGTTCAAACACCCTATGTATTATAATTAGCATGAACCCTTGAAGCATGAATTCAAACCCTCCCTAACTATTCGATTTCAACCATAAGGAAAGGCTAGAAACAGATTGCCCTATTAATCTAAAAATCATGAAACGGACAAACTTTTGCGTTCCATCATCTCATGACTTGAAACACTCCACAAGTTGGTTGAGCACTCCCCTCTTGAATGTTTCTAAACATGTAATCTAAAGCAAGATTACAAAGGGTGAGGCTCAAGGCTCTCAATGTGCATAAAATACTACATTTCATTCAATCTTTTGAATCTCTCAAGTCTTACAAGTCTGATTTACAATGGCTGATAAGTGGCCTATTTATAGGCTTAAAATACAAGGGAAATTCGTTTATAATGCTCCCATAATAGCCCCATGAAGTCCCTAGCTTGTAACCCCTAAAATTAAAGCTAAAACATGAGTTACATTTAGCCACTATTTAATTTGTAACCTACAACGCAACTAACATATGAAACTGATTTTTGAATTCTAAATGAAGCTTTTAAATTTTCATTAATGCTTGTCTTGATGTAGCTTTAAATTCCCTTGAATGATGGTTGAGTTGACTTGAATGAAACTTGGGTTATAATCAATGCAACTTGAGTTGTAGTTAATGCATCTTAACTTGACTTGTAATAAATGAACTTGGGTTTCCATTAATGGAATCAAAGTGCATTTAATGCAAGTATTCTTGAAGCTTGAATTTCTCAAATGCAAGACTACATAATTCATATCAACTTCTCTCTCTTGAGGTTTCAACTCTGACATCGCTTTGATAATTTCATGTCATGCACAGTGAATCATATGCAGTTGCACCATATCATTCTTCTCGTTCGAGTCTTCAGGAAAGGTCTCTTTCGGGGTTGCAGGGTTTCTCTCGGCCTTGACGTCTTGCGGGTTTCTCCACTTTTCTTTACCCTACCTTTCTCTCTAGGCCGCTATTTCCTTACAGATTCTTATTACCTTTTTGTTTAGGGTGTGGCATTCCTCTATTGAGTGAGAGTTATTGCAGTGGAATTTGTAATACTTTTCATTGTTGCTTCTCGTGGGTTGGCCTCGCGAATCTTCCTTCTGCCCCTAGAATCTGTTTAATATACTCAGATTGGAGCATTGTTCTCCTCGTTTTTCTGACGATCTATTTTATCCGCCTTATCTTTTCTGCTCTTCCAGGAATTTTCATATTTTTCATTCCTTTTTGATTCATACCTTTTCTCGTTGGGGGTTTGGCGATCTTTCTCATCCTTTCGAAATTCTTGGGCAATCCTTGCAGACTCATCTATCAAGATTTGTTTGGGAGCTCTTTTCAGTGCTTCAGTCATAGTATGAGGAGAAGACTTGTTGAAGGATCTCCAGAGTTGATCGTCCCTACAATTAGGGATTTCCAATCGTACCTTCCTGAATCTTAAATAAAGTCTTTCAGGTGTTCGTCCTTCCTCATTAGAACATTGTAGAGGTATTGGTTTGTTTTAGCGTATTTATTGCTTACGTTATATTCTTCTTGATCAGTGTAGGAGGATTCTCCGAACGTTGCTTTTCAGAACTTCGTTAATCCTCTTATGTATCTCTTTCATGAAAAGCTCCTGCTTTTCGTAGATCTCCTGGATGAGTAGATTTAGGGTTGCAACTTCTGCGAATGGCTCTTGATGCTCGTCTCCGCAATTTGTACCTCCGTTTTCTAGATTATTCTCATCTCTTGAGGGGAGGTTGTCAATGAGACCTTCTCATGTTCTTTATACTTTTCGTCTGATTGTCAACGGTGAAGCTTTCATGAGTGTTTTTCTCGTAGCCCCACAATGGGCGCCTAAATTGTAGAGGATGATTTCCGCTACAGTCAATCACGTGCGTTGCGTCTCCTTAAAATTGAATAACTATAGAATAAGAACAAGAAAACACCGGTGTGGTGCCTGTCAAACCGTCTTCGACGATCAAGTCAGTAATTGGGTGGTAGATGATATGAGAATTCTATAGTAGAATTATGAATGACATACCGTTTTAGGTTTTATTGAGCTTTTTATATAGAGGACCTACAAATAAAATGATATGTTTATCTATGATAAGATGAAGATGATATCCTTCGAAGATAAGTGCTTATCTCTTTTATCTTCGGGTGATGATATGCTTATATAAAGAGATATGGTAATCCGAACTCATGGATTAATTTCGGATGATCAGACTGTGCATGTCCGAGCTGATTTGAGCATTCCTAACCTCTTTAGATTGGATTGGGCTCAAGCACTTCGGACTAATTATGCCGGTGGCTGTGAAACATGACCCGAACTATTCCTTATGAATCGAGCATACCAAAATTTGGGCTTTTGGTATTGGGCCTCGTCCCATGTAGTGTTTTACCTCTACACTCAATAATATTATTTTATTGAAAACTTATTTTATCGTTGTTTAAATTTGTTAATCTATTATTTTGTATTAAAAATTTTATTAAAAAATATAATAAGTTATCCTTTAATTATTTTAAAATAATTATTCATTTTAATATGATATATCTATAATACCTCTAAAAGGGGCTTAAGGGGAAAAACTTTTGATTTCCCTTTTTGCCCCTATTGAATATATATATTTTGTTTATTATTTATTTTAATATGCTTTTAATTAGTTTAATATTTAATTAGTTTAATTATTAGGTAAATGAGTAGTATTACAAGTTAATTAATTCAAATTGAATTATTATTTTTATTTCATCCTTTGTATCGATAATCCATTCAATTTCTAAAACCAATGAGCTTTCATGAAAACTTATTCAATGGATAATTGAAACAATTCACTTTCTTCATCCACATGAGTGAATCTATTAATGGCTATACATTATGTCATAAACTATTGATAGTTAATAGACTTTTCATTTACAAATTGAATACAAGTTTGATATTGCCCACTATAAATAGCATGAAACTGACAAAAAAAATGTAATTTCATTCTAAACTGCCAACAATTTGGTACGAAAAATGTCTTCTTCCATGTATTTTGCTAAAAGATAAGAGATGGGTAATGATAGAAAGTCCAAAAGGGAATATGAGAAGATAAATCAATATATCAGTACATACACAAAGCGGTGGAAGAAGAGATTATTAGAAAGGAACCAGTAGGTAGGAAAAGAAAATGATAACCGATTATTGATAGTAAGGGTATTGTTTATTCATCCAATATATATTTCCTCTTTATTTGAAGAAAAATACTTTCATATAAGTATTCTCCTTATTTGAATATTTACATTTATTTCTATAGTTTGAATAAAAATATGATCGTTTATTAATATTATCATCAAAATGCTTGATAAATCAATAGTGATAGAGTTTCTAATTTTATTTCATTTCATATATTTTAAATTTATAATTATTTTCATTAAAGAAATTTATGAACAACTCACTATTAATATTTGTACCTAATTATATGGATATTTTTTAAGTCTTACAATATGTAAAATTCACAATCAAATACTTGCTTTAAAATATTGGGAAATTTCATTGGATAACAGATTTTTATACAATATCTATACTACCTCTAAAAAGGGCCTAAGGGGAGAAACTTTTGATTTCCCCTTTTGCCCCTATTAAATATATAAGTTTTTTTATTATTTATTTTAATATACTTTTAATTAGATTAATATTTAATATTTTTTTTTGGAACGGTACAAAATTATTGTAAGTTTTCAAGAAAATAATTAATGATCTCCAACTCCATAGACATATGAATATGATGTGATTTATTGTTGCTTTGGTCTTTGTGTTGTGCATGTGCAGTGCACTCTACGAATTTGTAGAATCAAAAGACTTTCTTAAGTTTGATACTTGATATTTAATTAAAATTGAAGACCTTGAGGTTCCTCCAAACCTTTCTGCTTCCCAAGACTCTTTTTAAGCCAACTAAATTTAATCCCTTTCTCATAAATCAATAAAATTTCACACAACTTTCATCTATCTACAGTATAAATTTTGTGGAAGAGCTTTCTCTACCTGTTGCACCGAAGTCCATTAGAAAGGGATGGCAATGAAGAAAGCGTCGGTGGGTGGTTTATTTTTTACTTTTCATTGAAAATTGCCTACCCTTTTGGCTTATTTTTAAAAGTGTAAATGAAGATGAGCCGACGATCAAGAAACAGAGAAAAGATGAAATCCAAAGTGCAAACAAGAGGAGGAAGGGAAAGGGGTGCCTACAATAGAGTTTTTTTTAGGGTTTTTTTAAATTACATTTACCCCAACCTTAGTTTTAAAGATGGTGTTGTTTGCCATAGATTTAGATATTGTAAATATCATTCATGATACATTATTATTAGTCTTATTCTTTTAAAAAATTTAAACAACAAATCAAATTTGAAAAATACTCTTTCATCATATGTTTGGTAGGAAATATTATAATGTTATTTTTGTCCTTCATTATTAATCTGCATTATAATTTATTATTTTAAATTAGTGGATATGTTAAATATTCTATACCATCACAAAATTTGGAAGACAATGAGATATTAAAAATATATATATCTTTTTTTGTTCGAGAAAATGACATTATTCAAAATTTTACAAAATTAAACCTAAACTTATTCATATTAAATTATATAAATTAAAAAAAATTATCAATAAAAATATTTAATAAAAAACCACGTGCAACGCACGTACTATTGACTAGTTAATTTAAAACATGTTATGTGGTTCAATAGAAATCCATTTTTTAAAATTTAATTGTATTATTGTATATGTAACTTGTCTTTCAAGTAATTATTATTTGGCTATTTAAATTAATGATACATTTAATTTTAATTAAAGTTATGGGCATTTCAAAATTATTTAGTTTTGGGTTGAGGGTGGAGATTAATAAATTGGTTAATTAAAAGTTGTTTCATGTAAGTGTAAATAAATTGGATAGTTAAAATTAAAGATGGAAAATCTCAATAGCCATTTTGGGTAGGTATTTAGCCAAATGGCCATGTTTTGAAAAGGTGCAATATTTAGCCACATTTTAGTGTTCAATTTTTTAATATACTAAAACTGCCCTTTTCGTATGTTAGGTATAGTCTGACACATCCGACATATCTGTATATTACGTATATTCTGACACTTCTGACATTTTTTCTTTCCCAATGTAATTTTTCTTTTCCAATGTAATTTTTCTTTCCCGATCTATTTTTTTCCCCAGTTTTTAGTATATTGTTCATAGTTCTTTAGTGTATTTAGTATATTTTGTACATTTTTATTATTTTTATGTTTTCATTTTATACTACTTATTTCAATTTTGTAGATTCATTTTATTATATTATTTATATTTTCCTTCTCATGTAAAATGTTTTGTACATTTGGTATATTAAGTATATCGTCCTCTACGTTGTAAGTGCATTTGAGAAAAAGTGAAGGTATACGTTATGTACATAATATACATGTCATTTAATCTGCAAATGAAAAAAAAGAGTGTTAACTACATGATACCCATACTTAATATACAAAAAAAAAACTTAATATGCAAACAGACAAAAAGAAATGTATATTACGTATATTACATAATATACAGATAACACAGAAAAAGAACATAAAAGAAACGATGTGTACATCAACCCCTCGTCATTTTCGTATATTGCGCATATTAAATAATGTACATTTAGAAATGTATATTACGTATATTACATAATATACAGATAACACAAAAAATAAACATAAAAGAAACGGTGTGTACATCAACCCTTCATCATTTTCATATATTGTGTATATTAAATAATGTACATTTAGTAAATTGTAGAGCGGACTGAAAAAAAATAAACGATTATGTATATTACAAAACTATATATTTAAAAAAAAGCTATGATGAAAAAGGGTGTTCGTTGATCCTTTCGTCACTTATGTACATTACATATATTACTGAATATATATTTGATAAACAGACAGACGTATATTACATATAATTCAGATAATACTTTACTAATATTACAACAAATAGCAAAGAACGAAAAATCTTGAAATTAAGAGGTAATGAGAAAAAATTCAGAAAAAAAACGTTACCTTTTGTCAAAATCATCAAGATTTTGGAGGAAAAATGGATAAAAAAAAAGAACAAAAAACGTAGAACATGGTTTATGAAAAAACAAGAAAAAGACAATAAATGAAAAGAAATAGTGAGTAGATTCGTAAAATCTGGAAAAAAAAATATGATGGTGAGTTTGTAGAAGATGAAAATCGTGGATTTAAAAAAATGGAAGTCATGGGAACGGGAATGAGAAGAGATAAGATAAATGGTGGAATTTTGAAAAAAAAAAAAAGAGGAATGGAGAGGAAGCCAAATTTGAGAGATGAAAAGAAGAGAGGGACAAAGGGAGTGGGAATCTGATAAGGGGGGGGGGAACTTTTATTGAGAGAATGGTGAGAGAGAGAGATAAAACTATTTATAAAAAAAAATGATTTGATGTGGGTGATTTGACATGACAATATTTTAGCATTTTGTTATTTTTGTGTGATTATTGATTAATAAAATGAAAATTGTGGTTATTGCTGAAATCAATAGGCAAAAAAGTGTCATTTAGATTATTTCCCCTGAAATTAAATTGGACTTGACTAGTGAGCCACAGACTTTTTTAACTCAATGGATTTGACTCCAAGTTTTATGGGAAGGGCCTTGCCCATTGGGCATTAGGTTACTATTGTTTTTTTTTTAAAGTTCATCGAAATCTCTTCCTACTTCCATTCAAGCACACTCAACTGGTTAAGATAACTCGATGGACTCTTCCTCAAAGCCTTGACTTGCTGACAAATAAAGATTTGTTAGTCACCAAAGTGAACAAAGCATAAAGGTTGTAAATAATTTCATTGAATTGCATAAAAAGTTATTTTCAATTACCCATAAATTTGCGATGCTTATAATGTAATAATTTTTAATTTATTATTGATGGTTGTTAGTTTATTGTTGATAGTTAATATTTTATAAGATATATTCTGTACATCTGTAACGACCCGATACCTTAAAATCTTTTAAATTCAAATGCACAGCGGAAGACTCAGTTTTAAAGAAAAACGGCATGGGTTCGTTTAAAAATCAGATTATCCAAAACCTGTTTACATTTATCCAATTCAGAGAAAGCAATAAAACTTGGAATGCGCATTCCATATTATGATTTAAACATCTAAAAGAACTTTAAAACATAAGACATTTATAAATTTAACAGATGCTCTACCGAGCTCAAAATCACGAAGTATGAAAAGTAACAAATGCAAACAAGCATTTCATGAATGCTATACAAAAGTGTCTTTGTTCTTGTCCATCCATCATCTCGATAAGTCCAACAACGCCACCTCCTTTACCCGTCACCCTTGTCGAGACTTACCTGAAAAAAATAAGAGTAGCAATATTAGCATAAAAATGCTAGTGAGAATAAAATGAAAGCCAGTAATCCTATGGACCAAATTCCATACCGGAAATTGTGTCCAAAGACCTAACTTTCTCTTTACTACCCATTCTACACTTCCAAATCATCATAATCATACACCAATCAATTTCCCAATTTCCAAATCGTATCGAGCCACATTTAATACCAAATCCGTACAAAATCATATTACCACATCTAAATATCTCGTAACGTGTTACCGTATGTTACCACCTCAACATACTAACACGTACGACGTTACCATATCAAGTGTCCTCGTAACGTGATACCGTATGGATCAAAATCAACATACTAACACATACGGTCTTACCAAATTCTCACGTAAAGTATTACCATAGAAATCCAAACACTTGTACAAAGGACAAGCATGTAACTATGTAACCACTAACGAACAAGCTGGGATGCTCATTATATGAACTCGATCTATCTGCCAATCTTGCTATATAACACCCGCTCATAGCCTGTTTCATCTATGAACCTGTTATATCACAAGATCATATCACATAGTATCTCGATATGTGACGCCCATAGCCTCTTTCATCTATGGACTACACATATCCATAAGTATCCCGATACGTGACGCCCATAGCCTCTTTCATCCATGGACTACATTTATATCTATAAGTATCCTGATAAGTGACGCCCATAGCCTCTTTCATCCATGGACTACACCTATCCATAAGTATCCTGATATAGTGACGCTCATAGCCTCTTTCATCCATGGACTACACGTATATCTATAAGTATCCTAATAAGTGACGCCCATAGCCTCTTTCATCCATGGACTACACCTATCCGCAAGTATCCTGATATAGTGACGCTCATAGCCTCTTTCATCCATGGACTACACATATATCTATAAATCGGTTCATTAAATGAGCACCTCAACACAATCAACTAACAAACAACTAACAAACAATACAATCATACTACAACTACACTCAATAACATGCTTATCTTTTGTACTTAAAGTATTGCCTCTTACCAAAGAACCGAGTATTTCAATCGTACTATCATCATGCTTCCATATTCCACGACACTATCACAATACACACCAAACCTTATTATCATTAGAACTTTCATACTCCACATTATTACCATAATAAAATACAATCCTTATTACTCACACAAAGTAATAAGTTCGTAAAAACACTAACCAATATCATCACTTATGCCATATTCCATGAAGTCTTATAACTTCCAAATAAGCAAAATCGATGTTGAACATCATCATGTCACGAATGACAATAAATCACCTCAAATCCCAAGAATAATTTCCAAGCCATTACCATAAACTACGATCTGACTTTCAAACATCTCATTTACTTTACTTTAGTCAAAACTACCTAAAGTAAATTCAATTCCCAACTTTATCTCAAAATCTCTATAAACTCTAATACTTCTAAGGATCACCTCTAAGCTACTTTGATCTAAAACTACTCAAAGTATCTTAAACTTCCACTTTCATCTAAACTCTCCAATTTCACCTAAATTCTCCAATTTCATCTTACAAGACTTCCAAATATACTCAAACTTGTTTTTCCACCCAAATTCACTACAAACTCCAAAAGTCACTCCGCTCACTTCTGAGTTTAAAGTCACAAACCAATAAGTATTTACTCCTAGGAGATTGTTTTGTCACTTAACCTCGATCAACAAAATCGTAATGAAACTTAATTCATAAAATTACTAACTTTCATTTTAAACTCACCTTAGAATTGAAACCGAACTTCCAAAGTGTCGAGGTAGATCCCACGCGAGCAATTACCAACCTACAAATAAGTTACATCCAATAAACATTAATTAACCAGAAATTGAACCATCAACATCTAAACGCGTAAAACGACGAAAAACCCGATTTTTAGCCTTATGGTGCTCTCGGCCATAGGAGGGAAAATGAGGTTCGGGTTTGGTTTTTCGACTTTTAGGCATTTTAGAGGTGTTCCGGGTTCGTTTTAGGTACTTTGGAGGTTCGAATTATCAGTGGGTAACCGTGATTTAGGGTTTTACACAATACTTGATTCCCGAAAAATTAAGTAGAATACAAAACAATGACAAACTAAACACCCTAGCCATAGCCAAGTGAGAGAAAAACAAACGGAAAGGGTTTTCCATTCGACTCGGGTTTAGGTCCAAGACAACAACCTCATCCAAAGTGATTTTTCCTAACTAGAATTCACAAACAACACCCGGGAAAAACGAATCAAGGCTTGCATACAAGATTTGAAAAAAGGAAAACCCAAAAACCCATTTCTTCCTCACCTCGTATCTCCTGGATCTTTAATGGATTGACTCGATTGATGGGATGGGTATAAAGTACATCTCGAGAGCTTTCCAACGAGCTAAGGCACGATGAAAACGGTCTAGAAACGAAGCCGGGGCGACAATTTCTTTCTCTCCTCTTTTTTTCTCTCTAAGCTACGGGTTTGGGGACTAATTTTCACCTTTCCTTTCTTTTTTTTCTTATCTTTATCCTTAAAAATATGTAGAAGATATATATAAAGATATTTTGGTAAAAGACCATACTGACCCTCCTCTTATTTCCTTAAGAAAACTTATTCCGGGTGCTCGTTATTTCACGTTTCTAATTCCAATTCAACTTAACTACTTCTAATCTATCTTAAAAGTATTTAACAATAAATAATGGGCCCGCTAATAATTTTTAATACAACCAAAACTAATTTAAGCTAATAAAACGATTAAAACGGTTTTCGGACGAAATTAGCTACTAAATTCTAAATTTCTAATTTTCTAAAATTAAACTAAATACTTTAATTAAAATAAATAAATAACTAAATTAAATAATAAAAAAAAATCACTTAAAAAAAATAATGGGACGTTACAATATCCAAATATAGAAAATATATTTTTAAAAATATATGAAATTATCAAATTATGCCAAATTTAAATTAGCATCATGGTTTATGTATGTATATCTTAGTATCACCCAAAGGAGAACTGAGGAATACATTGATTGTTCAAGATTATTTCAATAATGATTTATGTCTCAAAGCATTATATATGCTATATTATTGGAACATCAAAGAGAAATTTAACCACCATTAAATTTGATGGTTTGCGTTTCATGCACGAGTATGTTCTTTTGAAACATTGGATATAGTGGCAAAATTAAAGAAATCAATATATCGACTCAAACAAGCTTCTCGAAAATGGTATCTAAAGTTTAATGATACTATAATCTTTTTTGGAGAAAACACCATAAATCGGTATATACACTAAGGTCAATGGGAGTAAGTTTAAGATATTCAATTTGCAACAAATTATCGTGGTTTATTACATGAAACAAAATATAATTCAACAAGTATAGTTCCAATTCAGAAGAAGATTAATTTCGCTAGCCTTATGAAATGTTTCAATAATGAATTTTAACTATAATAATTCAATATTATTCTTTATGCGTATGTGGCATGCTTTGAGGCCCCATTCATGATATGGTTGTGAAGTTCTATTTTGGGACTTGAAGTTGTCGACACTATTATCAAGCCACTGAAAATTTACTCTAATAATTCATTAAAGTATTTAAAGGGTGTAAAATACTGTGAAAATAAAATAATGTGTTGTTAAAACTAAGTTCTTTAAAAAAAGTGTCAATAGAAGATATTAGTTCCAATATGATGATTGTTGATCCATTACGAAAGGATTATCACTTAAAATGTTTAATGAATACATTGAAAGGATGAGTGTCACTGGACGCCATTAATAATCATAGTTTTCGGACAGTGAACTCATTTATGTTTTAAGTTTCTGATATCACTTGTTAATTAATTAGTATATGCATGAGTGAAATGAAGTAAATGTTTAACAAGAGTTGTCTTCAACAAATTTTTTACAGTTAACTGTTGATGTACTTTTCTTTACCGATCGTATTAAATAAGATTGCTAGTATTGTAGTACATGGAAGGGACTACGTAAACTATATATCATACGATCTCCATGACTCATATTAGTACTTTACTTAATTACGATTTATGTTATAACCAATGGAATGAAGGATTTAATACACTTATGTGCGCATCATGATTGCTTTATTTATTAAACCGATAAAGAAATATCATATGAGTCAAGTAAGAGAATTAATTGTGACCCAAAGATAATTAGGGGTTTAATAATTAATTCATGATTAAATCTATTAGTTATTGGTGGAAGGACACATCTCTTCTAACGTGTCTATTGATTCCAAATGAAAGGTTATGACTCTTTAAATGGTTATGTCTTTTGATGTAAAAGACATAACCATATATGGTGACCATTGTGTTTTTATTAATAGCCATCCTTTTGGCCTTTATAAATATGAATCTTGGTCCTCTTTCAATCTACCATTATTAACATCAATAAAGTGTACATTTCTCCATCATTATTGTAAATTAGCGAGATGATAGAGAGAGAAACTCAGACTTATCTACATTAAATCATTCTACTGTTTTATCGTTAAAAGTTTGTATATTCTATTTATGTTAATGTGAAAATCCTGACTTCTAAAAATCATGAGAATTATCATTCATGTTTTAAATTAAGTCTTACACAACCGTGAAAATCATCCCCTATCCTAGAGAATGCATCCACCTTTTGAGAAGAGAAAAAAAAGTGAGTTAAGAAGTTAAATATTTAACGATGTTAGTGGCGAAGAGGTCTTATTAGCATAATTCTGAAATTACTGAGGTGTAATTTGTCATTTTTTTTACCAATAACGAGGTTCGTGCTTTTTACCGAAAAATCTTATTTGCATTTTATCGATTTTTTTAATGGGCCCCTTTCCTCCAGTTGAAAAACATAAGAAGTAAAAAAAAGGTTTAAATACAATTCTGGTCCTTATGGTTTGATCTTTGTTTCATTTTGGTCCATATGGTTTAAAAAGTTTTAAATTGATCTGTATGGTTTGATAAAAGCTTACAAATGATCACGACGTTAATTTGTTTGACAAAAATATTACGTTCCCATTAAATGATGATATGTTGTACATGTGGCAGAGAGAGGTGATGATGATGTGACACTTAAGTAGGTGCGGAGCCATAATTTATTTTTAGGGGTGGATAAAAATTACGTAGAGCTAATTTTAAGAAATAAAGGGAAGTAAAATCGATAAATTGTACTAAAATTTCAAATTTTCATCTAAATGTTTTCAATTTTTACATATATTTTTTCATTTTAAAAAAAAAATTGAGGGGGGAAAAATTATATAAAGTTAATATTAAGAAATAAGAGGGGCAAAATAGATTAATTATGCTAAATTTTCAAATTTTTACCTAAAAAATTCAACTTTTACATTTAATTTTATTTTTCCACAAAATTGAAGGGGGCACATGGCTATTTAGTAGCTCAGCTCCTGCACTTAAAGTACTGATTCAGTCTTAAAAAAATGCTCATTTTTTTGTTTTATATCTGAATTTGTGTTTAAGTGTCCACTTCATCATCTCTTTGTCATGTGTACGCCATATCATCATTTAACGGGTTACGTAGTAAATCTGTTAAACTCATTAATAGTAGGAACTATTTATAAGTTTTTATCAAATTATAAATTGTATTTAAAAAAAAAAAAAAATCGAAAGCATGGCCGGTTTACATAAACTGCCACAAAACCCGAAACACCCTTGATAATGAGAGGGCTAAATCGGACAATAACTCCCTCAGCTTCAGCAAAACCCTAGACTTATAACAATCATCAGTCTCCTCCATTGCCAAAACTGCTCAATTTTCTTCATTTTCCTTCCAACAATGCCGCCTAAGTTCGATCCATCTCAGGTCGTCGACGTCTTCGTCAGAGTCACCGGAGGTGAAGTCGGCGCCGCTAGTTCTCTAGCTCCTAAGATCGGTCCTCTCGGTCTTTCCCCTAAGAAAATTGGAGAAGACATTGCCAAAGAAACCGCTAAAGATTGGAAGGGCCTTAGGGTTACGGTTAAGCTTACTGTTCAAAATCGTCAAGCTAAAGTTTCTGTTGTTCCTTCTGCTGCTGCTCTTGTTATCAAAGCATTGAAAGAGCCTGAGCGTGATCGGAAGAAAACTAAGAATATTAAACATAATGGTAATATTTCTCTTGATGATGTTATTGAAATTGCGAGGATTATGCGGCCGAGATCTATGGCGAAAGAATTGAGTGGATCTGTTAAGGAGATTTTAGGAACTTGTGTGTCTGTTGGTTGTACCGTTGATGGAAAGGATCCGAAGGATTTGCAGCAGGAGATTGATGATGGTGATGTTGAAGTCCCTCTCGATTGAGATGTGTAGATTTCTATCCATCTTTCTTTTTGTTTTTCTGTTGATTTTTGTTTAGTTTTGGAAAAATTATGAGCTCTTTTTTATTGTTCATTATTATTCTGATGATTTGTACTTTAATCTTATTGGATGTTTTGAGGAATTTAATGAGCCATATTTAATAATTCGGATATGTTTTTGGGATCTAGCTTGACTTGGTGATGTTGGTTTGAGTTTATGGGGTTTTAGAATTCTGGCATTGTCCATTTCCTTGCTTAGAGTAAGACATTAAAATCACTTGAAAAAATATATGGGGTGATTCTACTTAGCCTAGCTAAGGACGATTTTCAAGTATGGTTCTTTTAAAATGTTTTTTTTTTCCCATTATGAGAGGTTTAAGGTAAGTCATGAATGACACCATATTTGCCTTCAGTTGAGAGTTAAACAATTATGGCACTGTTTTTTTCCCCCTCCACATATTGGTATTCCTTGATGAGATTTTGGCTCGTCTATATTTTTGTTGTTATGAACTTGTTAGGAATATGAGTACTGGCCGGGCATATTAGTAATATTTATAAAAGCTGGTTAAGGGGTGAGTTGTTATATATAGAGGCATTTGGAAGATGGGAAGGTAAAGATAAGTTGAGAAAAGTACTGTAAGGGATTGAAATTAGGAGAGGCACTCAAATTCATTTGCTATTCTTTTAAATGATTTCTCGTATTGGTTCGAAATCCATTTTAGTTCCTGTCAGAAATAGTGCAGTCCAAGTCTTATTTGTTAAAACATTATTACTTTTTCTTATTTGTATCTATAATCTGCAATAAGTTTCTTTTTCCCTCCTATTTGAATGTTCAATCCTCTGTCCTGTCCTTATCATACTGCAATTCTGGTTCTTATCTTTATGCTCATATGCTCTTTAAGCATTAGAGATTAAACTAAGACACTTATGACCAAGATTGTTCAGTGAAACATGCATGGAAGTTCTTTAATATTTTTCTTGATATCTGTTTCATAATCTACTCCCTTTGTGTTATTCTAAATATCTGTTCAATAACCTACAGTGGTGTTGGTATGAAAGTTTGTGTATACATATGTTGAGGTTTGTAGTTTGATAACTATGCTACCTTTTGCATTGGGAGTATGAGTTTATTTATGATTGTTTAGTACAATCATGTGATGTTACTATGTAAAAGTATGACATTTTTTTTTATAAGAGACATTTCATTGATAAATGAAAAAAAAGATACACAAAAAGCACCCCGGGATTACAAAAATGCCTCCAATTGGGGGCTATAAGTGAAGGAGAATGATTACGAAAAGCTTTAAGAATTAGCAGACCACATCAAGCTAAATCTAATAAGCAAATCCCAAAAGATATGGTGCTCCAAAGACTCCTAATTAAAGACCCTTCTATTCCTTTCCCACCAAGTGAGCCAAACAAGAGCACGAATCGCATTGTGTCAAAGGATGAGGGCTTGCTTTTGAAAATTCACGCCACAGAGCAGAATATGAAGAAGGGCTGAATCTGCGAGTTGCTCGGGCCCTGAAAGTTGAAGATATCAAACAGCTTTCTCCGAGACTTAGCAGTGAAGGGGCAGTTCCAAAATAAATGAAAAGGATCCTCGGCGTTGGCATAACGTACACATCGATCGGGGCTCAAAGCCACAAGGGGAAATCTTTTCTGAACCTTGTCATTAGTGTTTAACCCACCATGAAAGACAGTCCATTAAAGGACTTTAACCTTCTTCGGGTAGCAATCTTTCCAAATCACCTTCGAGATATCATTGGAGAGAAGGGAGGCAGCCATAAACAGAGAATTAAAAGCATTTTTACAGGAGAATAAGTCACCACCACCACCACCCCCATTCCAAATTCTGAAATTCTGTGAGTTTCTTGGTTTAAACTCGTTGATAATATTCAAAAGGGAAATGAACTCTTCAATCTCCTCACCCCTAAGGGTTCTTCTGAGAATAATGTTCCAAGAAGACGAAGAAACGTCCCACAAATCCAAAACAAAAGTATGGGGAGGTAGAGAGTCTGAATTCAGGGAAAGCCTCGGCAAGAGTTTATACAGGGAGGTCCACACGTCCATCTAGAATCTGATTTTCGAACCGTTGCCAAACTTGAATTTAGTATTAGAAGCCAAATGATTGTCCTAGCAACAGCCTTCCAAGGGCTGCGACAAGTGAATGTAGGGTTAGAAGTAGTACTCCATTCGGAAACTGAGACAAAGTGAAGAGCTTTAACAATGCCAGTCAAAAAATCCCCTTCAAGAGGAAGTCTCCACTGCCATTTAGTGAGGAGAGACATGTTCTTCTTGATGATATTACCAAAAGCCAAACCTCCCAACTCCAAAGGAATGGAAGCAACATCCCACTTAACAAGGTTAGAGCCCCCATTATCGTTTGCCTCTTTGTAGAAGAAGTCCCTGAGCATTTTCTCTAAAGTATTAGCAACAGACACCATCGCAAACACCGAGAGGTAATAAATAGGGATGTTATTGAGGATGGATTGGGCCAAGGTAAGGCTATCCCCTTTGGAGAGCATCACATTCTTCCACCTATCAATTTGATTGTAGACTCTTTCCACAACCGGGTCCCAAAAAGAAGTAGCCCGGGGTGTAAATGATGGGAAATTTGGGGACCTTGCAAAGAAAAGAGTCAGCCACCTCTTTCACAGTAGAGTCCTCCAAATTAATACCAACCACCACTGTTTTGCTCCAGATTGCATTTGAGACCCGACATATGCTCGAAATCCCCTGAAGAACAGTAAGCAAATTGGCTACATTCACCTGGTCAAAAGTAGAGAAAACGAGAGTATCGTCAGCAAATTGGAGATGGGAGATGAATTCCCCACTTGTACCCACAGAGAAATCGCAAAACAGCCCAAAAGATTCAGCATTAGTAAGGAGTCTGCTAAGGGAGAACATTTTTTTGGAGTGGAATAAAACTAATTTTAGCTATTGTGTTACATCTTTATGTGTTCTTTTTTTTTTTTTTTTTTTTTATATTTCATGGAGGGAGAGGAGAATAGAATTTAATTTGGGATGGTGAACTTACTAGCAATGATTGGTGCTATGTGTCTTTCTTTATGATTAAAATTTGAGGTGTGATAGTTAAATAAGCTATTTTTTTCACCCACACACATTGAAGAAATGTCAAGTGAGCAATTTGTTAACATTGATTTTACTATCTCAATTCCACACACAGAAGAAATGTCAAATGAGCAATGTATGATTTTATTATCATACATTGTTCTTTGGAGTGGACTTTTTTTTTGCGCCTAGTAATAAGATGCGGAGAAAAAAAGTGCGAACTTTAGAACATGTGGTTCTTTTGAAATTTGTTTTCTCTAGATTTGAGAGGCTTGATACAAGTCAAGGAAGTAGCTGAAGCTGTATATGCTTTCAGTTCAGAGTTGACAATGATAGTACTTTTTTTTTTCCTATTGGTATCCTTTCTTAGGTTAGAATTTGGCTTTTACCTACATTTTAATTGTGTAATTGGTATAAACTTGTTAGGAATGAGTAAAAGTAGATTAGTAATATTTAAAGCGTTTGGTTAAGTATGAGTTGTTATAAATAGAGAAATTTGTGTTTATATATATGTTGAGGTTTGATAACTCTGCTACCTTTTGCATTTTAGAGTATGAGTTTACTTCTTTCTTTAGTATAAGCATGTGAAGTGACTATCTCGAAGTATCACAGATTTTCTTTGACAGAAGAATAAAACTATTTTTTTTTTTGCTCAACTGGTTAGGTATTAGTGACCATTCCCACAAGGTCAAAGTTCGAGCCTCCCGAGTGATACTCGGGGGGAAAAAAGGTTATTCTGAGCTATTGTGTTGTCTATTTTTTTCTAGATATCATAGCAAGGTGGCAGGGGACTTGAATTTGGGTTGGGAGGGTGAACATGCTAGCAATGTTGTCTGTGTTAATACATTGTTCTTCAAGGTGGGTTGTTTAGGGGAATAAATGTGTGAATTTTAGAGGGAGATGGTACGCTGCTTTAACAAACAAAAGAAAAAAAAAAGAAGAAAATGTAATATCTTGAAATTTAATGTAGGTACACATGTATTGTTTTTTACTGTTTATGGCAGAAGGTTTTGATTCAGACACTGCTAGTTATTAAAAAATAAAAATAAAAAGTTGAGGACTTAGTGAGAGAGATGGTTTGGTTAGGTTGAATTAGATCAAAGATTAACTCTTTCCGTTTTTTACAAGCGTTAATTTTAGGATGCTAAAGGATAGATGAAGAAGGCCAAGTTATAGTTATAGGTGGTACTTGAAGGCGTCTCAGGGGCGTTGTCGAGATTTATTTTTGGGGGAAAAAAATAAAATAAAAATAAAACCCAAAGCTTTGAATATGTAGATCCTACCCTTACTAAGGCGAGCAGTGATCGTGGCTATGTTTTTAACTTTGCTATTGAAATTTTGTTTCAAATATCATAATATACGTACACACATGATCAATTAGGCTGTCTTAGTTTATATTGGTATTTGATAGAAATGAAATGATTCATGTGGTTCCTAGTATTGAAACAAATTTATGAATATGATCGTTGTTCAAGTGGTTAAGTATGTGATTCGTTTCTATGAGGTCAAAGGTTCGAATTTCCTCTCTTTCAATTTGATGTATTACCTTATAAGAAAAAAAATTGACTCAAATTTACATCCTTACACAAGAAAATCTATAAAAGGTCTTAATAAATGGATAAGTGGGCATT
Organism: Gynostemma pentaphyllum; assembly: GCA_028015215.1. NCBI lineage: Eukaryota > Viridiplantae > Streptophyta > Magnoliopsida > Cucurbitales > Cucurbitaceae > Gynostemma > Gynostemma pentaphyllum. Next base: position 13,642,897 of record CM051346.1, on the reverse strand, counting down.
GGGCATGAGTGTTCGTTAGTTTGGTTTGATTCGATATTTTACTAGAATTTATCGGTTTTATTTTTTAAAGAATGAGAATTAAATTGAAACCATTGATCTTTAAAGGACCGAACCAATTAAATTAGTTTGGTTCTTTAAATATTTTTCATGATTACAAAATTATTATCTTCATATTTATTTATAGATATAAATTACGTGAAAATGTTTACTTAAAAATATATACAAAAGTGTATTATAATAGATTAATTTTTCTAAAAAGAGAATTCCTAATGAGTAAATAAATTTATTGTATTAAATGGATTTTCAGTAAGCTGATTAACAAAAATAGGTTAAAATTATTAAAATTAATTAAGAAGGTAGCATAGTTAATTGCCATTTGTTTATGATTCAAATTTAATTGGGTAGTTTGATTCTTGTATATAATATGTGATGAGACTTTTTTGTTGTTGTAACGTATGACTTCTAGCATAAGATGGACAAGCATGGGTTAGTGTTTGGGTTTTGATTGTATGATCTTTTGGTAATCCTCTTAATTTTTTTTCTTCTTATTTTTTAAGAAACCAAATTGTTTAGTAATTCTTTCCTATTTTTCAATTTTTGTTTGAAACATTCCCATAAATTGTGTAGAAATTTTAAAAACGAAAAATTCTAGTTTCTTGTTTCTAAAATTTTCAACACATTAATAAATTTTTACTTTAGTGCGTTTCAACTTAGAAAATATATTATAAATATCTAAAAATTATATTGTAATATTTTTAAATATTTCATTTAAAATTTTAATATTCCAATATATTTCTATTTTTTTAAATGAGAAATAGAACAAAAAATAGTTAGCAAACATATTTCTGTTTCATTTCTTACTTCAGAAGCAAGAAATAAGAACCGGTTACATATTTATGTTTCTCCTTTTAAAAAAATAGGAATAAGAAACAAGAAATTGAAACTGAAAAGGTTACCAAATAGGCCTTAATGATCATGTTATTTTTTGAGGAAACTATATGAAAATCAATCAAAATGGGAAACACATTCTCTTGATGTTGTTTATTTGCACTTACATGAAATCAGAATAAGATTTCTATTCATGTTTTTTACTTGTATTAGGAATAAGAATAAAATTGCAACGTCCCGTTATTTTGAGGTAATTTTTTTAAAAAGAAAAATTAATTAAAGTAGTCAATTTAATCTTAGAGTTAATAATTTAAAATTTAGAGGTTTATTCATTCATAAATCCTTCATTTTCATTCGAAGCATAAATTATAATTAGGTGCATTAATGATTATTAACGGACCAATTAATAATCATTAATCACTGTTAGCTACTTAATTTATACTTGACATCTAGCTAGAAGTGAATAGTGATCTTTAATGGTGTGAGATGACTTTTAGTGGAATTAAAATGAGTGAGGACGACTTTTACTCTTATTTTTCTTCCCCTTCAAATATCCAAGACCACTTCATCTTCTTCATTCTTCGTTTTGAGACAAAAAAAGAAAAACACTATTTCTTCTTCTTCATTTCCAGGTAAACCATGAAACCAAGGGAAAAAATGAGTTTTCTCTCTCAATTCTCAACCATTTTGAGAGATTTTCATTGAGTTGGTTCGGTATTAACGTGAGGAAACTTTCTTTTAAGGTTTGGAAGCAAAACCTTGGTCTTAGAAGCTCCAAGAGGTAAATTTATTTATGGGTTTCATTTCTAGATTTGAATTGGTTTTTTTGTTGAAATATTCAATTTCTTCTCTTGGATCATAGAGATTCCGGGATTGGATTATCATTTAGGTTTTTCCTTATTGTTCTTCAAGACCTAGACACTTTTAGTAGCCAAAAAATCACCAATTTTCTTTCCTAAAAACGTGGGCTACTATATGGTGGTCATTTTCTTGCTTTAGATTATTTTCCTTTCAAGTTGGGTGGAAGAATCACACCCTAACCTTCAATATATGAGTACCCATTGATAGTAAACACCCAAAAAGTGCCTAAAACGGACCCAGATTGCTCCTAGAATGCCCAAAACCTGGAAAATCATCTTCCTACTCTTTCTCTCTCTTGGCCGTGGCCCTAAGTCCCTTTTCCTGGGCTGTTTTGGCTTGTATTTTTGTTACGTTTCGACCATTGCTCAATTCGTTAAATTAATATATGTTAGGTGTGTTTGAATTGTAGGTTTTGAGCATCATTCGTGAAATTGATCATTCGGTGATTGGAAGTTGACTTCTTAACCAAGGTGAGTTTAAAGTAGTTGTGTATAGTTTTATGTATGAATTGCATGACGAGTTGTTTGATTGAGTTTAAGAGGGAATATAAAATTTGGGATCCTAAGTGGATATTGGTTGTTTAGATGATTTTAGGTGTGAGTATTGTGTTTTACGCTTTAGAATTACTTTTGGAGTCTTAGATATAAATCCGGAATGGAAAGTTAAGTTTACGGCTGTGATTGGTGGTGTAGAGATGAATTAAAAATGTTCGGAGTAGTTCTTTGGGAAGGAAAGTTTCATAAGAGGTTTTTGAGAAAAGTGAAGCATAAAGGTGAGATTGTGAGTTTGGTTATGGGAAATAAGAGTTCGGCTATGCCGTTAGTGGTTCAAGTAATTATGATTTCGATTATTACTCTATGACTATTTGAGAAATTTCATGCCTTTCGTAGAATTGTTAATGGTAGTGATTTATTGTTCTTACACGCATACTTTACTTTTTGCAATGTTCATAATTGGGAAACTTTAGTGGAAACGCTTTGATTTGTGGAAAATACTCTGATTCTTTAGATGGAGTATGTGTGTTACCTAAATGTAAAATAATGAACTATACTCGGATTTCTTTAGATGGAGTATATGTATTTCTTAAATGGAACTTGTAAACCATGCCCAGATTCTTTAGATGGAGTATGTGTGTTACCTAAATGCAAAATAATGAACTATACTCAGATTCTTTAGAAGGAGTATATGTATCTCTTAACTTGAACTTGTAAACCATGATTAGATTCTTTAGATGGAGTATGCATGTTACCTAAATGTAAAATAATGAACTATACTCGGATTCTTTATATGCAGTATATGTATCTCTTAAATGGAACTTGTAAACCATGCTCGGATTTTTTAGATGGAGTGTGCGTGTTACCTAATGTAAAATAATGAACTATACTCAGATTCTTTAGATGAAGTATATGTATTGTAGTGGATGATTTCTGCTACGGTCAATCACGTGCGTTCTACGTGCTATGCGTCTTCCTGATCTTGAATACCTGAGAAACAAGAATAATAAAACACCGGTGTGGTTCCTGCCAATTTGTCTCCGACGATCAAGTTAGAATTTAGAGATCGAATATATGAATTGTATTAGGTTATGTAATACAGTATACGTTACCATATTAAGGTTTTTGCCACCCTTTATATAGTAGATTTCCCATGTATGATATGGTAAATTTCCTTGATATATTGGGGAGATAAAATAATGTCTCTATCCCTTGATCTGTGGAGAGAATATCTCCATATATCCTGGTAAAGTATGTTCAACAGCCCTTTGTTCAAGGCAAACCGCCTCTGATAGTCCGAGCCCGTTGACGATGTTCTGAACCTTGTACCTAGTTAGTGCTCGTGGGTTATGGGATGCTTAAGATACGGATGGGCTCGTTGGAGTGGTCTGGTGATATTTCCTTCCTGTTTGGGTCAAACCTATCAAGTTTTGGGCTTTTGATATTGGACCTGGGTCCATGGTGATTTTTACCTTTACAGTTTCCCCCGGTTTTTATGTCCGAGTTGCTTGGGCGTGAAAACAAGTAGATGTTTATTTGATTCGGAGTGACCCAAACTCGAAGCTTGTTGACACGTGTAATCTTTAAGGGTGAACGTTTTAAATTTTGAAAAGATAGGAAACCCTCTTTCTACTTTTACGTCTTCTCGCCTTCTAGATCCCCTTTTTGCTAGCAGATTCAAGAGTACCTTACACGATGAAGTGTTGCCTTTTCCAGTCGCAATTTATTTCTGGTTAGTCATTTTCTTTAGAATTGTTGACATGAACTGGTAGTGTAGAGGTAAAAATCACCATGAACCAGGCCCAATATCAAAAGCCGAAAACTTGATAGGTCCGGCCCAAACAGGAAGGAAATATCGCCAGCCCATTTTAACGAGCCCATCCGTATCTTGAGCGTCCTAGAACTCACGAGCACTGATTAGGTACAAGGTCCAGAACATCATCAATGGGCTCGGACTATCAGAGGCTGTTTTCCTTGGACAAGAGGCGGCTGAACATACCTTTCCGAGATATATGAAGATATTCTCTCCACAAATCAAGGGATAGAGATATTATTTTATCTCCCCATATATCAAGGAAATCTACCATATCTGACATAAGAAATCTACTATAAAAAGGGTGGCAAAAACCCTAATATGGTAACACATACATAATCTAATACAATTCATATATTCGGCCTCAAAATTCTAACTTGATCGTCTGAGACGGTTTGGTAGGCACTACACCGGTATTTTCTTATTCTTTTTTCTCAGGTATTCAAGATCAGGAAGACGCAGAGCACGTAGAATGCAGGTGATTGATCGTAGCGGAAATCATCCACTACATTGTTGCTACAAAGTAATGTCATTCGGATTAAGGAATGTCGGAGCAACATACCAAAGGTTGATGAATCGTATGTTCGAGAAGGAATTGGGTAGGACAATGGAAGTCAACATCGTCGATATGCTTGTAAAATCTGAAAAAGTTGAAGATCATCCTCAATATCTCAGAAACGCCTTCGATATTCTCGACGAATACGAAATGAAGCTCAATCCAAGAAAATGCACCTTCGGAATCCCCTCTGGAAAATTTCAGGGCTATCTAGTGACCAAAAGGGGAATAAAGGCAAACCCGGACCAGATCAACGCCATCCTCCAAATGGAAGCACCCAAAAATGTCAAGGGCGTACAAAATCTTATTGGATGTTTGGTCGCATTTGGACCTGTCATAGGACAAATGTCTCCCATTCTTTAAGATTCTGAAAGGAAGCAAGGAGTTCGGATGGGATGAGAAATGTCAAAAGGCATTCGACGAATTAAAGTCGTATATCTCCAAACCCCACTCCTATCTAAACCAAAAGATGAAGAGACCTCATCATTTACCTTGCGGTCTCCAAGAAGGAAGTGAGCGCCACCTAGGTCAGAGAAGAAGGAACAGCGCAGCAACCCGTGTATTACGTAAGAAAGCCCTACTCGATGCCAAAACAAGATACACCGAGATTGAAAGGTTAGCTCTGGAAATGATCACGACCTCGCGGAAACTCAAATATTATTTTCAAGGTCACCGAATCATCGTGCAAACCACTTTCCCGTTGAAGTCAATTTATCACAAACCTGATGCCGCGGAAGACTGATGAAATGAGCAATAGAACTGGGAGGATATGGTATCACATACGAACCCAGAACAACCATCAAAGGCCAAGCCTTAGCAGATTTCATTGCAGAAATGACTAATTATGAAGAAAATGAAGACCTTCGAAATAACGAAGAGGCGACAGACTAGGAAAGAACCTGGAAATTTTCGTAGACGGTTCTTCCAACATAAAAGGAAGCACAGCCGGGATCGTAATAAATACACCCGAAGGCTTCTTACTTGAATAATCGATAAGGTTCGATTTTCAAGCCTCCAATAATGAGGAGGAATACAAAGCTCGTATAGCAGGGTTGAACAGAACGAAAGAGCTCGGAGCAAGGAGAGCAAAGGTGTTCTTGGATTCCATGTTAGTAGCCAAGCAATTCAGCGGAGCTTTCAAAGCAAGAGATGCAAAAATGGTGAAGTATCTTGAAAGAGCCAAGAACCTCACCAAGAAGTTCAAATTCGTCGAGATAGTACAAATCCCGAGGACAGAAAACGAACACGCTGACGCACTAGCAAAGCTCTGTTCAGCAGTAGAACATGAATTGAGAAGAACCATCCGATGGATTATTTAGAGCACCCAACCGTCGAGCAAAGCGAAGACGAAACCAATAAGGTACATCAGATAACGGAGAAAACTCCAGAAACTCCATGGTTTTAAGGAATACAAGAATATTTGCTAAACGACAAGTTGTTTGGAGATAAAGCCCAAGCTTGAAAAATCCGATCTCAAGTTGTGCGGTATTCAATAGTCAACCAGAAACTATACAGAAGATCCTTTGGAGGTCCATACCTCAGATGCATCGACAATAACGAGGCCACCTACATTATGCAAGAACTCCACTTGGGATGTAGCGGAAACCATTCAGGAGGACGTTCACTGTTTCACCGAGCACGAAGTCAAGGCTACTATTAGAATAGAATGTATGAGCAATGCAAAGAATTCATCCGAACCTGCGACAAATGCCAACAATTTGCGTCCGAACATCATGTTCCATATACACCCCTCACTACGATCACAGTTCCTTGGTCGTTCATGTAATGAGGACTTTACATAGTGGAAAAATTACCCATGGCAGCTGGGCAGAGATGCTTCTTACTGGTAGCAATTAATTATTTCAACAAGTGGATTGAGGCTGAACCCCTGGCCAAAATTCCTATACATCAGGTCGAGCAATTCCTCTGGAAAAACATAATCACTCGGTTCGGGATCCCATGAGTACTTGTGGTAGATAACGGGATGTAATTCACAGGGAATTCAGTCAGAACCATGTGCTCGGACATGAATATTCAACTAAGGTTCTCGGCCCCCAGACATCCCTAAGCAAATGGTCAAGCCAAAGCATCAAACAAAACTATCTTGAATAATTTGAAGAAAAGGCTTGAAAAATCCAAGGGAAGATGGCCTGAAGAGCTTCCAGGAGTATTATAGGCGCACAGAACAACTCCTCGCATTTCAACAGGCGAAACACCCTTCGCCCTCATTTACGGAGCCGAGGCAACAATACCAACAGAAGCAGGTATCCCTACACTACGAGGTGAACTCCAAGATGATGGCCAAGAGAATGACCAACTGATGATAGAAGCGCTGGATAACCTAGACAAAAGAAGAGAAAAAGCGCTCATAAAACTCGCAGGCTACCAGCAAATCTTAGCTCTAAATTACAAAAAAAATAAAATTAGGTCTCGTCCTCTCAAAGTAGGAGATTTTGTACTTAGGAAGGTTTTCCAAAACACACAGATACCTGAAGATGGAAAGCTCGGACGAAACCGGAAAGGACCTTATAATGTAATTGAGGAGGTCAAACCAGGTACATATCGTTTGGAAGATGAGCACGAACAACGGATTCCAAGGGTGTGGAACGCCAACAAATTGAAATGTTATTTCTACTAAAAGAAAACACAGGAGTGGCGAGGGAAAACGTGCCAAAATAAATGCGCCATTTAACTGCCAACTCTATAAATAGTAGAATGACTGGCAAGCATTTCACAGAAACAAGAATGGAATCATCTTCTTCATCTTTTGCCCCTCGATCACTCTCATTACAAGACGAAATAACCGTCTTGAAAAATCAAGTGGAGCAACTGCAGCTCCAAAAAGAAAACATTGAGAGAGAAAATCTAGAGCTCTGAAGCAAGCTCGACATAAGCAACTTCCTTCTTGAGAAGAAGACCAAGAAGAACAAGAATTTGAAGAGAAAGATAACCGCTGAAGGCCGCTGATATGACAACCTCCAATTGGAATAAAAGGAGAAGAAGATAAACCTCCTCGAACAAGAATTATCCAACATGACACGAAAATAGCCGTTCTGAAGCTCGAGATCGACGAGCAGAAAGATGAGATCAATAAATTGAAGAAAGAAAATAAGGAAGCAAGCCGAGCAATGTGGCTGTAACCCTTCTGATTTTCTATTCTGAATTTTATTTTTGTATTTCCCTTATTGCATGCTATGTACTTGGCCAGATTAATTTTCTTTTAATAAAAATCCGTCTTGCTCGTATCAAAGAATGTTACTCTTCCAATTTTTAGAAAATAAGTCTAAACAGAAACACGTTTCAAAAATGGAAGTTAAAGACTCATATTTACATGAACGTTATTAAATTAACAGTTCAGGTAAATAGGGAAATAAGTAACCCAAAAGAAAAAGAAAACCTTGCGGAAACTCGGACACATTCAACATGCATGGACAAAAATGAAAACTCTGGAAAGACGTAAAAAAAAAAAAGCAGATTCCAAGGCGATTGGACTATCTGAGAAGAAATGTGAACTTGGGAAGAATAACTCCCATGATTACTAACAACAACTTCGACGTTAAGAAATTCTCAAAGATCCGCATTAAGTCCCTGACTGCGTACAGCTGAAACAGGGAATGCATTTAATGAACCCAAGTGAAAGACTCCGAAAAGATAAAAAAAAAAACCAGAGACCTATATACCAGATCCGAAGCGACGCGAGCCTTAATTCCCTCCAAAACTGGGTCGGATCAAAGCGGTTAAATTCGAGTAGGTGCCAAAAAAAAATCGCGCCCATCAGAAGTCTAATCGCTTCATATCTCCATTAAGGTGCATTGGAAAACGAAGAAAACTCGTAATGACCTCGAAGAAAGAAACGTCAAAGGAAAGAAAAACGCCCTCAGGCTCTTGAAGAAGCCAAATCTTGGCTTATAAATAAGACCAGAGACCGTGCTAGAGAAGGCAGAATGCGCTTGACAAAATCACCAAACTCCCATCTCTCCAAACCCAAAACTTCTTTCCTTTCAAACCCAAACCTAAAAAAATCGTCGTCTTCAAGTTCCAACCTTAGCGATGGAAATAATTTGCGCCAACTGCAACAGTTAGATGTTAAGAAGGGAAAGACAAAAGCAAAGAATTATGAGAAGTAGAGTACGAAAGAAGAACCAAAAAATTCAAAAAGAGAAACGAGCCCTTAGACAAGAGCATAAACTCAACAAACGCTTAACTAGAAGGTTTGAAGATATGAGGGGAAGATTGGAGAGAGCCATCCCGAGCGCTTCCGACGCCTATCACGAAACAAGGAGGATGGTGGAAGTGATCAATTTTGAAGCTTAAGAAGCCAGACAATCACCACGTCGTATGGATGACTTCCTTGGATGATCTTAGGGCGTGAGCAGTCTAGATGAACTCAGAGATTGGATACCTCACCCGCATCCTAGAGCCCTCAGAAGATGAGGATGAAGATGATGATGATGAAAAGGATGAGGATGATGAAGATGACAAGGATAGTGGGAGTGACAACTGTCAGGATCACCCCATGATGTAAACGATCCTCTCACCCTCTTGAGGAATACTGAACCCTCCAGAGTTCTCTCTTGCATTCTGAAGAATGGTCAAAATCCGAGACAACTCCTAGGCTCTTATCTCCCATTCTGTTTTTTCTCTCTTAATAGAAACTGATGTAATCCCGATAAAGACAATAAATAGATATGATTTTTGTTTCAATTCTGATCAAAGAACTCTACAATAACAATTAGATGATATAACCCTTTCGAAATAAGGGAAGAAAGCCCTAGCTCGGACTAGGCAACACCTTCGAAGATAAACTAACCCTTATAAAAAATAAGGAAGAAAGCATTAGCTCGGACTAGGCAAAACCTCAGACTAAGGCTTTTCTCAACTGAACTCTGGCATTTATTCAATCGATATTACAACTTCCCCATAGTCTATCGCAACGGGTCATTATGTTCCTCAGTTTCTATGATTTGTCCTCTTTTTGCCTCAACTGCAGCATTCAACTCAGATATTACTTGCTGTAGAGCATCAATGTTAGTTTCCAAATCCGTGGTATGTTCTTCTTTAGCCTCCATCTTCTTTTGTAGATAGTCACCCTTCCCTTTCCATCTTCCTGCCACTTTACTTCATATTTTGCTTAACAAGTTGGAAAAGATAATCTGTAGATAATGCTTCATTCTTCCCTTTAGATTTGGCATACTTCTTGAAATCCTCATCTAAACTTGATGCCTGAACTCCCAGGATTTTCGCCAACGCTCTTTTCCCAGTATGTCTTCCCTCATAATTATAAAATTTTCCCTTTGCTTTAATTGGTACCCTCAACGGCTCAGTGTATTCTTCGTAGTAGGAGTCAATTTGATGGTAATAAAGGAGAAGCATCGATAAGTGGGATCCCAAGATATAACTGCACCATTCAGAGCATGCATATTGATTGGAATATGAAGCAAGTCTGGCAATTGCCCATATCTAGCTTTGAATTCTTTCTGTCAAGCCTCAATAAATTCATTCCACATCTTCTTCAAGTCTTCTTTTCTGTGTAAATTTCCACTGAACACATCCTTCAGCAGTAATGTTGATGCAACCTCTATCGTAGGAGGATTCCCATAAGTATCCTGAATTTTCTTAGACCAAAGACGAACCTCCCTCTGTTCAATGATCTCTACCGAAGTCTGTATTTCAGCCATGTCTAAAGGCCTGCCACATGATTTAAATGATGGTTGGATTTTTTTCAATTTTTATTGCACAATGAGTTGAAAACTGGTTTTCTATGTCACGATTTTTGGAAAAGAGATGAAGAAAGTTATGTAAGGTGCGAATTTATCGAAAAAGAAATTTCAAACAAAATGAAATTTAACAACAAATGATTATCACAAGTATGCAGAGGTTCCGTGTGGTGTTAAGCACTATATTGGTTTAAAGTCTCCTAAGATTTCTTTGTCATGATAGTTTATTTATTTATTTATCAGTATTCTGGTAAAATTAAACCAATCATAACAAAGTAGCCCTTCTAGTATTCTGTTTAGGTTGACTTGGGCAGGAAGTTTCGTGGGCCTGCACGGGAGTAAACTCCACGAAGGCAACACTACCATCCCAAACTATTTCTAAAGGGTGAAGCCAGAGTAGAAGGCTGTGAAAGTGTGTGCAACCATGCAATAACATCAATTATATATATAAAAAAAAACAAGTCAAGGCTCAAACAAAAGTACACCAAAATAAACAAAAACAACAAGACTCTCAAGGTCTCCAGTGGAGTCACCATGTTGTCTCTACGTGAATGCGATGTGGAAAACAAAAAGGGAGTCGCCACTAATCATTGGTTTTTATAAATTAGGGTGTGATTAGCTACATAGTCATGAATTAAGGATGGTCTACTAACTTTTGACAATGGGTTCGGGAGTTCATTCACACATAGGGAGGGTATTGACACCCTATTATGTTCGTTTAAAACGATTGTTGATTTTTTTATTTGGTGTATTTATTGAAGAGCGTTTATCTATATAAAAAAAATATTTTTTGGGTTATTTTTAAATGTCTCATGTTTTACTAATCTATACTTTAGTAATAAGGCATGATTAAATAAGTATGAGTGGCGGAAAGCCATTAAAAAAATATTGTCGGGAATTTAACCTCAGTATCCCGAGATAGAATTCCTTATCTCAAGAATGTTTAGCAGCATGGTATCCCAACGCCCCAAATTCCATCGTCGGAGTATTTGAAAAATGATTTTTATTTAGATTTAAAAAAAAATATTCTTAGTTAATTATAATTTTTTAATTATTATTATTAAAACTATTATTTAGCTCAAAATTAGGTTTAGGGTAAGTTTCACTTTTGGTCTCCTAGGTTTTAAAAGGAAAATTTTATTTGATAAATTTTTTAATTATGGTAGAGTTGTTAATTTTTATACTTTGGAAGATTAGTATCCTAATTAATTCCAATTTTTATATTTAAAATTTTATGCTTTTTGGAAAATTAATATCCTAATTAACTCCAATTCTATATTTAAGATTTTTGATTGTTAATTTTTATGCTTTTGGAAAATTAGTATCCTAAATAATCCCAATTTTTGTTTTTAAATTTAATTGTTAATTTTTATGCTTTTGAAAAATTAGTATCCTAATTAATTCCAATTTTGTTTTTAAATTTAATTGTTAGTTTTTATCCTTTTGAAAATTTAGTATCCGAATTAATTCCAATTTTTTTTAAAAAATTTAATTGTTAATTTTTATGCATTTGAAAAATTAGTATCCTAATTAATTCCAACTTCATATTTTTTTCATTTTTTTAATTAAAATTTGACCTAATATTTTGGGGCTTCATTTAAATTATGGCATATGTTTTAAATATGCAAAAATCCTAAAACTATAACTATGGCATGTCGATCAAATCAAATTCAAATACAGTAAAATCAAGGTAATTATAGCATGCTGTCTAAATTGAATAAAAACAAACATGGTTAGAATTGATTAAAACAAGGAAAATTTTGAATTGATTGGTAATTCAATCCCTAATTTACTCAATCACCCAATCATCCTAATCACTAATTGGCAAAAATTTAAGCTTTTTCCAAAATTGTTTTTCCATTCAAAAATCAAATCAATTTCGAAAATCTGCCAACTTCTTTTTCTTTTTCTTTTATTTATTTTTTTAATTCAATTTTCGAAAATAAGAATAAAAAAACATTTTTTAATTAAACCATAGAAAATCAATTTAAATCAAAATTTCATTTCATAATTTAAAATTAAATCTATTTTCATATAAATTAAATTACATTATGAAAAATGAAATTTTTTTTTTTAAATTTTATCATTCAACTCAAAATTAAAACAAATTGCAACTATATTAACTTTATCCTCAAAATCTAATTACTAAAATTTAAATAAAAAATTATTCTCTTTTTTGAAATTTTTCACAACTAAAGTTAATTTAATTAACACCGGACGAAAATAGGTGTCTACAAGTATGTTCGGACGCAAATCGTTGGCATTTGTCGCAGGTTCAGATGAATTCTTTGCACTGCTCGTACATTCTATTCCAATAGTAGCCTTGACTTCTTGCTCGGTGAAACAGTGAACGTCCTCCTGAATGGTTTCTGCAACATCCCAAGTGGAGTTCTTGCATTATGTAGGTGACCATTGTCGATGCATCTGAGGTATGAACCTCCAAAGCAACTTCTTTATAGTTTCTGGTTGACTATTGAATACCGCGTAGCTTGAGATCGGATTTTTCGCACCTGGGCTTTATCTCCAGGCAGCTTGCCGTTGAGCAAGTAGTCTTGTATTCCTTGAACCAACGGGGTTTCTAGAGTTTTCTCCGTTACCTGATGTACCTTATTTGGTTTCGTCTTCGCTTTGCTTGACGCCTAAGTGCTTTAGATAATCCACCGGGATGGTTCTTCTCAATTCATGTTCTACTGTTGAACCCAGCTTTGCTAGTGTGTCAGCGTGTTTGTTTTCTATCCTCAAGATTTGTACTATCTCAAAGGATTCGAACTGCTTGGTGAGGTTTTTGGCTCTGTCAAGATACTTCACCATTTTTGCATCTCTCGTTTCAAACTCTCCGCTGAATTGCTTGGTTACTAACATGGAATTTGAGAACACCTTTGCCCTCCTTGCTCCGAGCTCTTTCATTCTGTTCAACCCTGCTATGAGATCTTCGTACTCTGCCTCATTATTGGAGGCTTTAAAAGAAAACCTGATTGATTGTTCCAGTAAGAAGCCTTTGGGTGTTTTTATTACGATCCAGGTTGCGCTTCCTTTTATGTTGGAAGAACCGTATACGAAAATTTTCCAGGTTCTTTCCTCGTGTGTCGCCTATTCGTTATTTCAGAGGACTTTATTTTGTTCGGAATTAGTCATTTCTGCAATGAAATCTTCTAAGGCTTGAGCTTTGATGGCTGTTCTGGGTTCTTATGTGATATCATATCCTCCCAATTCTATTGCCTATTTCATCCGTCTTCAAGAGGCATCGGGTTTGTGCAAAATTGACTTCAACAGGAAAGTGGTTCGCAAAATGATTTGGTGACCTTGAAAATAATGTTTGAGTTTCCACGAGGCCGTGATCATTGCCAGAGCTAACTGTTCAACCTCGGTGTATCTTGTTTTGTCATCAAGTAGGGCTTTGCTTGTGTAATACACGGGTTCCTGCGCTTTTCCTTCTTTTTTGACTAAGGCGGCGCTCACTGCTGTCTTGGAGACCACAAATGATGCGGTCTTCTTTGTCTTTTGGTTTAGATAGGAGGGGGGTTTGGAGAGATACGACTTTAACTCGTCGAAGGCCTATTGACATTTCTCATCCTATCCAAACTCTTTGCTTCCTTTTAGAATCTTGAAGAATGGGATACATTTGTGTGATGACCGGGAGTTAAACCTTCCCAATGCGGCCAACCATCCAATAGGATTTTGTACCCCCTCGATATTTTTGGGTGCTTTCATTTAAAGGATGGCGTTGATCTGGTCCGGGTTTGCCTCTATTCCCCTTTTACTCACTAGATAGCCTAGAAATTTTCCAGAGGGGATTCTGAAGGTGCATTTTCTTGGATTGAGCTTCATTCCGTATTCGTCAAGGATATCGAAGGCGTTCTTGAGATGCTGAGGATGATCTTCAGCTTTTTCATATTTTACAAGCATATCGTCGATGTAAACTTCCATTGTCCTACTCAATTCCTTCTCGTACATAGGATTCATCAACCTTTGGTATGTTGCTCCGGCATTCCTTAAGGCGAATGTCATTACTTTTTAGCAATACTATAGTGGATGATTTTCGCTACGGTCAATCATGTGCCCTTGTTTAGATCTGTGAAATCTATGCATACTCTCTACTTACCATTCTTTTTCTTCACTACTACAACGTTGGCTAGCCATTCAGGATACTTTACTCGACGGATGAACTCGGCTTCTAATAACCTTTGAATCTCGTCATTGATAATTTGGTTCCTTTCCTGAGCGAACTTCCTTATTTTCTGTCAGACTGGAGTGTGTTTTGGATCCACTTCAAGCTTGTGGATGATGATTGTTGGATTTATTCCAGGTATATCTGTATGATCCCAAGCAAAGGTCCTCCATATAGAACGCAGAAGTGTTGAGAGCTCCTTCCTCACTGCCTCATATGCTTTCGTTCCCATTTTCGTTGTCCGTTCTTTATCCTCGGGATGTATGTCTAACGCTTTCGAGTCTTCTTCGGTAGCCTGAGGTCGAAGATATTCCGATCTCGGCTTCAGGACCTCCGGCTCCTCTTGTGGTTCCTATTTCTCAGCGGATTTGAGGTTTATGGCATCTAACATGTAGCTCCTTGTCGTGCTCTGGTTTCCCCTGATCACGATGATTTCTCCTTTATGAGGGAATTTTAGTTTTTGATGCTCGGTCGATGAGATTGATTTCATCATGTGCAGCCCAGGCCTGCCTAAAATCATATGATAACTTGAATTAGTGTCTAAAACGTGGAAGGGGGTTACCTTGGTGACTCCTCCGACGATGATGGGTGATTCTATTGTGCCTGCGTACAATGATAGCGTTGTTGAATCCAACTAGTTTCTGCTTGCTCACTCGGATTTTCCTCTCTTCTACTTTCATCTCATTGAGGAATTTCCGGAATATTATCTTGGTTCCAGCGCCTTGGTCGATCATTACCTTATGGACATTGTATTTATCCTCGATACAGATATGCCTAGCGCGTCATTATATGGGTGATGAACGTTGGCTAGATTGTAATCCAAGAAAGTGATTGGATTAGTTCGTTTATACTCAACCCTCAAAACCGGGATCCTCGCATCTCTACTTTTCCTTTTGGCTTTGTTAATACTCGAATTGGTGCAATGGATTAGGTTTACTTTTACTGGGCGTCATTGCTTGTTTGAGTTCTTATCTTGGTTTTGGGGGAGTTTTGAATTAGTCCCGGAAATTCGGTCATTCAGATTACATACAACCTCGTCAGAACTTCTGTCGGTAATTTGATCTTTCTCATACAGGCTGAGTTCGAACATAACTACGATGATCTCGGGGCCTTCACAATGGATCATATTCAGATCAACCCTATCTTCTTTTCCATCTAGCTCTTCGGGGAAGGTTCCGTTCGAGATTGCAGGATCATTTTCAACCTTTTGGTCCTGTTGGCTTCCCCATTTTGCCTTTCCTCACTTTTCTCTTCCCGCGGCTCGTTCTTTACAAATTTTCTTCGCTTCTTTGCTCAGCGTTAGACATTCTTCAGTTGAATGAGAATTGTTGTAGTGGAATTCATAATATTTTTCAACTTTATTTCTCGTAGGACGGCTGCGTGAATCTTCCTTTTGTCTTCTCGCGTCAGTCTGACGAATTTGGATAGGGGCATTATCTTCCTTTTTTTTTGGCCATCTCTCTTGTCCGATCTTTCCTTTCCTCCCGTCCAGGGCTTTTCATATCTTTCGCCCTTCGGTTCGTACCCCTTTGCGCTGGAGATACGTCTGTCCTTTTCACCTGTCCAAAATTCGCGGGCCATCCTCATCAATTCTTCTATTGAGATTTGTTTTGTTGCCCTTTCCAGCGCTTCGGTCATAATCCGGGGTGAAGATTCATTAAAAGATCGCCAAAGCTGATGGTCTGGATATATTTCCCTTGCGAAGGCCGACGCCGCTTCCTTGTCTCGGCAGTTACGTATTTCTAGCTTTACCTTTCTAAACCTGCAAATAAAGTCTCTCAAAGATTCATCTTTTTTCATTAAGACGTTGTAGAGGTCTTGGCTCATCTTAGCGTATTTCTTACTTATGCTTTACTCTCCTTAGAAGGCCGATGAGAGCTCCTGAAAGTTATGGATCGATCTTGTTTTGAGACTGTTGAACCATTTGAGGGTTGATCCATTTAAGCTTAAGGGAAACAGTTTGCAGGTGACTCTTTCTAAGTCGTTCAAAGGAATGCAGTTCGATTCCATAAGGTTGATAAAGTAATCGATGGGTTCGGTTAGATCGCTCATCCCGTCATAGAGTTCAAAAGATCGTATTCAGAACTTTCCTGGCAATTCATCTGCGAGGATGTGGGGGTCAGGTTGTGATTCGCTTGAATTACGCGAATTTTAAATGGAACTTTCAGATTTGGATCCTAGCGTCTTTAGGATCTTCTCTTCGAACTTCTTATACCCCTCTAACTCCAGGCCAGTGCGATGATAGTCTCCTCGCTGTGTTCGCTGTTTTTGCTGATTAAACTGGTTGGACGATCTGTAGTTCGAATGGTCATATGAGTTCCTCGAATATCCTCTTTTTTTCCTCCACCATCCTGCCTGACATCCTTAGCATATTTTGCTCCTTCTGGGCCAAGTCTGAGTTTGGCCGGTATGCGTCTGGATGAGTTTATTTCTTCTTGGACGATATCGGCGATCTAGGATGGTTAGTTTTTTTATTCCTGGGGGGCCTCGATCTTCTTTGTTCTTTGTCTTCGCGCCTTTTCTTGAGGAGGAGGAGGATGTGGTTTGTGAACGATGTTTTCTATCTGAGTAGGGGGTTGAGGATTCTCTGCGCGCGTCTGATTCAGGAATTTTTCGAACTTCTCCTGCATGGTTTTCATGAACATGTCATGTTTTTCATACATCTGCTGGATGAGTGTTCCTGGATTTACGGCTTGCGCTTCACGCGCAGTCTTGGCCTCCTTACTTTTCTCAACGTTCTCCAAGTTGTTTGCGTCGTCTGGGATGGAGTTTTCTACAAGAGCTTGTTTGCTTCTTGTATTTTTCATCTTCTCTGTCTACTGTCTTAGGTGAAGCTTACGTGAATGTATTTCTCGTTGCCCCACGGTGGGCGCCAAACTGTAGTGGATGATTTCCGCTACAGTCAATCACATGCATTCTACGTGCTCTACGTCTTCCTAATCTTGAATACCTGAGAAACAAGAATAAGAAAAACTGGTGTGGTGCCTTCCAAACCGTCTCAGACGATCAAGTTAGAATTTGGAGGCCGAATATATGAATTGTATTAGGTTATGTAATACAGTATGCGTTACCGTATTAGGGTTTTTTCCACCCTTTATATAGTAGATTTCCTATGTCAGATATGGGAGATTTCCTTGATATATTGGGGAGATAAAATAATATCTCTATCCCTTGATTTGTGGAGAGAATATCTCCATATATCCCGGTAAGGTACGTTCAGCCGCCCCTTGTCCAAGGCAAACCGCCTCCATTAGTCCGAGCCTATTGACGATGTTCTGGACCTTGTACCTAGTCAGTGCTCGTGGGTTCTGGGACACTCAGGATACGGATGGGCTCATTGGAGTGGGATGGCGATATTTCCTTCCTGTTTGGGCTGGACCTATCAAGTTTTCGGCTTTTTATATTGGGCCTGGTCCATGGTGATTACCTCTATATGTATTACTTGATTGGGAAATTATGAATGTACTTGGATTCTTTAGATGGAGTACAAGAGTGTTATGAGTAAGTGTTAGTGCTAATGTTATTAAAATGTTAAATTATGAAAGTTTTCGACAGTTGTATTTTACTCTAATGATTTTGGGAATGAAATGTGTGTTGATTGTGATTGATGATCGATGGTAAAAATAGTTTCTTTCGGCAACATGTAAAATGTGAATTTGGAAAATTGATTGAATTGGTGTACAAGTTGTTTGGAAGTATAGAATGAGTAGTAAAGAGCATACTAGGACTCTGGACACAATTTCCGATGTGAAATTCGTCCATAGGATTACAAGCCTCCATTTTACTCTCACTAGCATTTTTATACTAACGTTGCTACACTTTAACCTTTTCAGGTACTTCCCGAGGTAGAGGTGGTGGTACCGCGTGACTAAGGGACGATGGGCTTTTGGAACTTGAACATGGATTTGTGCATTCTAGGAATGCATGTTGATGAATTCATAGTCTTGTCTTATTTTACTTTCATTATTTCGATACACTTTGTATTTTAGCTCATGCGAGCATTTAACTATTTTTATTATTTTCACGTCCATTTTGGGACTTAAATATTGTAGGAAATGCGTATTTCCTTATTTTTACTGCTTTATACTGATTGGAAAAATGTACACATGTTTTGGTTAGTCCAAAATATAAATGGCACCATGTCGATTTTTCGAAAAATCTAGTCTTCCGCTATTTTACTCTGATTTAAATTACATATGAAAAGTCGAGTCTTGACAAAAATATATTATTATTACGAAAATTGTATAAATCACATCTGAATTATATGAGTTGTAAGACTTACACCTTAAAACTTTCAATTTGAGAAATTGACCCCCTAAACTTTGTAAAGTAATAAAATTGGACAAAGAAAATTTTATTTTGATAACTATATATCTGTTCCATACTCCTAATCCATTAAAATATATTAACTAAAAATTGTGTAAGTAAATAAATTTAATTTGTTATTATTTAATTCAATTTTAATGACATTTATTTTTATAGTTTATTTTAAATTAAGAAATTAAATAATAATAATTTAAATAATTGATAAATTAGTTATCATCAAATAACTGAAATTCAATACTATCAGATCAAGTAATTATTAATTAAGTATTAAAATTAATTAAATATTGAATAAAATAAAAGGGCAAATGAGACCCCTGTGGTTTTCGTTAGATGATGAACACTCCCCTTGGTTTGAAAATGGCAATCACACCCCTTATAGTTCTAAATTATACCAACGAGACTCCTCCCCTCCAACGTCTCATTAACTTTCTTTTAGTCATAACTTCTTCATTTGAATTTCGATTTGAATGATTCAAAATATTTTGAAATCCTCATTTCGAAGTTTACGTTACAATCACTTAACGTAAATATGTAGAGTAAAAGAGAGTGAAAATAATTAATAAATAGATATGAGTCCCATGAAATAAGAAAAGAAAATGAGATTGATTAGCTTTTGTCGGGAATGAGATTGCCTTTATTTAAAGGAGTGATTCCCAATTTTAAATGGTTCTACGTGTTAATTCTCACCATTATTTAGTAAACAACAAGTCATATGACACGCGCTTTGAAAGTGAAATGCCAGTTATCAATTAAGAAAGTCATTGATTAATATAATTTGAGATATTTTAATTAGAAATATTTTTATAACTAAAATTGAAAGTAAAACATTATATACATAACTGCAAAGAAAATATATATATTGTTATTAAAAATATATGTGTTATCATACAAATCTCAAATTTTAAATTAGAAATACTGAAAATTAAGTTCTAAACGTCTTCTTGATTTTTTAGATACATAAAAATATGAATATTTTTTAGATTTGACAAAAACTCATTGTTTTTACAAATTAATTTAGTGTGTAATTAAGTAAAAAATGTGGAATGAAATAAAATGATACAAATGGAGTATAATAAAAAAAAAGTAAGGGTAAAATGTGAATTCATGTGCACATTATATCATTATTGTTTTATTTATTGAATCTTAAAGAAATATCATATCAAGGGGATGAATGTAAGAAATTATTGTGAGTGTCAATTGATATACTATTAGCCATTTAATAATTAATTAATTAACAATGTATCTATTGACACAATGAAAAAAACATCCTTTAAAAAAAATTATTTAAAAAAGACATAAATATACATAGTGGCCATTCTTTTTGAAAATGTACGAAATTATTATGACCCAATTGATATATTATTAACGGTTTAATATTTAATTAATTAAATCTAATTAGTTATTGGTGGAATGACATATTATAAAGATGTGTCTATTGACTTAAAATAAAAAGGTATGCCTCTTTATATGGTTATATATCTTTTGATGGAAAAGACATAACCATACATGGTTGCTGTTATCTTTTTTATATTTAAATCAATTTAATTTAAAAAAAAATAAAAGAATGCAAATGAAATATAATAAATAAGGGTAAAATAAGAATTCAATATTTCTCCTCACTTTTCCACTTCTATATATGTTATAGAAGATATGAAAAAATGATTAAAAATGATTTTCACATTTTTCTCATTTCTGATAGGGGCTCTTGCGAAAATAGCAAAAATAGGTCCAATATTTATAAAAATAACAGTAAAAAAACATATTTACAAAAATAAAAGAAAAATTAAATTCACACCTAAAATATTATAAAATTGCCACTAGTAATCAGTGATATCTTCACAAGTAATCACTGATTTACTGATATCCTGATTTTTGTGCAGGAATCACTGATTACCTGATAGGAATCACTGGTTATTTTATAAGTTATCATTGATATCTCTGATCACATGAATGTGAGTTTTTAAAAATCTGCTATATTTGTAAATACTTTTTAAAACTGTTTTATTTATAAATATTACTAAAAATTCTGCTACCCAATGAAATTTCTCTTTCTAATAAGTAAATATGGCTTTGGAGTTTACAAAATGACATTCTATATAATAATTGAAATGATTATTATGTAAGGAATGATAAAGTATAGTCCTTCCATCTAATACATTTATTTTTAACAAGTTTTGTTTTCAATATTTCTTTCTAAATTTAACATATATTGCGTTTATAAATATACATATTAATAGTTTCTTAAAAGATGGTTATGAACTCCCATTATGCCAAAAAAAAATATTTTTTCTTAAAAAAACAATATAATTTTCCCTTGTTTGCACGATATTATTTTAATTTCAATTTAGAAGTAGATGTAAATATAACTTGACTTAAAAAGTATTTATAAATATTGTTTTTTTATCTGTTTTTTTTTTGTTTTGTTTGGTTTTTTAATCAATTTGTAGAATGAGATAATTCAACAAATTACAATTTGTCATATCATTATTTAAATTAGTAACAAAATTACACATAATTAAATAGGGACTAACCATAATTTGACAGACTCTATTTTAAAATAAAAGACATAAAATCGGTTGATAAGATAACACCACTTTTTTTTTCATAGTCATTTGATGATGTAAGTTTGCCCAATCAAATTGTGCCATGTGGCAGACCCATTATCATATCAAAACCAACCCACCAATGGACCCATTGAATATTCTAAAAATAGAGGTAATTCATAATTCAAGAACAACTATTTTTTAGAGAAAAAGAAGATCCAACACAATCTCGGTTAGTTTGTACTTTTGAGAAAACATTAGAGAAATGAAGATTATAACTACCCAAATTCATTAATAATACAAATAATTTATCCCGCATTTATCTTTTTACATTGAAATTCTGAGTGAACATGTTGATTAACAATGATCAACGCTAGATTATTATTAATGATCACTGATTTCCATGAAAAAAATTCGATAAACTTATAAATACTTTTTAAATATACTACACATTAAAATTTCCACACAATTTTTTATCATAAAGTAAAATTGTTAAATCAATACCACGTAAGCTTAAACCTAAACTGAACCTTCTTGAACTATACTTTTCCATTTTTAAATTCTAGCATAATCTCTTTTTGATTACATCATTTCACTTCCAGTACTTTCTTTCTCTCTTCTTAAATACCCCTTTCTCACTCATATCCTCTCATCAATCTCCTCTTTCTCTTTCTCTTTCACTTAATATTACAATGACGAAGGATGCAAAAGACTATCGTGACCCTCCGCCAGCTCCGCTTATCGACACCGAGGAGCTAACCAAATGGTCTTTTTACAGAGCTGTCCTTGCTGAGTTTGTAGCTACTCTTCTCTTTCTCTACATCACTGTCCTTACAGTTATTGGGTACGGAAGCCAGTCCGACCCGAATAAGAACTCTGACCCGTGTAATGGTGTCGGCATTCTCGGTATCGCCTGGGCTTTCGGCGGCATGATCTTCATTCTTGTCTACTGTACTGCTGGGATTTCTGGTGAATTTTTTCTTTTTCTTGAGCATGTTTTGGTTGCTTATAAAGTGTAGGAAAGAAAAAGATGGTTTAAAATTGTATTTTGTCCCTTTAATATTTATTCTTTTTTTTATTCTAAAATTTAAAAAGTTTTTATAGTTTACAAATTCTCCATAAAAGCTATATTAATAATTTTTCATATATAAATAACTTACAGATGGGAATACTTGTTTAAATCCTAACTAAAATTAAATTTGGTTTTTGGAAAATTATTTTTAATTTTAAAATTATAGTTAGGATTTCAAATATTTAAAAGGTAAGTGTTAAAATCTAATTAAAAAAAAGTCTGATTTTCTAACATAATAATCAAAAACCAATATCATTATTGAATAGTACTAAAAGTAAAAATAGTTTTTTTTTCATTAATATTTAAAAGAATAAAATACATAATTTGAAATATGTCAGGTTTCATGTTTAAAATATACTTTAAAAATCAAGTATAGTTTTTTACGTAGAAATTTACTTGAGAAGGTAAGTTTTTAAAACGAAAACAACAACAATAAATATAGATATAAATAATAATTGATCATTTTTCTGTATTTTCTATATCAATTATATTTATATAATAATTAATAAATAAATTAAAAATGAAAATTAAAAATTGAAATGAATTTTTTTTTAGGAGGGCACATAAACCCGGCAGTGACGTTTGGGCTATTGGTGGGGAGGAAGGTGTCCCTGATAAGGGCAGTGTCATATATGGTAGCACAGAGTTTGGGTGCTATCTGTGGCTGTGGTTTAGTCAAAGGCTTTCAAAAGTCTTACTATCAAAGATATGGCGGTGGTGCCAATTTTTTAAATCCTGCTTACAATCAAGGTGTTGGTTTGGGTTCTGAGATTATTGGTACCTTTGTTCTTGTCTATACTGTTTTTTCAGCCACTGATCCCAAGAGGAATGCACGAGATTCCCATGTTCCGGTATGTACCTGATTTAAAAAGTGATGATCGGGAATCACACCCGTGTGGTTTACTTGATTTACAAATTTATACTCTTGTTCGTGGTTTAAAAATTATTTTAAACCTCTTTTATGGTTGATATAATTTAAAAATCACACTTGTCAAATAATTAATTTTAATTATTTTAAACAAATTTTTATTAGATGATGGTAAACAAAATTGCTCCAAATTAAATAAGCATGTAATTAATATAACAAAAAAAAAATGTTGGCTAATTATGTGTTTAATTGAAGGTATTGGCACCACTGCCCATTGGGTTTGCAGTGTTCATGGTTCACTTGGCCACCATTCCGATCACCGGCACCGGCATCAACCCCGCCAGAAGCTTCGGCGCCGCCGTCATCTTCAACCAAAAAAAGGCCTGGGATGATCATGTAAAGTTTTACTATATTACACCATTTTTATTCTTTAGTTCTTTGATCAATATATTTAATTGTTTTTCAATCTTTCAATTTGGTTGAGCAGTGGATGTTCTGGCTTGGACCCTTCATCGGAGCTGCCGCTGCCGCCTTCTACCACCAGTATATTCTCCGAGCAGCCGTCATTAAAGCTCTCGGGTCCTTCCGGAGCACTGCTTGAGAGCTTCTATAGCCTTTTCAAATGGTGTCTTCTACTTGTGTTTAAATATGATGTTTGAATAATGTACATTATATTGTGTGAGCTTGTATTTGTTTTTTTAAGGATTTGTTTTTTACTCTTGTAACTTATCCTTTGTATCTTTGTTTTAAAATGAATTTTTCTAGGCCTCTTTCTTTAATTAATAAAACTTTTTGTTCCATGAAAAAATAATGGTGCCAAGTATATACCTAACTAAACATACTTAACTATTATTATCAATCAAATAGATTTATTATTATTAAAAGTTAATTATTTTATTTTTAGGGACCACTATAATTACACGTAAGCCTCTTCAATGGGCCGAGGGCCCGACCCTTAAATGAGCGGGCCAGGGCCGGGCTTACAAGACCTTGTTAATGAGCGGATCGGGCTAGCCCGAACCTGACTTAAAATGGTAAACCCAATTACAGTCCATAGGCTTAGACCCATGGGATAAAATAAGAGTCGGGTCGGACCCATTTTGCGGGCTGGGCCCGGTCCGTTCAAGTTTTTAACTGCATTTAAAAAATTAACTTTTTTATATATTATATTTTATACTTATATAAGATTATATTTTATAATTATAAGATTATATTAAAATATCAAAAATAAAATATTGACATTATATTTTATAATTATAGATATTAATAATATGTATATATATATATATATATATATATATATATATATATATATATATATATATATATATATATTTAAAAAATAATTTTTAAACGGTCCTCGAGTTGGGCTTTGGACCGAGCCTGATGGGGGCCCTATGGTTAAAGCTTGTGGGCCAGACTTGGGCTCAAATACGTGATCCATATCCAGCCCAAAGATTTAGAGGTCGGGTCGTGCCTGACCCTAGGAATGGCAACAAGGTGGGGCGGGGTCGGGGATGCCTGTCCCATCTCCTAACCCACCCTGCGGGGATTTTTAATCTCCATACCCTACCCTATCCCCTAATAAAAGAATCAGGGATGGGTTCGGGAATTCCCCTTTCGGGGATAGGGTTTCCCGCGGAAAAATTCCCATTCTTATATTTTAATTGTTATTTAAAAAGTAATATAAAATGAAATATATATTTAAAATATACATTTTTAAGACGAAAAAAAACATAATACTGATATATTTTATAATTTATTAGTTAATATAACCATATTATATATATTTTTAACAAAAATAATGATAAAATTAAACAAAATACATAAAATATTATTAAAATATCGAGTTCGGGGTCAGGGTCGGGGTCAGGGGCGTGGCGGGGAATGCATTCCCATCCTTGTACCCGAAAACAAATTGGGGGAAATTTCCCCCCGTTGACTTATAGGCCAGGCTTTGTTGGGTTTGGGTCGGCCACGGGCTTGGCCCAGTAGTTAAGGCTTAATTACACATATTTGTTTATCATTAGTAGTAAAGGGTAGTTTAAAATTCAATCTCCTCTGTCAATTTGTGTCATGGCTTTAACTAGGACCGTTGAGTATAGGACGGTTAACGATATGACGTTCAATCCAATTGGGTTATGGTAGACACTGATGAATATGATCTCGAAGCTGCTGTTAGGCATGCCATGCGTCGTTTTTGAATTAGGCGTCAAGTTCATTATGAAGATTGTGGGAGAGATGTTTCGTCGTAGACATCATCTGGAGATGAGGATGCTTTAGGAGCCTTTTCGGACCAATCTATACTGTTTGAGAATAATGGATCTGAGACCACTTCAGAGAATTTTGGGGGGATTCCGAGGAGACGATGAGCGTTGATATTGATGTTTATAATCATTCCCATTCCAAAAAGAAGTGAATCAGCTCTTCAGCTTCCAGTAGTTCCAAGATGATTAGTCATCTGTCTTTCTTCAAATTGATCCTTAAGCATAAGGATTTAGATTCTTTCAGGGCTACTTACTGTATTCATCCCGATGTCGAAATAAGGCTTCCCACTACTGATGAACGTGCTCATTATGATATTGGTAGTGGGCGGACTTCGTTCTACTCCATAGCTTTCGAGTGCGGTCTTTGATTTTTGCTTTCTCCTCGTATTTCTTGTTTTCTGAGGGATTTAGGTGTGGCACCTGACCAAATTATGTTGAATACTTGGAGAGGTCTTATCACTCTCCATGCTGGTAAAGCTTGGCAGTAATTTGATCTAATTTTGGGCTTGCTGGCTTGATTTTGGTCTACTTAGACAAATCAGCAAGACAATTAGCGATTTCATTTCCACAAATATGTTGAAAGAATGATAGTTATGGGTTTGACTACCAGTGATAAGAGGTGGAAGAAAAAAATAGTTCTTTATCCGAGGAAGCTTGACCTCAGTTGGGGGTGGAGATTCCTCTGGTTTAGAGGGAATCTGGTGAGAATGAGTGAAGGAGAATTTTTTTTGCTACTAGTTCTAGTTTTCTAATATCGTATATATGTTTTGTAGTTTGGATTTTAACCAAAAAGGACGTGCTACCTTCGGATCTCTCACCTTGCCAAGCGTTGTTGGAGTTAGATCCATTTCTGTGGGAGGATTTCATTTTTTAGGAGGAACTGTTGCTTATAGACCTCTAGACGACTTTTCATCCGACTCCATTTCCTAGAATTAGAGGTAGTGATCCCTATTTGCTTCGTCCTCATTTAGCTTATCTTTCCAACATCTTTTTGTTTTTCTTATAGGTAAAGCAAGGAAGGGTGGTCTGAAACTGAAGATTCCGAGACAAAAAATGGGTAATTGTGATGGTTTGAGTTCATTCATTAAAACAACTCGGAAGGAGCAAGAGGCAATGAAGAAGGGTCGAATGGAAAACGAGCGAAGAGGAAGGCGATGGTTGACCAGTCTGCTCCTCTGATCAGGGCGAAGAACAAGGCTAAACCTTTTTCAAAGCTGGGTGTGCTTCCAAGTATGTCTTCCTCTAAGGGCACACTTTCGGGTGGTTTGGTCCCTCTGATTCTTCTTTTCCTTTAGCGAATACGGGAACCATGTATGAAGTTCTTGGTGAGGAGCTTGGGCCGCATTTTTCTCACCTTCCTTGACGTCTTATGAACCTAGTGGTGATCGATACCATTTTCCCGACTTCCCACTTATCTAGATCAGCATTGGAGGAATCCAAATGGAAAACCTCCTGGGGAAAATAGGTCATCACTCTGATTCGGAGAAGTTGATCTGTCTTCCGTATTCGAACTTTCTCATCCCGAGGAATCATTGGACTTGTTGGTCAACCGTGATTTGCTGGTCAGTGATGCATACATCGTTATTTTTTTTATATTTGTATTATTTTGCTCTGCTCTTTCTGTTAGGAATGGTGTCCTAACTTGTAATTATTTAATAAAAATAATTTATTTTGAATCAATTAACTAAATAAACAAAAGTTCTTTTTATTATCTATATTGATTCAATTGACGATATTAGGAATATATGGAAATATATTAATATCAAATATTCAAATAGTAAAACCCTAAATTACTCTTATGAAATCATGACTAAGTATGCGAGTCATACGAGAGGATTAAAGTCTAGGTGAGTAACTTAAAAGTGTCTACAGTATATGGATAACGTTTGAAAACCTTATCCTGGTAACACTGTTGATAGCTTGCCATTTTGCTTACAGACAAATGATCTAATTCTGATCATTCATGAGAGTGGCATGAAATGGAAGTATCATATGCAATGTTGATTTTATAAGACAAGACCACGATGTTTGATCAAATTTCTCATTAGTACCGTTTACGAGAAATGATCGAATATCAAACTAAGTTTATCAACCATGATAAATCTCAATCCTGAGTGAAATGTGGACTCATATTCATGGAGTTATGTTTTTTGATTCACATGGTTGAGAGCGATCTGATATGAACGCTCAATGCACTCCTGTTTTGGGAACATAACGAGATAGTAGCTGGGAACATATTTACACAAGATGGAATTCATAATTTTTCTCTAAATTAACGGTATCAGTGCGATACCTAAACATTTTAAGAACTTTAGGAAACTTCCTTGATGTACTGATTTAAGACATGAACAAGTGGCGCCATGACTTCTATTGATCACATAAGTATATTATTTGTCGTTTGACTATAAATAATGTTCATTGGAGAATCAGCGGGAACACAAGAATAAAGTGGTAATTATAGGGGTAAAACGGTAAATTTATCCTCCTGTAATTATGAGGGTTCCACGTGAAGGATATATCACAGATATAAATAAAAAACAAACTAAATGGACATAATTCATCTATAGTGAGGGGAATTCAGCTATGAATCTATAATGGAATTATTCATAAATAGATAATAAGTAAACAACTGATTATGAGTTAATCACTTAATTAGGGTTTTAACTTAATTGACTAATTATTAAGCCCATGATCTAGGTCCATCATGTCCCTATGCTAGCCCAAATATCATTATAGCAAAACTAAGTTATTAATTTAACTTAGGAAGAACAAATAATTTAAGTAATTGAATTTACTTAAAATTAGGCAATATTTATTATTTGAATAATAAGATTATTTAAATGAAAATTAATATTGATATTGATACAATATTAATTGTTTAAATAAATTTTTTTATTTAAATGGAACTTAATATAACATTATCAATTAAAATAGTTTAAGGAAAAATTAATTGTTTACATAAATAAATTATTTAAGCAGGAGTTAATGTTAATTATTAATTATTTAAATAATTAGTTTATTTAAATGGAAATTAATAATTAATATTAATATTATTAATTAAATAATGAGTTAATTTAATTTAATAATAAATATTAGAGAGAATTAAATACAATTGGTTTAAGAAACAAATTTATTTTGGCCTAAAGTAATTAATTAATTGGATAAGATTCAAGGATAATTAATTATATTAGTTTTTGGCTAAATGTGTTTAAATTAGAAATTATTGTTTGAAATTTTCTAATTTTAAATACGTATATATAATTTTAAATATAGAAAAGTAAATATATAAGAAATAAATGAAAAATACATATATAAATTTCATATGGCTTGTTGGCGGCGAACAGATGCGTTGTGGTGGACAGAGTCTGAGCTAAAGTATTTTTTTTTTTTTTGTATAAAATATTTATTTATTTATCTTTTCTTTTTATAATTAGAAGATAATGATATCTAATTAGATTATGATATCTAATTTTCTTATAAATATGACCATGGGGATTCATATTTTATACACTTATCACTTTAATTAGAAAAGTGAAAAATTATCTCTTTAATTTTTTGCCCAATTGTTGATTTTTCTTAGAAAAATTTAAAAGCAAATTTTTCTTCTTTTGTTCTTCTGGATTGATTCCCACAAGTCGGTTTTGCTTTCAATCGGGATATAGCGTAGAAGATCTGGTGTTGCTGAGGATTGATGCAGTAAAAAAACCTCCAACCGATTCTCCATATTTTACTCAATGTAAGTAAATGACTTTAATTTTTCAAAAAACTAGCATGAATTTACATATTTTGTCACAATTGCATGATGATTAATATATCCTAAATTAATTGTTAATTTGTTTACTAAATAAATTCCGCTAATTTAGTAACTAGTCCCTTCACTTTCTGTATGGCAATTTGACTTCTTTATTTTTACAGGGGTTTCAAGCTCAGGCTCAAATGGTCCTCCAACTGAAGGTTGCTCTTCGGAAGTACCAACTTTCCAAGAAGTCTCTTCAGGTCATGAGTTTTAGGATAGCTAAAGATGAGATTGATGACAATGAAGTTTATGGAAGGTTGAAGACGAAGGAGGAAGAGGTCAAGACTTTGCAGGAAGAGGTGAAGAACCTAACCTGACAGAAAAGCTCGACGGTGAAAAAGTATGATGACTTGCTCTCTTCTAGTTGTTTCGAATTGGATCAGGTAAAGACTGAAGCGGATGCCAAGGTTGAAGAGTATTGTGACCTTGTTGCCTCTTCAGTCTTCTATGCTACTAAGATTATCCGCGACGAGCTCAAGCTTTCCTTTCCTAAAAAGGAAATGGCTCGCTATAATTCAATTCAGTGATTAAATACTGTAAAAGAGGTCATTCCTTTCTGCAAATAGCTTGATAAGGAGGAGAAGAGTTTGTCAGATGATGACAGAGACCTTTTTTAGAAAGACATTGCTCAAGATGAAGAGGGTGGCGATGTAGGCGCCAAATTTCTTGGGAGTGATTTAGTGCCTAAAGATGGAGATGTCATTCAGGCCTCTTAGGGGTGTTGGTGAGCTCTCGATTTGTAGGTTCCCCATTCTATCATCCTTGAATTTATGTTACTTTTGAACAGACTCGATTGGATCTCTTAGTTTGTTAACCCCCTTAACTTCTTTATATATATTCTCGTTTTCAAGATCCAAGGAACTATTTTGCTGCAAGGGCAGCACTTCATTAATTGGTTTGTCCTTAGACTGTTTTTTGAATTTTGTTTGAATTGGTTTCTTTAATTGTACCTAGTCCGAGCTAGGGCTTATTTTTTTATGAAGGAAGTTTTTCCTAGGCTGGGTTAAGGCTTTCTTTTTCTTACGAAGTAAATTGTGCCTAGTCTGTGCTAGGGCTTTCTTCCTCTTATGAGGGAAGTCAAGACTAGTTCGTGCTATGGCTTTTTTCCTCTTATGTGCAAAGTTATGCTTAGTTTGTGCTAGAGCTTTCTTCCACTTATGTGGGGAAGTTGTTTCTAATTCGTGCTAGGGCTTTCATCCTCTCATGAGGGAAGTTGTGTCTAGTTCGTGCTAGGGCTTTCTTCCTCTCATGAGAGAAGTTGTGCCTAGTCCGTGTTAGGGCTTTCTCTTAAGTATTCTCTTATACAAAGTTAGAAAAAACAAAAGTATTTCATTACACTGTTTTCTAACCATGATTACAATGAATTCTAGACAAGTATAAGATTTTTTTTTATATTTCTTAACAAAATGTGAAAGAAAAAACAAGAAAAGAAGTAGACAGATAATCTTCTCTTTCTACTTAAGAGGCTGTGTCACTATCCTCATCATCTTCTTCATCAGAGTCGCCGGGAAGCCTTTTGGCTTCCAAGACTTTGATCGGTTTTCAACTCTTCTTTTGATTTTAGCGCGGGGGCCTACGGTGGTCTCTTTCCTCGCGGATAATTTCATCCATCATCCTAAGTCCCCAATGAATGTAGGAGGTGCGAGGCATGGCTTCCACCAACTTATCCTCTAAAACGATCAGTTGTTCGTGTTGGTTGAAGTAAAGCGTTTGATTTCTATCTTTGGTTTCTATCATTTCTCGCTCTTTTTCTCTTAGCCTATGTCTTAACCTTCTTTCTGTTTTGGTGGTTTGGTGATTATCTTCCTTAGGCATGCGATTTGGCGTTGATCGTTGTTGGCGTCATAGGGAGATGGGGAATTCATGGCTGAAAGAGAGAAAAAGATTGGGGTGGGAGAAGCATTTTAAGCAAGAGAAACATTTGGAGTGAGATATGTGTTTTGGCTGTGATATATGTGTTGAGTTCTTTTTCTTAGTTATGAGGTGGTGTATTTATAGGGCCATTCAACATTGATTTTTCCCGGTTTCCATAAAACGCCTATTTTCCTTCGTTCATTGATTTCATACGAGGTTGCATTGATGAAGGCTCTTCAGTTACTAGGTGTTCGTTTAGGTTTTCAATGCAGGTTCTTTCAGATTTACACATGTCCATACTCATTTGTTGGGTATGGATGAGATCTGCTGCAACTTTTAAGGAATATTTTGCCAGGGTGATGTCATTCCTCCATTAATCCCCAATTTTATTGTTGTTGTCGTTTTGCTTTCCTTCTCATTTTCTTTGGTTGTTGTAGTGCATCATTTAATGGCCTTAGTGGTTTCATTATTGCGTTGCACTAGTTTGTTTTTCTGACGTTTCAGGTTCTCCCTATGTTTTCCACTATTTATTTGATTGCTCGAACTTGAGTGGTCATATAAATAATTTGAGGTGGAGTTTTTTTCCGTTCTCTTTCTTTTTTGAAATGTTAGTCCGAAACATGACTTTTTTTAAAAAAATAAATAAGGGGAAGTCAATCTTTGTTCCCTTGTATTTGCTAGCCAATTGATGAAAGGTAAGGGAAAAGAAAACATTTTGATTAAAAAATTGGGCGCTAAGGGCCTGTAACAACTAAAATTTGAAATTTGAAAGAAAAATAAAAAATGAAATGCGAAAAACAAAAAGGTGGAGGCTTTTTAGATTTAATCTTCATTTAGTCTTTTCCTCAGCTCTTTGATTTCATCTTTTTACTCGCGATTTTCTAGGAGGGCAAGATGGAGTTCTCGCTTGTAATTTCCCCGCTTCTTCGAGTTGGGTGTTCTTTTCTTTCAAGTTTTTCTGATGGACATTTTGCATGCGAGTTTCTTCTTAAATAGTGCGAAGGTCGTGGGTTGATTGCTTTTAATTGCGGCATGATATTTTATGACAATTCCCTCACTTCCGCAGCTAATAATAGTAGCGTCTGAGCTGGTGGGTGTTCCAAGCTCTTGGAACTTGTTCCCCGTATTGATCTTCTAATTAGAATGTTTATGGCTTTACCTTTTCTTTGATCAAATACGACATTTCCCAATTCGTTCCCAACTTTCCATCTTTGTGCTCCTTAGTATTTCAGAAGACGTTTTTTAGCACGAAATCACCTACGCTCATTGGTCTACACTTTACTCTTTTGTTGTAATGACAAGCTATCATTTGTTGATAGGTAGCCAATCTGGCTAGAGCTGCTTCTCTTTTTGTATCAAGGTTGTCTAGGGATTCCACTAGAAGTAGGTCATTTTTCCCATTTCTTCATTTATTTCACTTTGGATGATCGGGTTTCCAATCTCGCTTGGAATTATTGCTTCAACTTTGAAGGTGAATGCGAATGGAGTTTCCCCAATAGCAATTCACGATGTGGTCTTGTTGGCCCATAATACGCTGGGGAGCTCTTCAACCCATTTTCCTCTAGACTTCTCTAGCCTTTTCTTCAGATTGTAAAGTAATGTTTTATTGGACGCTTCTTCATGTCCATTTTTGGATTATATTCCCCGTGAAATGAGTGTTGTTATCCATGATGTACATTCTTGGTATTCCAAAGCAGAGTGATGATGTACCTCCATAGGAACTTTTTTACTTGCTGCTCGGTTATTTTGGCCAATCATTCAGCCTCTATCCACTTGGTGAAGTAATTCGTTGTGACTAACAAGTAGCATCTTTGCTTGGTTGCCATTGGAAGTTTGCCCACTATGTCGAGTCCCCACTGCATGAAAGGCCATGGAGCCGAAATGGTGGTAAGGGGTGCATGCAGAACATGATGGTCAGACGTGAATCTCTGGTACTTGTTGTAAATTTTCACGAATTCTTTGTATTGCTAGAACATTCTGTCCCAGTAGTATTTGAGTTCGGGCTCGGTGGTAGAGCGAATGTCCTTCCGAATGGTTTCTGCATTCCTTTATGTGCAACGCTTCCATGACATACTTCGCCTATTTATCGTCTAGGTATTTTAGATACAGACCCCCAAACGATATTCGATATAGATTCTTGTTTATTATCAAGTAGCATGTTGCCTGCTTTTCTTCTTTCGTCAAGCAACTAGTTCAAAGCCAGGCAGTCCAATATTTTCAGGAACCAAGGCGAAGTTTGTGGCTCTTTAGTTATCATGCCCATTGTTTCCGTTGTATTCGTATGTTGCTCTTGAGGATCAACGTTAGGTTTTTTCAGATATTAGATGAGAATCATCCTTTTCATCTTTTGTTCTACTGCGGATCTGAGTTTTGTTAAGGCATTGGCGTGTTTGTTCTCGGATATTGGCATTTGACTTATACTTGTTCTTTCGAAGCTTTTGGAGAGTTTTAGCGCATTTTATACCCGTCTTCGTTGTTAGAAGCATCAAATCTGAACCTGATTGACTATTCTAGCATAAAACCTTAGGGAGTTTTGATCACAATTCCTGTCATGCTGTCTTTGGAATTCGAGGATCCGTCAACATGGATTAGCTAACTTTCTTTATGACTCGTCCATCGTGTCGAGTGTATCAGCTTGAATTTCTTTTGAGGCTGTCATCTCATTAACGAAATCTGCTAGGATTTGTCCTTTGATTGTCGTCGTGGGCACATAGGTGATATTGTGTTCACCAATTTCTATTGCCCATTTCATGAAACGTCCAGGGCATCTGGCTTTTATAGCATAAACTTCAAGGGATAAATTGTTCGAACCACAATCTTATGCCCTTAGAAATAATACTTCAACTTCTTGGAGGCAGTGATCAAAGCTAAAGCAAGTTTTTCAGTATCAGTGTACCCGGTCTCGGCATTGTGCAAAGCTTTATTATGTAGTAAACTGGGAGTTGCGTTTTTTCTTCTTCTCGGACTAGTGCTGTTGATAATTCCCTAAAAATGAGTAAATCACATGCCCTAAGTTGGATAAAACTAGGGAGAAAATGAGTAATTTAGTAAAATAGCTATGATTTAGTTATAATTAGTGTAAATTTTGAAAAATCTTTCCTTTTATGCAACTCTTGCATTTCCATCAATATTTGTAGCTTTTTTTTCTTTCTCTTTGATTATTTTTGTTGTACTAACTTTCTTGGTTGAGCCTAGAAGCTCACAGCTTCTGAGTTGAAAGTTGCCTTATAACTGTTCTATCTAAGTGCATGAAGTGGTGTTGCTGAAGCAATCTGGTAGGAAAAGTTTGAAGATATTTTCCTTCTACCAGCTGTGTTAGACAAGACATGTTGTCATCGCTAGCTGCTACAGTTCATGTTACGTGCAAGCTACAATGCGTAGTCCATAAAATCTCACCAACCCGTGTTTTGGTAGGAAAAAGAAATAAAAAGGCTTGATATATAAGTTTCTCCATGGACATGAGAAGAAATGAGATGAGATATACAGAGAAGAAGAAGAACAAGAAGAAGAAGAAGAAGAAGAAAGCAAGCACAATAATTAGATTGAGTATTGTAGATTTATTTTTCTCTAAGAACATTTTACGAGTATGATGAATAGTGTTCACTCCATTGTCTATAAAATGGCAGTTTTAGCTCCGATTAGCTAAAACTCTTTTGGTCTTGTGCTACAAGGTCAGGGATGGGATAAACCCTAGTTGTGATAGAGACTATGATTTTATATATGATTTTGTAATGTTTTTTACTTATCATTTTTATCCTCTTTAAAGCTAAGTGAAAACATAGTGAGATGAGTTTAACCGTGTATTGAAAGATATTTAGATTAGCATTTTTAGAAGTATAATAAATGATCTTATGATTTGAGTTTAGGGATAAACAGAATTATTGGTGAATTAATAATTGTATGTTAGTTAAATGAAGAAAGAGCATTTTTTTTATGTGAGCTTTTTGAGATAAACGTATAGTTGAAATCTTGCATTAGTGAACATTTGAGAGAATGAGATCACTACTTCCTATAGCTACACTCAGGTATTATGTTAAGAATCATATACGCATCAAGGTTTCTAAGTAGCAAGAGTTATCTTGAGTTAATAACCCTATCCCTGCACCTGAGCACAACACCTATCATTCTTCTTGATCTGCACACATTGATAGATCCATTTAATTGTCTTCCTTGCATTTTAATCACTCACAATTCCTCGATACATCAATTTTTCACTAAGAAGAAAATCTTTCATTGTGGAACACGACACTCACTCACCACTACTATTACTTGTTGACCATGTGCACTTGCGTGCCATCCATCATCCACCTAGTATAATCACATCACCATTTTCACCAACAGCTGCAGTTATGGCTGTTTCAGATACTGCTAGGTAGCTTACCAGCACTTCTTTCCCTTTAGCTTGGACAATAGTGGCAATTTTGATAGGTAGACTTTTAAATCTTCGAAGACTTTCTGGTAATTTCTATCCCATCCAAATTCTTTACTACCTTTGGGGGTCTTGAAGAATGGAAGGCATTTGTTCGAGGAGCATGAAATGAATCTTCTGAGGGATGCTAGGCATCCTATGAGTTTTTGGACTCTTTTGATATCTTTTGGAGCTTCCATCTCTAGAATCGCTTTGATCTGGTCGGGTTTGCCTCGATCCCTCTTTTGGTTACCAGATAACTTAGAAATTTCCAAGCCAAAATCCTAAATGTACACTTATTAAGATTGAGCTTCATTCCGTACTCGTTCAGGATGTCGAATGCTTCTTTGATATGTCGTGGATGATCCCTGGCTTTTTCTAACTTGATCAACTCTTTGTCAATGTAGACTTCCATGATTTTCCCCAACTTCTCCTCAAACATCTTGTTCATCAGCCTCTGGTACATTGCACCTGTATTTTTTAGGCCGAAGGCCATTACCTAATAGCAATAAGTAACTTTGTTAGTGTGAAATAAGTCTTTTCTTTCTCAGCTAGGTTCATGAGTATTTTATTGTATCCTGAAAAGGCATCCTTAAAACTCAACAATTCGAAGGATGTTGTGGCTTCTACCAGCTTATCGATCTTTGGAAGTGGAAAGAAATCTTTTGGAAAGGCTTTGTTCAAGTTCGTGAAGTTTATGCAGACTCTCCATTTTTGTTCTTCTTCACCACGACCACGTTTCTCAACCACTCCAGATATTTTACTTCTTGAATGAATCTCGCTTCCAATAGGCATTTCACCTCGTCGTCTACAATTTGGTTTTTCTCAGATGTGAACTTTTGCCGTTTTTATTGGACAGGGGGGTGCTTTGGATCTACCTCCATTATGTGCATAATCACCTTCTTCTTTATCCCAGGCATGTACGTGTGATGCCATGCGAATGTTTTCCATTTGAAGCATAAGAAGTATCATATTTCATCCTTCACGGCTTGATCCATCTTTATTACGATCTGAGTTGCTTTTGATTTATCCTTGGGGTGAATGATTCTTGCCTCTGAGTCTTTTTCGGAAGTTTTGGGTCTAAAGTAGGCGTGCTTCGGCTCTGAGACCTTCGGCTCCTGCTCTGATTGTTGTTTTTTTGAGATTTGAGCTTTATGACATCAACCATACAACTCCTTTCCAAACTTTAGCTTTATTTGATCACAACAATTTCATTTTTTAGAGGGAACTTAAGTTTATAATGTTTAGTGGAATATAGAGCATCCATCTCGTGCAGCCATGGTCGGTCGAGCAACATGTTGTAGCTGGATTTGGTGTCTAACACATGAAATGGCGTAGTTTTGGTCACTCCTCCCAGAGTGATGGGAAGTTCCACTGTTCTGGAGGATTGAGTAACGGCGTTGTTGAATCTTACTAACTCTTGTTTTGTAAAGACCCGACTTTTAATGGTTTTAAACAAACATAATAAATGCAGCGGAAGACTCAATAAATATCATTTATTGAAAATATGAAATTTCACTTAAATCAAATAAGCAATTATTAAAAACGACAACCCCGAAGTTACAATCTTTAAAACAAAAACAATGAGCTAAATCAAATAACAAAATTTTTTAAGACTAATATGAGTCTCAAATCTCATTAAACAAAATATAGTCAATAAATTCGAATACTTTATTCTTAATCTCAATGAAAATTAAAGATGCATTTTGCTGAGGTTTTCTGCCCTAAATCTTATGTAATCCAATTAAACTATAAATAAATAAAGGAATTATTAATTAGTAATATTTACATTGTCATTTATTATTAGTTTAATAAATGTAATCCATCATAAGATCCAGAGTTACTTATGATAACTTAAAGTGAGCATATGATGCGGGAAGATTCACTTAAGTGTAACTCAAATAGTCTGTGGTACATGAATAAAGGTTCGGTGCCTTATTTCTGGTAACACCACTAACACGGCCCACTTGTGAATTGGCACAAGTGATCTCATCTGGATCGCTCATGTAGAGACATGTGAGTGGGGGTGTTGCTGCAATAGAGATTGTAGTAGATTGGACTAAGATAAACTTACTGTCTTCTGGGAAAGCCGTTACAAAAAGACACTTCGTTTATCAACCGGTTGATCATGTACAATTGATCTTAATCCTGAGTGGATTACGAACGCCTATTCGCAAGAGACAAGCCTTTGATTTGCATAGGTGAGAGTGACTCGTATAGTTCGCTCAATATGCCTCCCACTTTGGGGATTGCATCTTGCTTATAGCTGGGAACGTAATTACACAAGAATTGGAATTCACTCTTTTCCATCTAGGAAAATAGATAAATAGTTCCCTTATGGACTGATTCGGTCTTGAACAGCAGGGCCCCATATTCCTCTGATCAAGGAAAAGGTTAAAGACGCATAATGGAGATTATGTAAGGTTGTTTATTGGAGAATCAGTTGGGCTTAAGGAACAAGATGTATCATGGAGGTTAATACGGTGTAAATACCTAGCCATGGATACGAACTAACTTGTGAAGGATCAAAGTGTAGTTAATGATTATAGCCAATGGGCATAACTATGTCTATAGTACTAAGAGTGCAACTCTAGATATTTAGTTGAGTTATCTAGGAGTTAATGAATGAGAATTAATTGATTAAAAGGAGTTTTAATCAAAGGTAATTCTGGATCATTGGAGCTTAGTCCTATAGGTCCATTAAGTCCTCCGAGCTAACGCATGTAATCGAGAACATAAATTAATACGATTAATTTCTCTTTGGAAAATTGGAAATGAATAAAGGAGTCTATTCAATTAATTAAAGGAAATTAAATAGATGAGTCTATTTAATTATTTAATTAATGGTGGAATTAAATAGAGGAGTCTATTTAATTATTAAATAGAAGAGTCTATTTAATTATAAGAGATTAAATTAATTTTGTGTTGTCCAAAATTAATGGGGATTTAAATAGAAGAGTCTATTTAAATATTTAATTTGAAATTATCACATTAAATGAGGAAATAAATAAAAGGAGTTTTATTTATTGGAATAAATAAAATGAGTTTTATTTATTTATTTATTTAACGGAATTGTTCCATTAAATAATGAGGAAAATAAAAATGCCCAATATTGTCATATGAGGATGACATGGGCGTGTGACCCGGGGTGGGATCACACGCCCCATTGGTCAAATGGTTGACCAAAAAGTTTCGTTTTTATTTTATTTAAAATATATGTATATCTTATTTTAAATTAATGGGATTAATTTAAATGGAAGATATGGAATAATATATTTAAATTAATATTGATTAATTTAAATAAAAGATATGGAATGTTTTATTATGGAATAAAATATAATATCTTTATTATTCAAATATATTTTAGAATATCTTAATTAATTATTTATTAATTAAAAGATATTCGGAAGATTTTCTGAGGCCTTGGTTTTCCT
Organism: Gynostemma pentaphyllum; assembly: GCA_028015215.1. Taxonomy (NCBI): domain Eukaryota; kingdom Viridiplantae; phylum Streptophyta; class Magnoliopsida; order Cucurbitales; family Cucurbitaceae; genus Gynostemma; species Gynostemma pentaphyllum. The sequence goes on along the minus strand of CM051346.1, from coordinate 13,603,832 downwards.
ATAAATAGGACCTTTGGGGTGACCCCAAAACACACAACCAAGAGAGTTAAAGTAAAGGCTCAGGAAATTCCTCTCCTCCCTCTCTCTTGCGTCGCCCATAGGGTGATTGAGAAGAAAATTCTTCTTCCCAATTTTTCCTTTTTCCAAAGGAGATAGTGCCCACGCACCGATTCTCTTTTGTGCTTAGTGAGGAAGATCTTTTTGGTGGTCCCTGGATCGTAACTATCGAAGAACGAGGAAGAGTCAGACACTTCTCAACAAGAGTTAGTTTTTCTTTTATGCATTTAGAATTTTGAATTTATTATACTGCAAGGAAAGATCCGTTGGGACTTCCGTTTGAGAACTCTTATAGAGGCCTCAATCCCAACACATTTGGCTAGCCACCACGACATGAACCTTCATCTCTTCCACTTCATCAACCGCCACCTCTCAGTTCATTGTTACCTGAAAAGAAACCACAGATAGCACTGTGAGGCTAAGGCCAGTGAGAAAACGAACTAACTAACAGGTAAGATTTCAAATAGTCTCTAAACAAACCAAACCGAGTCCCAAACACTCATCACTCTCCAACATCTCTTAAATTCAAACTATCACTTAAACTCAATCGTCACTTACAAGTTTTTCATACATGGATAGACAACTCTCCCAGTTTCATATCCAAGAATTCATCACATTTTCTCTCAACCTTAACTCATCAATTAAATCGTTCTAAACAACCATTTAACTTAAAGAATATATAAAACTACACTAACATGCAACATTAGGAAAGTGGTTCCTCGGAACTACAACTCTTCTTAATTCCCGGTTATAGACGTATCTATAACTATATCCTCTAATAAATCATCCTTACGAGCAATGATTATTAGCACCCGGTTATGAACTCTTTTCATAACTAAAATGACATAGTACTTAAGCTCGTAGCCTTAATACTATTAAACACAACCTACAGGCAAATCAATTCTCCAACTTTCTCAACAACAATTAAACATATCATGCTCTTTACAATCAGTATAAAATTCATCATTATGAATCAAAACGCAACAGCCCACTCAGAAATACAAAATATTGCCGGAAACGCAAAATTCACTAAAAATATATTCTAACCGATTCTCTTGGCCATAAACAACCTTAAACTCCAAAATAATTCCAGAATAAATAATATCAACCATCGGAATCGTTTTAAACAAAGAATCATACAATTTCCACCGAAAAAGCCTAAACTAGCCTTAACCGAAAATTTAGTTTTCTTAATTTATTTCTCATACTTCCAATGATTCAATTCAATCCAAAACTTCCAGAATATTGATAATAAATATGAGAAAACATTTTGCTATGGTTTGGGTTTTAGATTTCTCCAAAACCTTAACCGTTAATTAATCCGTTAACTCACCTCGTAAACGCTAAATTCCGATTTTCACGCTACTTCCTTTGACAATCAGAGGCCTGAAACAAAGGTCCTATAACATTAAAATTACATTCTAACATAACCCTAAAAAGATGCAAAAGTTTCGGGGTTCATCGGTTTGAAAAACGGAAATCAAATATCGGTCAAATCTTGCCGTTTGAGGGGGGTTTGGCGTCGAGTCATGGTTTGGTCATGGTTTCAAGGTTAGGGAAATCGATCTTGATGGGTTTTGGTTTTAGGCATGGTAAATCAAAATCGATTGGGTTTTCGGTCAAGGTTTGCGAGATTGGAAACAATGGAGGTTTGGTCTCAAATTTATGGTTCTTGATGTTCTTGGAAATTAATTAACTAAAATTCCAGATTTATTAATATCAAAAATTCAATTCCAAACACTTACCCGTTGATTGGAAATCACGGAAAAAACCTCGAATCTTCCTCCAACGATTCAACACGATTCCAACGAACTCCTAATAAATAAAATTGATGAAAAACTCATCAATCCCCTACCCTAGGCGTCGGCATCAAGAAGGGAAAGGAAAAGAGGAAAATTTTACCTTTAGTCCAAGAAATCGATTCCAAATAGCTTGAATCCAAAAATTGAATCAATGAGCAACGAACCAACGAGACGAAATGACAGAGATTTTCTTCTCCTTCTCTAAGTGGGCAGTGGCGTGAGGGAGGAGAAGAGAGAGTCCAAAGGCTGATTATTACAAATGGGAATGCCATTTTAGGTTAAAATCCCGAGTTGCATATTTACGAAACTGCCACTTGTCTTAAAACATCCATAACTTGATCACCGAGTCTCAGAACGATAAACCGTCAGTTGCGTTGGAATCTTGACATTGAGACGATCAATTTCATGTCAAAATATTAATCAAATAATAAGTTTCAAATTTCAAGATTTCGGGAAAAATTACCATAATACCCTTTTTGAAATAACACGATATTTCTGTTCTAATTAATCAATCAAGCTAATTAATATTATTTAACAAAATATTATTGATTTTTAATTTTCTCATGATGGGGCGTTACATGTTTACTCAATCGGATCTTGCTTTCATCAACCTCCGTGTATTCTAATGCAGCTCTGAAAACAATATTGTTCCTTGTTCACTGGTCGACCATAACTCTATGCACATTATACTTTCCAACTCCCACCGTTTTGACAAATGCGTCATTATGCTGATGATGCACGTCTGCTAAATATAAGTCTGAGAATGAAATTTAATTTGTCCGTGCGAGACCCACTCTGTGAACGAGAATTTTGGCATCTCTGCTTTTTTGAATAGCTTCTTTTATGCTCGATTCTGGGTAGTTAATCAGGCATATTCTGATTTTTTTTACTGATGCTGGTTTCTTTGCTAACAGACTTAGAGTTGGTTGGGTCAATTTCTACTGACGTAGCTTGTTTGCTTGTCTCTCTCTTTTTAGGAGACTCACATTCAGTTTCTTTTCCTAAATGGTTCAGACTAACCACGATTTCTTTATTCTGTTCGTTATCTTGAATTGTAAGTGTGGACATAGCTTCTATTAACTCGAGTCCTAGGCAATGGATTATATTCAAATCAATCCTATCATCTTGCGGTCTGCTTTCATCTTTCTTTGGGATGACCTTTTTCGAAAGTGGAGGAGTAATCTCCACTGCTTTTTTCTCTTTGGGGGTTCCCTACTTCCACTATGACCATCTCTCTCTTCTTAAGGCTTTCTCAGCACAGATTCGTTGGATTTCTTTGTTAAGGGTTCAACATTCTTCAGTGTTGTTACTGTTATGGTTGTGGAAATCACAGAATAAGAGCTTTTATCTTTCGCTACCTGGCTTCGAGAACCTCCTCTTTAGGTGTTTGGCTCAGTTTAGTTTACACCGATTGGTGTCGAACTGGTACAATCATGGTTCCAGTTTTTCCTCTGGCTCCCTTTGTCTTTCTTATTTCTCCACGGATCTTAGCACTTATTAGCCTTTTGAGAATCTACTTTTCTTTTGTCTTTTGGGGAGTGATCTTCTCCTTTTTTGGTATCCCCCTTCTTAACTCCTTTGCTATCCATTCAGATTCATCCATTGAGATTTGTTCAGAAGCTCGATCTAAGGCTTCAGTCATTGTCCTTGGGGCTAATTTGTTAAACGATCTCCAAAGTGCGTAATTCAGATGGATGATGGCACTGTTAGGAATGGTGTCCTAGAACTTGTAATTATTTAATAATAATAATTTATTTAGAATAAATTAAATAAATAAACATAAGTTCTTTATATTATCTAGATTGATTCAATTGACGATATTAGGAATATATGGAAATATATTAATATCAAACATTCAAATAGTAAACCCTAAGTTACTCTTATGAAATCACGACTTAGTATGTGAGTCATACGAGAGGATTAAAGTCGAGATGAGTAACTTAAAAGTGTCTACAGTAAATGGATAACGTTTGGGAACCTTATCCTGGTAACACTGTTGATAGCTTCGCATTTTGTTTATAGACAAATGATCTAATCCTGATCATTCATGTGGGAGACATGAAATGGAAGTATCATATACAATGTTGATTGTATAAGACAGGACCACGATGTTCGATCAAATTTCTCCTTAGTACCATTTACGAGAAATGATCGAATATCAAACTAAGTTTATCAACCGTGATAGATCTCAATCCTGAGTGAAATGCGGACTCCTATTTGTGGAGTTATGTTCTTTGATTCACATAGTTGAGAGCGATCTGTAAGAACGCTCAATACACTCCTGTTTTGGGAACATGACTAGATAAGTAGCTTGGGAACTCATTTTCACGAGATGGAATTCATAACTTTCCTATAAATTAACCGGTATCGGTGCGATACCTGAACATTTTAGGAACTTTAGGAAACTCCTTGATGTCTCGATTCGAGACATGAACAAGTGGCGCCACGACTTCTATTGATCACGAAGTAACTTATCTCTAGTTCGACTAAAGATAAAGTTCATTGGAGAATGAGCGGGAACACAAGGATAAAGCGGTAATTACAGGGGCAAAACGGTAAATTTATCCTTTGTAATTATGAGGGTTCCACGTGAAGGATAATATCATAGATATAAATAAAGATAAACTAAATGGACATAACTCATCTATAGTGAGGGGAGTTTCGGCTATGAATCTATAGTGGAATTATTCATAGTTAGATAATAAGTAATAAAGCGATTATGAGTTAATCAATTAATTGACTAATTATTAAGCCCATGATCTATAGGTCCATCGGGTCCCTATGCTAGCCCAAATATCGTAGTCGCGAAATCAAGTAGAAGAAATGAAAAGTTTAAGTAAAGTGAATTACTTAAATAGGCAATATTAATTGTTTGAATATTGAGTATATTTAAATGGTAATTAATATAAACATTATTAATTGTTTAAATAATGAGTTTATTTAAACAGGAAATTAATAATGAAATATTATTAATTATTTGAATATTGAGTATATTTAAATGATAATTAATAATTTGAAATTAATTAACAATTATTAATTGTTTAAATAATTAATTTTATTTGAACGGAAATTAATAATTAAAATTAATTAATTAATAATAAAATATTGTCAATAAAATTATTAATTAAATAATGAGTTTATTTAATGGAAATTAATAATTATAATATTTATTATTAATTATTTAAATAATGAAAATTATTTAAATGGAAATTAATAATTAAATATAAATTTGATAATATTTAGTCGGGAGAAAATATTAATTGTTTAAATAAAATATTTTATTTAAATGGTAATTAATAAATAAATTAATTAAATTGGACTTATTAATTTAAGAGAGAATTTCTAGCCCAATTGGATTAATGAACTCAATTGAAATTAGCCCAAAATAATTAATTAAATAAATTAGAATTATTTATTAATTATTAATGCTAAAATCGGCTATACATGATTATTTTGGAGAGATAATTGTTTGAATTATATCCTAAAATAATTACATAGATTTATTTACCCAAGATAAATAAAAATAAAGAAAATAAAATAATCTCCTATTTATCTATGGCATTTTCGAAATTGCAAGATAAAAGAAAGAGATAATCTTTTTTCTTTTTGTATTTATCTCTATAGATTAATCCTAATGTGATTAGGATTCCTATTTTTCTATAAATAGGAGGGTTGGGTCATTCATAAATCATACAATTAAATTCCTTAGAAATTCGGAATTCTCTCTTCCTCCTCTCCCTCTTTGAGTGCCGATTTTCCCTATTCAAAATTGGGAAGAAAATATTTTTCTTCTTCCCAATTTCTTCTATAGTTCGATCCCACAATCTTTTTTCGTTTGATCGATTGGTAGCGTAGAAGATCCGGTGTTGCTGAGGATTTGATGCTGTAAAGAAACCTCCAACCGATTCTCCATTTATTACTCAATGTAAGTTTTGATTTTAATTTTCGAAATTTAAAGCATGAATCTACATGTTTTTTCACAAATTGCATGATATTAATAGATTCATAATTAAATGTTAATTAGTTTACTAAATCAAATTCCGCTAGTTTAGTAGATCATCCCTACAGGCACAAGTGAAGTTCTAAGACGACTTCTTCTTCATTACAGTCAGGGATTTCAAGTTTGACTTTTCATAATCTGAAGAAGAAATATTTGAGAGATTCATTTCGTCCCATAAGAACATGATAGAGGTCCTGCTTCGTCTTCGCGTGCTAATTTTTTCTTACCCTATATTCTCCTTGGAAGGCAGTCAAAAGTTTCTGGAAGTTACGAATTGAGCCTCGTCTTAGGCTATTAAACCCTTTAAATGCCAAACCTTTAAGACTTACAGGAAATAGTTTACATGTCATCCTCTCCAGATCAAAAGGTGGAATGCATGTTGACTTCATAAGATTTATGAAGTGGGAAATGTGTTCGGTGGGATCGCCTGTTCTGTCGTATAATTCGAAAGCCGGTAAGTGGAACTTTTTTGGTTGTTCCCTGGCCAAGATATGTTGATCCAATGGCAACTCTCCTGAAGCTCTGATGTTTACCACATTCATTTCAATCTTGGACCCTAATCGACTTAGGATGTTTTCCTCGATATGTCTTACCTCTTCCGATCCGAGGTATGATCTGAGGCGCTCTTTGTCTAGTTTTTAGTTTCTTCTAGAACTTCCTTGGTTCGAGGAGTACTCATTTGAAGACACGTCGGCATCATGCTTCTCTCTTCATTTTCTTCCAACTAGCATGTCTCTTTTGGTCCAAGCTGCTTCCACGTACTTTACGCCTTGGAGGCCTAGTCTTCTTTTGGTCGGCTGTGGCCCGATCATGGTCCGCCTCTTTGTCCTGTCATGCTCTCGAGGGTTCTGGGTTATCATTTATGTGCCACTTTTTTTTTGCACGGCCATCAGGCGCCTATTCGGGAGACCCTCAATAGGATGAGAAGTCATCGGTGCTTCTGCCCTCAAAGCTGTCTCCTTATCATGTATTTTGCTTGCTCCAACACAAAATCCTTTTTCAAAGGCTTCTTTTACCTTCTATTTCATATCGGACATGAAAAGTTCTTGTCTTTCATACAACTCTCGAATCATCGTTTCTGCGTTGCTAAGGCGAGTTTCTCGTTTTCGCCATTAGTCTCTTCGCAACCTGTGTTCTCGTCCACCGCGTTATCAGTTTGATATCCAGTGGGATTTTCATTGGCAATGAGTTGTTTACTTCTCGTGTTCTTCATATTTTCTTCGTTTGGTTTATGAAGGCAGGGCCTACATGAATGTTTATTATGCTAGCACTACAAAAAAAGCTCTGGTCTTAATGTCCTTACTACTGCTCTGCACCCTAAACCCTTCCCTTTTCGAGAATCCTTCTTCCTGTATTATAGTTTTTATATATTCCTCGTGTCCCTTCCTCAGTTCCACCTAATCTGCCCTATTACTTGTGAATTTAGATAGGGCTTCCAATGGAAGTCCTTCGTTTCATGGGCACCAAACTGTAGTGGATGAATTCCGCTTATATTGTCGATCGCATACGTTTCACGAGCTATTGTCTCCTACGTTCTCCGATTATGGATGAGTTCTCGTATACTTAAACGAAAACCGTGATGAATAAAAAAAGTGTAAATAGTATATTTTTTCAGTAAGAACATGATGGTGAAAAAAATAATTTAGGGATATAAATAGATCATAACTTTGGTTTTAAGCATCAAGATATAAGAATTGAGCCAACGATTTTGATATTTAGCCAAGCATCTTCCTCAATTCTCAATTTTGGCATGAAATTGATTATTTACTAACATTAATAAATAAATAAATAAAAACATTAGATTCATGCATAGCCTTTTGCTATATTGATATGGTGGTTTCTTGGGACAATTAAGACAAATAGAAAGGAATATATATTAGGTTAGGTAGAATAATGCATATAGCTTGAAAATCTTTACCTTTTTCATAAAAAAAATTAAGAAAAAGTTGATGTCTTTATTCACTTTATTCTATCTAAAAATTAATGTGGCTCGAGAGAGTTGGTGATTTTCTCAATCTCGCTGTCTATTTTGTGTCTCTTTTTCTCATTTTTCTAAACTTGAATTGTTTTCTTTTTAGTTTTATTCTTTGCACTTTTACCTTAAACTGTGAAGGTTAGTAAAGTGTTACATATGCAAGGGAGTTGGTGGTAGGTGTTTGTCTACTTGTTTTTGTTACCTCTACATGTGGATAGGACCATAGATTTTTTTTCTTTCTTTTTTTCCTTTTTCTAATTTGTGAGTGTTCTAACCAGTTTGTGCACATATATCTCGACTAATCTTATAGGACATCTACACGACCTTATAATATTTGACATCGAAAAACTCTTAGGATATACTAAGTAGACAACTATACATGGTTTGAATATCTAACTTTAAGCTTTTAAAGAATGTTTTTTAACCATTAGATCAATCCATAGTTGATTGATAGGATTACGATTTCTAGCCCTCCTATTATACCAAATATTATTCATATACCTCCTTTTAATATATGGCCAATTGTATTTGTTGCCAAAAAGAAAGAAACCGTCGAATACATTAGTGACTATCACATCCACTTAACTAAATATTAAAATGAGTAATATCTACAAAGAGAGTACTTAGAAGTTTTTCCAAAAAAAAAAAAGAAAAAACCAACAACTAGACATGGAATAATTTCAAGCTGGGCTTCATAGTAACAGTCAGAACCATGGCTTAAAAGCCCAACTACATACCCTAGCCCAAAAAAGCAACAACTTGACAATTGAAACTAGAATTTCTGTTAAAAAAAAGATAAGTCATGTGAAATTGTTGTGTTGCAGGCATGGATAAAGCATGTGAAGCTCCAGAACGACACTAGTCCAAAGAGGAATCTCGTGTAAATGTTAAATTGGTCTTTTTTTTTAGAGAGAGAGAATTGATGAGATGAGAAGAAAAGCATGAAAGTGTGGAAGTGAAGATTCAAGTACAAGAAAAGGGAAATGGGCATTGCATTGATTTTAGGTATTGCATGCGTTTGGCCCTCACCAATAATGACCCCCCCAAAAAAATGTTAAAAATAAAGCCATTTTAGATTTTACAATCATATATATATTAGAATTAGTGTTTACACTTTGTTGATCCTTCAAGCTAAGCAACCTTTTGTTCTTATTACAATAACAACAAAAAAAAAAAGGTAACCTTTTGTTCTTATTAAAAAAAACACTTAAAATTCCTTTCTGACCAATATGGATTAAATGAAAAACACCAAATATATATATATCATAATTATTTGGTAATGTATATTCTTATATGATTTAATTGAATAAAATTAAATGGTAATTAGAAATCTAGTAAAAAAAATTGTAATATTTATAAATATTACATGTTTATTGAACATGTAATCAATTATATGGAGTGATTATCATATATCACAATTAATCTTTTTTAAGGGTAAAGTATTCTTTTAGTCTTTGAGTTTTGAGACTTGTGTTTATTTGGTCCCTGGGTTTACAAGTTTTGTTTACTTTATCTTTGAGTTTTGAGAAATAGGTTCATTTGGTCTCTGAATTTTCAATTTGAAAAATAAGACATTTTTTAACCATGAAATTAGTTTTCAATCAATTAGTAAATGAATTTTTTTAGAATGAAAAAATTAACAGTAGGAAACAAATTAATCTATTTCTCAAAACTCGGAGACAAATTGAAAACTCATATACCAAATAGATATACGTTTCAAAACTCAAAGACCAAATGTACTTTACCAAAAACAAAATTTATAGAAATGCTTTTTAAAAATGATAAATTTGTAAATATTACATAAAACATTGACACCCGTAAAAATTATCCTAAATTAAAATATTTTTTTAAAAATAAATTATGAAGTTGAAACCATCTGGGTGCATGTGGATCAATGAGTAGCTTTAAGTTACTTTCATTTGGGTTTGATAGAAATGGAAGAAAAGAGGAATTGAATTAATGGAATTGATTAATGTATAAAATCAAACCAAAATACTAAATGATTGATTAACACATTTTCTTATTCATTTTTAATGTCCTCACATCATATAATAATCCAACTTAGTGGGGCAATGATTAAATTGATGATATGACTTTCAATATAAGAAATTTTTTGGAATCTTCTTAAAGATATATAGGCATTTTAAGCCTAGCTTCCTAACTATGATAATAATTCACCAAACATTCAATTTAATTTTTTGTTGACCTTTTTGAAATGGGTAATTTGGTAACTTTATTTTAAAATGAACTGAGAGAGAAAATGGAATTTCTTATGATTATGTTCCCTCTTTTTCATCACAAAAATTCAAGTTCAAGCAACAAAACCACTTCCTCAAGACACTATAAAATGCAACCCCACAAAAAAAAAGAATTATAATCACAATTTTACCAAAAAAAAAAAAGAAAAAAAGAAATGAATCAAAAAATCACTTTCTTGTTCTTTCAAATCTCTTTCTTAACCTTTCTTTCCATTGCTAGAGGTGAAGGAAGAGCTCCTCATGGCTTGGTATATGAAAATCCTGTTGCTTTTTCCCCAATGGCATATGATTTCTTCAATCCAAGCACTCATAATCCCAATGCTGAAGACCCTTGTGCTGCATCCAAATGTTCCCCACTTCCCCTAGCAGCCCAAGTGAAGTCTACTCCAGCACATGAAAGCAAATACTCCACAATCCAGAAGGGTGGACATCGAGTTGGGGCCGGCGGTGTTCTCGGGATTGTGTTCGCTGTCACATTTGTTGTGTTCTTGGCAATGGGGGCATACTATGTGTTGCACACCCGCCGAGCCAACATGAACCGAGCTGTGTCGTCGGGGAAGCCTGGCGCTTGATCAATAAGACATGTTTACGAGATTAGACAGATACTGAAAACGCTTCTACTTCTTCTTCCTCATAGTTTCTTATCTCTCTCCCCTGTTTATTTATTTCTTCATGTTTGATGGAGGCTGTGGTTTTTTTGTATCTATTGTTTTGTTATATATAAGTGGAAGAATGTTCTATAATTGTGCTCCCTCATCAGACAAATGTCACAAAAGTTTAACAAAATAGAAAAGGAAATGAGAAATTGAAGGGATTAAAGTACAAAAGAAGAAATCAAAAGAAGGACCAAGTGAATAAGATATGTTTACTTTCTCTAATACAGTTGCAGATAGGATTGCTATTAGATTATTGGATGTGATCGCGATTTTGGTTTTTCTTTCTAATTTTAAAAAACTAAGCTCATTTATTAACAATTTATTTCGTTTTATAACATGCCTTATAAAAACGTTTTTGAAATTCAAGCCAAATTTAAAAAAAATCAAGAAGAAAAAATGTTTTCAAAAACTAGTTTTTATGTTTGAAGTTTGGATAAAAATTTGAAAATTTTTTAAATAAAATGGAGAAATGATGGGTGAACAAGCTTAATTTTTAAAAACATAAAATCAAGAATCAAAATGAAGAAAGGGTTGAAAGAGGAAGACTGTTTCCCAAGGCTGGTAAAACTGAACAAACCAAACATAACAAGAGAATTGATGCTGGAAAATTCTCAAGATACTTAATTGCCTAAGAGATGAATACGGAATGCTGTTCATGGTGACTAGGGGTGCAAGAGGAACCGGAACCACATGGAACCGAACCGAACCGGTTCATGTTGTTCCGGTTCGATTCTCCTTTGTAAGAACCAATAAGCTATCGGTTCGGTTCCTGTTTATGAAGTTAGAACCGATAAGGAACCAGAACCGAACTGATATGCATATAATTTAAAAATATATATATATATAGGAACCAAACATTGTTTGGATAGATTTATTTGTGATATATATGATTTTAGATTGGATGAACATCAAGATATATATGAATTTTGAGAAAGGATTTTATGAGTTTGAATTTAATTATTTGTGAAATATGTGATTTTGTATTGATTGTTATTATAAGAATGAATTTTTATGATTTTTGGACTTTATATAAATTTTTGAAGTAAACTAACTGTCCTACCCAAACCAGAACCGGTTCCGGTTCCATCTTTTTTATAACTACTAATCGGTTCCGGTTCCATCTTTTTTTATAATTACTAACCGGTTCGTTTCGGTTCTTAGGTTCCGGTTCTTGTCAAGAACCAGTAAGAATCGAACCGGTAACACCCCAAACAGTGACATGAACTTCCTAGTTTTTGTTTTTTTGTTTTTTTTACACCATCCAACTTTCAATTTCAGCAATTGACCTCCTAAACTATGTTAATTGTTAAAATTAGACCCATAAAATTTTATTTGATAAATTACCTTATTTAATTGTTAAACTAGACCCTTATAAAATTTATAATATCTCGTTGTACTGTTCTTAAAAACAATTAGTCGTGTGGAAGTAGTTATAAGTGAGCCCTCACTATATTTTTATAATTGATAAAAAATACACATAACAAGGTATTAAAGGGAAAAATACATAGAATGTTTGGTACAACAAGAGTAGATAAAATATTTGCAACAATGCGGGGTATTAGCTTCCCGTGCCTTACATGCTCAATACCACATGATGATGAGATTAGACAAACTTAAGGGTGTATTTTGTGCATGCTAATGAGAATGTGATGTCTGAGAATAAAAAGTCTGTGTTTACTAGACAAGAAAAAGAATGTAAAAGTAGCTTAGTTTTTTTTATTTAATTAAGTCATTATATTTTTAAAAAAAATTGTGTAAAAATAAATTATATTTTACTTAAAAAATCACTTCATAATAAATTTAATAAAATAAATAAAGGATTAAAATTAAAGGAAACTATATTTAACATTTAATTATAGTGGAGTAACCTAGCCATAGGCATGGGATTAGGAAGCCTAGGAATGTGATTCGAATCCCAACGAACAAATAATTACAAGTCATCACGTTCACTTTGTTCCAACTAGATTTGAGTAGCTTCTTTTCATTGAACATCAAATGGGCGTCTTTCATGCTGGAATGAATAACCTAGTAAGAACTAAAGACGTTTGGACTTGGAAGAATAAGAAGTATTCACCAAGAGGGAAAATGTATATATTCCTATGCTTCAGATAGATTATAATATCTCATGAGGATTCAACCTTAGGCCATTTTACAAAGAAGAAAATAATGGCCAACACAAAGCATGCCAAATTTATCTAAGAGGGGGCAAATACAATTATTCAAGGTTCAAAGATTTTAAAAATCAAACCTGTCCCATTTTGAGAGAGCATATATTCCACAGCAGATAGTTCATGATAGATCAAGTGCATACTATTACTCTTAACACAATGAGGGATTGAAGGTCCCCATTACATTGCCAGTTTGATGGAACTTAATGTCAAATGAAACCGGTAACTGTTAGGATCACGGGAAAAACCGCTACACATTGTTAACTATTAATGCAGATATGACATATTGGATAAACATTTCAGAAAGATGCAAGGCCAGAGAGAGTGAGAGGTCGCTAAATGGCCGATAGGGAGCTTTTCATTGAAATGGATGAAAGATGCCAAGAGTAGAGATGACAGAAAACAGGTTTTATTGCTCTGTAGGTTCTTGAACTCGAGGCTTTGTCCCACAGTCATGAGATTTCTTAGTGATTCAAAATGTAGAAAATACAAATATATAATCCGGTTTCCTTGTATGTTTAATGAGTTGATGAATAATACATTGATGAAGAAATTACTCTCGACACACTACCACCCACGCGAACTAAGAGCCTGAATCATGGGTCCAAATGTCTGGTCGACAGCTTTGTTCCATAGGTGCGAAAGCTCTGCACGATATTTCTTGGAAAACACGGGATCTCTCATCTGAGGTTCAAAGAGGATGCTATTAGATTAATCAAATATGCTCCATGATCGAAATATAAAACTCAAACACAATAGTAGTCGCATTCAGGATATTCTTTATTAAGAAGAAAAGTCTGTTGGCTAAAAACAAACAAAGTCTAAAAAAAATTAACACCACAACGAGAATGTCGTGTTCTAGGTGAGTAGCAGGCCGGTAAGTGAAGTAAGTTAGGGAAGTCAAAATGTGCAATTTCAAGAAAATATCTCAAATCTTCACAGTCCATATTTATCACAGTTAAATTTGATTGAATATATAAGCAAAATCAATCATTCACCATTCGCACCAAGACTAGTTTTAGACTGTCAGTCACCTTTTTTTTGGTAATATAGACTGTCAGTCACCTAAATCTAATCATTTGCCCAATAGATAATAATGAATAGCAAATTCCTTATTCTAAGAAAACTCTGCCTTCAAATAAACATCCCCTCTAGGCTTCTTCTCTTCGTTAACATTGATGCTTTTAAAAAAAGTGGGGTGCAGAAAAGCTCATAGCTACAATTTATACGGTTAACTATCCAGCAATGTCGTAGAAAGCCCTCAAAAGCTCACATTAAGGCACATTTTAGGGCTTCTCACCTCGCCTTGTTAGAACTTTTTTTCCCCTAATTTTGAAATTTTTTAACTGTGTTTCTTAAAATAAAGACTTCGCTTTTCTTTTTTCACGCTTTAAAAAAACCCGCTATCGAGCCATCTTTTGTTGTTCAACCATTTCAGCTATATATGGTTATGACAGTAATCAGCATTGGCAATTCTTCAGAATAATAGCACTATCTAAACCAATTTTACAAGGACTATCAATCATAGAAGAAAATTTACAACAGCAAATCAAGCTAAAATTCAAGTTCCAGAAGCATCAGAGATACAAAAAAAAGAAAGCAAACATGATAATTAGGGTTATAGAAAGGGAAGTTTATAAATTACCCTAGATTTATAGGAATCGGGGTTTTCCGAAATTGAACGATATAAGCTTTTCCGCTGCTCAAAAACAACGATTCCGGTGAATACACTTCCTAGCGCCGCCCCAAGAAGCCGTTCCTGCAATCAAATCCAGGTTTTCAAAAACAAAAAACAAAAAAACGGAACAAAAAAGAACAGCATTTTGGGAAACGAAACAGCAAAATGGGCAAAACGAATAAACTCATCAGAATTAAATGGATGATTGATTACCTGAGCGAGAATAGTAATCATGGCGATATGAGCTTCGCGGATTTGAATTCTCAAACACGCCAGTAATGGATGGAAATGGAAGGTCTTCTTGTAAAACAGCTCTGCAGTTTTAAAAAAAGAGAGATTATCCTAAATAGGAGATTTACATAAATTTAACTTTTTACAACATAAATAGAATTTTAATAAATATTTAATATTTTTCAAGTATCAAAATAAATTATTAAATGATGTTTTTTTTATATATAAAGTGTTGCAGCTCTCTTGAAGGTGGAATTACTTGTCTTAATCGAATCGTGATTATTATTAAATTATAATATATAAAATGTGATCTTAAAGTATCTACTATGAATTATTAATTAAATAATCACTTTTTAATGTTAAAAGTTATATATATATAACTAAATGACGTTATAGGTTAATAATTAGTTTAACTATAAATGTAGTGCTTGTAGTTTGAGGTATTAATTAATTTAAACTCAGTAACTTTAAATGTTTCAATTTAGCCCCTATGATTTAATAAAAACTCATAAAATATTTTCGAAAGTTAACAAATCAATTATCTGTCACATTATTATGGTAATGTGGTGTACTCTAATCTTTATTCAAAATTTCAAAAATAGTAAATATAAGGATCGGTATACTATTTATAGATCTAATCAAATGATTAAAATTAAAATAAACAATCCTATAACTTCACATCAGTTCCCTCCCCTTTAAGAAATAACTCTTCTTGGATAAAAAAAGACAAGGTTTAAATACAATTTTAGTCCCTATGGTTTGACATTTGTTCTATTTTGGTCCCTATGGTTTAAAAAGTTCTAAATCAGTCCCTATGGTTTCATAAAAGCTTAAAATTAGTCCCTACCGTCAATGGCCTTAACAGAAAGATGACCTGGCCCGTTATACAATGACGTGGCATAGAGAGGATGGAAACGTGGTCCCTATAAGCCTTGACTCAGAATTAAAACTTAAAAAAATGGGCGGGTCGGTGCGGGTCTGGAAATTAAATTACATACGTTTATGATGGGATTTCTCATTCTAAACAAAATTTAGGGTTGGGGAATTCACTTTTTGTGAAGAAGAAGAGTTTGATGCAGCAACTTAAAGTCTTCTAATATGTGAATTACTTGGAAAACACAGAGTATTGCGTTTGAAGATTGTGAAAAGGTTAGGATTTTGGAAGTAAAGTGTGGGTTTTTCTAAAAAAACTGAGGTTTGTTTGTTTGTTTTTTCAATCCTATGATGCTTTATTGTGTTTTTTTTTTTCAATTCTCATTGTCAGATTATGGCCCCAACATCTTGTTGCTTTTTGTCATTTTATCGATATACTTTAATGAAACAAGTTGTCATGTGGTCCAAAGAGCATGTACGTAGAAATTAAACTGAATTTTTAATTCCTTGTGGTCCCATAAACACGTGGGTACTAATTGAGTTGTGTTTGTTGTTGATTTTTCATAAAATAATGGTGCAAAAAAGTATCTAAGATGAGTTAGTGTTGTTTCTCTCACTGTTGGATTTTTTATTTTTACTTAGTAAGTAGCCTTTGTCCACTCATATATTGTGGGGTTTATATGTTTGTTTATATCTCTCTATAAAAGTAGTAAAAGAACCATTCTTGAGAAATATGAGCTTGCAAAATGTGTTTGAAATTCATGTTTTTTTCTTCCTATTCCCCAAATATCTTTTTAATGTATTTTATTTTTCTTATAATAATTATAAAATGTATAAATCCTTATTATAGACACAACTTGATTACTTTAAAAGATTTTACTTAAAAAAAACTCAAAAGTTTCTTCATAGTTATCTTTGACTAATTATGTTATATACATGTAGATGTCTCTATTTCCTGTGCAAGTTCATCATGGTGGTCATTTTGTTTATGGAGCTAACATGCGATATATTGAAGGGAAGGTCGATTTATTCCATGACTATGACCCCGATCTATGGTCTTTGATAGAGGTGAATGATGTAGTTAAGAAGTTGGGCTATGTAGAGTGAAGTTATGGGGTAGAGACCCTACAGTAGATGTAGGTGGTTATCGATTATTATTGTTTGATGAAGATGTGGTTGAACTTGCTAGTTTGTTAAGTGATGGTATGGTTTTTGAGGTGTATGTGGAGCATTTAGATGAAGCTGAATTAATTTGTAGTGATGACGATAATGTAACTAAAATGAGTGACAATGGAAGTGATTATGAAGAGGATACTGAAAGTGATTGTGAAGAGGATACTGAAAGTGATTGTGAAGAGGATACTGAAAGTGACTATGAAACGGGTGAAAGAGATGGTGGTCATCATGGTGTGGATAGAGAGGTCAATAGTTATCGTGTGGATAGAGAGGCTAGTAGTCGTGGTGTGGAGAGGGAGAAAGTTGGTGGGGAAGAAGTTGTTGGTACTTTCTCATATGTGGATTTGGATTCGGATGAATTGGTGTCATTGGATGACTCCTCTGAGTCGGATAGTGGAGGTAGACAAAAATTTCCAACCTTTAAAAATGTGAATGACGAACTAGAACTTGAAGTGGGAATGAAGTTTACCACTTTAAAAGAGTTTAAAGACAAGTTGAATGATTATGCGATAAAGGGAGGTTGGGGCATTCGCTTTGTTAAAAATGACAAAGTTAGGGTGAGAGCAAAGTGTGTGGACGGATGTCCATGGGTGGCATTTGTATCAAAAATACAACGAGAAATGTCTTACCAACTTAAGACTTTTGTGAATGAACATAATTGTTGTAGAACATTTAATAATCCAAGATTGACTTCTACATGGTTAAGCAAAGAAATTGCGGATGAGGTAAAGGATCACCAGACATTGAAATTGAGTTCTATTCAAAATAGAGTTCAACGTAGGTATGTTTCACAAATATCAAGAGGAAAAGCTTATAGGGCTAAAATATTAGCTTTGGATATTGTGCATGGGACACATATGGAGCAATATGGGCAATTGTGGGAGTATTGTGAGGAGTTAAGGAGGACAAATTCTGGTTCCACAGCGTTGCTGAACTTGGGAATTACACAAGAGCAAGAAGAGATTGATGGTGAACCAATTGGGAGGATTAGGGTTGTACACACTTTCAAAGGATATATATTTGCTTAGATGGTGTGAAGAGAGGATTTCTTGCAGGGTGTAGGCCTTTTATTGGTTTAGATGCATGTCATCTAAAGGGGCCATTCGGAGGCCAACTGATAGGGGCTGTTGGGAGGGATCCAAATGATCAATATTATCCGATTGCGTTTGCTGTTGTTGAGGCTGAGACAAAAGACTCATGGGTATGGTTCCTTAATAGTCTTCTTGCAGACATAGAATATGGGTCGAGGCGACAATTTACGTTCATTTCCGATCAACAAAAGGTATTATAATACTTATTAAATTATAATTTTAATCTTTTTGTTATAGTAGCTCCACTCATATATTTTGTATTCTTTATTTTTGTTACAGGGTTTAGTGCCTAGCTTACAAGAATTATGTCCGAATGCGGAACATAGATTTTGTGTAAAACACATTTACAGTAACTTGAGAAAGAGATTTCCGGGTCAGATATTGAAAGAGCTTCTGTGGAAAGTTGCCAAGGCTACTTATTATGAAGAGTGGGTTCGAATTATGGGATCAATGAAGGAGGTAGATGAAAATGCATACAATTGGGTAATGCGTATCGACCCAAGACAATGGAGTAGGCATGCATTTAGAACCGATAGTAAATGTGACTCTTTGGTTAACAACATGTGTGAAGCATTTAACAAAACCATTTTAGAAGCTAGAGACCAACCCATCATGTCCCTCTGTGAGTGGATAAGGACATATCTCATGAGAAGATTACTTCGCAATTCAGAAAGAGTTGCAAAGTTTGAAGGTGAATTAGGTGCAAAGATTAAAAGAAAATTGAGGGATGCGACAGTAGCAAGTAGAGAATGGTTAACTACCTGTGCTAGTGAGTTTAAATTTGAGGTTGCTAATGGAATGGAGAGATTTGTTGTGGACCTTAAAGAAAAAACATGTTCTTGTAGAAGTTGGGAGCTAAACGGTCTTCCTTGTAGACATGCAATTTGTTCGATATTTTATAAGAGAGATCATGTTGAGAACTATGTGCATGAATGCTACAAGAAGGCTATGTATGCAAAAGTTTATGAGTCTCGTGTAGATCCAATGAATGGTCCGAATGCATGGTTGAAAAGAGATTTGAATGTTATCAACCCACCACCTATAAGAAGAGCTCCCGGTAGACCTAAAAAGCTGAGGATAAGGGAACCAGATGAATCACGAGCTGGAACTAACCACCTTGGTAGGAAAAAGCAAGGTATGAGGTGTAAAAAATGTCTACGTTATGGACACAACAAACGGAGTTGTAAATGGCCACATAATATAGGGGTTCAAGGCTCACAGGTATGATATTTAAGTTTATATATAGCTTGTGTGTTAAAATATTCATAAAGTTTAACTGTTTAACTTGTTTATTACACTTTATAACTTATTTTCATTATAAGGGAGCACAAGTATGTCAGCTGAAATAGAATTGACTCAAAGGATTTCATCTTCACAAACTCAAGCATACCGCAATAAGTTGCCAGTGAGGACTACAAGACAAACTCAATGAGATGAATCCTTTTTTATGGAATCAATTGAAACAAGGGTCTTTATTTTGTGGGGCTGTGAACACTTTTTTGTATTTCAATTTGATGGATGACTCATATTTTGTGGGGCTGTGAACACTTTTTGTATTTCAAGTAGATGGTTATTTTATTTTTTGAACTTTTTATATTTTGTAACTCTTGAAGAGTGGATGGTTTTTTTCTTTTGAAATCATGAGAAAAGGATTGAACTTGCATTTTGTGGATTGAACAGGTTCAAGAAACCAAGGTAAAAAAAAATTCATACTTTATATGCAGGTTTGCAACTTGTTTTATCCAATGTTGTTCTCTTTTGGGTTGTGGGAATTGGAGCTTTATTGGTAAGATTTGAGACCATTCGATCATCTTTCTGATTTGCAATGTGCTGACAAATTTTGACATAACTTGGTTGGTTTAAGCCTTCTGCAACGAAGAAGCATGGACGACATATCAGCACTTGTCTCAAGGTTTTGGATATGACTAGTTTAAAGCTTTCAGCATTGAGTCAAATAAAGGTACTTCTTAATATTGTACATGTCACAAACTCCTTTTTACGCCCCATATATATTTTCGGCTTGCTGGAAGGTTTGACTCTCCTTATTCACAATGAACTTCTCTATAAAGTTTCATTATGCTTGCTATCATGAAAATCACAAATGTATTTGCTGTCAGGTCGTAAAACCTCTTTTGCAAGAGATGACAAGGAGGAAAATTGAAGTGCTACAGAGTTGTGGACGAGATGAACTATTGAAGGCAATTTCCACTACCAGTTTTTTCCCCAGTTTGATTACCATTCAGAAAGGGAATCATGATAATTTTTCATGAAAAGTAAAATTCACCCTTTAGTTGTGAGAAGAATTTAAAGCCATTTCTCTTTGAAGTTGTTCGATTACACTGACGTTGATGAGTGGTAGTAGAATGTGAGAATTTTAAGAACAACGTGCTATTTTGTCAAACAAATGTTGTAATTTTGTATGAGCTCTTGGCGTTTTGTCGGGGCATTTGATATATTAAACAGTTCTTTTACTTCCTATTGTCATTTACACTATTTTTGAGATTATGTAGCTGTTTTTATGCTATTTTTGGTTATTTTCACACTATTTTTGGACTATAAATTGTTTACTTATGTGTATTGCTATTTTATTGCTGCTATGAGGCTCAAAATATATGTTTTACTGGTTATTTTTACATTATTTTTTTTTTCTAAAAGTTGTTTAATGTTGATTAATGTTTTGGGGATTAAAGAGCTGGTTTACTGCTGTTTTGGGGCTTAAAAAGGTGTTATACTGCTGTTTTGGGGCTTAAATAGTAGTTTTTCTTCTGTTTTGGGTCTTATATAACTGTTTTACTGCTGTTTTGGAGCTTAAAAAGCTCTTTTACTGCTGTTTTGGGGCTTAAAAAGGTGTTATACTGCTATTTTGGGGCTTAAATAGCAGTTTTACTGCTGTTTTTGGACTTATATAACTGTTTTACTGCTGTTTCTGAGCTTAAAAAGCTCTTTTACTGCTGTTTTGGGGCTTAAAAAGATGTTTAACTGCTGTTTTTTGATATTCCATATTATTTAGCATATAAAGTAGCAGTTTTGCTGGTGTTTTTGTCAATAAGAAGTTGTTTATGGTAATTTTTACATTGTTTTACTGCTATTTTAAAGTGTTACTGTGTTTTTAGTTATTTTTTCATTGTTTTTTTACTACAAGTTGTTTATTGCTGTGTATTAATGTTTTCTGGCTTAGAATTGAATTTTTACTGCTATTTTGGGGCCTAAAAAGCTGTTTAAGTGTTGTTTTTTTTTATATTCCATATATATAAAGTAACAGTTTTACTGAAGGTTATTAAATTGCAATTAGACGAAAATGTTCAAAACGACTTAACTGCCAAAAATTCACATGGATTACAGCTAACACAAAGGAAATAGGGGATGTTGGTTGGAGACATTTCCTTGATTACATCATCATCTCAAAGGGCTGGCTTCTTCTATTTTTACATCTAATTAGTCTATGTGGTTTCATAGGTTTTCAATTTGCTTCAACATATTGGCTAGCCATTGCCATTCAGTTCCCTAATCTCAGTAAATTGTACATAAAAACATTATTCAATCAGCTTCAACATATTGGCACACTAAATTTCTTGCTTTATATCAGTACAAAAGGTTGTTTTTTCCTACTTTATTTAGTTAAGAGCACAAGCAATACAAAATTGAAACCACAAACTAGTTTGGCTTCAAACACTATATATCAAACTTTTATAAGCATCAACCAATTAAATCTATTGAACTTTTTGGGCGATTAGCATTCATGTGCCTTATTCTTCAATTTAATATATGCAGATGACATTAGATTTAAGATTTAGTAATCTAATACCTTCATTCCTTTAAAGTGAAATACAATACCAAATGTAAACCAACTTCATAAACTAGAAACTCAGAATTAAAACAATAAAGAAGCAAGTAAATTACTACATCAAATACGATACAAGTAGAACACTAGCGGTAATAAGCCAAGAAATAAGAATAAGACGCTTCTTAAACTTTTCGTTTTGTTGGTATTGCTGAAGTTTTTGCTCTAGAGTTTTGATCTTGTTCTCTTGCTCATTGATTACATCCTTTCCTCGGTCACAAATTGGATTGTCATACCATTTGAAATAGTTGCATCCTCTCCCATCCTAAAAATAAAAAATGAATAGCCACTAAATATTCCTTTCATAAACAAATAATACACCCATAAACAATATTAATTATTCATTCATACCCAATAATTAGCACAACCCAAAAATCTCCTTGAAGGATTGTCACTTGTCCGTGATGTAACCAATACAACTTTTGTACCACAATGACATATCTTCTCCCTTTCGTTCCCACTATTAAAAGAGTTGAAGCTGCCACTTGAATGATCCATACTTTCCTAAAAAATAAGCACTTTTTTTAAGAATATCAATTTTCTTTCCTCCTTTTATAGTGTAATAGAAATATTTTAACCATGATTTTTCTCTATAGCAAAAAACTTCAAAGTAAATCACATTACTCATAGATTTTCAGCTCAAACTTAAAAATACTCATCCTTTAAATCTGAAATGAAACAACAAATTATAGATTACTTCAATGTAATCTTACAACACTTGGCTATAATGTAAACCCTTACCTCAAAACAGAAAATGAGAAGATATACCTTCTTCGATCCAGAAAATGATACAACAAATTATAGATTACTCCATTCTATGTTCTTTCATCCTTCAAACAATCCATCAAGTTCTTCCTCTTTGAAATTGTTTTCCTGCCTTCTAATTTTGTCAAAACAGATTGCCCTAATTGAAGTAAATATAAAGATATGCTTCCCGACCCGACCCGCACCGACCCGCCCATCTTTTTAAGTTTTAATTCTGAGTCAAGGCTTATGGGGACCACGTTTCCATCCTCTCTATGCCACGTCATCGTATAACCGGCCAGGTCATCTTTCTGTCAAGGCCATTGACGGTAGGGACTAATTTTAAGCTTTTATGAAACCATAGGGACTAATTTAGAACTTTTTAAAGCATAGGGACCAAAATAGAACAAATGCCAAACCATAGGGACCAAAATTGTATTTAAACCAAAAGACAAAAGGTGAGGGTATTTAAAACCACTAAAACCTTAAAAGTACTCTAATATTTATTCAATATTTCAAAAATTGTAATATATAAGGACTAATC
Organism: Gynostemma pentaphyllum; assembly: GCA_028015215.1. Lineage (NCBI taxonomy): Eukaryota > Viridiplantae > Streptophyta > Magnoliopsida > Cucurbitales > Cucurbitaceae > Gynostemma > Gynostemma pentaphyllum. The sequence continues at coordinate 13,580,738 of CM051346.1, read as the reverse complement.
TTCCTATTTATAGATTTAATCAAAGGACTAAAATTACAAAACTAACCCTATAACTACTACATCATAATGGAAGAGTAAAAAAAGATTGGTCATAAAAATAGTCTCGGTATAACGTAATCAACGAATTATAAATATGCGGCCTAATTGTTTAAAATGTAAAATATTGAAATATTACATGAGTATTTGGTAATGACACCCAAAATAGAATATCCGCTTGTGCCTTCTTCCAAATATGTTCTCAACTACTCTCAAACCCTTGAAATTTTATCTTTAAAAAAATTATGATTGTTTATTTGGTATCTACAAATTTTAAAAATGTATTCGAAATGTTTCAATTTAGTCTTTATAATTTGGGGTCTAGGTCAATTGAGTCTCTATAGTTTTAAAAGTGATAAAACTCACAAAGCGTCATTATCATTACTAAAAGGTTAATATATTTCTTAGGTATTTGTTTTATGTGAACATGACATTCATGTGACAAAGATAAATTCATGAGAGTTTTTTTTTTTTACAGATAAGTTTGGTAAGAATAGAAACACGGTTAATTAAAGGACTAAATTAAAAATATTTAAAAGTATAAGGTCTAAATTAACAAAAACTCTAACCATAAATACTACATTAAACTTTTAAAATTATATAGATACTTAAGTTTTCGAACTTAAAACTAAATCTAATATTAAACAAGACTATATCAATTTCAAATTCATTACATATTTATTTATTTTATAATTGAATTTGAAAAATATTTAGATAATAAATATTAATTTAATTACCATGTACTAGTTTTGTGGGATTTCTCAATGAAGAGAAAACCCTCTAAAAATAAGCGTATGCCACTAATTGCGGCGAGCACACGGTATTCTTTAGTAAAAGGCGAAAGAATAGTTCGCTCTGTGCTCACCGCGTGGCTGCGTGATTTTGGATTATGCATTATCATACTAATTTATAGATTCGATTGTGACAGAAATTGATGATCTTTTTCGATGTGGGATATTTGGAAAATATTCATAAGCTTCAATGGATGGGTTGGCTGTGCGGTATTTGCCATTTGCCCAACATAACTCGATATATGGATAAATCAATACCTTTTTGTTTTCTAATTATTTATTAATTTTATGATTGTTCTAATTATTACGTGCATAAGCATAATGCTTCTTTCTTAGAGGTCATAGGAATAGTTGATTTGTTATTTAGATTTTAATATTGGGATTTTTCAAAATTACCGTTTTAAGATTTGATATTTAGTAAAATAGTAAAAGTTTGGCTAAATTATACTTCCTATCGTTTCGAGTTTTGTATCAATTTTGTCCATAACCTTTCAAAATGTCACAAATTTCTTAATCGTTTGATATTATAAGTCTAAATCGTTCCGTCGTAATTGAAATAGTTTAAACAAAACGGAATTGTCCACTTTTATTACATTTTTTTAACATAGATTAAAAAAACATCACATTTCTTATTCCCCCCTCCACCTCCACCTCCACGCTAATTATAGTCAAACTAATTTCCCTTTATTTTATGTGTTTGGCTTACAACTCAACATCATAATGTGATGTTTTTATCCATGTGACAAATACAAAACGAAAAATATATAAACGTGGAAGATTATGTTACATTTAATTTCTTTCTTCCACGGCAGAAACGATTCAGATTTATATTATCAAACGATGTGGACGTTTATGATACTTATTGTAGCAACCTAAACTTTTTATGTAAATTTAAAATTTATTATTTATTAATAAATTATTTAAAAGTTAAATTATTACTTTGAATTTTAATTTCTGTTTGAGTTATCCTTTCTTCATTAGAAAAATGGTTTGATGAAGGTTAACTTAGAGCAAGCCTAATTAAGAAGTTAGTATTTTTCTACTTAGTGTGTTAAGAGGAATGTTTTTTTTTTTGTTTTTTTTTTATTTTAAGAATAGGGTCTTTTGTTTGAATTGTAGAAAGGGAAGCACTTTGGCAAAACCAACTCCCATTTCTAAGGATTAACACATTTGTCCATTGAGCAACCTTTTAAAAAAAAAAACTTTCCTCTCCCAGGACCCTCACCGTCGGAAATGAAGGAGGAAGAAGTTTCATGATTTTTTTCATTCTTTTCTTCTTAAAGCTCTAAAATTTTGTGGGTTTTCGGTGTGTTGTTGGTAAGTTATTTTCTATAGCCTTGGGAGAGGAATCCACCATTTTTTTTGTTGTTGGAGTTTTAAGGAAAAGTTTGAACCCATTTTGTTATTTTTAAGTTTTTGATTTCTTTGAGTAAAAATCTCAAGTTCCATGGAAATGAAGCTTGAGATTCTTGAACAAAAATCCTTTCCAAACATTTTTTGTTGGAACTGGAGCTCAAATAACAACAATTGAGGTGAACACGTCCATGTAATAACAAGAATTTAATTAAAACGAAATACTGAAGAACAAATTTACAAATGATAAATCTTTAAAGCACGGTCAAGTCGTTGTCCTAAAGTCGATATTGACACACTCATATTGTTTGCAATTTGATGGCAACTCGGCTCGGCGAGATTCGATGAAACGTGTCGTGAGAACAACAATCAGATACTCACGAACCTGACATAACCCCTCAAGAACAGCTCTCCAAAGCTTTAACAGAAAAGACTCAAGAAAAGAAGAACACACAAGAAAGAAGAGACAAAATCAATATTTTTTGTAACGACCCGACTTTTCAGAGTTTAATTTCAAATATAATAAAAGTAACATAAGACTCAATAAGTAATCTTTATTGAAATATGAAATTCACATCGTCTCAAATAATCATTTCAAATAAAATAGTAATTCCAGAATTACAAAGTTTAAATAAAAACTGTATGAAAACATTGAACATCGTCTCAGATGAGAAATCAAAACAATAAAGAATATCAAATCTCAAAGTTTAAAATAACCCAAGGTATAATTCAATAAGACTCGACATATTATTCATAAATAGATATGAATGATGTTGTGGGGTGAAATTGGATTACACGTGGAATTTTACAACTTGACAAAATTGGTCCAAAGCACCTGGTCCGAAGCACCTGGTGTAAAGCACCTGGTCCGAAGCACCTGGTCTAAAGCACTTGGTCCGAAGTACCTGGTGTAAAGCACCTGGTCCGAAGCACCCGGTCCGAAGCATCTGGTGTAAAGCACCTGGTCCGAAGCACCTGGTCCGAAGCACTTGGTCCGAAGTACCTGGTGTAAAGCACCTGGTCCGAAGCACCTGGTCTAAAGCACTTGGTCCGAAGTACCTGGTGTGAAGTACCTGGTGTAAAGCACCTGGTCCAAAGCACCCGGTCCGAAGCATCTGGTGTAAAGCACCTGGTCCGAAGCACTTGGTCCGAAGTACCTGGTGTAAAGCACCTGGTCCGAAAGCACCTGGTCCGAAGCACTTGGTCCGAAGTACCTGGTGTAAAGCACCTGGTCCGAAGCACCTGGTCCGAAGCACCTGGTGTAAAGCACCTGGTCCGAAGCACCTGGTCCGAAGCACCTGGTCCAAAGCACCTCGTCTGACCGTGGTACCTAGACATAAAGTCCATGCACCTGAAAAGACCTGGCTACACAGTCTTCGACATAGACCTATTACTTAAGATTGAATACAAGTATCCACTTGGGTAACGACACGTGGCGCAGCCCACAAGCGACACGTAATTGAGAGGCAACGCATGGCCCAATCCCGAAGCGACACGTGGCACGATGATGTCATCAACCTAATCTCCTATAAATAGGAGAAGAAATTCATTCATTAGGTAACTAATCTCTACTACTACTCTCTGGCACACTAGCTCTGCTTGCTCTGACTTTAGCATCGGAGGGTGTTAGGCCGGCACCACACCGGTGCTCTTTTCCTTTCCTGTGCAGGTACCTACGTAGCACGCCGTTGAAGCAGCACACTACCTCCGACTCATCCCATAAATTAAGTTCGTTGTCTACGTGGAAGCTCTCCATTTTTAGGCAACAACAAATGACAAGGATGGCCACCAATCAACATGAACCCCTCATCTTCGCCATTTCATCAACCACCACCTCTTGGTCCATTATTACTTGAAAAAAAAATTTCCACTGTGAAGCTAAAGCCAGTGAGAAAACAGTCTAACAAACAGGTAAGATTTAAATAATCTCTAAACAAATCATACCGAGTCCCAAGCACTCAAACACTATCCAATAACTTTCAAGGCACAAAAATAGACTTTAAGTCTCACTCGCTTACATGAATAGGCAATTCTCACTAATTCCATATTCAAGACCTTTAACAATCAATCACACTTGGATCATCAATCCTTCCGTTCTCATAGGGTATTAAATGTCGAATAACATGTCGAAATATTGCTCAACATGTCGCTCAAACTGAGGTTCGACCTTATAATTTAGGATAAAAATAATTTTCCCCTAAAATCGAGAAAATCTTATAATTTCGAAGACATCTCAATTTATCGTTGAAATGTATAAAATGTCACCAAGTTATCGAGCGTAACGTCGACAATTTTAAAAAATTGTTACTAAATTCCATTTCAGAAGCCCATCTTATTAGGCCCACTGTCTGAATGTGGAAGTGTAGTGAATCTAGGCATGGATATTGATTTATAGAATTGAGTTGGAAATTTCAGGTAACTTTCGATGTGAGATTTCACTATTTCAGCTCTCCATCAATTTGATTTGAATTTTTTAATTTCTTTTTTCTATTTTATTTTCACTTCTCTCTAAAATGAATCTTATTTAACATTATTTATTTAAATATTGATACTTATATATCTATGCATTTTTTTTATTTCATCTTGAATTTTATCTCTCAATCTCTTACATTTTTTTTTATCATGATATAAGCATATTAATACATAATTTAATACATTTTTATTTATTTCACGTGCCTTATATCATTTGTAGGCATGGAGGAAAATATTAACGATATTGGTAATCTCTTGTCATACTCCAATTCATCTATTTAGGCTAGTATTTTTCTAATTACTCTAATTCTATGATATTGTATTAGTAGAGTGGTAAAATTTTATTTTTTTAATTGTTGTAATCTAGTTAATAAGTTTTAATCCTAATTCGAATGTTATTTTGATTATAGATTTTAATTAAGTTTTTAATTTGTCTAAAATTTGATTATCATTTCCATGTAAGTGTAATGTTAAATTTTTTTTTTTAAATTCTCATTTTAAAATCTCATGTCCTTTTTAGTATTATCTTTTGGCAAATTTTTTTGTAATAATCATTTTTTAATATTATATTTCTAAATCCAAAAATTCATCTATGTTTCCATCGTTTTTGTAATTTTTCCTGGAATGTCCGTCGACATCGATATTTCCGTAAATTTGAGATTCGATATTCCCGTCGACATCGACATTTAACTCCTTGCGTTCTCATAACCATAATAAATATCCACACTTCTCATAATCTCAATCTCATGCATAAAACCCATCCAGAACACATAAATATCATTAATAACAATAAACAAGAAAATACACGCAACACTAGAAATGCGATCTCTCGAGACTACTAACACTTTCTAGTACCTGGTTATAGACGCACCTATAACTGAACCTCTAATAATACATTCTTACGAGCAATGTATATTAGCACCTGGTTATGGACTCATCCATAACTGAACATATAATTAGTGTTAAGTTCGTAGCCTTAACACTAATTCTCACAAACCAACTGGCCTCAAACCATAACCTTCCCTTCATCAAAAACATATGATAATACATTATAATATCAATTATAAAGTCAGAAACACAACAACCCAATTAATTAATACTCAAAATCAAAAACTGCCGAAAACCCAAAACCACACTTTTACGCTTCCTAAATCAATTCTCTTATCAAAGGATCACCTTAAACTCCCAAAAATTCCAGAATTAGTTTTCATATCAATCAGAATCAAAACGAATTAAAGAAATTCACTTTTTACCAAAAATTGTCTAATTTGGCTCTAATTGAAAATCCAATTCTCCCAAATTAAAATCGATTTCTCCTAAGGTCTAAATCCAACCAAACATTCCAGATTAAAATTAATAAATATATCAAAACAAATAAGCTACGTTTTGAGCTTTAGATTTATCTAAAACCCCACCGTTAATTAAACCGTTAACCCACCTCGAATACGTAATAAAATCAAAGTAATTTCCGCCACGAATCAGACCTGAAACGATGATCTAATATGATTAAAAACTATACTGAAACAGTACCTAACGATACTAAAAAGAATTGGGGTTCAACGACTCGACGAACGGGACAACCAAATTGCAAAAAAGGTTCGCCGTTTGAAGGGGCTGCCTCTTGCAGCGGCTGAACCGGGGCCTTCGGGTCTTGGTTTGGTCGTGGGTCAAGGTCCGGGGTGATCGATTTCGATGGTTTTTTTAGTTTAGGGCAAGGTGAATCAAAATCGATTAGAGTTTTAGGCTTTTGAGGGTTTGAAGTCAAAGGAGTTGGCTTCTCAAATGAGTTCTTGAAAATCAAGAACTCATGAACTTAATAAAAATCTAAAATTTAAATAAGAATAAAATCGGTTCAAAACTTACCCAAAACGTTAGGAAACAAACGATACTATCTTTAATCTTCACCTAACGATCAACCATGCTTCCAAAACGATCAACCATGCTTCCAAAACGATCACCTAAAACCAAAATTGATGAAAACACATCACTTCCAAACCCTATGGGGGGGGGGGGGGCAGCATGAGGGTCCAAGAGAAGAAGAAGAATTACCTCTCAAATGTAAATCGAAATCCCAACGACGCCTCAACTTGAAATCACTTCGATCCGTCACCTTAAACGACGAAGAATCGAATCAAAACTTTGGGTCTTCTCTTGAGGGGCAGCGGCGGCGTGGAAGAGGAAAAGAAAAAAAAATTCAACTAGTGGCTCTTCTTTTGTCTAACCCTTGCCTCATCATTCCTATCTTCTTTATTTGACAAAACATCCTCAACCAAAATAAATTGCTCATAGCTCCTTCCTTTGCAAAACGTCTTCTTCTAAGCCTATGGATGCAATAACAATAAACTTAATTAATTTCCAATATTTAATATTATCTACCAATAATAATATTAAATCTAAAATTTTAATTTGCCTTGTGTCAGGGTGTTACATTTTTCAATTGATTTAGGATCTCTTAACAGTACAAAATGAATTTCTATTTATAAGAACCAAACTTGTAACTCATGAAATTGGAATAAATTCACAATTTAATTCCAATATTAAACTTCAATAAGCAGCTATAAAAATTGAATACTAACGTCTCAAATTAAATGTGAAAAATAAATCCACCTATCACCTCTTGCAAACGTCCAACACGAATTCAATTTAGAATTAACCCAATTGACTTTGTCAATTGCATTACCCAAAGTAATGCCCAAAGACTTTCAAATTGAAAGTACTATAACAGTATTTTTGTCTACAATATATATGTGTGTGTGTGCAAAATCAAAACTAAATGTGATTTTAATTTTTGACTTAAAATCAACTTACTTTCAAACATTATTATATATATAACATTATATATAAAATTTCTAACAGTTTTCATACTTTCCCTTTTATTTTTACTCTTGGTTTTCATAAATCAAAGACCCCATGAATTAGTTGTTAATTCCATTGCCGAAATCACCACCTCCCTTTTTTTCATATTTTTTACTATTTTTCCGATGATCGGAGCACCGAATTTCATCCCGTAGACTTTTAGTTATCCTAAAACTAAACCCAAATATCAAATCCCTAAATGAATACCAAACTTTTCCTTTTTCACCACCCTTGGCCGAACCACCCCCAGTTTTGAGCATTTTCGGCCATGTGTCATTTTCTCGACGTTGAGTCATTGGTTTTATATGTGTGTTTTTGTTAATGGTTTAGTAGTTAAAAATGTTAAATTATATTTTGTAGGTGGTGATTGATCTACAATCCGGATTTTTGACTTTTAGTAAACTTTGGGTTGTTTCTAGAAATCTAAGAGGTGAGTTAAGGTTTATAGAGTGCAAGGTTACTTATAAATGAACCCATGGTTCAATTGGGTGATGGTTATGGAATTTCATGATATGTTTAATTCTATTATAGCATGATAATAACATGATTTTATAATTGTCATTTAGGTAGTTTGTGCTTCTATGTGTGGGAAGAGCATTTCATTCCATAAATGGCCATTAATTTTGAAAATGGGTTGATGTCCCCATGATTGCATTCACTTACTCTTAAGTGGACTGTATCTAGGTGTTTAGAATGTTATGATGTATTTTGAATTGTTTATCGCTGTTGTTGCTATGAAATTGTGGAATTATTGATAAGGATGGATTTGAGATGGAAAGATTTTCAATGTACCGCAATGGATTGCAAGACATTATGGTCACATTGGGAAATGTGCCAACAATGGCGAGGTCTCCCCCCCCCAAGATTTTTAAAAAAACATAATTTTACATGTATATATTTATATAAATTTTTAATTTCCCCCCCCCCCCCCAAATTATGCTTACTCATTATTTATATAGTATTTAGGGACATTTAGTCTTTTAAAAACAAATTTTCTCTATTAATTACCCCAAATTTGAGTTTGTGGCTATTGAATTTCCTCTCTCAATCTCTATCCAATTTATTGTTCATTAATGTGAGTTCAAGTTTTATATTTTTCTTTTCTAGATTAAACAACTATTTCACTTCTTTACCCACTAAAAGATTTGTGAAGGGTAAAAAGAGAAGTGAAAGATTTTCCCCTCATTCACATTTTTAATAACCTTACATTTTATTTCTCCATACACATCTTGAGATCTTTGCGATCTATTTCACATGGAACTCATGTTTATATTTTGTTCATACACAAGATTTTCAAATTTCACACTCATATGACTTATCATCCTACCTAATTTCTTCAATTTCAAAATCATATCCCCATGTCATTAATACATGAGTCTTCTACGTTTGTATTCATCATCATCATTATGCTCATTTGTTTCAAATTTGAGATGAAAAGATTATTTAACTAAATGAAATAATATTTTTAATTACTTTGACAAGTTGTTTTAAACAATATGAGTTACTTTTAAATGACCTACCAAATTACAGTTATGACTCGTTTCAGTTTGAATAATGTTTCGAGGCATTAAAAGCAAAAGAAAATTAGATCACTTGAATAAGAGAGTTATACATCACTATGGAGGCATTCACTTAAAACAAGAGAAAAAAAATTGAATTTATTCCCTTAGACAATGAAGAACTTTGTTTGTTATATTTTCATGTAACCTAACAGTTCGTTGGTGAAAATAAAGTTAAATTGAATTGGCTATTTTGGCACACACAAAAATGAAAACAAATCATACATCGACATCATAATTGATTAAAAAAAAGCCTTATATTTGGGCACATGCACTCCATAGCCCATACAAAAAGCATCACACTTCATATTTGATATAAGCAACATTTTACATGTTTGCACCATACTTCATAGAACCTCATTTCTAGGCAGGATTCATGCATCTGCATTTTATTTATGAACATAGTGTAACTCTATTGCTTGAATATTCTCATCACTGTTTTTGAAAAGGGATAATTAAGTATATGGCCTATTTGAGGTGGTATCATTTGGTTTATAGCCAAATCGTTTTTTCTTATATTTTATGGCCTAGAATTAAATCAGACAAAATATCCCTACCAAATTTACCCTTATTTGCTCATTAAATGCCCTTTTTTGTGATTTAAGTATCTAGCCATTAAATTGGCCAATTGTCAGTTTTTAGCCAGTTGAATATTTTTTAAAATAAATGGCCACTAGGAGAGAGATCTTTAAAGTAAAAATACTAAAAAGACCCTCAACTCTTGAAGAAAAAATAATATGCTAAATAGAAGCAAATTATCAAGATTACATCTAATAAAAATACAAATAAGAAATAAAATGTTAACAGATATACAAAAAATCCCCTAAAAAAGAAAAAAAAAACATACTTTTTTCCTCAAACCCAGTTGAATCTTCCACCATTTTTCTCCTTCCTTCTCCAGCTTTATTAGCACGTAAAATATACTATACAAAACAATAGTTTACATAGGACGTTGTTCTTTAACGCTTCATTCTTGTTCACTTCATCACTTGAAACCCGTAATCGCATATCCCACAAGCCAAGAACATCTGTTTTCACCGTTGCCATCGTACTATATAATGTATTGTACATTCGTTCTCAAACCTCATTAACGTATTGTACGTACATTCGATATTGTACTATACAATATCAAATTTGAGCATATATTTCGTTTTCCAACCTCACTAGCATACTGTACGTACATTAGATAATGTACAATTCGTCCTTCACATAAACCCGAATCAGCGACAAAATAGATCTGAAGCCCATACATTTTGTATCGTACAGTACAAGTGGGACCCTCAAGCCCATCACCATTGAGCTCAGCCTCCCACCAACCACCAAGTTTCCAATCAAAAGCGTTTGTGGATGCTCTAATGATACCGGAGTCCATCAACTTGTTAACCACCAGTAAATCTAACATATCGATAAAAAAAGTTTTTAGAACTCCGAAACAATAGATGGGTTTTTTCTTTCAACATCTTTGCCACACACACCCGATCTTCTCCGACTATGCACAATAGCCACAACCCTTGTACTACAGATTTCACGAAAAAGAAGAAAAAAATTCAGATTTCATTTGGCCAAGCTTGTTTTAGATCACTAGTGTCTTCAATGGTCGTCTCAGAGTTGCGCGGCGATTCATAGCCTCAAATTCTTACGTTTCACAAATCAAATAAAAGACGAAAGATAGGAACTTGAAAGAAGGGAGATTGGTTATCTTTTTGAATTTTTTTATTATTTTGTTTTGTCTGCGTTGCTCTGTTTGATAAATTAAAGGATGAATTTTTGGATCAGTGAAGGAAGATATCATTTTACAAAATCCAATAAAATCTTTTGAAGGAGAAAATCATGGATAAAATCTGCAATAACTACAATACGAAAATTAAAAAAATAAATCATTAATTAACTCAATAGGGTAAAGTTGGAATATTGAAAAATATAGAATCTAGATATGGCTAAATAATGAAATTATTTATTAAATAGTTAAATAATGAAAAGACTATTAAAATCTCGCTATTTACTTAATTAATTCCTTTTTTCCCTTTCATATTTTTTCTAATTGCAGTTGATTTGTAGATTATTTTCTTTTTTTTTATTTTTAATTTTTGATGATTCACACACGCTCCCATTTTCTTGTAATAACTAATTTTTTCCTTTTTTCTATTTAAAAGGTATACTCTTTGATCGTCTAAATTTCACATCTTTTTTTGTTCTAAAAACCATTATTTTCTGGTTCTTTCTCCTTTGTTGTCATCTCATTTTTTGATGTATAGATTTTTTCCTATATGTTTTTTTAGTTTTTAAAAAACTATTTATGTTTCTTAATCTGTTATTTTTTTATCCCTCAGATATGGATCTCTGTTTCGTTGATGTCAAATATGACGGTTCATGGGATGGTTCTAAGTAACTACATCGGTTTTACGTCTCATTGTTTGGCTATCCCAAACGATTATAAATTTAAATAACTCACTGATGTTATTTTTAAGGAAATAGCTTCTCTTCATCACAACTCTTCTCCTCGTTTTTTAATTGAATTAGTTTCTGATACTAATGTCTCCAAATATGTTTCGTTGATCTATGATTTTGATCTTAAGTTTCTTAAAAAAATTCTGTTTGTTGACACAATCACATGTGTTATTGTTATGAATCTTGTACATGACAATATTGAAAATCAAGAGGAAACTTGTCATTTGCATAATGTACCAAACTTGTAAAGAGTACAGTATGAAAATACTGTTGTAACGTCCCGTTATTTTGAGTTGAATTTTTTATTTTATTTTATTTAATAGTTATTTGTTTATTTAAAGTATTAAAGATAATTCTAGAATTAGTTAATTAGAGTTAAATAGTTAATTTCATTCGGAAACCTTTTTAACTGTTTAATTAGCTTAAATGAGTTTCGATGGTATTAATAAATATTAATAGGCCAATTAATAATTATTAATCACCATTGGGCTAGTTTAAGTGCTTCGGGTTTCGTTTTAAAAGCTTAAGGCAAGAAAAGGGCGTAGGCGTCATTTCCGGAATTCTTAAATATCTAAAACACTATTCCTCCTTCTCCTTAAATAAGCCAAACTTAGCAAATTTTCTCATTTTTCTCTTCATCTTGCCGTGAGCTTCAAAGAGAGAAAAGGGATTTTTGGCTTTTTTTCGATTCTTGTCGGATCGCTATAATTTCGGTTGCATTGGATAGCCACGGGCCCGAGCATCATTTCCAACCTACCAATCGATCTTTTCCACCATTATCTAAAGGGCTTAAGGTATGTCAAAGTTCAAAACCTAAAGCTTCAAATATTTTAATGGTGTTTTTGGTTGAAATCTTCCGTTTCTTGCCCGGGAACTTGGAGATTTAGATCAAGGGAGTTGTTTTATGTATATTTAGAACTTTCCCTAAACCCTAGAATCGGGTTTGAGCCAAAAGCCATTTCTTTTAGTTTTTCTCTTATTTGTTGATGCTTAGGGTTTTTCAAATGATATGTTTTTATGTTTTTCATAATTGTTCGGGATTGAACTTTTGACCTAAACCTAAATCACGTTTACCCATTGATGTTACCAATCTCCAAAGTGCCCGAAACCAACTCGAAACACCTTTAAAGTGCTTAAAAATCCGGGAAACCAACTCCACCTTTCACTCCCTTTGGTCGTGGGCTTCACGGGGGGAATTCCCGGGCTATTTTGTCCTTTATTTTAGTATCGTGACGATCTTTGTTCATTTCGGTTAATTAATATACTTTAGGTGTATTTAAACTATAGGTTTTGTGCATCGATCGTGAATTTGGTCAACCGGCGATTTGGAGTTGACTTCACTTATAAGATGAGTTTAAAATGGTTGTGATTACTTTTATGTTTTTGAATTGCTTGACGGATATGTTCGATCGAGGTTAAGAGGGTTATTAGATTTTAGAACTTATCCAAGAAGATATATAATTGGGAGTTAAGGAAAGTGCATAAGGAAAGAACTAGTTAAGTTTTGTGTTATTTAAAGTAAGATGTTATTGGTGGATTAAGTCATATTCTCGAGGAGAATTAGATTCCGGAAATTGGAGAAGAGTATTAGATACTCCGTTTATTTCGAGTGGTTATAAGATAGTTAAAAGAAACTTTGGAGAGATTCTTCGTGTGGAATTGAGTTAGTATGATATTATTAACGATGGGATTCGCTATTTAGTACTACCAAAGGGGAGTAGTACGTATGGCGTTATGATAGGCGTGTTAATGTGTTTGGTGACAGTGAGGTCACGGTATGGTGTGTGTTTGGTGACAGTGAGGTCACGATATGGTTTGTGATTGGTGACAGTGAGGTCACGGTATGGTTTGTGTTTGGTGATAGTGAGGTCACGGTGTGAGTTGTGAATGGTGACAATGTGGTCACAGTGTGAATGTGAATGGTGACAAGTGGTCATGGTTGAATTGTGAAATGTGACAATGTGGTCACAATGTGAAATAATGTGTGGAATGACGTAAATGATAGAAATTTACTTTGTTATGCTTTAGTACTATTTAGTTGTTTTAGTACTTTATTTACGAGCTTGAATGTTTACTTTTTGAAATTACGATATAGTAGAATGAGATTGATTTTCTTATGTAAAGTACTTGGGAATATTGAACGGGTAGTAAGAGCACATTAGGATTTTTGGACACATTTTTCGATATGAGATTCGGTCCATAGAAGTGCTTGCATCCATCTTATTCTCACTAGCATTTTTATGCTAATGTTGTTACACTTAAACTTTTCAAGTAATACTCGTGCGAGAGGGCGAGGTTGTGGAGGTGATGTTGCGTGATCACGAGTGGATGTCTTTGATACTTGGACTAGAAAAGACATATTTTGGAGCATTTTAGAAATGCTAAATATAAACTTGATATTGATGTCTTAAACTTGTATTTTGTGGCTCATGAGAGCCTAAGATCTGTTGTATATATTTTCGTGTTATTTTCTCTGATTTTGGGTATAAAATGGAGTGAAATGTCTGTTGTTTTAAATTCTCTGATTTGAGCCCATGTAAACAGGTTTAGGAAGTTCGTATTTTAAACGGATCCACGCCATTTTTTTTAAAATCTAGTCTTCCGCTGTTTTATTCTGATTTAAAGATTTGAGAAAATTCGAGTCTTTACAACTGTACATGATAACAGGGATGTTCACATTGATTAACATACACTACTAAAAAAGTACAACTTTGTCGATGCCACAAATTTCGACGCAAAGGCGAAGCATCGACAATACGACTTAAAACCCACCCATCACTGACACACATATCGTGCGTCCGTATTGATCCACCCATTGTCGATTTATTCATTAAAGGTACTATCGACGCTGTTAGGAATGGTGTCCTAGAACTTGTAATTATTTAATAAAAATAATTTATTTCGAATAATTAAATAAATAAACATAAGTTCTTTCTATTATCTATATTGATTCAATTGACGATATGAAGAATATATGGAAATATATAAATATCAAACATTCAAATAGTAAAACGCTAAATCACTCTTATGAAATCACGACTTAGTATGTGAGTCATACGAGAGGATTAAAGTCGAGATGAGTAACTTAAAAGTGTTTATAGTAAATGGATAACGTTTGGGAACCTTATCCTGGTAACACTATTTATAGCTTTGCATTTTGTTTATAGACAAATGACCTAATCTTGATCATTCATGTGGGTGACATGAAATGGAAGTATCATATGCAATGTTGATTGTATAAGACAGGACCAAGATGTTGGATCAAATTTCTCATTAGTACCGTTTACGAGAAATGATCAAATATCAAACTAAGTTTATCAATCGTGAGTGAAGTGTGGACTCCTATTTGTGGAGTTATGTTCTTTGATTCACATGGTTAAGAGCGATCTGTAAGAACGCGCAATACACTCCTTCTTTGGGAACATAACTAGATAAGTAGCTAGGAACAAATTTTCACGAGATGAAATTCATAACTTTCCTATAAATTAACAGTATCAGTGCGATACCTAAACATTTTAGGAACTTTAGGAAACTCCATTGATGTACTGATTCGAGACATGAACAAGTGGCGCCACGACTTCTATTGATCAAAAAAGTATATTATCTCTAGTTCGACTAAAAATAATGTTCATTGGAAAATCAGTGGGAACACAAAGATAAAGCGGTAATTATAGGGGCAAAATGGTAAATTTAATCCGCCTGTAATTATGAGGGTTCCACGTGAAGGATATATCATATATATAAATAAAGATAAACTAAATGGACATAACTCATCTATAGTGAGGGGAGTTCAGCTATGAATCTATAATGGAATTATTCATAGTTAGATAATAAGTAATTAACTGATTATGAGTTAATCACTTGATTGACTAATTAAGCCCATGATCTATAGGTCCATCGGTTCCCTATGCTAGCCCAAACATAGTAGTCACGAAATCAAGTAGAAGAAATGAAAATTTTAAGTAAAGTGAATTACTTAAATAGGCAATACTAATTGTTTAAATATTGAGTATATTTAAACGGTAATTAATAATGAAATATTATTAATTAAATGTTATTAATTGTTTAAATATTGAGTATATTTAAATGGTAATTAATAAGAAATTAATTGGTACTTATTAATTGTTTAAATAATTAATTTTATTTAAATGGAAATTAATAATTAAATTAATATTATTAATTAATAATAAAATAATGACAGGCGGATAAATTTACCGTTTTGCCCCTGTAATTATCGCTTTATCCTCGTGTTCCCGCTGATTCTCCAATGAACTTTATCTTTAGTCGAACTAGAGATAAGATACTTCTGTGATCAATAAAAGTCGTGACGTCACTTGTTCATGTCTCGAATCAGTACATCAAGGGAGTTTCCTAAAGTTCCTAAAATGTTTAGGTATCGCACTGATACCGTTAATTTATAGGAAATTTATGAATTTCATCTCGTGAAAATGAGTTCCCACTACTTATCTAGTCATGTTCCCAAAACAGAGTGTATTGAGCGTTCTTACAGATCGCTCTCAACTATGTGAATCAAAGAACATAACTCCACAAATAGGAGTCCGCATTTCACTCAGGATTCAGATCTATCACGGTTGATAAACTTAGTTTGATATTCGATTATTTCTCATAAACGGTACTAATGAGAAATTTGATCGAACATCGTGGTCTTGTCTTATACAATCAACATTGCATATGATACTTCCATTTCATATCTCCCACATGAATGATCAGGATTCGATCATTTGTCTATAAACAAAATGTGAAGCTATCAACAGTGTTACCAGGATAAGGTTCCCAAACGTTATCCGTTTACTGTAGACACGTTTAAGTTACTCATCTCGACTTTAATCCTCTCGTATGACTCACATACTAAGTCGTGAATTCATAAGAGTGACTTAGGGTTTTACTATTTGAATGTTTGATATTTATATATTTCCATATATTCCTAATATCATTAATTGAATCAATCTAGATAATATAAAGAACTTATGTTTATTTATTTAATTTATTCTTAATAAATTATTATTATTAAATAATTACAAGTTCTAGGACACCATTCCTAACAACATAGAGGGAACCGTACCTTTTTCAAAGCAACTTCCAAGCGGTTTTATTTTCTGGAAATGGTCGTTTCTTGGAGATGCACAAATGAAATCATGACTAATGCAATCATGACTAATTGTAATTATGAGATGAAGGGCTACTATACTATTTTTTGTAAACTAGCTAGACTATAAGTTCAGGGCCTTTCGTTTTTTCCTTTACTTTTTCTCTTCCAAGTGCGGTTCAGATGGCCTTTCATTTACCTTTAAAAAAACCTGGCTATTGTGTTAAAAGGGCATTGAAAAGTGGCTATTGAGATTTTTGCCCAAAAAATATTGACGCCTCAAATTTGTGTTGATAAAAAACTATAGGGAAATAGACACTTTTGGTCCCTGAGTTTTCATTTTATTTTCTACTTAGTCCCTAAGTTTTAAAACACGATATTTTAACCCCTGGGTTTTGCTTTTGCTTTCGGGAAAATCTAGTAAATAGCCTATTTTGACTACATCCCTATACTTTTTAGCCCATTCGAAATTTATAATACTTTTTAGCCCTATTTTGATTTTGATATTTTTAATATTCCTGATTTGTCCCTTAATTAACATTTTATTCTTCTATTTTACGTTTTAAACTGTCTCTCATCAATTAGCAATTACTCCCATGATTTATGGCTTATGATCCTCCCATTTTGAATTAATTTCAAATCATATAATGATTTCTTTCTATTAAAGTACGTTTAAATCTCTATCAGCAATAATACTCCATGATTTATGTACCTGATTCCTAATTTTTGAATTTATTCCAAATCTTTTTTTGATTATTTTCTATCTTTTCTATTATTCTTATTTTACGTTTTAGTGATTCATTAAACTTCGTATATCATTTTTTGTCTTCATCTCGTTCCTTACCATTTTGTCGTCTCTTGTTCTTGCATCCAGTCATGGCTTTTTACTTCATAAACGTTAAAATCGATGGTTCTGTTCCATTCATTTCTCATTGTTTGTGTATTCCTCTAGTGGCGATGGCTGGTTTAGATACGAAATTTAACTTGTGTTCGACTTGTTGGAAGAAAGTCGATTTGATTTCAAGGCGATGGGAAGAGAGGAAATTGCTCGAGTTGATCTTTTGGTGACAAAGGAGAAATCCAAATCTATTACAGTACCGTATCAAATATACGAACTGTACATTATTAGGGGTGAACAAACACCCCATTACCCCGCGAACCTGCCCCTCCCCACCCCGTTTAAGTGTTTAATCGGGGTCGGGGTCGGGGTGGGATAAAGTGCCCCGTTTATTAAACGGGGTGGGGTCGGGGTGATGGGATTGGACCCCATCGGGGCCCCGACCCCGATTAGTGTTTTTTTTTTTTTTTTTAATTTTCCCTTTATCCTTTTCCCAATTTCCCACCCCCACCCCATGCATGCTGACCCCCATCCCACCCCACCTCCCTCCCTTGACTTTTTCTTTTTCTTTCTTTCTTTTCTTTTTCTCACGCACAACAAGCCTCTCCTTGTTCATTTTTTTTTCTCAAACCTCTTACCTCTCTTCCTTTTCTTTTCTCACCTATACTCACGACTACACCACATCATTCACCACCACGGTTCACTACCATCGAACACCGTTACCTTTGCCATCAAAAGCCGCCGCCACCGGTTCATATTTCGATTTTTTTTAATTAATCGGGGTACCCCGTTTATACCCCGACCCCGATAGTTAAATGGGGTGGGGTCGGGGTCGGGGTCAATCTTAAACGGGGCGGGGTTGGGGTAATGTTTTTTTGCTTAAACGGGGTCGGGGTATAATCGGGGTACCCCGACCCCGCCCCACCCCGCCCCATGTTCACCCCTATACATTATTGAGGCTGTAGAATAAAAGAGAAGCTCAAATCTGGTAAAGTACATTATCAGATGCTATTAATGTACATTGATTAAATTGAAGAAGGATAAGCTCAGATCGAGTATAGTATAGTATCAAATATACAAACTGTACATTGATGAGATTCTAGAATAAAAGATAAGCTCAAATCTGGTATAGTACATTATCGGATGCTATTAATATACATTGATTAAGTTAAAGAAGGTAAAACCCAGATCTTGTATAGTATAGTATCAAATATAAAAATTGTACGTTGTTGAGGCTGGGGACTAAAGAGAAGCTTAAATATGGTATAGTATAATATCGAATGTTATTACTGTACACTTATTAAGATGAAGATATATGGGGACACTTGAATCTGGTATAGTATAGTAAACTTCTATCGGATGCTATTATTGTACTATGATAAGGCTGAAGAACGAAGGAGAAACAAAATTTTGTTATAGTATAATATTAAATGTGCGTACAGTATCACAATACATAATTTACACCGAAAGAATTATAAGAAGATTTGCCGGAAAAAATGGTTTTTGGTTTTGAAAAGTAAGAATACATTTTGTTTAGTTTTGATTTATTTAAAATCCCCATTTTAGCTCTTGTTTTTCTTTTAGGATTTTTTATTTTTATTTTTAAATGTTTCCTTAATTTAAGCATTTTTCAAATCTTCATTCTCTCTCTTCTTTCCTTCTTAATTAAGCTAGTAAGAGTTATTTGGGTATTTTACATAGCAAATAGGCTAAAAAGTATTATTATTTATGGGTGGGCCAAAAAATCTTATTTTAACAAAAAAACAGGCTATCTACTAATATAACCCTTTGCTTTCCATATGGTCCCTGCCGTTAAATATCTATTAATCTTATTTTGTGGATTTTCATTGCCTTGGATCTCACTTTGCTGGATTTGCGAAGGATATTTTAGATTGTCAATATATAGAGTTCACCGGATATGGGTTTTCATGGAAGTCAAGAAGATGGAGAGAATGGAAGGGGAAAGAGACAGAGATGAATAGAGGAGAGAGATGACTAATTTAAAAAACAATAATAATTAAAATATATTAATATAAAACTCATTTAACATACAAGATTTATGTTAAATATTTAACATAAATTTAACAGTAGGGACCAAAATGATAGCTAAATAAAAACTTAAGGGTTAAAATGTCGCGTTTAAAAGCTAGGGACCAGATAGAAAACAAAATAAAAACTTAGGGACCAAAAATATCTTTTTCTCAAAACTATATTCATTGTTATATTTGTTGAGTTTTAAAGCTTTCGGAGTGTAAGTGTAATTTTCATAAGTTGATAATAATCACTTATAAGTAGGGGTGTGCACGGTTCGGTTCGACCGATTTTTCCATAACAATGAATATAAAAACTCAGGAACCAAAAATATCTTTTTCCCAAAACTATATTCATTGTTATATTTGTTGAGTTTTAAAGCTTTGAGAGTGTAAGTGTAATTTTCATAAGTTGATAATAATCACTTACAAGTAGGGGTGTGCATGGTTCGGTTTGACCGGTTTTTCCATAATTATTGAACCAAACCGAACACATCGATTTTGTTAAAAATGGAACCGAGCCGTCCAATGAAATATATTGAACCGGTTCTTGAACCGAACCATTGGTTCGGTTTTAATCGGTTCGGTTTTTCGATTTTTAGGCAACAAAATTCAAACATAAATATTGAGAGTTTAACAAAAGTTTTACTACAAATAAAAAAGTGTACAATCCAAAATATAAATTTTAAACTACATGATAAAAAGAGAGATATATGAGGGGTTGAAAATGGTGTTGAAATTCATTACTTTCATGGACGGTTCCTAAGGTTGCACAATGACCCAAAACCGGTTTTATACGGTTTTTCAATATAAAAACTGAACCAAAACTGATTCCCACGGTTTTTAACTATTGCAAACCAAAAGAACCATTGGTTCAAATATTTAGGTAAAAAACGGACTGATTTGATTTGGTCCAGTTCGGTTCATCGATTTTTCGGTCTTGTTGAGTTGAACACCCCGTACTTACAAGGGTGAAGAATTCTTCTCTATTATGATTTGTTTACTTGCGAATGAAACGTTTTGGGATATTAACGACGTCGTAAATATCCTTTGACCTCAACATCCTCTTCCTTCTACTCATAAAGTCTTCACACATTTACATCAGATCTGATTTGATTCTTCATCCGATCGATCCCGATCCAAAAATGGCAACTCGAACTCTTCTTCTTCTCCTTTCCATCATTTCTCTTCTTCTCCTTTTCTCCAATTCAGTTCTCTCCAAGGATCCTCCTTCCAATGACGACGATGAAGATCTCAGTTTTCTCGAAGAACCAGATGAGAAATCCGGCTCCTCCGATCATCACCTCCCTGATTTCGACAATTTCGATGGAGGAGCTGATGATGAAGATTTCGGAGACCTTTCCGATTTCGAAGATTCGGATGGTGATAAAGATGAGTATAAAACGCCTGCGGTAGATGAAAAGGATGTTGTGGTATTAAAGGAAGGGAATTTCAGTGATTTCATTGAGAAGAATCGGTTTGTGATGGTTGAATTTTACGCTCCATGGTGCGGTCATTGTCAAGCTCTGGCGCCTGAATATGCTGCTGCTGCTACTGAATTGAAAGGAGAGAATGTGACTTTGGTGAAGGTGGATGCGACGGAAGAGAGTGAATTGGGTCAGAAATATGATGTTCAAGGTTTTCCTACGGTTCTTTTCTTTGTTGATGGTGTTCATAAGCCTTATCCTGGTCAGAGGAACAAGTAAGTTTTAATGGAAGAATTGCTTAATTTTGGATTTCGTTTCATTTATTGAATTCAAGATCTGGACAGTATAATATTTTGATATATTTAAAAAGTATTTGCAAATATGCCGTTTATAAAAAAAAAAAAAAAAAAGAACAAGTTAATCACTAATTGATGTCGTAATAAACCATGATTGATTTAGATATTGGTTAAAATAATCTTATAAAATCATTGATTGATATATGCTTGATAAAACTGACATATTAGTAAATATTATAGAATGTCTTTTACTAAATTTGTAATTTAAAAAAAAAATGCTATATTTGCAAGTTTTATAAATTTTTTTACTCTTTTTTTTGGGTATAATTCTGTTCTTGATTTTGCTTCTCTTTTGGGATTTGGTTGTTTGGTACTCTTCCCAAGTTTATTGTAATTAGGAAGACATTGTACTCTCTTTGTCTTGAGTGAATTTGTTTCTTATCGTAGAAAGAAAAAAAATACTGTTTGCTCTAATGTGTCCACGAGTTAATGTGACATCTTGGATGTGTCTTTGTGATCATGTATATATCTGTATGCTAATTACCTCGTTTTTTTTAATAATTCAGAGATGCTATAGTAACTTGGATCAAGAAGAAGATTGGACCTGGTATATACAACTTAACTTCGGTGGAAGATGCTGAACGCATACTGACTTCAGAAAACAAAGTTGTTCTGGGTTACTTGAACTCCTTGGTGGTGAGTTTACTCAGTTGTTTTTGTTATTTACTATATAGGCATTTAGTAGCAAGAATGTGTGTTGTATGTTTTTGAAATGAAGTGCCTTTTTTTTTTTGCTGAGCTTCCATGAATTGCACATGTATTTCTATAGCCAGTTGCTAAATTTCAATGGGGTGCTTACTGTTTCTTTTGTGTTCTTGTGATGGGGTTTGATAGGGCCCTGAGAGCGACGAATTTGCTGCTGCTTCAAGACTGGAAGATGATGTCAACTTTTACCAGACAGTGAATTCTGATGTTGCAAAGCTGTTCCACATCGATGCTGCAGCAAAACGCCCTGCCTTGGTGTTGCTTAAGAAGGAGGCTGAAAATCTGAACCGTTTTGGTTAGAAATTTTTTTTTTTAAATTTTTTAATAATTTTAAAATTCTGATTCACTAATATCATTTATATTGCCTGGATTGTATTTTACTGAGTTTCATATCTGTGCAGACGGTCAGTTTGTTAAGGCTGCTATTGCTGAATTTGTTTTTGCCAATAAGCTTCCTTTAGTTACAAAGTTTACAAGAGAAAGTGCACCATTGATTTTTGAAAGTCCAATTAAGAAACAGGTAATATAGTTTGTGCTTGTGCTTCTGCATGCTGCTTTAAATGGCTTTTGTGTTTGATGTTGAGCTTCTGAACTCCTATATTCTTGTCATATTTTCTGTGCCCAGATGCTTCTCTTTGCTACTTCAAACGATTCAGACAAGCTAATCCCCATTTTTCAAGAGTCAGCAAAATCCTTTAAAGGAAAGGTACAGTTTGTTAATTGAGATAGCTTTCTTTAATTAGTAACTGTCTTGCCTACTGATCTGGAGCGCTTCCATAAAAAACTGTCTTTTTCTTGTTTTCCTGGGGCGGGAGGGTTAGTCCTGAAGGTTCTAGAAAATATTTTTTTTTTAATCGTGAGTGTCTGGACCATCTGTGTTTCTTGATATCAATTTTTCTGGGCTTTAACTATCGACCATAAACATTATAAAATTGATGAACTTAGGAAATTGTCATATTTGTTTCAACTTTCAAGTGGATATTAAGGAGGACTCGAGAGATGCATTTTTGTGTTGGAGTTCTGACTCACACTTGCATTTCAATCAAATTAGAAGCCTCACTGTATTATTTTTTTTAAATTGTCTAATGCAGCTGGTTTTCGTTTATGTGGAAATGGATAATGAAGATGTTGGAAGGCCAGTATCAGACTATTTTGGCGTTAGTGGCGATGCTCCACAGGTGATATTTTCATTTCCTAAAGACTTAGTATTTGGTTAAACTTGTATGTTCAAAAATTTTAAATTTTGTAATATAATTGAAAATCTTGTTTCATACAGATTCTTGGATACACAGGAAATGAAGATGGCAAGAAATTCGTGCTTGATAAGGAAGTGACCGTGGATAACGTTAAGGTTTAGCAATTGTCTTCCTCTCTCTCCTCGATACTTTATCTCATTTATTATTTTCTCAAGCATTTATGTTTTGCTTAAGATTTTGTTTTACTTTCATTTGGTAGGCTTTTGGGGAGAATTTCTTGGAAGACAAGCTAAAACCTTTTTTTAAGTCAGATCCTATTCCTGAGACTGTAAGTTAATTAATCAACTATCTCCCGTCCAGTATTACTTTTTACATTGGATCTCTAAATAACATGGTTAAGCCTTACTGATGCAGAATGATGGTGATGTGAAAATTGTAGTCGGAAACAACTTTGATGATATTGTTTTAGATGAATCGAAGGATGTTCTCCTTGAGGTAAATATATATTTGTTGCACCCCTCATACATATAGTGAGTTAGATACTGATCAAGGTTTCATTTCCAGATTTATGCTCCTTGGTGTGGGCATTGCCAAGCACTGGAACCAACTTACAACAAGCTTGCCAAACATCTACACGGTGTTGATTCCCTCGTCATCGCTAAGATGGATGGGACAACAAATGAGCATCCCAGGGCAAAGGTATGGTGATTTTGTTGTTACCTTTTATTGTTTGTCCTGTTTCTGCCTGCCAGTTGGAATTATAACATTTCCAGCTCGTTTTTACTCATTTTTCGTTTTTACTCATTTTTCGTTTTTCATGCTTCATAATTCTCTCTTCTACAAATTCTGGACTTTTGAGCTTAACTGAAACTTTGTTTGCTTTCTCAGTCTGATGGATTCCCGACGATTCTGTTTTTCCCAGCTGGAAACAAGAGCTTTGATCCTGTAAGTAACATAATCTTGTGTTTTAAATGTTCTCTTTATCCTCAGGTCACTCTTAAGAAATTATTATATATGTACGTCTTCTGCCTCGACAGATCACGGTTGATGTCGATCGGACAGTTGTGGCATTCTACAAATTCCTCAAGAAAAATGCATCAATCCCTTTTAAGATACAGAAGCCAGTTTTAAGTCCAAAGACCGAAAGTTCCGATACCAAAGAAGGAAGTTCTGATGCCAAAGAGAGCCAGAAGAGCAGCTCTACGGAATTGAAGGATGAACTGTGAAGTTAAAGCATTGTAGTTTTAGTAAGTTAATGCATTTTTTATGCACTTTTTGCAGGATGGCAATCATGTAGACGATTATATGAAGAGACTATAAATGGAAAAAAAAAAGTTTCTGAAATACAATTATCGGGGAGAAAAAAAAAACCTTTTTTTTGGCCTATTGGAATAATAAAAATATACACTTGAAAAAAAAAATCATCTAATTTTAAGAAAAATCAATTCAGTTGCATTACTTTTTTTTACATGAATCATCATTGTACTTGATTCTGGCTTTCACCTGTTAAAAAATATGTTAATTCTAAAAAAAAAGTTAATATTTTTTTTCTTTTTTTTAGAGAAAATAAATTTACACCCGTGAGGGTTGTGAGGAGAGAAATTACTTGTGTTTAGACTGTTCACTAGTTTTTCTCCAATGGGTGTTTGTCTGAAACTGAGGCTGTAATCTAATGATCCCAATTTCATTTATGGGAGAAATTCATTCTCGTCTGAGATAGTTTTAAAAGTGTTTTAACACTTTTAAAACTATCTCAAATGGGTCTGAAACAAACTATCACCCATAACACAATCATCAAATCTAAACACACTTGGGATTCAAAAGGGAGTCTTGGAATTGTAGATGCTTCCTCTACCAACGTTTCTTTCTCCTTCTGATGAATCTCCCAAATCTCCGGTTGAATTCGCTATCAAGAAGAGAAATTTCATTTGGGTTCTCTCTCTATCGCCGATGATGAAATCTACATTTGGGTCTTCCGAGTACTGAGAATTTTCTGAGTACTGAGTTGGAAACTATAAAATTGGAAGATTTTTTTTTTTTTTATCTTTTCATATATGTGGAAGAAGTGTATATTGTATATATGTTGTAATTGACTGAGGTATTACATGTATTTATAAGAAATAAATAACAAACTAACAAATACAACAAACTAACTAATAATGCTACAACAATCTTTAAAACACTATACTATAGCATAATAGCTAGCTTTTAACATCAACTACTTTTAACAATTCTCCTCCTTGATGTTAAAACTAAACAAAGAACTCAATCAGATTTCAAACTTTCAATAACTCACAACAGAAACTTGATTTCTGTCTAAGAACAACCTTGGTAAGCATATCAACTGCATTCTCGGTTGTCTCCACGATCTCGAAAGCATCTCTAGTAAAGATTTCTTTTACAAAATGTAGCTTGATATCAATATGGTTCATTCTCTCATGATGAACTTGGTTCTTAGACAAGTGAATAGTACTTTGACTATCACATTGCTATTCTGCCCAAAAATTTCATTTACCAAGCCTTCCAACCACAGAGCTTCCTTTGTTGCTCCGCCAAAGCTGAATACTCAAGCTCAGTTGAAGATAAAACTACTACATTCTCGTAAAGTTGATCTCCAACTCAATTGTATTTTCCAGAAACATAAATGTATAACCAATGAGTGACTTCCTCTTTAGCAGCATAATCTGCAAACTCCTCAACTTCATAACTTATACTCTGATCAGCTCCTCCATAGACCAAACCAAGGCCTAGTGTACCATTTACATACCTCATTAACCATTTAACAGCAATCCAATGGGTTTTACTTGGGTTAGACATGAATCTACTAATAACACTGAGTGCATGAGCCAAATCAGGACGAGTGCAGATCGTAATGTACATTAAACATCCAACAAAAGATCAATATGGAAATTTACTCATTTCAGCCTGCTCTTCTATAGTAACGGGTGATTGAGACATTGATAATTGTTAGGAATGGAATCCTAGAACTTGTGATTATTTAATAAAGATAATTTATTTCGAATAAATTAAATATAAATAAACATAAGTTCTTTATATTATCTAGATTGATTCAATGAATGATATTACGAATATATGGAAATATATTAATATCAAACATTCAAATATTAAAACCTTAAGTTACTCTTATGAAATCACAACTTAGTATGTGAGTCATACGAGAGGATTAAAGTTGAGATGAGTAACTTAAAAGTGTCTACAGTAAATGGATAACGTTTGGGAACCTTATCCTAGTAACACTGTTGATAGCTTCACATTTTGTTTATAGACAAACGATCTAATCCTGATCATTCATGTAAGTGACATGAAATTGAAGTATCATATACAATGTTGATTGTATAAGACAGGACCACGATGTTTGATCAAATTTCTCATTAGTACCGTTTACGAGAAATGATCGAATATCAATCTAAGTTTATCAACCCTGATAGATCAATTCTGAGTGAAATGTGGACTCTTATTTGTGGAGTTATGTTCTTTGATTCACATGGTTGAGAGCGATCTGTAAGAACGCTCAATACACTCCTTCTTTGGAAACATAACTAGATAAGTAGCTGGGAACGCATTTTCACGAGATGGAATTCATAACTTTTCTATAAATTAACGGTATTAGTGCGATACCTAAACATTTTAGGAACTTTAGGAAACTCCCTTGATGTACTAATTCGAGATATGAACAAGTGGCGCCACGACTTTTATTGATCACAGAAGTATATTATCTCTAGTTCAACTAAAGATAATGTTCATTGGAGAGTCAGCGGGAACACAAGAATAAAGCGGTAATTAAAGGGGCAAAACGGTAAATTTAATCCACCTGTAATTATGAGGGTTCCACGTGAAGGATATATCACAGATATAAATAAAGATAAACTAAATGGACACAACTCATCTATAGTGAAGGGGTTCAGCTATGAATCTATAGTGGATTATTCATACTTAAATAATAAGTAATTAACTGATTGTGAGTTGATCACTTAATTGACTAATTATTAAGCTCATGATCTATAGGTCCATCGGTTCCTATGTTAGCCCAAATATCATAGTTGTGAAATCAAGTAGAAGAAATGGAAATTTTAAGTAAAGTGAATTACTTAAATAGGCAATATTAATTGTTTAAATATTGAGTATATTAAACGGTAATTAATATAAACATTATTAATTGTTTAAATAATGAGTTTATTTAAACAGGAAATTAACAATGAAATATTATTAATTAGACATTATTAATAATTTAAATATTGAGTATATTTAAATGGTAATTAATAATTTGAAATTAATTATTAATTTTTTAAATAATTAGTTTTATTTGAACAAAAATTAATAATTAAAATTAATTATTTAAATGGAAATTAATAATTAAAATATTTATTGTTAATTGTTTAAATCATGAAAATTATTTAAATGGAAATTAATAATTAAATATCATTTGGTAATATTTAGTCGGGAGAAAATATTAATATTATTAATTATTTAAATAAAATATTTTATTTAAATGGTAATTAATAAATAAATTAATTAAGTTGGACTTATTAATTTAAGAGAGAGTTTCAAGCCCAATTGGCTTAATGAACCCAATTGAAATTGGCCCAAAATAATTAATTAAATAAATTGTATTTATTAATTATTTATCATGGAAATTTCGGCCATGTGTAGTATTTTAGTTAGATAATTGTTTGAATTATATCCTAAAATAATTACATAGATTTATTTACCCAAGATAAATTAAATAAAAGAAAAGAAATTATCCTCTTATTTATCTATGGTATTTTCGAAATACCAAGATAATGGAAAGAGAAAATCTTTTTCTTTTTGTATTTATTTCTATGGAATATTTTAATATAATTAAATTTTCTATTAGCCTATAAATAGGAAGTTTGGGTCATTCATAAATTATACAATTCAATTCCTTAGAAATTGAAACATCTCTCTTCTCCTCCCTATGCCATTGCCGATTTTAGGCGTTAAAATTGGGAAGAAAAATCTTTTTCTTCTTCCTAATTCCTTATAAAGTTCGATCCCACAGTCGGGTTTTGTTTGATCGATCGAGATATAGCGTAGAAGATCATGTGTTGCTGAGGATTGATGTTGTAAAGAAACCTCCAACCGATTCTCCATATTTTACTCAATGTAAGTAAAAGGCCTTTAATTTTCGAAAATATCATGAATCTACATGTTTTATCACATTGCATGATATTAATAGATCTAAAATTCAGTGTTAATTTGTGTACTAAATAAAATTCCGCTGATTTAGTAAAGCACTCCCTTCAATAATATGAAATGTGAGGCTAAAGGCATGCTAACCGAACTACACTCTGCCATATTGAACCTCTTCATAACTTTCTTGAGGTAATCAGATTGATGAAGACACATCAACTTTTTCTTTCTATCTTGGACAATTTCAATTCTCAATATCCTCTTTGCAGGCCACATATCTTTCATGTCAAATTCACTGCAAAGAACTCTCTTGAAGTCTTCTATTTGAGTGATATGTTTACATGCTAAAAGCATATCATCAACATAGAGTAAGAGATAAAGAAAATGAAAAGTATAAATCTGCATACTAATTACTAAAATATTAGAAGTTTTTAAAAATGACTCAAATAGTATAATTATAGTTTAATAAAGGGATAATTGCAAATTACACCCCTGTGGTTTGCCTAAATTGTAAATCACACCCTTGTGGTTTAAAAATACTTGTAAATACCCCTATGGTTTGAGAAATTGCAAAACACACCCCTCTATCGGTTAATTTATTGAAATTTCGGACACATACTTATTCTACGAGTGTCACGTGTTCCAATTCCATTCAAATTATAAAATAAAAACTAGTTGATGTGTGCGAATTTTAGATTTTACGTTTTGTTCATAATGATATTTTGTACAAATTGCACTCATTTATTGAAAATTTTCTAATTATTTGAATGGAATCGAATCACGTGACATTCGTAGAATAAGTACATTGTTAAAATTTTGATGAACAAACCGAAAGAAGGGTGTGTTTTGCATTTTTACCAAACCACAGGGGTATTTTCAAGCATTTTTAAACCACAGGGGTGCGATTTGCAGTTTAGGCAAACCACAGGGGTGTAATTTGCAATTATCCCTTTAATAAATTATTGAGTTGTAGTTCAATAAATAATTGAACTATATTTCATTATTTTTCATTGGTATTTTCAATGAATTTGTTTGTTTTTTATTTTTTAAGTTGAAGTACAATAATTTATTGAACTATTTGATTATTTTTCATTATTATTTCAATGATTTTGTTGGTTTTTTTAGTTCAATAAATTATTGAACTATAATTATGCTATTTGAGTAATTTTTTAAAAAGTTGTAATATTTCAGTAATTAATATGTAAAAATATACTATTTTTGTAATTGTCCCAATTAAATATTAGGTAAAAATTGTTAGATTTTTATTTGTTGACATTTTTATTTGACAAAAACTCTTTTTAATATTATCATATTTATTAGGAATTAATTTAAATCTATAATTTTATTTTGTAATCAAGTTAACTAAGTTGATTTGATTCTAATTTTCATTATGGCCCACATTCCAGAAAATGAGTTTTTCTATATGCCCGGCCATCATTTTAAGGACTTGATTTTATGCTAAATAAAAACAAAAGGAAAATTATCAATTGTCCTTTTCTCTTCTTCACCTTTGTTGAACCAAAAAGGAAATAATGTTTCTTCTCTATTCTGCTCTCTGTCTTCTTCGTTGGAAAATTTCCAGCCTATTTTTACTTGATTTTCGTTCTTATTCAATAGCTGTATCCAATGATTATTTTGATTTTAATTTGGAATGCTTAATTACTATTTAACAAAACTTATTCTTGATTGATTTTATTAAGAGAAGCATAATTAATTTCATCCCAAGATTGATGAAATCATCCTATCTGCAATATTGATTTTACTGGCTGATTTTTGGTTCAAGAAGGTCTATTTAAACTCATTCATGCGGCTAGTTTGAACTACTGATTTGAATATTTCAGTACTATACTTTTTGTAATCTCTTGCTAATCTGTGTTAATCTCGGTGAGGAGACTTCGATTTATGTGTAAGTGTTTGATTCTACAAAACACACAAATTCTTGCTTGAGTATCGGTTGAATATTTGGGAGAAAGAACTCGGTGATACGTAGATAAAGGAAGGGAGTTCATTGATAGGAAATCTGCAAGACGAGTTTGTAGATTCCAACTCGAAGTTCGTCAACAACAAAAGAGCAAAATCAGAGTCAAGAGAAAATGGGGTTTTTTCTTGTTCATATATTTGAGTTTTGCTTTAAATTTGTTTGTGTAATTGACTTTAAGACTTCAAGAGGACTTTTCTCTGGGCGTGGTCTCGTGGGTTATTCCGTTTGGTTGCCCACGTAAATCAAATCGTTCTTGAGTCTCATTTCTTTTCCCTATTATTTAAAGTGCCTCTTAATTTTATTTGTAGTTAACATTCATAATTTGTCTTTAAGTTACATTTGTCACGATTCACTGTTGCAATTGTGCTTCTATCAATGATCTAATAATGGAACTTGTATATTCGCATTTTGTACAAATAAAACTGAGATAATTGAATTACACGAGAAATAGGTCCTAACAAAAACGATATTTTTCCAACAAAAAAATAAGGTTTTTTTTTTCAAAATCCCTTTAGAGTATCATTTAAGAATTGCAAATGACCTTTTCAACCGCAAGAAGTTAGGTTTTCCCCCATCACCATCTTATTCTGGTGGAAATAACTTTACACGGTGTAGCTGAGCTTTCAACAAATTCAATTTTTAATCACTTTTAAAAACAATGTTATATTAGATGATTATTTAAAAAAAATAAAATAAAGATATTTTAAAATTTTAATTTATGTTTTATATACATAAATTCAATATTTGCATAAAACTTTAATCTATAAAACTAGTTTTTAAAGAATTTAATAAAACCATATATCCCTTTTCCCGAAAGATGTTATTTCATATTCATTAATTGCCTATCAAAAGTTAAATAATATTAAAATTCACTTGCATTGAAAGAAAAAAACTTTCAATTTTTATATACTTTATTTAAAGTCTACAATATCTCACTCTCATTTAATTACCATTTTATTGATTGTTAATTAAAAACAATATAACAACTTTACAGTAATATTTTCAAGCAAAATAAATTTTATTTGGCCAATATAATTTTAATTTTTTTTAAATTATTTTAATGGATTTTTTTCTAAACTATAATTTAATGAATATTTATATTTTGTTGATATAATAAAAAAAAGAAACTAATTCATTTCTATTTTTTTATTATATTATATTACAATAAATTAAAAAACCTTTTTTGTATAACTTGATTTTTTTACCAAAAATTTAGAGTACTATTTTTTTAATATTAATAAAAACAACTCATATTAATTTTTAATATATATTAGAATGATATTTCAATACAATTATATTTATTTTTTTAAATAAAAACTTATATATATTATATCTAGAGTAAATATAAGTAAATGTTAACTTCTTAACTTTACTGACTTTTCTTTTATTTTAAATTTTTTTATTAAAGGAGTTCAGCATTAATTTTTTATAATCAAAGGAGTTCAACATTTTAACTAAATAAATTATAAAGTTATTTATTGAATCATCATTTTTTTTATCATGATTAAACAAATAAATAATAAAATTTAAAAGGAAATATGTTTAAATAAAAAAATCACAAATCCCAAATTTAAAAGGAAAATAAATAAAATAAGGTTCTCATCTCATCTACAACTTAAATAATAAACCACTTTCAAAATTATATTCACAAATAACAAAAACCAAGTTTTCTCTAACATCGATTTCCAAAAATAAATAAATAAATAAATAATTTATAATTGCAAGGTGTCCACTACTTTATATAAAAGTAAATACGGAGTCAAAAGAAAGGAATAAGGTGTTTTGGGTACTAATGAAATCAAGAAATCTAATTGGACTCTCCCCTCAATTATCTCTCTTTATTAATGGAGTCAATGTTCCATTTTAACATTAACCTACAAAAAGTTGGTAAAAATTATAAGTTTACTAATTTTATTAATCATATATTTGTTAATTTTTTCTCATAATAAAACTATTAACTAACTATTGTTAGTCTATGTAATTATTAACTAACTATTGTTAGTCTATGTAATTATATAATCGATTTTTCATTACAAAATTATAAGTTTGTTGACAAAAAAGAGATTAAAATGTTGCTAAAAAAATAT
The DNA here is from genome assembly GCA_028015215.1 of Gynostemma pentaphyllum. Lineage (NCBI taxonomy): Eukaryota > Viridiplantae > Streptophyta > Magnoliopsida > Cucurbitales > Cucurbitaceae > Gynostemma > Gynostemma pentaphyllum. Next base: position 13,548,324 of record CM051346.1, on the reverse strand, counting down.
AAAATGATAAGAAAAAATTACCTTCAAATACGTAAAATTAATTGAGTATTATTATAAAAAGGATTTTCATAATAAAAAGATTGAAACTAACAAAACTTGAAATTTTTTTATCAATATTTAAAATTAAGTTGGAAAAGTGCTAATATGAGTAATCTCTTTTATATTTTTTTAATTTATATAGTTGGTCATTTAGAAGATTTATATATATATATATATATATATATATATAATTGGTAAACTAATTAGAAAAGAAAAAAAAAAGAAAACAATAATTTTAAAATAAGTTATTAAATTATATCACAAATGTTTATTTTTTTTATTTTTAAGAAAAGGGGCACAAAATTGTAGATACACAAATTTTCAATTTTAAAAAAAAAAATAAAGGGGCAAATAAAAACAATTAAAAAAAACAAATCGATGATTTTTCTTACTGAAGAAGAAAAGCCAGGTGGCAAAAAGTTAGTTTATTAATTAATATGGATGGAAATAGTAAATTTATATATGGTGTCTTCCCCTACTTTTTTAAATCCATTTTAGAATTCCGTTTCCAAATCCCAACACCACTTTCGCGCCGGGCTCCATTCTTTCACTCTATCTATGTGGCTAAATCTGAACCGTCCGTTTTTCCGTCTCCCTTAATCTACGCCCTTCCCTTTTTCTCCTTCCAAAAAGTCTCCCGTTTTTCAAAATCCAGATCTGTTTTCTTCTGAACCAACTCGTTTTTCTAAACTCTCTGTTTTTCAACTCTTCTTCTTTTGGTTTTTGAAAAAATGGCCAAATTCTTCCATTCGATTTGTTTTCTTCTTCTTTTACTTCAATTCACCGTCTCTGAAGATTCTCCGATCAATTCTCCAACTCCGCCGCCGGAAGCTAGCGCTGATTCTCCACCGCCGCTCTCTCAAACTCCGATTTCAATTCCACCGAATTCATCTCCTGTGAAATCTCCGTCGATTTCTCCTCCTTCTCCTCCGCCGTCAGATTCCGCTCCCGATTCATCGCCGGCTCCATCTCCTCCTCAACCTTCTTCTCCTCCTCCGTCAGCGCCGCCATCGGATGCGAGTGATGTGAATCATGTGAGTAAAGGAGATGAATCAGATGAAGAATCGAAAAGCAAGATCAATGGAGGTCAGAAATTCGGAATCGCGTTTGGAGTAATCGCAGCGGTAGCAGTGGTTGGGTTGGGAGTAATGGTGTATAAGAAGCGCCGACAGAATATTGAAAGATCTCGCTATGGATATACAGCGAGAAGAGAGATTCTCTGATTCTTCGAATTGAAGGCAATGTGGCTGGTAAATCTGCATTTTTCTTGAATCTTGATTTGTTCGGTATAGTTTGTTAGGGTTTTGGAATTTGGTTGAAACAGTTACTTTTCTAACTCTTTTTGATTAAATATTCTTTTTGATCAATATACAATGAACATGTTATAGTTTTATACTGTTTTTGATTCATATTCTGTTTTAGAGTTCTTGTTTCAATTCCACAGAAGCCAAAGATCGTTTGTAATGGGGAAAATTATTGGAATTGTTTTTTTTTTTTTTTTTTGAAAACGCGATTTATGAATTTTATCCAATATTGATGTGAAAGTAATATTTGATTGGGTTCATTTTGTTGTTCCATTAAAAATTGAATTATCATCAAATGCACCTATTTTATTTGTTAGGTTGATTTTTTTTTTTAAAAGTTACTTAATATGGTGTATCAATTTAAACTTTAGACTTTAAAATTTGTCAATTTAAACTTCAAACTTTCATAAGTGTTATGTATGCTCTTTGTTACTCAAATGAAATCACTATTATTTTTTTATTTTTTGGAGATTTATAGTTTAGTGCATGCGTTTTTTATTTTGATGAATTAATCTTTTGTGATTATTGTTTTTTATGATTGTGTTGAATATTTTTTTATGACACGATTAGACTATTAATTTCAGGGGCGGATCCAGAACTATTTTTTAGGGGGGTAAAAACTATATAAAAATATTTTTAAAAATTTTGGGGGGCAAAATATATAAAATACACTAAAAAGTCAAATTTTTACTTATATTTTTTCATCTTAACATTAAAAAAATAAAAAATTTAGGGGGGGCAATTGCCCCCCCCCCCCACCCCCTTTAGTAGATCCCCCCTGATTAAGTTATTGTTGTGATTGAGATGAATTGTTTTTGTGTTAACTTTATTTTTTGGTGTTTTACAGTTCGGTTTTCGAATTATTTTATAGTTTTCTTTCGATGAGAGTATAAATTGCATTACTTATGAAAGTTTAAGGTTTATATTGATGAAATTAAAAGTTAATTATTTAAATTGACACACCATATTAAGTTTAGGGGTATATATTGAAATTTTTTTCTTTAAAATTTTAATTTCATTTCAGTTATTTTAATTGATAGACATCAAAGGAATTCCTTTTAAATCTTTTATATTCTAAAAACTTTTAAAAAGTTGAAATATAGCTTTAGACATCGAAGCTTGCTTGTATTATACTATCATGTCCTTTAACTGATAATCGGCAAATATTATGTTTAGGAAGGAAGAATACTCTATTTGTTTGTTGTTTGTTTGTTTTTTATTTATTAAAGCCGCCTCAAAAACCCATTTTATTACGGTAATAAAAGATATACAAGTAAGGTTATCTATTTTCCAATAATGATCCAATGATTACTTTGTTGATAATCAAATTGATATTTTAAATTCAATTCAATTAAACAAATATAGGTTACATACTACTCTACAAAAGTGAAAATTAATTGTTTTTTTTTTGTAAAATATAATATTTATTTATGAACTAGTTTGTCATAAATAAAAATTAATTTAATCATTCATTATATCAAATTAGGGATGACAAAATTCTCCGAGGGTTAAGGGCCCCGATCCTAATGAGGCGGGGAATCCCTATTTTATATGGGTTAAGGTTAGGGTTGGGGGGTGTGGGGGAGTTTTTTTCTATTTGTTTTTTGGTACGGGGATGAGAATACAATCTCCGCCCCCAACCCCGAACCCCATTTTTTAATAATATTTTATGTATTTTTTTTAATCTCTATTTATTGAAAAAATATATACGAAATATGGTTATATTAACTAATAAAGTATAAAATGTTTAGTATTATGTTTTTTTATGTCTTAAAAATGCATATTTTAAATATATAATTCATTTTTATATTATTTTTTAAAACGAGAATTAATATAAAAGGAGAATTTTTCCTACGAGGAATCCCCGAACCCTCCCTTGATTCTTTGATTAAGGATAGGGGCGGGTATGGGTATTAAAAATCACCGCGGGTTAGAAGATGGAGAGTGCATCCCCGACCCCGCCCTACCCCATTGCCATCCCTACATCAAATACTGATTGACATTTAAAAAAAAAAAAGGTAAAATGCAAAGCGGTTTCCAAAATAGCATTTTAAGAATTGATATTTTAAAAAATAGCAAAAGAAATTTAAAATTTTCACAAATGACATTATCTCAGTCTGAGAAATGCTATTTCTGAAATATTTCAAAACATTTGCTATTTTTGAAATTACTCATAAAAAAGTATCATCTATTGAAATTTCCCATTTGCAAATAAGACCCTTGTGGTTTTAGTTAAATTGCATGAACACTCCTGTAGTTTGAAAATGGCAAATTACACCTACGTAGTTCCAAATTCTGTCAATGAGACCCCTCCTTCCATCATCGTTAACTTTCTTTTAGCCATAATTTTTTCGTTTGAACTTCATTATTGTCGTTTCAAGTTCTACATTATGTTCATTTCAAAACTTCAAAATGATCCAAAAATAAAAGAGTTTATTATCATCAAAACATTATATATGATTGAAGCCATAAATCCTTTTATTTACTGACGATTTTGAAGTTTTGAAGTGACCATAAAGCAAACCTTGAAACGAGGATTTCAAAATATCTTGAATCATCCAAATCCGAGTTCAAACGAAGAAGTTATGACTAAAAGAAAAGTAACACCATTGGAAGGGAGATGTCTCATTTTCATAATTTTGAACTACATGAGTGTAATTTATCAATTTCAAACTATAAGAGACATTCATGTATTTGACCGAAACCACCTAGGTTATTTGAAGTTTACCCTAAAAAAAATCTATTATATTCATAAATAATATCTATAAAGTGTGGTCAATTATAATTTTCATATATGTGCCTTTGTCTTATTCATAGAGTTGATAGTGAATATTTCTATAGTATATTATAAAAAATATAAAGAAAAATAAACTGACAAAAATAAAATAAATTGCCTCGTATTACATATTTTAGAGGGCTAATATTTCAAGTATTTTTACTTTTAATTTTTAAATCTCATCTGCTATCCACATGAGATTCACAATTTTTGCCATGACGAAATCTTTGAGTGAAGGGATTATGAACTGATCGAACATAAGATGTAGTTTTGTACGTTGAAGGCTCTTTAAAGACTGAAGGGAGGGAGCCGTAGGGATGACAAAATTCCCCGCAGGTTAGGGGCCCGGCGGGCCCCGACCCTATAAAGGTGGGGAATCCTCGTTTTATTAGGGTTAGAGTTAGGGTTAGGGTTGGGGGGGGGGATTTCCTCCGATTTCTTATAGGGTACGGGGATGAGAATACATTCCCCCCACCCCGCCCCCGACCCCGAACCTGATATTTTAATAACATATTATGTATTTTGTTTACTTTTATTTTTATTTATTGAAAAAAGTTTATATAATATGGTTATATTAACTAATAAATTATAAAATGTTTAGTATTATGTTTTCTTTTTGTCTTAAAATGTATATTTCTTTTTTATATTCCTTTTTAAATAATAATAATAAAAATATAAAACGGGGAATTTTCCCCGCGGGTAACTCGATCCTCGAACGGGGAATCCCCGAACCCGCCCCTGATTTTTTAATTAGGGGATAAGGTAGGGTAGGGTATGGGGATTAAAAATCCCCGCGGGTTAGAGGATGGGAAATGCATCCCCGACCCCGCCCCGCTCCGTTGCCATCCCTAGAGGGAGGGAGCAATATTATTTGAAGTTTTGATTAACGAGTCTATAATGTTAACTTATTTATTTATTTATTATTTTTTTCTTTCTCGAAAGTGGTCATCCACTTTTATATGAATTAGGGTTGCTGATTGATTTTTTATTTATTTATTTTAAATATAAGTAGTAGTGATGGGTATTTTATTTAGCTGGGCTATTTTTGGACTAGATTTTGACAATGTCATTTGAGCCATTTTTAAAAGAATTAATTACACTGTAAACCAAATCGGATTAGGTATTTACAGGAATATATGTGTGTAGGTATTTACAGGAATATATATGTGTGCCAATAAATTACAAATCTGAACAATCTAGGCCTTATACGGTGGTGATTTCCATTTCTTCTCACTTTTTTACCCTTTCATTAATTACTCTATTTTTTTTCAAACCGTATCAAAAACTGATTTTTTCTTATTTTAATTCTTCATTAATTACTTTGGATTTTATTTTCAAATCGTATATAAAATTCATTGATCTCTCTCTTTAAAAAACACAAACCTTAATTTTAGTCATTTAATTCAAATTCCTTAGTCTGTTTCATCTCTCTTTAAAACTATAACCTAATCTTCAAATTTTCATTTTCGTTGATAATTTTCTTCTTTTTCATTGTCGCCATCATCGCTCTAATTCAGCAACTTATTGGCATACATCTAAGTTTTCACACTTGAACCATTTTTTTCCAATCAGATCTCTATGTTTTCCACTCAGATCCCTTTGTTTTAGAACCTATCAGTTTCATGATCACCCAAATTCGCATAGTTTTCGTTCAAAATAGCTCAGACCCAGCTGGTCATGACTTCTCCAAATCAGATATGTCATTATTGCATCCAACCTTGCACGTTTTTCCTATCTGATTATACCATCATCACTTCTGATTTGGGGCGTCTCAGATCTACGATTTCTTCTTCTCTTGTTTGTTGTGATAAATCTCAGGTTCACTTATCTTATCTCTGAATTCTGGGTTTAAAATATCTGATTTTATTGATTTAACAAATATAAACTTATTACAATAACCGTAATCATCGTTTAATAATGTTAAACTATAGATTTTATTAATATTGTTCTAACCATGCTTCTATTCATTTTTTTGGGATTTTATTGGTTTAACAAATATAAACCGTAATTGTCGCTTAATAATATTTAACTATGGGTTTTATTAACAAATATAAACATGTTAAGCTAACTATGCTTCTGTTGTTCTATAAAAAAAACCATGATTCTGTTCATTTTTCTGGATTTTATGGTTTAACAAATATAAACTGTAATCGTCGTTTAATAATGTTAAACTATGGATTTATTTGTTTTTAAAAAATGTAAACATGTGTAAACTGTTAGGAATGGTGTCTTAGAACTTGTAATTATTTAATAATAATAATTTATTTGGAATAAATTAAATAAATAAACATAAGTTCTTTATATTATCTAGATTGATTCAATTGACGATATTAGAAGTATATGGAAATATACAAATATCAAACATTCAAATAGTAAACCCTAAGTTACTCTTATGAAATCACGACTTAGTATGTGAGTCATACGAGAGGATTAAAGTCGAGATGAGTAACTTAAACGTGTCTACAGTAAACGGATAACGTTTGGGAACCTTATCCTGGTAACACTGTTGATAGCTTCGCATTTTGTTTATAGACAAATGATCTAATCCTGATCATTCATGTGGAAGACATGAAATGGAAGTATCATATGCAATGTTGATTGTATAAGACAGGACCACGATGTTCGATCAAATTTCTCATTAGTACCGTTTACGAGAAATGATCGAATATCAAACTAAGCTTATCAACCGTGATAGATCTCAATCCTGAGTGAAATGCGAACTTCTATTTATGGAGTTATGTTCTTTGATTCACATGGTTGAGAGCGATCTGTAAGAACACTCAATACACTTCTGTTTTGGGAACATGACTAGATAAGTAGTTGGGAACTCATTTTCACAAGATGGAATTCATAACTTTCCTATAAATTAACGGCATCAGTGCGATACCTAAATATTTTAGGAACTTTAGGAAACTCCCTTGATGTGTTGATTCGAGACATGAACAAGTGGCGCCACGACTTCTATTGATCACAGAAGTACATTATCTCTAGTTCGACTAAAGATAAAGTTCATTGGAGAATCAGCGGGAACACAAGGATAAAGCGGTAATTACAAGGGCAAAACGGTAAATTTATCCATCTGTAATTATGAGGGTTCCACGTGAAGGATATATCACAGATATAAATAAAAGATAAACTAAATGGACATAACTCATCTATAGTGAGGGGAGTTCAGCTGTGAATCTATAGTGGAATTATTCATAGTTAAATAATAAGTAATTAATTGATTATGAGTTAATCACTTAATTGACTAATTATTAAGCCCATGATCTATAGGTCCATCGGGTCCCTATGCTAGCCCAAATATCGTTGTAGCAAAACTAAGTTATTAATTTAACTTAGAAAGAACAAATAATTTAAGTAATTGATTTTACTTAAAATTAGGCAATATTAATTATTTAAATAATGAGATTATTTAAATGGAAATTAATATTAATATTATTAATATGGATACAATATTAATTGTTTAAATAAAGAGTTTATTTAAATGGAAATTAATATAACATTATCAATTATAATATTTTAAGGCAAAATTAATTGTTTAAATAAATAAATTATTTAAACGGGAATTAATTTTAATATTATTAATTATTTAAATAATGAGTTTATTTAAATAGAAATTAATAATTAGTATTATTAATTAAATAATTAGTTTATTTACTTTGATAATAAATATTAGAGAGAATTAAATACAATTGGTTTAAGAAACAAATTGGTGTTAGCCCAAATTAATTAATTAATTGGATAGGATCCAATGGTAATTAATATATTAATTTTTGGCTCAATGTATTTAATTAGAAATTGTTATTGGAATTTTTCTAATTTTAAATACATAAATATGTAATTGTTAAATTAAAAAAGAAAATAATATAATAATAAAAAATATATATGAAAAGTGCACATGTATACCCTGATGCAATTCACATGACGTGTACAGCGTGCGGCGTGCTCAAGTTGATTTTCATATATATTTTTAGTTATTTATTTATCTTTTCTATATTTTATTTTATTTAATAATTAGGAGATAAGTTTATCTAATTAGATTAGATATCATATTTTCCTATAAATATGACCATTGAGATTCATATTTTATACACTTCTCACTTTAATTAGAAAAGTGAAAATTCTCTCTCAAGTTTTTGCCCAATTACCAATTTTCCTTAGAAAAAAAAATTTAGAAGAAATTTTTTCTACTTTTGTTCTTCTGAATCGATTCCCACAAGTCGGTTTTGCTTTCGATCGGAATATAGCATAGAAGATCCGGTGTTGCTGAGGATTTGATGCTGTAAAGAAACCTCCAACCGATTCTCCATTAATTACTTAATGTAAGTAAAAAACTTTTAATTTTTAGAAAATAGCATGAATTTACATGTCTTTTATCACAAATTGCATGATGTTAATAGATCCATTATTAAATGTTAATAAATTTACTAAACAAAATTCCGCTAATTTAGTAAATCATCCCTTCATAAACTAACAGTGATTTTTTTTTTATTTTTTCTGGATTTTATTGGTTTAACAAAAAAAATTTAACTAACCATTGTTTTTTTGTTTTTTAAATTCTGTAGCTTGAAGAACCATCAATGGCAGATTTATGACACTTGGAGGAAGATTGAATATGAAAGGAGTTTGAAGGAATTTATTTTAGTTATTAGTTAGATAGAAATTAGATTTCTTTTTTATATAATTTTTTAGTTTTTAATTTTGTCTTAAATCGTGCACAATTTAAGGGATTTAATAAATTCCTTAAATATTACACGGTTTAAGGAAAATTAAATTGTGGGTATTTTTCGTCTTTTCACATTTTCCGATGGTGGTATTTGGCCATATCCGTAATTAAGTGGCACCACCAATATTTTTGTAATTAGTCTCGCCATTTTGATTATTGAGGTGATGTTGATGCGAGTCTTCATCATTGTAAAATTTGCTTCCATCTAAGGTACTAACAAGGTAAACTGAGTCTTATTCCACATGCCCGTATGTTTTATTAGCCAATCACACAGCTTCTTCAACGATTGTATGCTTCAGAAGTTATGACTTCTCACATGAGATAGCATCACGAGCACTCGCATGTGGAAGGGGTTATGAAACATCCTTCTGACGTTGAGGCGTTGTAACATTTTAATCGTTGTCATCTGGAGTTGGCAAGAGAGATTAGAAATGTCAAATTGGGGTTACGCACTGACGGATTTAACCTGTTCGAGCCTTTGGACCACAATACTCATTGTGGCCGGTTATGTTGACGCCATATAACTTGTCTCCATCAATTGTGTGAAAGATCCAATTATTTTCTTAACAATCATCATCCCGGGTTCGAAAAGTCCTAAATAAAGGCTCGATGTCTACTGTAACCCGTTATTGCCGAAATGTTTACTTTGTGGAATGACGGGACGCTGATGTACGGTGTATCGAGGAAAAAAAATTCTTTCTACGAGCTACGGTCACCTAGACAATCAGTGACTTCTCGACATATTCGATGTTGTCAGGTAAGTAGCTCTACAATTGATTTGTTTTATTGGTAGTACTGGTAGGTAGTTTTAGAGTTTTAATTTCGTGGTTTCATTCGTTAGGATGAAGCACATTGGGAAATTTTACATGTCCACATTGCATGTAAGGCTGGTGCCTTTTCGTTGAAATACGGACATAAAACTTGTTGGTTTGATTGTCATAAGAGATTCTTACTGATCGACCATTCATTCCGAACAAATAAGACTGACTAGTTTAAGGGTCACAATCCACAGAGCCAACGCCCTCATACAATCTTTAGTGGATCACAGATGCTGCACAAGTTGGATTCTCTCATAATACAACAAATTACAGAGATTGGCGTAAAAGTTGTGAATAAGTTGGCCGGTAAGAACATTGGTTGGAAGAAGAGAAATATGATCCCTAACATTTACACCAATTTTTAATTTAATTTTTTATATTAAATTTAATCTTTAATATTTACCCCAATTTATAATTTAATCCCAAACGATTGAAAAGTTTAAATTTAATGCCTTACATTTTAATTTGATTCAACTTTGATACTTATCAGTAAACTCCAACGAAAAATCAATGTGACACGTATTCTAGATGAGTGATATGGATATAGAATACTTGAAGGCAGTTAAGAATATTACGTAAATTATTTTTTTGAGGGAATAAAAAGTGAGTTATAAACTAGTATTATATTAAACACTAGTAACTCACTTCTTTTTTCCCAAAAATAGTCCAATATCCTTATCCACATTCAGGTAACTGATGTTTATGGAATTTAACGATAATTATCAAAATTTAAATTAAAAACTAAAATAAAACAAGGAGTAAACATTAGGTAGTAAATGTATATTTTAATTAACCATTTATATCAATTAATGTCCCTAATTCTAAATTTGAATAAATACTAATTTTAAGTCTTAAACTCTTTTATAAACAAACATATAACCATTGAAATAGAATGATAGTATGATGAATTTAAAGGTAAAGTTTTTTCATTATCTTGATCAAATGTTAAAAACAAGTCTAAAAAAGTTGAGCAGTTTTAATGTATTATTAAAATCAATAAGCTCGAATACTTTCATACCACACCAAAAACAAAAAATATTATCAAAATATAATACTCCAGAGAAGACTTATGCAAGCTTTGATGAACATTACTGAATAATTATTGATGGGGGAATAGCAAAATTCAGTACATACCAATTGGGAACCATGCAATTTGCTGTGGAGTTGAGGTGTGGTGGATATGACATGACATGACATGAGTTTGTCCAATTGTATCCTTTTTATATTGATTTACAACACAAAAAAGAAAACTGTGGTTTCCCCCCCACATCAGGACTCAGGAGATTTGCCCTACTTCCTTTTCATCCCTACGAATTCTATGGCTTTTATTCTTCTTTGGCCGGATCGATCCAACGACCGTGATCTTTTATTAGCTGAATTAGAGCATCAGTAGCATTCTCCATTGCGATTCCACGCTTTACCACAGTCTGAAGGGAAAAAAAATACAACTTTGTAATCATGTTACAGATCATTCAATTTAAAATACAAGAGACGGGCATTTAATCTTTTTAATCTATTCTCAATACTCGTTGTAGACTAAAATATTAGGTAGGGTCCAAAACATGGACTACGAAAATATAGAGGAAATAGTATTATCCAGGTTGAACCTCCTACTCTGACCATATTAAGTCACATTCACCAATAGACTTACAAAATTAAGTCGAAGAAATTTTCTTTTATATCTATTCTCTTCACTGTTCGTGATCATAATAATTTAGCTCATACACTTACTGAAGTACCCTCCTAAAATATTTCGTGAATGACTCTTTCTGTTTCCTTCTGTTCTTTTCTAATAACTACTGTCATTTGGACTTCAGTAAGCAACAGAAATAATAGATGTGGCTGTTACCTTCCCAACGTAAAGATCGATCTTTCCAGGAGAGCCCCCAACATACCCAAAGTCAGCATCTGCCATCTCCCCAGGACCGTTTACAATGCAACCCATAATTGCAATCTGACATTAAGAAAGAAAGAAGAAAAATATAGAATTATATCAAGCACGAGGGATTGAAATATGTTGCTTTCTGAGTTCATTAAATTCCAAAGCAGCGTGTCAATTTACCGAAACTCCAGGCAAGTGTGATGTCTTCTCCCGAATTTCAGCACTTATTTCTTGAAGATCAAACAACGTTCTGCCACAAGATGGGCATGAAACATATTCCTGCAATGAAGTATAAGAGGATGAAATCAAGGTAACCTGACATTTTCTTCAGACAAATATACCTTCAATTGCACAGTTTTCTCAAACAGATAAACCCCTACCGTCTTTGTATTCCGCATTCTGCAACCTTGCAGCAAATTGAAGGATGTATTTCTTAGAAAATCAAAATCCTTATCTGAGGCCTCTAATAGGAGACCATCTCCAAGGCCGTCCACCAAAAGGGCTCCCGCATTGGAACCAGCACCAATAACCAAGTCATCCCTATAAGTGTCATGGAAAGAAAAAATCTCATTGCCTTTCAATGCTTCAAATCAAAATCAAGTTAAATGAAGAATAACTACCTGTGAATCCCTTTGGGGAACTGAATATGATGAATCACAGGGAAATTAAGAGCATTCTCTGCTAAATACTCGAATAACCTGAGATGAACATTGGTCAAGATACTCAACAAGCAAACAAACATTTTTCCTTACTGATGAAACCTTGCTCAAGATAATAAATTGGCTGCAACATGCAAAGGAGTATTGTATTGCTATACCTCCTGGCTGCATGCACTCTGCTGACTTTGTCTTCAGCATATGGTAAATCATGAAGAAGCATTGTAGCATCAATCTCCTTCAAGACTTCCAGCTCTTCAGATGTTTCATCACCTCGTACAGTTACAACCAAGCGTGTGCCTGAGAGAAATTGACATGAGATGTGGCAAGTATGTTAACTGTACCTACTGAACTGAAACCAAAGGAAGCAGTGGAAATGGGCAAGAAGCAAAAAAAAAAAAAAAACATTAAACTTCAAATGAGTTAATAATAACTGGAAGTCAAGAAATAGCATACCGTCTGGTAGAAGCTTGTGAGCACCAGATGATAACTCTTTAAGATTAACCAGAACCATGGCATTGGGCAATGGCTTTGTAAGTTGCTCTGATAAAGGGGTTATAACACCCATGCTAATGTCTATCAACCTTTTGAGAGCTAGACGCTGATCATGAGAGAGAATATTAGTGTGCGATTGGAAATCGCCCCTTGCATTTAATAATAAAAATTAAAATTGAACAAGCATACAATAAATCATATTTAAGTGTTACCCTCCCCAACACCAAAGATAAATAACTCATTGGAAAGGGAATTCTTACAGCGTCAACATCAGCAACTGAGGGAAGTTCTCTCAATAAAATGGAATCCACTGTAGCTAGATCCTAACCATAGTAACAATAATGTCAGGAAAAAGAAAACTCAGAATGTAGACATGTTATTTTTATACAAGCAGCAGAAGTTCGACCTTAAACGGCATGCCAACAACAAGCTTTGCTGCAAGAGACTTGTACAGAAGTTCCGGCATCTGGAGGTAGAAAAACAAGAAAGTTAGGAGATTACCATCAAATTAACTTTCTTGTTCGAGATACCATGGGGGTTTCAAATTAGGAAAGTATGTGTGCACCTTCAACTGATCCAAGGAAACTGACATGAGTACAGAGCCATCACGATGCAGGACACCTCTAAAATCCACCTCCTCACCCTGTACTAAAACCAAGCATTTCTCTTTAGTCTTAATCTAAGTACAGAAGAGCAGTAAGGTAGAGCAGAGTGCTCATTAAAAGCTGACCTCCTTTTGCACAGGCAACTGGCCAGATCGACGTTGAAAATCAAAATAACGTCTGTGTTTTTCCTCGTATGGCACCTTACAGAAAATGCTATTGTGAGCTTTAAGAGGTTAAAAATTAAATTCTTCAGATGAAAGAGATCACACAAGCAATAGGGACCAAAAAAATCCTACCACTCCTTGTTGAAGTTCAGCTTCTCTCATACCGAGGGCCGCCAACCTTCTGCAAGGATCTATTTCCTCCTCCGGTGGTTCCGTAAGAGAAACCCTAATAGTGTCACCCAAACCATCCTGTATGAAATAAGCATTTTCTGAATGTCCAACATTAATATGGCTTCCATATGAGTGTGTTTTTATAGATGTGCAATACACCTTAACCACTACACTAAAAAGAAAGTTCCAGAGAATAGAAAGATTTAAATAATGCAGATTTGTTACAAGAAATCAGATCTGCAAGCATGAGTTGTACCCATCAAATTAGTTTATCTTGTGGTTGAGGGTTTGAAAATGAAAATCTAGGGCTATCAGAATCCAGATTTTGATAACACTTTGTGCAGCAGATAACAGGGCACAAGACAATATTATAAGATAGATTATCATCACTCCAATATCTGACAGGATACCTTAAGAAGGGTTCCAATGCCAATTGCAGACTTCATTCGCCCATCCTCACCTTCTCCAGCTTCAGTAACTCCAAGGTGTAATGGATAATCCCAGCCTAGAACATACATTTCAGCTACTAGTAGACGATAGGCCTGAACCATAACTACCGGATTGCTTGCTTTCATGGAAAAGACAAAATTATGGAAGTCCAACTTTCGGCAAATTCTTGCAAATTCAAATGCGGATTCAACCTGTTAGGAGAATTTTAATTATGACACATCTATTCTAAGAAGTTAACTAAGACAAGAAAAGAGGTTATCTATAACAATTAAAGGATAAATTGCTCACCATTCCCCTAGGAGAATCACCATAGTAGCTCATTATACGATCTGAAAGGCTCCCATGATTTGTTCCAATGCGGATTGCTCTTCCATACTTCTTACATTTTTCAACCAATGGAGTAAACACCTTGCATGATTAAAATAGGAAAAAGATTATTATGGAGCAAAATTATACCGATCCCATCACTTGACAAAACTAGGTACATAATTGAAAAAATCATACGATATATAAACAAGAATAAAACAAATTTTGGTGATAATATAATTTATCAAAACCATCTGGCTTACTGGTTACATGCTTTTTTCAGATGTGTTAAAAATCGCCATATGCTCTAGCAACATGTGCTAATTGCTGGTAAAAAATTCGAAGGTGAAAATAAGTTTTACCTCTTCAATATGCTCAAGTTCTTTTTGATAATCATCCTCTGTGTAATCCAGCTGTACAAATTGAGCCCGTCTATCAGCTGCAATTAATTATAATCTTGACTTTAGTACAATTTTACTAAAAGAAAATTTTGGCAAAAAGGAAGTGCAATAAATAGCATACCAAAATTTCCAGGGTTTACACGAATTTTGTCAAAGCACTCAGCAACCCTCATTGCAACAGGAGGAGCAAAATGAATATCTGCGACCAGAGGGATATTGTAACTGCAAAATAGAACAGTAAAAGATGTCATATTAGGTAAAAATCAAATTCTCAACATATCCATAATATAATCAGACATACTTTTTCTGCACTAGGGTATTCTTGATTTCAAAACATGCATCTGCTTCTTTCTTCCCTTGGACTGTTATTCGAACTATATCTGCTCCCTTGTCGGCTATTCTCATGACCTACTCACAGAAAGCATTCTTAGTGAGAATCATATTTAAAATACATGACAATTGACATGCATACAAAATATCAGAACTTTAGTGCAGAATGGAAAGTTAATGAAAAGTTGCAAATGAAAAGTTAATGTAGATTCCATTGTCCTCGCGTCATTGAAATTAAGTCCAAAACAATTCAAACACACTACAACAAGAACTTTGACTACATAATTCACACCCATCATCTATATTTGATGTTGAGATTTGAGCTTGTACAACTTTGATCATGTTAATCCTCATTTTCAATTTATCACAACAATATCTTAAAATAAGACAAACAAAGATTGTTATAATTGCTTGAGTACTGACAGAGGGATATAATAGTTATGCTGAAACATAACAAAAATTAAGAACCTGCTCAACAGTTCCAGCGACGTCCTTTGTGTCAGTTGTTGTCATCGTTTGAACCCTTATAGGGTGCTCACTACCAAGAGCAACATTTCCAACCATCACTGTCCGCGTTTTCCTCCTGACTGTTTTGTTAGGGGATTCGCAGTACTTCTGTCGAGGAACTGCAATATATTTGCACACGATAAGAACATTTCATCTTCAGCGATTCAGAAAATGAAGTGTGAAAAGTGAAAGTAAACAAGTCTTCAACAAAATTTACTGGGTTAGATCAACTAATCCTGATTCAATGATCAATTATCAGCCGCAAAATAAGATCAACAAAAAAAACAAAATCGTCTATTTCTTAGTATTTCACCAAGTGAACCGCAGTTCTATTGCATCTATAATCTGAAACATAAAAAGTAGTCAAATTATTCATGTACAAAATTAACTTTCCAAATTTTCCATATTACTCTCAAGTTCTTGGGATTAAATGAATTGCATCAGCTTCAGGAACGTGTTTAACAAAGATTCTTACCTACTCCCTATATAGAATCAAAGTGAACGATAAGCAAAAGAAAAACAAAATCCATCCAAATTCATATTCAAATCATCTCCTTTTTCCTTATGTGGTACAAAAAGCAGTTAAAATTATACCTAATAAAGGACTCCCTTGTGAAGCAGGCTGGAGCTCCACCATTTCAGAGCCAGGATTTGAATTCCTGACAACCAAAACCTTATTATTTGTACTAGAAGACCGAATACTCTTCAAATCAGAGACTTTAACAAAATCAGAACTCTTCACGAATCCCAAGCTCCCATTATTTCCACTCTTTAACCCCGAAAGGCATGATGATAACGATCCAGCAGCCATTCCTACAAAACACAGATCACAATAAACTTCACTTTCAAAAAAAAAAAAAAAAGTTCAAAAATTTAGAAAAAACAAACAATTGATCCAGCTTCTATGATATTAAAAACCAGCTCAAGACAAACCTAAATAACCAAATCTGAAACGTAGAATTACACAAAATCAGTCTGGAAAATGAAGAAAGAGATGGGGAAAAAAAGAGCTCAAATTAAAGAAGAAAATGGAGAGAAATAGAAATATAGAAACCTCAAGATTATGAATTTGAAAGAAGAAATAATCTTCTTCTTCTTCTCCTTCTCCTTCTAGTGTATGAAAAGAAAGCTGAAGAATAAGACTGAGAGTGACTGAGGGAGAGCAGAGAAAACTCGTGGTTTCAGTTTCAGAAAATGAGATTGGTTCCGTGATAATCGATGCCATTTTTTTGGGGTCTAATTATATATTTATTCTTAATTTTATAATAATATAATATGCAATAAAATAGGTAAAAGGTAAGTAAAGGGGAGAGGAAGAGGAAAATGAGATAATAATTAGGATGGCTGAATGAAACAATAACAAACACGTTTTTCACGGTTTTTTTTTTCTTTCTCTCTCTCTTTCCTAATTTCTTGTATTTTCAAATTTGTTGAATTTGTGACCCTACTCCTCTTTCATTTAATGTAATGTAATGAAATATTATAAACTTGACATTATGCTATTAGTTTTTTTTAAAAAAATTATACGTATCTAAGTACTCTTTTTAATAACATGAGTATAGCTATTTTTTTTAGTTATAAATATAACTTAGCTTAAAATATGTTTATAAACATAGCAGATCTCTTCCAAGTATATAAATGATAAATAGTGATCAATGTTTATAAGAGATTTGATGATGGTCGTTGTGAAAATCAATGTTTGTGGCCTAGCGACTGTCCGATAGAAAAACCATCTACTTTGATTTATTTATTTATATATTTTTTTTTATTTATCTTATTTCATTTGATAATTATTTTTTTTTATTTATCTAGATTAGATTTTTTCTATAAACAATGTAATATTCTTAGCACTAAGAAGAAAATTGAATACAATATAGTTTTAAAACTTTTTACCGTTTGTCTCTCTTCTTCTTATCTCTCTATTCTTTTTTTTATACAAAGTGTTGGGATGGGGGGTTGAACTTCTCTATTGAGGATGGAACTACATGTCTTAATCAATGAGCTATGACCTAGTTTCCACGGAACCTGCCATTCTCGTATAATGTTAGTTGTCTAAAATAATTAGGTTAAATTGCAAATAACACTTATGTGATTTCGGTCAAATTCATAAACAGCCCCTAATTTAAAAATGGCAAATCACACTCCTGTACTTTCAAATTATGCCAATAAAAACTCCTCCTCTCCAACGTTGTAAAGTTTCTTTTAGGCATAACTTCTTCGTTTGAACTTTGATTTAGATGATTCAAGATGTTTTGGAATCCTCATTTTGGGCTATACACTATGGTCAGTTGAAAACTTCTAAATATTTAGTATATAAAGGGGGTTAACGGCTTCAATCATACCTAATATTTTGATGATAATAAACTTTTTTATTTATTGATGATTTTTAATTTTTGAGGGACCATAACGTGGAGCTCCAAATGAGGATTTCAAAACATCTTGAATCATTCAAATCTAAGTTCAAACAAAGAAGTTATGGTTAAAAGAAGGTTTACAACGTTAGAGGGGAGAGGTCTTTTACTAACATATTTTGGAACTACGGGGATGTGATTTGTCAATTTTAAACTACAGTGATTGTTCATGAATTTGACTGAAACTACACGGGTGTTATTTGTAATTTACCCAAATTATTAATATTACTTATTGATACGGACAAAAGTTAAGGGTATTTTTAAAAATCACAATTTTTAAATTATAAATTTGAAAAATAGCAACAATTTTTATAATTTTCAGAAACGGTACTTCATTTAAAATAATGAGAAGTTTCATTATTTTAATGAAAATTTCAAAATCATAAAAAAAAAAAAAAAAAAAAAAAAACTAACCAAATTTAAAAAAAAAACGATTTTTAATTTAAAACATCTTAAATAGAATTATATAATACAATAATAACATTGACCATTAAATAATTTTTAAAAATGAACTTTCAATAAATTAATGAAAAAAAAATTAAGAATTTTGTTATTTTTAAAAATATCAATTCAAAAAGTGTGAATTTCTAAAAAAATCTATCATATTTATTAAAAAAATAAAAAATAAATAAATGTAATACCCATCATTATTTTACTATTAATAATAAATATAGATCACATATTAATAAATGAGGTGGTATGGAAATTTTATTGTACGAATATTAAAATTTCTCGTCCAAAATTTTGAACCTTTCAACCTAATAGGCTTCACTTTTAATAACAATTTTTATATTTTTAATAACTAATTTCATGAAAACGGATTAGAAACTATTTTCTAAACAAATATATATTAGTTAATAGTGTAATTCAAAAAAAATTATGGCAAAGATTAAAAAAAAAACTAAATCTACTCCCAAATATAACCTTCATTCTAGAGAGGAAACGTGGAAAATAGGTTTAACTGAACATGAAAATTTAAAATCGTTTTTTTTTTTTCCTTTTTTTGGACAAAATAAAGAGCTTTCAATTTAATAAATTGGCTTAGGGGGGCAAAAATAAAATTATCTTTCCACACCTTCTAATTTGTACTAGAAGAGACGTGAATTATGGAAATGATTTAAAGGGATAAGTGTTAGTTTTGTCTCAATTTTCATTACTCCTTTATATATATATATATATATATATTTGATGGTTCTATTAATTTTTAAAAAATTACATTCAACAACACTTCTTTCTACCTTAACTTTTAAACATAAAATTCACTAGATGACAGTTTTAGAATAGGCATTTTTCAAAAATATCAAATGTTTTGAAAATTTTCAAAACTAGCATTTTTTATTTTTTTAAAAAAAGGCATGTGTAGATTTTTTTAAAAAAAAATAGTATAAAAGGCATTTGTAGGTTGAGTTCCATAATTTTTTCTTTTAGCTAGGGACTAAAAAGATAATATTCATGAAAATTTTCAAAATTTTTGCTATTTTTTAAAATATTAATTCATAAAAATGTTATTTTCAAAAAGAAAACAAAAAAAAAAAACAATTCTAAATGTATACAAATTTTAGGTTCTTCTAAAAATATTTTTTCCTTTTTTATTAATAAACCGGGAAATGATCATAAATTTATAAATTTGTATGGAATGAGGTAGATTAGTATGAATGTATTTACGAAATAAAGTTAGTGTAAGAAATTATTTGAAACGATATATTTATCCTTAATATATAAAAGGATAGATGTTTAAAGGAATATTTCTAGACTATTTTATCTCTATATGATTTTTAAAAATTACAAACTATGTCATTATTTACTTTAAATTTACCTTTTATTGAACTACTAATTTTTATAATTGTTTTTTTTTAACTAGTTTAAAAAATATGAAAAGGTTAAATAATTGATAAGCTCATGAGCTAAAAGGTTAAAACTAAAGCATATAAAATTTAAATAAGACAATATGCTAAATTTCAAATATTAGGAAAAATATCATGTGGGAGGTACATGTTAAAAAACTAGTGAATTTAAAAGCTAGAAATTATTAAAAATCATGATTCTAATTAAAATTAATCAATATTTTTGCATTGACGATGCCTCTAAAATAGTTTTTTTACCGACGAACCTATTGCCCATGCTCTTTACCGACGAATCTATTGCCCTGCTCTCTAAATTATTTTTATTTTGTAGTATTTCATATTTTTTTTAATATGAAATGCTATGAAATTTAATCATTTTAGGTTCAACTTCATTCTTTTTTATTTCAATATAATTTCAAACCACTTAGAACTTGAAATTTATAAATTTGAGAGAAAACAAACATAACCAAAGTTTATTTGATTGTACTTAGAAATCAAATAAAAACAACATTTCACTATTATATGAATGAATGAAAACTGAAAATGTTATAGGGTTAAATTTATGGTTTCACTTAAAAATGATAGAAAATATTTCACTTATATTACATCTCACTCACTTTAGATTGAGTATCTTTTTCATAAAAATAGGATTTGTATTCACTTTCAATTTGAATTATTTTATTTCTTTTTTAGGTAAAAAAAATCACATGGATCAAACACAACAACAAATCCCGAAAAAGTAGAACGTCGACAATATTTAATATACTTAATTGAACAAAGAAGATGACATTTATTAATATGTTTTAAAAAAAATATTATTTTAAAAAATATCAATTCACAAAATACTATTTTAAAGACATCAAGGGGATGAATTGAAATCTCAATAACACTATTGAGATTATCATTCAAAATCCACGATAAATAATTAATATAAAACTAATTATTAAATTTAGTATGACTTTAATAATCAATTCTTTAATTATTTTTTTTTAAATAATAATTAACTTTTAATTTATTAGGATGTAATTAAATAAAGAAAAATGTAGTTGATAATTTGAATTATCGAAACTAATTTAAAATTTTTATTATAATTAAAATAAAAAAATTATATTACCAAATACCAGAATCATGTTCTCAATATATTCCATTTTTCATGAATCCAAATCTATTTTCGATACCAAATAAAATACCAAAAATGAATATTTGAACACGATTACGTGAGAAAACACGACAGGTAAGCAGATATGTCCTTTTTTTTTTTTTTTTTTTTGTTGGGGGGAGCATATTCCATTTCCATTTCCCGGTGTAAACTTCACATGGAAACCCACACTATTTGTCTGCATCCATCCTCCCATTATTTGACCATTGGGGCCCATTTACCAGATCCAATCAACCACGTGGCTATATGACAGCTAATTATCTATCTCCCTCCTTTTATTTTCTTCCAATAATATTCAATTTTCATCCTTAAAATATTTCTTCATTTTAACCTCGTTAATCAAATTTAGTGAGGGTATTTGTTTGGGGGTTTGAGAATGAGAAATAAGTGAGAGTGGGAAGATTTAAGTCTAATCATTTGAGTTTGGTTCATAGACCCTCACTCTTACCATACATACATGGAAGTGCCCATATTCAAAATCAACCACGTGGCTATATGATGGTAAAATATGTCTAATAATCGAAGATTCAAGTTTCACTTCTCTAATTTAGAGTGTGTTTGAGAGTGTTTTTGGGATGTGTTTGACAAAGTCAAAAGTGACTTTAAATAAGCAAAAACATTTCTCACATATAATATTATTTATGTTTGACAACATTTCATAAGTATTTTTTATTAAAGTAAAAACATTTAAAAGTCAAGTTTCCATTAAATTAATATTCTTCTAGGTTGAAAGTGGAATAGCAATTCATTATTTTAATGGAAGTAAAAAATATCGTTTTTAAATATAAATCAAAATTTTACTATTTTCCGCAGGGATGATTATAATTCTAACTATTTTTTCTGTTATATTGATAAAAATAACATAGTTTAAAAATATTTGTAAATATAATAAACTTTGAAGTGGTCAAGATTGGGAATATTGAATTACAATCATTTTTTTAAATAAAATGAATCACAGATTCACATATTGATAATCATTAATTAGCCTAATAAAATAAAGGTCAGTTACTAAAATAACATATTTTTACACACTAATTACTGAAATGTTAGAACTTTTAAAAATTACTCAAATAGCATAATTATAGTTTAATAATAAAATCATTAAAAAAATAATAAAAAATAATCAAATAGTTCTATAAATTATTGAACTTAAACTTAAAAAAGCAAAAAACAAACCAATTCATTAAAAATACTCATGAAAAATAGTTCAATAAATTTATTAAACTATAATTATGTTATTTGAGTAATTTTAAAAAATTATGACATTTTAGTAATTAGTATCCAGATTTAAGCTATTTGAGATAAATTAAACAAAAAAAAAACTATACTTACAAATAATTTTAAGTAATGTGATATATTTATATACATTACATCGAAATCTAGTACATGTGAAATTTCTCTTTTTAATTAACATTAAGGTAAGTAAAAGTGTCGGTAATTGCTATTAAAAAAATGGAAAATCATTTTAAAAATTAATATAAAAAAAAGGGGGAAATCATTAATTAAGCAATAGGACCATTAAGGTCACACAAATCCAGATCTAATCTACCACACATGGATGGAATCTTTGACAGCAGCAAAGCAAGTTCAGAAAAGGATTTGATTTCGTGGATCAATATAGAATAGAATATGATAATTATTACAATATTGTCAGTTTATTTTGCATCCCAGCCATTATCAATATTAATTATTTGTAGTAGTTAAATAGTATTTTACTATATAGTCTGTTAGTAAGTAATTTAATAACTTATTCTTGATTGCCATTCGTTGTAAATCATTAATGGATCTCATTCTAATATTGATGGATTGTTTTATAAATGTTTTTGTTTGTTATGATTGAAATTTCATAAGAGGAAAATAACCATGTGTTAAGCAATAAAAAGACGTGTGAAATAATTAAATTTTTTGGGTCAAATGTGTATAAGCTTAGTTGTATAAACATATATACCACATTCGATGGACCTGATCTCTACTACTTATGTGGAAAGAGTTCGCCACCTGTAAGGCGCATATCCGTCTCTTTTGCCAATCCAAGTAAGGATGGAATGAAGAGCTCGTGGGTCCGTCAAGACACGAACTCATCTTGGAGTAGCATTCTTTAAGTACCAAAATGAGAAACTCCGCGGTTGTGCTAAGTGTAACGATCTCCACCTCAAAGAAGTATAGGTGCAGGTGCAGGGCCTCTAAGAATTGCACATCATACCCAAACTGGAGACAACACATGGTTGTTTATCATTAGTTTCTACGCTGCTCTAACTTAAGCATCAAAGGGGTGTTAAGCCAGCACCACGATGCTATTTACTCTTCTGCGTCGTAGGTGACCACCAACGCAAGTTACTACATCCGGCTCAACCTTATTTTATAGTTTGTTCCATACGTGGAGGTCAGAGCGGCATGGGCGCGAGGCTAGTCAACTCGACCAACTTATTACATTTTCACACAACAATATTTTCAAAAATGAGTTATTTTAAAAAAAATGGTATTTTTGAATTGTTAGTTTGAAAAATAGTAAAAGTTTTCAAAATTTTCAGAAATAGTAATTCCATTATTTTAATGAAAGTTTCAAAATCACAAACATTAACTAAATTTGAAAAATTATTGAATTTTATTAAAACATAATAATAATAAGAGAATTTGCCTATAATGACACTTTTATTAGTGTTAATGTCTTAAATAGCTTAAGTTTTAAAAAATCCCCCAAATGACATATTTTCTAATATAACAAAATTAATTATTTCGTTAAATTTACAAAAATGTCACTCATTTATTAATTCACTAAATTTACATAAATGTCACTCATTTATTAATTCACTAAATTTGTTCTCTTATTCACTAATTAGTGAATTAAAATCTGAACTTTATTAATTCACTAAATTTTCCCTCCTAGTCAATAGGTTAGTTTACAAGATTTGTCCCTTTTTTTTCTTTTAAAAATGACTTGTTTCATCAAAGATTGCTTCTCTTCATTTCCTCTTTAGCTTGTAATATGTTGTTAATACTATTATTCAATATCTTATCTTTTTAGTTATGATTTTAATTCAATAAATTATTGAATTAAATGGATTAATTCAATAATTTAGTGAATTAAAGGGAATAATTTAATGAATTAAATTATAATGTACATTTGGGATACCTAATATTGATTTTAATTCAATAATTTAGTGAATTAAAGGGAATAATTTAGTGAATTAAATTATAATATATATTTGGGATGCCTAATATTGATTTTAATTCAATAATTTAGTGAATTAAAGAGAATAAGTTAGTGAATTAAATTATAATGTAAATTTGGGATACCTAATATTGATTTTAATTGAATAATTTAGTGAATTAAAGATAATATTTTAGTGAATTAAAGGGAATAATTTAGTGAATTAAATTTAAATATACATTTGGGATACCTAATATTGATTTTAATAGAATAATTTAGTGAATTAAAGAGAATATCTTAGTGAAGGGAATAATTTAGTGAATTAAATTTAAATGTACATTTGGGATACCTAATTTGATTTTATTCAATAATTTAGTGAATTAAAGGGAATAATTTAGTGAATTAAATTATAATGTATATTTAGATACCTAATATTGATTTTAATTCAACAATTTAGTGAATTAAATAGAATGATTTAGTGAATTAAAGGGAATAATTTAGTGAATTAAATTATAATGTACATTTGGGATACCTAATATTGATTTTAATTCAATAATTTAGTGAATAAAAGGGAATAATTTAGTGAATTAAATTATAATGTATAATTTAGTGAATTAAAGGGAGCCGATTACATACTGGTTCGGTTCGTAACCTTTCCCCTTCTGATTTTGGTTCATTTTTCTTATGAATTTTCTTACCAGTCGGTTTCGGTAAAGTTTGTAAACTCTGTTATTTTAGTTTTTAAAATAGTTTTTCATCCTAAATCCCTTTTTTGTGTCAATTTAGTTTTTCGTTATACAATTCAATAACTTTGTAACGTCCCGTGTTTTCGATAAGTTTTAATTTAAATAAATATTATTTTCTTTTATAATATTTATGGGATTATAAGATAAGTAATGGTAATTAATCATTAAATTTCTTTTTCAGGAATTTAATATTTTTACCTTTCATTAATTGGAGATAAAGGGAAAAAAAAAAGGGTTTCCATCTCATTCATCTTGCTTCACGTGAAAAACCTAGACAGAGAAAGAGGTAATACATTCTTCTTCTTCACCTTCTTCTTCTTTCGTTTTGGATGTGGAATTAATCGATTTCGGACTAATCGATTCACAATTTCGCGATCTCTAGGTGTGAATCTCTTTAGGTCTTCTTTGGTGGAATTGTGGAAAAATTTGAGAAGAGACTTCTTTCAAGATTGAATTGAGGTAATGATTCCTATTTTGAAACCTAATGTAGAATTGATAGATAACGAACGAATCGGAACCCCAAAATTCTTCCCTCGTCATAACCGTTCTACGTCTGTCCTACGTCCGTCCTACACCCGTAGCCCTCTGTCCTAACCGTCCTACGTCTATCCTACGTCCGTAGCCCTCTGTCCTAACCGTCCTACGTCTATCCTACGTCCGTAGCCCTCTGTCCTAACCGTCCTACGTCTGTCCTACGTCCGTCCTACACCCGTAGCCCTCTGTCATAACCGTCCTATGTCTGTCCTACGTCTGTCCTACATCCGTAGCCCTCTGTCATAACCGTCCTAACACGAAGTCGAACCCGTCACTCTCCGTCCTACCCCGCAATCCCTTCGTGTCGGTTTGCCCCGTGTGTTCGTTTTTGTTTCCTCTTATTTGTGTGGTATTTTTAGTATAGATATTAAGTAGTTATAGGCTTGTTTCAGGTTCTTGGAACAAAGGCTAAAGTTTAGAACTTTGGAAGTTAGAGGTGAGTAGAAATTTGTTAAACTTTAAATTATGACTGTTTGTATTTTTCTATTCTTTAATAGTTAAACCTCTGAATTGTTAAGCATGATATTGTGTGATTTTAAGTATGATTAAGAGGTTTAGGGGCTGTTTTAAAGAAAAACATATTTTGGAGTTGAAGTATGTGAAAAATTGGAATTGAAGCATGCTTTAAGTGACTATTGATATTGGTTTATGCATAAATTGTTTCCTTGTGATCTTTGACCTTGAAATTGAATAATTATGCATGTTTTGGATGTTTAAGGATGTTATTATATGGCTGGTTATGAATTACCTTATTTGGAGATTAATGCGTACTAAGCCAATAATTAAGTCTAGGTGGTTAGTTAGTTTTTATTACATTGCTCTGGACTTTTGGAATATTTTTCTCCATGTTTTAGGACTGTTTTGGGAGTCGTTTTATAGGCCTTACTTAGCCGAATTTTAGTTAGAATTTTATTAGTTTTAGATTGCCCGAAAAAGGAGCGAAACTACACTAGTTTAGGCTAGTTTCGTTTCTAGACTTGTAAACTGTTGAGAGTTGTTGGAAGTGACCCAAAAATGATATGTTGGGTGAATTGGGTCATTTTATAGTGATTTAAAGGTAAATTTTCCAGAATTTATTCTTAGGAAAATTTGGCCTAAAGGGGGAGTTTTTGAGAAAGGTAAGCTTTGGCTTTCTATGAGAATATTGCTTGTGATGAGTGGAATCATATTACTAAATACCTCGGTAATATGATAGTAGGTTCACTTTAAGCAAAGGCCTTGTTTAAAGAAGAATATTGCCGTTAAGGGGGATTATATAGTTGTGCACAACTTTATAGCACTTAACGGGGCAGGTTCATTCCATCCGTACAATGGAAAAGAATATTTCTCGTAAGAATTTAAATTGAGAAAAGAGTGTTTAAATTCCTTACTGAGCATAGTCTCTCTTTGTTCGCGGGCAAAAAGGAGATTAGAGGTATTAGATAGAATTCTTTAAATCGAAAAGTTTTAAATTGAGAAAAGAGTGTTTAAAACTGTTTCGAAGATTTTATCTCGAAAAGATGAGGATTATGAGATACACGTATGAAATGGAATGTTTTGAATAGAATCTGAGTGTTTGGAGTAAGTGAAATTTTCGGAAGACGGTGAGGCCGATTATGGACTTAAAGTATTAAAAAAATCTCTCATGACATGATTTTTATTTTAACATTTTTCTACTCATTGGGTGTAGCCTCATGATGCTACACTTATTTTTTTTCAGGTAATGGAAAGAAGAAGCTTGGTGGCTGATGCGGTTCGATGTGGTGACCGGTTGGCAAGGATTTGCACGCTAGCGAATCAGTCTTTCTCTTATTTTATTGGGAGGGTGAAAACTTTAATTGTTTTTGTGTTTTCTTTTGATTTTAAATAAGAGAAACTGTTAATCTTTTATTTTGAGAATTTTAGGCAATGATTGAGATTGTCTTTTCTTTCAATGTTTTATTGTTTTAAATAAAACCAAACGGTTGTGAACTATTCATGACTTTGATTTTTGATAAAAAAAAGACTCGATGTCTTTATTTAATTGCTTTCGCTATTGTTTTATGTATTTCAATATGTTTTGGGATTTTCGGGTTGTTACAAACTTATATCATATTGTTCACTAAATTATTGAACTAAACTTGTTTGTTTTATTCTGCAACATAGTTTATTGTACTTTTTATTTTGCATTGTTGCTTTACATGTACTAGAGTATATGTGAATTGGAGAAGAAAACAAGGAAGAAAAAAATGTGAAGATAGGCCAAATGAGGACACAAGAAGATGCCATTTTTTAATTCTTTTTTGTGTTTGTTATAAATTTTAATGAATTGTTGATGTATATAGGTTTAAATGGATCTTGCTGTTGAGATTTATAATTCAATTATTTAATGCGTTGAGTTCAATAAATTATTGAATTGAAATCTTGATACTATCTTACCACTCTATGAAAATATTATTTTGTATTTCAAGTTTATAATCACTAATATTGGTTATTGATGTTGCATACTTGTAACGTCCCGTTATTTTTTTTATTTTTATTTTTATTATTTAATTATTTTATTTAATTATTTATTTAATGTTATTTATTTATTTCAATTTAAGTATTTAGATTAATTATTATTTTTGTAATTTCGATTTTAGTAGTTAATTTCGCCCGAAATTCTTTTTAACCGTTTTATTGTTTATTTTTCGCTTCGGTGACATTAATAATTATTAATAGGCCAATTAATAATTATTAATCACCTTTAGATTTATTTAAGAGCATCGGGTTTCGATTTAGAAGTCAAAAGTCATAAAAGGACGCAACCGTCATTTTCGATTTCTTAAAAATATCCAAAACACTATTCACTTCATCTTTAAAATGACCATTTGACCAAAGTTGACCACCAAACTTCATATTTCTCTCCCAAGGCCGTGGGTTCAAAGGGGGAAAAGGGATTTTTGGGTTTTTGCTCGTTTTTCGACGGATCGGCTCGATCTTGGTTGCATCGGAAAGCCCTCGAGTCTAGGATTCATTTCCACCTAACCATCGTGCGTTTCTCTCTAGATCCACGGAGTTCTCGGTAAGTAAAGTTTCAAACCCTAAGCTTCAAATAGTGTTTTAATTGAGTTTTCTTTGTTTCCTTTCGATTTCTTGCAGTGAAACTCGGTGTTTGTAAATACGGGAGTAGTTTTAAGAGTTTTTGGAAACTTTCCCATAACCCTAAAACCGAGTTTCAGTCGAAACCCTTCCCGTTTGAAATTTACCTTTTGGGATTTGAATATGGGTTATAAATTAGTGAATTAATATTTATTTAAATTCAATTCGGGAAAGGGCTTAATGTTCAAAAACCCTATTTATCGATACCCATTGAAATTGGGAATATCGAATTTGCTTAAAACCAACTCGAAACACCTCTAAAGTACCTAAAAGCCGGAAAACCAAACCCGAGACCCACTTTTTATGAGGGGGCCGAGAGCCTCATAGTGAGGTTTATGGGGTTGTTCGTTGTTTTGAGCTTTTAGATGTTAATTGATCGATGTATGTTTATTTATTAATTGTAGATGTAATTAATTGTAGGTGTTTCAGATCATTGTTTGATCGTGCTTTCGGAAACTTGGAGCGAACTCTTATTTGGCTAAGGTGAGAATAGTTAGGATTTAAAGTAACTATAGAAAGCGAATGAGTATGAAGGTTTGTAGCATTTGAAACTAAGACTAGAAACCGAATCTAAGAATAGAGGGAATGAGCTAGTACCCTAGGATTAGGAGCTAGTTCTTTAAGTGAGAACTTAGGAGTTCTCGAGGAAAGCATTGAACCTTAGAAAGTTCTAAGTTAGATTCGTTTCGAAGTTTAGGATGGATCATTGGAGGTTAAAAGATCCAAACTTGTATTTAGAACGATTAATAGAACCTCGGATTATTGGAAGTTTAGAATCCTGGAAGGTAAAGGTTAATCGTTTAAGTTATGATTCTACTTTTATTATTGATACCGGAGTTCAATTTACATATCGTTCGTCCAAGATGCTCATTTATTTTACTTGTTTTAATTCCGCACTTTATTTATTTACTTTTACAAGATATGCAAGCATATGCTTATCATTTACACCATATCATTATCGCATCATTCATGAAAAAGAAATGAAAAAGAGAAAGCAAGTGAAAAAGAAACGAAAGTGAAAAATAGACGAATGGGATCCTACGGGATTTGCTCATTACTCTAAGTGAAAAAGAGACGAATGGGATCCTACGGGATTTGCTCATTACTCTAAGTGAAAAGAGACGAATGGGATCCTACGGGATTTGCTCATTACTCTAGATGAAAAAGGAGTGAATGGTTTCCTACGGGATTGACGCATTACTTCATTCATGCATAAGGGTATATGCGAACCCTACATTGCATATGATTGGTGATATAGAGAATTGAGATGTTATATTTTATACAAAGTTTATTTACTTTACTTATTCTATGTCATAACAAGTTTAATGGATGAGGGTTGACCAAGAGTGTAGTAATATCATCCTTTGGAAAGTTTAGAATGAAATTACCAGAGTTGGAGAATTTTTGGAATGAATTGTGTCAGATTAATTGGACACAAATCGGAATGCAAGTTTGAGGTCTATTTTTACTTTGTATTCTTATTATTCTCACTAGGCTTAAGTTGTTAGCTCATGATATTACAAACATTTCAGGTAATGTTTGGGATCGTGGAAGAGGAGCTGGTGCGCGCTTGATCGAGAGGATGATGATTTCTAGATGGACTAAGTAGTTGTAAAAATCCATGTACATGGTTTTGTGAATTTTATATAATTTTCAGATTTGTACAATTGTATATAGCTCTTAAGAGCTTTTGTCTTTATGTTTATGATTATAATTATTTTGAACTCCTGGATAGGAACTTAATGTTCCTTGTGTATTTTAGATTTTGAAATTAAGATGTAAACAGGTTTTGGCCAGCAAATTTTTAAACATAACCACGCCAAATTTTCTTAAAATAAAAGACTTCCGCTGTTTTTCTCTGATTTAATTTATTTAAAAGTGACGGGTCGTCACAATACTAGTATAAATGAATGTGATTTTTATTTGCGGAAAGCTTTGAGATTTTATGTGTTTTTTATAGGTAAAATCAAAACTGTTTATTCAATAATTTATTAACTTCAATTACTTATTGAATTAAAATCAATATGAAGCTCTCAATTATATGTTGTAATTTAGTTTAATAAATTATTGATGAAGGGAGAAATTTTATTGAATTAATAAAACTCAAATTTTAATTCACTAAACTCAAATTTTAATTCACTAAATTATTGACTAAGAGAGAAAAATTAGTGAATTAATAAAGTTTATATTTTAATTCACTAAATAGTGAATAAGAGAACAAATATAGTGAATTAATAAATGAGTGACATTTTTATAAATTTAATGAAAACAATTAATTTTGTTATATTAGAAAAATGTCATTTGAGGAATTTTGAAAAGAGGGTGTTATTTAGGGAATTAGTTTTATAAAATGTGTCATTTGAGTCCATGCCCCTAATAAGAAGAATAATAATAATAATAATAATAATGATCATTAAGTAATAATAAAAGAGAAAAAAATTAATTGAAAAATAACTTTTATTAATTTAATGAAAAATTTCATTAAATAATTCATTAAATTAATGAAAAAAAATGATATTTTTGAAAATGTTCAAATCCTTTACATTTTTAAAAATATCAATTCTAGAAGCAGAATTTCTCTTTAAAAAATGGGTATTATGGAGCAAAATCGCATAATGATTTTTGTACTTTAAAACCTGTCAATAATTAATATTAACAGATACTATAATAAAAAAAATTGACTGTATCAATGGAATCTGAGATCTATTATAGTTAATAAAATTTATAATTTAAAAGAATTACATCTTAACTCAAAATTCTATTCGAAGTCTATAATGATGTGCTAAATTCAAAATTTAATAAATAGAATTTGTCTCAAATAATATAAATTTGCTTATTAATTATTGAAATGTTAGAACTTTTTAAAAATTACTCAAATAACATAATTATAGTTCAATAAATAAATAAATTATACTTGATTGATTTTATGGGTATTTTCAATGACTTCGTTTGATTTTTGCTTTTTAAGTTCAAGTTCAATAATTTATTAAACTGTTTGATTATTTTTTATTATTATTTTCAATGTATTTATTGTTTTTCTTTTTTTTAGTTCAATAAATTATTGAACTATAATTATGCTATTTGAGTAATTTTTGAAAAGTTATGACATTTCAGTAATTAAGTATGCTAAAATATACTATTTCAATAATTACCCATTTAATAAAAGTAGTCAAGGTGAGGGTGTATGTCTTAAACTTTTATATATTCGATTGGTTTAAGACATATTAATAAAAAATAAAGATTGTCAATCAGGACATAACCCGTTGATTAAGGCATGTAGTTTCACATTCAAGAGTATGATTATTCAATCCCCACCCCAACACTTTATAGGGGTGTTAAATTGGTTTCGGTTTCGGTTTTGGCGGCTTTTCTCGGACCGAACCGACTTTGATTCAGTTTCGGTTTTTCCCTTTATATCTTGCACGAAGGAGGGATGTTCATACCTTTCATGGACTTTTTTATTGAATGGACCAAAATACGGGTACGAGAATTATTGTTTTTTTGCCTTTTGGAATTGAATTATTGCTTTAAAACAACTCTTGCATTGAATGGTTATTTTAGTTTAGTGTGTAAAATTTGATATTTAATTTTAAATTTTAAATAACTCTAAGCCCCCGTTTGGTTTGCTGTAATCTAAGATTCCCTTATAAGGGGCATCTAATTCCATTGTTTGTTTGGGGGTTATTTAAAAATATCTCAGTAATCTAAAATTTCCAGAAACTATATTTCCCCATATATGAGAGTATTTGATTACCTTCAAAATCGGGTACTTTCTATGATTCCCATGAGAAGGTAATCTTCATTTTTACAATTTTAACCTTATTTAATTAAGAAAAGTTGTCAAAAATAAATTAAAAAAATTAGAAAAAAATATATACTCATGTTTCCACAATTCTACCTTCTCCAATAATGACTATGAGTTCTTTCTTTCCTTAATTTTTATTTGTTGGTTTCCCAATTCTCAATGCTTTTTTGGAATTTAATATGAATATATCTTAATTATTTTGTTAAATTAATGTATAAATTATAAATAAGGGTATTTTAGAGAAAGAGCATAAATATATCATATAAGGGAATTTTAGAGAAAGAGCATAAATATATCATATTTCCCTATACAATTCCCATCAAACAAACAAAGTAATTTATAAATTACACATGCATTCTCATACTATTATTAAGTTAAACAAACACAGTAATCTAAGATTACCAATAATCAAATACTCTGACATCAGATTCCTAGGTATTAGATTAATGGAGGTATCTTAGATTACAGCGAACCAAACGGGGGCTAATATTTAATTTAGAATTGGAGTCAATCTTAAGGTAAAAATTTGTGAACCATTGGTGGTTATTGATTGTTATTAGGGATAAATGCAAAATACACCCGTGTACTTTGAGTTATTGTTAAATCATAACCCTGCACTTTTTTTTGTCATAAAATACCCCTGCACTTTAATAAAATTGCAAATCACACCCTTCGATCGATTAGTTTTAACGAAATTTAGACATATCTATATTATACACATACCATGTGTTCCAAAACCATTAAAAATTTCAAATTTTTTTAACATTTAAGTGTGATTTATAGGTTTTACATCTTATTAACATAAGAGTTTATTATAAAATTCTACACATCTGTCAATTTTTTTTTGTTATTTTTCATGAAATCATAATACATGACATACGTAGAATATAAATATATCTCGATTTCATTAAAACTGATCGGTTGAAGGGTGTGATTTGCAATTTTACTAAAGTGCAGGGGTATTTTATGAAGAAAAAAAAGTGTGGTTGTATGATTTAACAATAACCCAAAATACAAGGGTGTATTTTGCATTTATCTCTTGTTATTATTATTGTGATGTGAAATATCAATCCTCGAGTAATATATTAATTTTAATTTGATTATGTATTTAAATAACTCTATATTGAATTTTGGCTTTCAAATAACTCTAATATTTAATTTATAATTGATGTTAATCCAAAATTAATAAAAGTGCAATTGTATTTATAGAATATTTTGATAAAAGAATTAAAAAAGTTGGAAGTGGTTAACCAATATAATTAATAATATATAATATTGTAAAAAATATATTGAATAAGTTATATATATATATATATATATATATATATATATATATATATATATATATATATATATTTATATTTGGGCTGGGCTATTACTTAAAAAAACAAAGGGCAGTGGGGGCTATTGGGCTAGGCTAGACTGGGCTATATATAATGGTTCGGTTTAGTCTGGTGTGGTTTCACCGCTCCCAAACTGAAACCGAACCAAATTGAAATTGACAATTTCGGTTCGATTTGATCGATTCTGCGGTTTCGATTCTCACCCTCTAACACTTTGTATAAAAAAAAATAATAAAGACAAAATAAATCTTACACGAGAATTCAAGAGGTAATATGTTTTGAAACGCACACGTAACTGTTCGTTTGAAACTTTGGAGCGATTCACATTTAAATGAGTTTCCTAATTCGTTGTGACAAATAATGGTTATAAAAAAAGACTCAGATCTAAACAGTTGAAATCATGGACATTAATTAATTTATTTATTTTAGCAAGCAGAAAATCATAATCAAACTATGAATTAGCAAGCGGAAAATCATAATCAAACTATGAATTTAGAGTATTTTTTAAATAATTTTTAGGAGAGCGTAAAAATATTTTTGGATTAAAAAAACTAAAGATCTTAAGCCTGAAAATTTTTTAATATCAAAATTTTGTATAACGAACTTAGGAGCGATAGGGAAGGGCAACCAAGAGAAGGAATTTAAAAAAAATGGTGTATCATGCCAGTAGAGATACATAATTTGATCAGAGACTACGTTGATATGTTAAGTCAGTTTAAAGCCTCATGTTCTCGATTCTTATTTCTCATTTCTTGTTCCCATTTTGTTTTTAAAATAAAAATAGAAATATATTTAATAACCGTTTCTTGTTTGTCGTTCTCTATTCTTATTGGAAAAAAATATAAATGTATTTAGTAATATTTTTCCTTCTGGTTTCCAACTTTTCAATATATTAATAATATTTACTTTCATCAATTTAACCCAAAAACAATTTTGAAATGTAAGCTCAATTTTCAAATCCAAAACAATGATAAAATTTCAAAAACAGTTATAAAAAGAGTATTTTCAAAAACTAAACATTTTTTAATAGTTATTTTAAAAAAATACCAAAGTTTTCAAAATGTAACGTCCCGTTACTTTTGATTTGTTTTTGTGTTTATTTTTTTATTATTAGTTTAATTATAATGTGTTTTGTTGATTGCTTAGTTAGAAGTTTAGTTTTAATATTTAGTTTTCAAGCTCGAGATCGTTCGTTAAGTCTATTTCCGTTAGACACGTTTAAGTAAAATCGAGTGCATTAACGATTATTAATGAGCCAAATAATAATTGTTAAGTCACTTTAATTAGTTTAAACTTAGTTAAGTTAGTTCATAGTTAGAAACGTAATTAAACGAGCACTCGAGACAGGTTTTCTTAAGGAAACACGCAGTAGGTCATTTAAGTAATTGCACCAACCCTTATATATACTATTCATCATCTTCCTAAACAACTTAAAAAAAAGAAGGAAAGCTCTCAAAAAACCCCCCCAAACCCGTAGCTAGAAGAGAAAAAAAAGGAAGAGAAA
Organism: Gynostemma pentaphyllum; assembly: GCA_028015215.1. Lineage (NCBI taxonomy): Eukaryota > Viridiplantae > Streptophyta > Magnoliopsida > Cucurbitales > Cucurbitaceae > Gynostemma > Gynostemma pentaphyllum. The sequence continues at coordinate 13,513,095 of CM051346.1, read as the reverse complement.
GAAAGATTCGGTTCTCCTATTGACGTGGGTTATTTGTATATATTTGGAAAGTAAATATTAGGCTTTAATCAAGCATAATATTAGTAATTAGGGTTTTCTCTTGTACCCTATATATAGTTTTTTTGTACTCTTCTCCTTAGAGATCTATGTATGAAAATATCAATTCCAATTGAATTCTTCCGCATTCTAATTGTCTACATGGTATCAAAGCAAGGTTAGTGTTCGATCTAACTCTTGAATCTTCATCACTTGAATCGCAAATTGGAAATAACTTGCCTGGCTAAATCCATCGCCGCTTGAATCGCCGATTGAAAAAAAAAAGTAAAATTGAATATTGGATTTTTCAACTCCAACTGGATCTGCACCGCCACTTGAATTTGAAGGGTTTTATTGAAATTGAATTGTCAAATTAGAATTTGACATCAAAATCCACAATTATGCAAGTTGTAGACCAAGACCACCATATTGAGAGTTTTGGAGTTTAATAAATTGATTACATTTGTTGGAGTTTAATATATTGACTGCCGGAATTATTGTATTTGAAAGAACCATTTCAAGATTTGCAACTTTGACTGAAGGTATGTCTTCTACCCATCTCTCTATAAATAATACATGGATTATTGATACAGGTGCAACTGATCACATGACAAACGATTTTCACCATCTTACTACCATTTGTCCATCAACCAAACAAACCATTTTGACTGCTAATGGCGAAATTGCTCCTGTTACTCATGAGGGATCAAAATCCTTGTCTACATCCCTTACCCTTGATAGTGTGCTTGTTGTTCCATCTCTTTTCTCTAACCTTTTATCTGTAAGCCAAATTACTCGTACATTGAATTGTATTGTCACTTTCTGGCCTACTTATTGTTTATTCCAGGACATTGCAACACGGAGGGTTCTTGGCTATGGTGTTCAAAGAGGAAAGTTGTACTATCTTGATTTAAAAGCGGTAAAAACTCATTTGGTGGAGCAAGTAAATAGTACTAAAAGAATTCAAGCCACTAAGGATAAGGTGTGGTTATGGCATTGACGCCTTGGCCATTTATCTTTCCATTATCTCCGCAAATTGAAACCAGATTTATTTATTCATGATAGTGAGTATGAATTCAAGTGTGACATTTGTGAAATGGCCAAAAGTCATTGCATCTCTTATTTACCTAGTTATAATAAGAGCATTATACCTTTTATGACTATTCACTCAGATGTGTGGGGGCCTGCTCGAATCTCAAGTTTCTCTGGTGGACGCTACATTGTGACATTTATTGATGAATGTACTCGCATGACATGGTTATCTCTTCTTCAAAACAAGGGAGATGTTTACTCTGTTTTTAAGGAATTCTATTATATGGTGGCGTCACAGTATAAGTGTAACATTCAAGTTTTCCAATCTGATAATGGCGGGGAATACATCAATTCTGAACTTAAAATTTTTTGTCGAGAACATGGAATTCGTCACCAAACTTCATGTGTTGGTACCCCGCAACAGAATGGACTTGCTAAGCGAAAGAATCGACAACTCTTAGAAGTTGTTAGAGCATCATTGTTTGGTATGAATGTACCTCGTATTTTCTGGGGTGCGGCTGTTCGATCTGCAACATATCTTATTAATCGTACACCATCACGTGTCATTAATTTCCAAACTCCTTATCAGAAACTTCAAGAATTTGTACCAGCACCAACTCTGCCGAATCTTGAACCTCAAGTCTTTGGTTGCACTGCCTTTGTTCATCTTCAATCTGCTGGAAAACTAGATCCTCGTGCTATTCGATGTGTGTTTGTTGGATATACCGATTTACAAAAAGGATATCGGTGTTATGATCCTGAAACTAAACGTATGTATGTCACTCGAGATGTAACATTCCATGAAGTCGTACCATATTTCAACGATCCCAAGTGCTCTCTTCAGGGGGAGATACTATCAAAATATACCAATGAAAAGTGCACTCAGGATGCTGATATTCTTGTTGGTTCACAAGCATGTGAAAATATATGTGATGAAATTATTTCAAATAACATGCTTGACCATTTGAGACAAGAAGAAGGAAATGTTCAACCAGTAGTTGAACTTGATCATGAAACAGCGAATTGAAGAAGTTGAATCTGATAATGAAACAGAGCAAATTGTTATTGAACCACCTTGTCCTGAATCTGGCTATCTGAATCAAGATAGTACAACTTCCCAATCATCACTAAATGCCACAGAACCTCCAAATGGGCCACCTCAGGTATGTCCATCTACCTTAACATATGAATCAACTCCTTTAAATATTGAACCAAAGTATCCACATAGAATAAATAGAGGAGTACCAAAACGACAATATGAACCTGATTTTAATGCGAAGACCAGATACCCAATAAACAACTATATTTCCTCCCATCGTTTGTCGGAATCACATGGATCCAAAATGGAGGAAAGCCATGAATGATGAAATGGAAGCTTTATAAAAGAATTCCACATGGGATCTTGTGTCAATACCTGAGGGAAAGAAAACTGTTGGATGCAAGTGGATATTTACTATTAAGCTCAATTCTGATGGAAGCATTGATCGTTACAAAGCCAGACTTGTTGCAAAGGGATATACACAAAAGTATGGAATTGATTATGGAGATACATTTGCTCCCGTAGCAAAAATAAATACCATTCAAATTCTTATCTCTATAGCAGCAAATCGAGATTGGCCCTTACGACAGTTTGATGTGAAAAATGTATTCCTTAATGGAACTTTAGAAGAAGAAGTATACACGGATCCTCCTCCAGGAATGAACTGTGTTGGTAAATCTTGCAAGTTGAATAAAGCTTTATATGGGTTAAAGCAATCTCCTCGAGCATGGTTTGGAAGATTCTCGAATTTTATGAAACAGATTGGGTACAAGCAAAGTGATGTGGATCACACTCTTTTTATCAAACAAAACCAAGAAAAAATTACTGCTCTTATTGTTTATGTGGATGATATGGTTGTCACAGGAAATGATTATAATGAGATTGCTAAACTTCAAAGACAATTGGCAACAGAATTTGAGCTTAAAGATCTCGGAGACCTGAAATACTTCTTAGGCATTGAAGTGGCAAGGTCAACTCAAGGTATTTCTCTTTGTCAATGAAAATACGTATTAGATTTGTTAGCTGAAATGGGTATGCTTAATTGTAAACCAGTTGAAACATCTATTGAAATGAACCATAAATTAGCAATTCAACCCGATCAAGTACCAACAAGTAAAGAAAGATATCAAAGATTAGTTGGGAGGTTGATTTACTTGTCACATACAAGACCCGATATTGCGTATGCAGTAAGTGTAGTAAGTCAGTTCATGCATGCACCAAGTGAAGATCATATGGAAGCCGCTTATCGTATCTTGCGGTATTTGAAATCATCTCCTGGAAAATGTTTATTCTTCGCTAAAACTGGAAGTCAAGAGATTAATGGGTATACATATGCAGATTGGATTGGAGATCATACTGATCGAAAGTCCACCTCGGGTTACTTTACATTTGTTGGAAAAAACTTGGTGACTTGGTGAAGTAAGAAACAAAAGGTGGTAGCTAGATCAAGTGCAGAGGCAGAGTTTCGAGGAATGGCTCATGGTGTATGTGAGCTTTTATGGATCCAACGTATTTTACAAGATCTTGGCACATGTCAGACAAAGCCTATGATGTTATATTGTGACAAAAAGCATCCATTGCTATTGCAACTAACCCGGTTTAACATGATAGAACTAAACATGTAGAGGTTGATCGACACTCCATTAAAGATCATATTGACAAAGGTACAATTAGTCTCCCTTTTGTCGCTTCAAAGGATCAATTGGCAGATGTTCTAACAAAAGTTGTTTCCACAAAAGATTTTCGCAACTCACTCGGCAAGTTGGGTATGCTTGACATATACGCCTCAACTTGAGGGGGGGTATTGGCATGGGTTATTTGTATATATTTGGAAAGTAAATATTAGGCTTTAATCAAGCATAATATTAGTAATTAGGGTTTTTTCTTGTACCCTATATATAGTTTTTTGTACTCTTCTCCTTAGAGATCTATGTATGAAAATATCAATTCCAATTGAATTCTTCCGTATTCTAATTGTCTACATCTCCTTCGTTTCTCGCCCGTTTTCATCGTGCTTTAGCTCGTTGGAAAGCTCTCGAGACGTACTTTCTCCCCATCCCATCCATTGATCTGATCCATCCAAGTCCCAGAAGTTAAGAGGTGAGTAAGAATTCTGAATTTATGGGTTTCATTGATTTCAAATTTCAATCCATGATCCTTAATTCAAATTTCTTTTTCCCCTTTTTGATTGTTGAAATTTCTAGCTAAGGAAACCACATAGGATGATGCATGTTTACCTTGACCTAAAACCCGAGTTGAACGAAAAACCCGAGCTTGTGAATTGCCAAAATTGTGGGGATGTTTTGGAGGGTGTTTTTCTTGTGATTAAAATTGTGTTTCTTTACTTCGGGGAAAAAAAATCCATAACCCAGAACCTAAGTCAATCATACCCGATGAGCGGACTTTGATTGGATCCAACCAAAACCCACCCGATATGCCTCATAAATACCAAGAACCGAAAACTCAAACCCGAGACCCTGTAGACAGCCATTTTCGTCCGGTAATATTTAAATTTTACAAATTTTACATGTTTCAAATAAAAAATAATAATTTTGGTTTGAAAATTTGGTGTTTTAAATAATATGTTTAATCAATTTGGATTTTTAAATTAAATTGTTAAAATTTTCATTTTAAAATATTGTTTAGAAATAAAATAATTTGAAAAATAATTTTTAAATTAGGATTCGTTTTATTCTGGAAAGAGTTAGTAGGAGAATAATTTTAGGTCATCATATAAAATAAAATATTTATTTGGACAAATTTTGGAAAGAATAAAAGATTTTATTTTATTTTGATTTTCATTAAATAGATTTTCCTTATTTATTTTTCCATTGGCTATAAATAGAGCTCTTCTACAACCCTAAAACACACACAATAACATTCACAAGAGCCTCATTCTCTCTCCCTTCTACAACCCCAAAAAGACACACAATATTCACAAGAGCAAAAACCTTGAAGTTTTCTCTACATCTCTCCTTTTCACGGCTATAACCTTTCTCCTCTTGAAATCTCTCCACACGCAAAACATTCATAAGAACCTCCCTCCCTTTATCATTTTTTACTCTCCTTATCATCTTCTTGATTCACTCGTTGGAACTTGGGGCTACACATTTATAAGGTTCTATCGAACCAAGGTAAAATCCTTTTCCATTAAAAATGTAGTCATTCATATGTTGTTGTTTTGTTTTATTTGATTTCGTGATTTTTATAAACTGATTTAGATTTTTTTGAAATTTTTATTTGCAAATAGACTTAAATATGAACTCATAGAAAAAGAATCAACTGATTTGGATTTCTGGTTAAAAAGTTATGATTTTTGAGAGTTTAATGTTCAAACCGATTCACTGTTTCGGAATTTTTACACACCTTGTCATTACGTGATTTTTAAGTTCTGATTCCTTGAAAATAAAGATTTATGGTTATTTTTATATGAAACTAGACTTGTAAATAAATATTTAGGAACAAGAACCACCCCGTTTTGATAAGTATTAAAAAAGATATGATTTTTTAAAGTTTGTGTAAATTTTGCAGAAATTTATGTAGCAAAACCGTGGCTGAAACTTTTTGACATGAAAATCTGATTTTTTCTTACAAAGTATATGTTCTTTTCGATATTATAAGTTAATCTTGGATGAACCTAGAATATTTAGAAGAAAGAATCGAGTAAAAATACATTTTTGTTATAAAGTTATGAATTTCTAAAGTTGAGGTGTTATATTTGGGATAATTATGCTAATTTTATTTGTTTGTCATATTTGTGAATTTGATTGCCATATTTTATGTTTTCTATTTATTGTCTTCAAATTAAGGTAAATCTTGAATTGATTTGGTAATATTATATTGATGTATATTGGATTTTCCAAAAAAGAAAAAAGTTTGAATTTATTAGGATACTAATTTTCCAACTTCCTAAAAAGACATAATTTGATTAAATTACCAAATTTTTGAATATAAAAAATGGAATTAATTAGGATACTAATTTTCCAAAGCATAAAAATTAACAATGAAATTTTAAATATAGAAATTAGAATTTATTAGGGTTTTAATTTACCAAACTTTCTAAAAAAACAAAACATTTAAATCTAAACCTTAAAGAAAAATTAAATTTATTCGGGTATTAATTTTCCGATTAAGAAAAATTAAAAGATTTAACAAACAAAAGTTTTTCTTTTAAAACTTAGGGGCCAAAAGTAAAACTTACCTTAAACCTAATATTGCGCTAAATTATCTTTTTAATATTAAAGATAAAAATATATAATCTAAATAACCTTTTTTTTTTAAAAACCAAAATAAAAAAACATTTTTGAAAACTCCGACGACGGAATATAGGGGCGTTGGAATACCATGCTCCTAAACATTCTTGAGATAATGAATTTTTTCTTGGAATACTGAGTTAAAATTCCCGACAATATTTTTCCAATGGCTTTACACCACTCATACTTATTTAATCATGCCTTATTACTAAAGTATTGATTAATAAAACATGAGACGTTTAAAAAAAACAATTTTTTTTTGTTTAATAGATAAAGGCTTTCTTCAATAATACACCAAATAAAATAAAAAAACAACAATCGTTTTAAAATGAACATAATAGGGTGCTAATACCTTCTCTATGTGTGAATAAACTCCCGAACCCATTATCAAAAGTTAGTAGACCATCCTTAGTTAATGAATATGTGACTAATCACACCTAATTTAGAAAACCAATTATTAGTGGCGACTCCCCTTTTATTTTCCGCGTCGCTGATACGTAGCGACAGACCTTTTCCCTTGTCATGGCCCAGAGCTTCCCCAGCTTCCCCGGGCTGTTTTGACGTCTTACTTAATTAGCAATGATTCGTTTGTCATTTGGTAATTTAATATTTTTAGATGTGTATTTTAAATGTAGTTTTTTACCCCGAGCAACCGTTGATGTGTCCAACAAGCGGCGAAGCCCTACAAACTTGAGAGGTGAGTTTAAAATGGGCTTAGGTGATTTGTGGGTTCGACTTGCTTGATGATTTAGTTGGATCAACGTTAAGGAATATAGTTGTTTAGTAGGATAAATGATATCGAGAGTAATTTGGTTAAAGGAATGTGCCATAAGTGGGCTCTCGCCTTTGGTTGTGTTATAATATGTTTATTAGTATTATTAATATCTCTTTATTATAGTTTTATAGCTTATGACTTTAGGGCTTTCTTAGGTCTTATGGGCCCATGTAGTTGTGTATATATATCTCACTTATGTGAATAATACATTTAACTTTTCTCTCAAATCCTATATACTTTTCTGATAATTACATGGTATCAGAGCATTAGGGTTTGTTGGGACTGTTTGAGTTTATCTCCTAATTAGGGTTAGGGTTTCACGTTAGGTCATCATTTTTTTGAGTGGCCATTTGTCGACACCACCCTTCACGTAGGAGCGCCGCCACCGTCTGGTTCCATTCGCCGCCGTCGTTCGCCAAAATTAGCCGCGCGTGGGCCTCACACGCGAGTCAAAGCTCCGCCTCCGTTTTCACCCGCCGGCGCGTGGGGGCGCGTGAGGAATTTTTTCCGCCTTCTCTTTTCTGGGTTTTGTGCGCCTCGTGATTTCCGGCCTTTCTGAGGTACTTTGGGGTGCAAATAGTTCTCGGTTGCGAAGAAAAGCCCGTTTTTCACCGCTGTCCAGTTTTTCCCTTCACTGTCCAGATCTGTTTTTTTTGGGTTTGATTTCGTAGTTTCTTCATTGATTTGAGATATATGGCTGAAAAAGTTGAGAAACGAACCATGGCTATGTCCGATGTGATTCCTATAATGTCAAGGATCACCGATCGGAAGTTGAACGGGTCAAATTATCACAATTGGCGTAAAACTATACTGCAATATTTGCGGAGCGTAGACATGGATAATCATATGACTGATAATCCACCGAAAGGAGTCTTAGAGAAGAGTTGGCTATGAGATGATGCTCGTTTGATTTTGCAAATCAAGAATTCGATAGAACACGACGTTGTTGATTTAGTCAGTCATTGTGACTATGTGAAGGAATTAGTTGAATATTTGGATTTTCTTTATTCCGGAAAAGGGCAAATCAATAGAATGTATGAGGTTTGTAAAATGTTTTATCGCTCCGTTCAGGAAGAAGATCAGCCTCTAACAACTTTCTTTATGGAATTTAAGAAATATATTATGAGTTGAACACGTTATTGCCTTTCAGTACAGACATAAAAGTTCAACAAACTCAACGCGAGCAAATGGCTATCATGTGTTTTCTGTCTGGTATTTTACCAAAGTTCGAGATGGCTAAATCTTAGATCCTTTCTAGTAATGAGGTCACATCTTTACAGGAAACATTCAGTAGAGTTCTTCGTACTGAATCCTCACATTCGCCACTCGTCCCGCCAGCTCTGAATAATGCACTAATCAGTCGGGGTAATGATCATTCTGGTGCTATAAGGGTGCGATCAAGTAATTCAGGCCAACAATCTAGTGGTAATTCTGGACAACCATTTGGTGCTCGCAAGCAAGACTTCAGTGACATGGTGTGTCGATATTGTCGAAAGGTTGGCCATTTAAAACGTGATTGTTGGAAATTGATAAATAAAAACCAGAAGCCTCCAATGCTCATCATTGCTTCCGCTTACATCCGATAATTCTATCGAGATTTCTGTAGATGAGTTTGCTAAATTTCGCGATAGCACAGGAATCATTAAAGGCTTCATCTCCTCATGTTACAGCCCTTGCTGAGTCAGGTAATCCAACTCAATGTCTTCTTTCCTCATCTTCAAAGTGGGTCATTGACTCTGGTGCTACCGATCATATGACAGGTAATCCAAATTTAATATCTAATCTTGAGTTATCCACTTCTTCCCACAGTGTCACCATAGCCGATGGATCCACATCATCTGTTGTGGGCTCTGGCACAGTTAATCTCACCCCTATACTTCCTTTGCAATCTGTTTTGAATTTACCTCAGTTCGCTTATAATCTTATTTCTGTGAGCAAACTTACTCGTGATCTAAATTGCTATATCTCATTCTATCCTGATTATTGTTTGTTTCAGGATCTTATGACGAAGAAGACTATTGGTAGAGGTCGGTATCCTGGAGGTCTTTACGTTTTTGATCGTCCATTACCACAACCTTGTTGCTTGTGTTGGAGCCCCATCCCCACTTGATGAGCATTGTCGCTTGGGTCATCCATCTTTGTCTTTTTTGAAGAAACTTTGTCCTCATTTTAGTAGTTTGTCGTCTTTACATTGCGAGTCTTGTCAATTTGCTAAGCTACATCGTCTTCCTTTGCGTCCTCGAGTCAATAAGCGAGCTAATGCTCCATTTGAGTTAGTTCATTCTGATGTTTGGGGTCCTTGCCTATTGAATCCAAGTCTGGTTTTAAGTATTTTGTCTCTTTTGTTGATGATTACTCTCGTGTGACATGGTTATATTTAATGAAAAGTTGTTCTGAATTGTTTTCTCATTTACGTACTTTTCATGCTGAAATCATGACACAATTCAATGGTTCTCTTAAAATTTTAAGAAGTGATAACGCAAAAGAATATTTCTCTGATGCATTTCAATCTTACTTGGGTCATCATGGCATTCTTCATGAATCTTCTTGTGTTGATACACCCGCTCAAAATGGGGTGGCAGAAAGAAAAAATAGACATCTACTTGAAACTGCAAGAGCCTTATTATTCCAAATGCATGTATCCAAATCTTTTTGGGCATATGCTATTTCCACGACTTGCTTCTTAATCAATCGCATGCCTTCTTCTGTCCTTCATGGAGAAATACCATATAAGGTTTTGTTTCCTGGCAAGACATTGTTTCCTATCGAGCCAAAGATTTTCGGTTGTACATGCTATGTTCGGGATGTTCGTCCAACTCTAACAAAATTAGATCCCAAATCTTTTAGGTGCATTTTTCTAGGTTATTCGCGGTACAAAAAGGCTATCGTTGTTTTTGCCCCTCTTTAAATCGCTATCTTGTTTCCTCTGATGTCCACTTTGTTGAGACCCTTCCTTTTTCATCCCCACCTCACCCACCAACTCCACGTGAGGTTGATGATGATTTGCTCATGTACACTATTGTTCCTCGTTTTACTCATGTTTACTCTCGCCGACAAAAGACTCCGGGATACATGTCTTGTCCAGCGGCATCTTCGTCTTTAGATCCTGTTTCGACCGATGATCTTCCTATTGCACTTCGCAAAGGTACGCGTCAATGTACTTATCCTATTGCTTCTCTTGTTTCTTATGCTCATTTATCTTCTCGTACTCGTTCATTTCGTCGCTTCTCTTAATTCTATCTCACTTCCTCAAACCTTACATGCCGCTTTATCTCATTCTGGTTGGCGTCTTTGCCATGGTGGAGGAGATGACCGCCTTACATGATAATGGTACATGGGATTTAGTTTCTCTTCCGCCTGGTAAGAAAACAATTGGTTGTAAGTGGGTCTATGCCGTTAAGGTAAAACCCGATGGTTACGTGGCTCGACTAAAAACACGTTTGGTTGCCAAAGGCTATGCTCGGACATATGGGGTTGATTATTCCGATACTTTTTCCCCGTTGCTAAGTTAACATCGATTCGTTTGTTCATCTCCTTGGCGACCACACATCATTGACATTTACATCAACTTGACATAAAAAATGCGTTTCTTCATGGTGATCTTCACGAAGAAGTTTATATGGCGCAACCAGCAGGTTTGTTGCTCGGGGGAGAATACAAAGGTTTGTCGACTTCGCAAATCATTATATGGACTAAAACAAAGTCCACGAGCATAGTTTGGAAAATTTGGTCACGTTTTGGGAAACTTTGGAATGAAAAAGAGTGCATTTGATCATTCTGTCTTCTACAAACGATCCGAGAGTGGAATCATCTTATTAGTTGTTTATGTAGATGATATTGTTATTCCCGGCGGTGATGCATCGGGAATCATGTCACTTAAAACCTTTCTTCACAGTCAGTTTCGTACGAAGGATTTAGGGACGTTAAAATACTTCTTAGGCGTGGAGGTTATTAGAAGTAAGAAAGGAATTCTTCTATCACAAAGGAAGTATGTGCTCGATTTACTTTCTGAGACGGGAAAATTAGGGGCTAAACCATGTAGTTCTCCAATGATGCCTAATATTCAACTTACAAAGGATGGTGAGTTATTTAAGGATCCGGAGAGATACAGGAGATTAGTTGGTAAATTAAACTATTTGATTGTGACTCGACCTGATATTGCGTATTCCGTCAGTGTTGTGAGTCAATACATGTCTTCACCGACTATTGATCATTGGGCAGCAGTAGAACAAATTTTGTGTTATTTAAAATCTTCTCCCGGACGTGGGATTCTATACAATGATCATGGTCATACTAGAGTTGAGTGCTTTATGGATGTTGATTGGGCAGGATCCAAAGATGATCGTCGATCAACTTCGGGATATTGTGTGTTTGTTGGAGGAAATCCTGGTATCTTGGAAGAGTAAAAAGCGGAATGTAGTTTCTCGTTCGAGTCTTGAATCCGAATATAGAGCAATGGCACAACTGTGTGTGAAGTCATGTGGATACATCGGTTGTTATCCGAGTTTGGGTTTAGTATTACGGTTCCAACTAAATTGTGGTGTGACAATCAAGCAGTAATGCACATTGCGTCTAATCCCGTATTTCATGAGAGAACAAAACACATTGAAGTTGATTGTCATTTTATTCGAGAAAAGATTCAACAAGGTTTAGTATCCACCGAATATGTGAAGACCGGAGAACAGTTGGGAGATATCTTCACGAAGGCTCTCAACGGCTCACGTATCGATTACCTTTGCAACAAGCTGGGCATGCTAAATATATATTCTCCAGCTTGAGGGGGAGTGTTATAATATGTTTATTAGTATTATTAATATCTCTTTATTATAGTTTTATAGCTTATGACTTTAGGGCTTTCTTAGGTCCTATGTGCCCATATAGTTGTGTATATATATCTCACTTATGTGAATAATACATTTAACTTTTCTCTCAAATCCTATATACTTTTATGATAATTACAGGTTGGAAATCGGACATTGGGAGTGAGAGTGTGAACTTTGAAGTTTAGCCGGCTAAGGTAGTTTGGGATCGGTAAATGGGAGATTGTGACTGTTGGAGTAAGTTTAAGGGAAGATGACGGTAAGTGTTGGTTCGAGATTGATACTTCTGAGGGGAAGGAAAAGAAGGGGATAGCCCTAGTATGCGTTAGGCATTCTCCTAGTCAATTCACTACCTAGTTTATGATACTTGTTGGAATAAGAAACCGAGGTGTTATGATACGCGGTGACTTGAAAAACTTATAGCGATGAGATTCGCTACTTAGTGTTACCAAAGGGGCATAGTACTGACGTTGTGATAAGCAGTGACTTGAAAAATTTATAGCGATGAGATTCGCTACTTAGTGCTACCAAAGAAACGTAGTACTGGCGTTGTGATATGCGGTGTGATAATGAAAGTACAGTGACTGTGGTGTTGTGATACGCGGTGTGACAATGAAAGTACGGTGACTGTGGCGTTGTGAAATGCGATGGGTGATAATAAAAGTATGGTGACTATGCCGTTGTTATACACGATGTGTGAATGAAAGTACAATGATCGTGGCGTTGTGATACACGGAAATGTGGTAAATTACGTAATCGATTGTGACATGGTAGTTAAGGCCGACTTTAGCTATGTTGATCATATTTACTTCCTTGTATGTTAAGTTCTGAATTGTGAATGGTCATTTAGCCTCATTGTATACATGCTTGGTGTTGTGGATGATTGCATTGTTGGCAGGAGTAACACGTTAGGATTGTTGGACACTATTTTCGATAAGGTCTTCGGTCCATAGACTCACTTGATTCCATTTTATTCTCACTAGCTTTATGCTAATATTGCTACTACTTTCTTTTCCAGGTATGTCTCGTTGTAGAGGTCGGGTAGAGGACGTGGTGTCGCTTGACCAATCATGCGATGGCTATGAGACATGGATGGATATTTTTGTCGTTGTAAATTTGTGTAGTTTTGTGTGCTGAGCTCAAAAGAGTGTTAGTTTTTGTTTTAAACTTGATGTTGATGTTGTTTTAAAGTTTACTTAAATTAGGAAATGCGCATTTCCCGTTTTTTCTCTGATGTGAACAATGTAAAACAGGTTTTGGTTAGTTCAAAGTACAAATGGAACCACATAAATTTTCCGTAAAATTGTTGTCTTCCGCTGCGTAAAGTTTAAGTGTTTTAAAAAGAGCCTGGTCGTCAGATCAAATTTTCTATAATAACACTTTTTAACCTTCACTGTTTTAATGAAAAATAAACATTTATTAACGAATATATCAAATCAATAACTAACATAAAAAACAATAATGAGGTGCATCATTTTACAATACAAGAGAACAAAATCAATGAAAACAAATTCATTAATTTAATAAAAGTGAAAAGTGATATTTAAAAAAATAAATTTTTTACTATTTTTAAAATCAAGGTAGAAAAAGTGCTAACCTAGAATTTTTCTAATAAAAAACTAAATCGTTAGCAAACAGATCAGGAGAATCATTTTGCATATTACTTAATTAACAAGTTGAAGATTAAAAATTCCTTTTCTTATCAATAAAGATAACAACACAGTTAAAGTAGAAATCAAAAAACAAAAAAAAAAACCATCATGAAATCCACCAAAAATAAGGAGACTTTACACAGGCACGTATGGACAAGTTTTAAATTTTAGAATTTACTTCACTACATCTACCTACCACCACCGCATATCTCAAATATTCCACCTTTTTTTACTGGGGAAACACTATATGTTGAAATTATTTGATCAATTAATTTAAAAAAAATAAAAGGAAAGAGAATTGGTAATTGGTATTCTCATTCAAGATTTTACATCATGATAAAATGCATAAACAAAATCCAAAAATAATGAAGGAAATTGAGTTCTATAATAGATACCTACAGTAAAACTATATGGTACACTAAAATTAGACAAATAGTTGAACTGTTAGAAATCATACAAAGAAAAATACGAAATTTGAAGACATTAGAAATGCAAGGTTTCAGCAATAGTGCTTGTTTAACTTAGTCTAGATAATAAGAAACAGAAGAAGAAGTTTGGAAACTCAACATGATTTTTGATGCTCAAATGTCAGCTGCTTCTTCCAATAGGGAATGTCTTTCAAGTATCCCAATAGTTTGCTCCATCGCACTGCAAATGCAAAACAAATACAGTGTGTGAATTCTATAAGAAAACTATACAAAATATTTGTAGGAACCAGTTTTTTTAACCATCAAACCAATTTCTGATTTTTCCTCCACAACTTCTGAATTACAAGACATAGTCATTAGAGTAATTTTCATCTCATATGTTTTCCGTGATATATATACGACTTGCATGGAAGAATTTTGGCTTGATTGGAAGCGTACCTTCCAGCTCTGAGTATCTTAAATTTCCCCTGCTTGGTGAGATCAATAATCGTTGAACCTGCTCGACCAGCAGGAAGCACGCCACCATCATAGACATATGCACAGTGTTGCCACAGGTTTTCAAAATCATTAACACAGACACTGCTTGGTTGCCCACTTAAATTGGCACTTGTAAGGGCTAGTGCAGTCTCCGCTCTACGGGAAATAAGCCGAATGAAGTTACAGTCTGGTACACGGACTCCTATACTGTCGAATCCAGGGTTCAAGGACTTTTCAAGAATACTTGACTCACCTGCAAAACATCTAAATGTAAAAACTCAGATTTCATTAAGGTTAGAAAACACTTCAAATATTAATGAATGCAATCAATCTTGAATATAAAGATCATGTGTTCATTTGAAGTAGAAACCATTAAATAAAGATATAAAAAATTAAAAAGTTAGATCCCTGAGAAAATTCCCACCACGGAATACTCTGTAGTCTGCACTATTTCCACAATAAAACTGTTAAGTTGACGTCACAATACATCGAGTTCGTAAAAGGGCATTTGAAATTGAATCCCCAAGAAAAAGGTGTTAGACTACAACATCAAAAGGGAAAAATGAATAGCAAGAACCAGCTGGCTGCCTTTAATCTTTATTTAACCAAGAGAAGAACCCTAGTCAACTCTTTCCAAAATGTTTTTTTTAATCTAATGATGTATGATCTTAGATTAGATAAAAAGAATCAAATATTCAAAAGACGATCTTAACATGAAATTATAAAAAATAATTACAGAACCAACTTAATTTCCATTTATTTTCAATACAATAATTTCTTTTAAAAAAAAAAACTGCACTTGAAGGTTAATTGTTTAAAATTACAAACACATTCTCTCAATATAAAGAAACATATTTTTGAATACAAACCTCTTTTTAGTACAACAGTAACAGGTCCAGGAAGGAGAGAATCAAGCAAACCAACAGGCAAATGGTCTGTAACAGCAAAACGTGTTATGTCCCAGACATCACCAACACAAATGGCTAAAGGACTTGTAAGTTTACGTCCTTTAATCTCATAAATTCTATTAACTGCTTCCAAAGAACTGCAAAATCAACCCCCACAGAAAACACAAATAAGTAAATATTCAACAAGAATGAGGAGACAGATATAGAGTAAATGCTTAAAAACGTCCAAGAGAAGGAAAGAAAACCACACAAACGGATGCATGAGCTGAGTTGTAGATGTTAAATTTTAGAAGTAGATGCAAAATAGACTTATTATTCAGCTTTAAAATGATAACTTTATCCATATAATTCCATAAACAGTAAAATGACTCTCTTATAGGTATAAATAATCAATAACCATTTCGTAGGGGGAAAAAAGCAAACTGAGAGATAGAAGCAACCAAATGGGGAAAAATTAAATTTGAATTTATTCTCCTCTAGAAACAGTCAACTATCTTACACAAAAGTCATGGCTAAAAACATTAATATTGAAATTGAAGATCAAATTTTTACAAAACGTCTATAAAAAACATTAAAAAAGAGAGAACTTGGTGAAGAATCCCATTAACAGGAAAGACGTACCAAGCATCACAAGCAAATCCATAGAGAGTATCAGTGGGAACAGCAATAACCTTTCCAGCTTTAAGAGCTTCAGTAGCCTCTTGGGCAAAAGATTCAATGGCAGGTTGAAGATTGCTTTGCAAATTATTACTGCAGTTTTCCAAACTCCAAGCCATTTTAGGAAAACTCAAACTCAATCTTGACCTTTTGTTTTGATGAAGGAAAGCCACGAACCCAGAATTGGGAATACCTAAATTGTCATATTTTTCTTAGTTCAATCAATCCTTCAAAAAATGTAGAGAGAGAAATAAAAAGAAGCTGATTTGCAAACCTGGGTAAGAAGAGGGGACGAACCTCTCTATGAGTCTCGTCGGAAGTGAAAGTGTTTTCATCGTGGTTTGTAGAGACTGTTATCAACCAAAAGAGATAAACCTTGACACTTTCAAAAAGAGGGAGTGATAAGCCTGGTCTTTTTACCAAAAAAAAAAAAAGAAACAGTTTAGTTTGTGAAATTCAAAATGTATCAGCATAGTTTCCAACCCTTAAACTTAATCTAGTACGGCAAGATGGTTTAACAAGTTATGTTATTAAGGGAAAGTTTACAATCGAAGCAAAATATGATCTTAGAAAATGATAAGAATATGATAAGAGTGACTAAAACAAAGTTCTATTCATTTAAGCATGCTTTAGTTGTAAAAAGGGTTAAAAAGTCTTGAAAATATATAAATGATCCTAAAATACTTAGAAGATAAGATTCTAACAAGACAAAGCTATAATGAGATGAACAAAACACAAGTTCAAAACATGTATATCTAATAAGGATGCACAAAACAGGCAAGGGCCGACTCCGAGTCCAACGTATAATACAGGACAGCATCAATATCATAATATAATAACAGTCAAACCGAGAGCGAAATGACACCATTAAGAGATGATTAGAAAAAGAACATATGATCATACTCCGAAGGTTGTAAAATCAAAACATAACAAAAGCAAACAGAATAAATTAAAGTGTCTTTAATCTAAACTGTGAATAGAAATTCAGTAAAACGACACATTCATAAACACACTCTCTCAAAGCATCAAATGGACAAGAAACAATCAGATTCATTCAAGTAAGTTGACAAACACAGGAAAAATCAAACATCAGAAATATAAAAACAAGAGTTTCCATCTAAACAAAATCAGTCCGCAATAACAAGATGAAATAACAGAGGCAGAAGGAAGTAAAAGAGATTAAGGGTGAGAGTTGAGCTGATGAAAGAAAGTCGGTGGAGGTTTGAGAGGAGAAATAAATCTCCGAATACACAGTTCCGGTGAAATCCGTTGCCCAATGAAACTCGATGTCTACACTAGTCTAAATGACTTTGGACTTGAACCTATACACTTTTTAACCAAGCAAACGTGACATTTAAAGTAAAACCAAAAGAAAACACTCAAGCTCAAATCTACTCATCTTTTTGATCGTATTTGTAAAACCTAAAATGATTTTAAACAATTGAAAACAAGCCTAACTTAAACAATAACTAAAATCAAACAACTCAACATTTTGAAATCCCAGCACCAAACAAACAATCATCCAAATTTTACAACTCTATTGTGAAAACCCAACAACAAACAAACCAAAACTCAAAGTTTCAGCAAACGAGGAGGGAGGTAACCTCGGATTTCATTATTCATTTTTAAAGCCCCGCCCAACAAAAATTAACTTGTATAGAAAACAAATGTTAAGATCAAATCAGCCCATATTCATAAGTCATGAGATTAAACTGAAAATCGATGGGTGATATCGAAACTAAATAACACCCTATACGAAAGCAAATTCACTCTAAACTTCACATCAAGACAGAAAATAGGCAAATTAGAAGTAGAAATCAGTGAAGGGAATGTTAAATATTAGTAACACGAAGACGAGACAGACCTCGAACTCACGTTCAATCTGCTGCAAGCTTCCTTCTTTCTCTGAAATTGAACTTGTACTAGCTCCAAACTTGACCAAAATACCAGCGTACGAGTATTCCTCAACCTTCGGATGATAAAACCCGACCGTAATCAGTGTTTCTCGAACAAATGGAATAGTGGGTTTGACTCGAAAGTTCGAAAGCTTGATAGATGTAGCAAGAGGAGCTCGAAACAAAGCTGCTAATGGCAATTTTGCAGAAAACAAGGGCTGCTTCGAGTTTTTGGTGGTTATGGGGTTCAGTTGCCGGCGAGATATTTTAAAATTTCCTTGTTTGCTTTTGAACTGCTAGCTGAGGGTTCTAGGTTCTACGTTTAGTTTTTGACTTTTAATTTTTGAAAAACATAATTATTAAAAAAAACTATTTGTTTTTTTTTCGTATTTTTTTTCCAATTAAAAAAAAACTTTTTAAATAATGTTGATTTTAAGTTTGTTTTTATTTATTTATTGAAACAACAAAAAAGGGGAAAAATTAAAGAGTTATGAAACAGTTATGTTTATCAAAAACTAAAAATATAATATGAATTGTTTATCAAACCGGACTTAAATTATCAAATTTAACACGTGTAGAAATAAAAAACGTGGGTATGTATATATAATTAAACCTTTCTTATCACTTCCTTAAATTGATATAATATCTCAAATAATTTTAAACCTATCTTCCGTTATTTATTTTCAATAACAAATTCTATTGTTTCAAAATTGACATTAACTGCCAACATAAACATAATTCAGCTGGTTTGACATTTGCTATCTTCGTCGAAGGTTCGAGTCTCACCTCCCCCAAGTTAATGTAATATATATCTATATCTATACTACCTCTAAAAGGGGTTTAAGGGGAGAAACTTTTGATTTCCCCTTTTGCCCCTATTGAATATATATATTTTATTTATTCTTTATTTTAATATGTTTTAAATTAGTTTAATTATTAATTATTAAATTGAATATAATAAATTAAATTTTTAATTTTAATTTCATTTTTATTGATAAACACAATTGGGTTTAATGATCAAGTTGAGATGCATGATTCCATGAACTACACTTTTTTATTATTACTAAACTTAATATAAAAAAATTTAATTTTGACAAAAAAAAAAACAAAATTTAATTTTAAAATTTAATTCTATTTTTATTGATAAACACAATTGAATTTAATGATCACATAGGAAGGATGCATGAACTACACTTTCTCTTTCATAAATTGAATATAACAAAATTTAATTATATTTTTATTGATAAACACAATTGAGTTTAATGATCACATGGAGGGATGCATGAACTACACTTTTTGAGTATATATATGGAGAAGAAAAATCAAAATGGGAAACTATTAGATATCGGAGAAATGGGTTTCAATGAAGTCATTCTCTTGAATGCTAAGTGAAGAAGGCCAAGTGAGATCAAGAAAGTGTAAGGAAGTCAAGATTTAAAGAGGGGTGTGCAATTTGATGGATTGATGGCATGAAGACTTTTGATCGCGTGTGCTTACAATAATTTTTTTTTTTAGTTTAGTAGTCTATATGTTATGTATAGTGAGAAAAGAATGTCAGATTTTTATCCATTGTTATTCTTACTTTACTTTTGAGAGATAGATTATTAGTCTTTTACTTTTATAGGAATGAAAGATTAACTTATGAAAACGATATTTTTTGTTTAATTTAATTTATCATTTCCTTATGTTTTTAAAAACCAATTCATCTTAATTGTATTATATTTAATACAAAAGTGAAGAAAAAAAACAACAACTATTTTAATAAAATGAATATCATACAAAAATATAAACAAATAACATACAATTAATATAATAATTTAAATCATCTTAAAAATATATATTAACTTAAAATCAATCAAATTTAGATTAATTCATGAATATATCTAAGGTTGATAATCAAGATTAAACAACTTGATTATTTTAAACTTCATTAAATTATTGAAAAACCCTATAATTTAGATGTGTAGATTGAAAAAAGAAACACTAAATAATAAATAAGAAAAAATATAAGTTAATTTCATCCATTTATAAATCTAAAATAGTTATTTGATATCATTATATCTTCAATTAATTAACTAATTTATTTTAAGTTTTAAATAGAATTGAAGTTTAATTAAAATAAAACAATGTAATTATTACTGATTTAGAATATATAATTTAATGATAAAAATAAATTTAAACTAAGTACTACACATCTAAAAAAAAATTGACTTTAGAGAGAGAAAAACATTTGTTTTCCCTTTATGCCTCTTCCATTTTTATTGTCTTCTATTCAATTTTTAATAAATTGGAATTAGAGATACAAATTCATTAATGATATTCGTTATTTTTAATTATATTGATGTTTCGTATTATTAAATATTGTATGGTTGGTCATTTAATAACTTATTAGAGATATAAATTCATCACACTAAAAAAAAAAAGATATAAATTCATCAATGAGATTCATTATTTTTAATTGACGTTTGTATTATTTTTTATGATTTATAATTAATAATCTATTATTTATATTATAATTTTAGATATTAAGATTACTTAAAGAAAATTGATCAAATCTATTAGCGTATATAATTTTAATTATTAAATGTAAGCCACGTGCAAACACGTATTTATTTACTAGTAAAAAAAAAAAAATTGACCTTAACCCCAAAATTTTAGAAATATGAGAACATTAACCCGACCCGGATTTATATGAAAAAAAAGGAAAAAAGAAAATGAGACCCTAAGATTATACTAAACCCTAAAATACCCAAGCTCTCGAATTCCACTTCCAGGATAATCTCTCTATCGGCGACTTCTTTCTTCTCCGTCTCGTTCATCATTTGCTTGTTCAGGTAAATCCTTTCGTTCTAATTCCGTACAGATTTCTTCAATTTTCTTCCCACACTGCATTCAAGTGGATTTGTCTTCTTTATTCATTCGCTTGCAGTGGAAAAAATACACTCTTTATTAGATCTCACTGGCTTTTCCTCATTCCTGGAAGAGATTTTCAACATTTTCCGTTAATGCCATTCGTCATCCTGTTCTGAATTTAAGGTAAAAAAAGACATATTTGATTGTTTGTTTTGAGTTTCATGTTTAATCATACTGCTTTAGCTTATTATTCTTTTTTTTTTTTGGCAGATTTTGTAATCTTACTGAAATGACATCTGAGAGTGGTAGAAGTTTTGCTAGGAGAGACAGTTTGCGAGAAATTGAATCAAAAGTTCGAGTTTGGTGGGAAGAGAATGATGTTTTCAGAGCTGAAGCAGGGGAAAGACCTCCTAAAGAGGGCGAGAAATTCTATGGAAATTTCCCTTTTCCTTATATGAATGGATTCTTGCATCTTGGCCATGCTTTCTCGCTTTCCAAGTTGGAGTTTGCTGCTGCTTTTCATAGGTTGAGAGGTGCTAATGTTCTATTACCGTTCGCTTTCCATTGCACGGGTATGCCTATCAAGGCCTCCGCCGATAAACTTGCTAGGGAAATTCAGCAGTTTGGTAATCCGCCTGTCTTTCCAAGTGAAATGGAAGAGCAAGTAGATTTGAAAGAGGAAGTTGAGGATTCGAGTGAAAGTAATCCTACGTTACCTGACAAATTCAAGAGCAAGAAATCTAAGGCAGCTTCTAAGTCAGGTGGGCAGGTATATCAGTGGGAGATAATGCGCAGTTTCGGTCTTTCTGACAGTGAGATTGCCAAGTTTCAGAATCCTTATGACTGGTTGACATTCTTTCCTCCTTACGCTGTGGAGGACCTTAAGGCTTTTGGTTTAGGTTGTGATTGGAGACGTTCCTTTATCACTACTGATATGAATCCGTTTTTTGATTCATTTGTACGATGGCAAATGAGGAAGTTGAAATCCATGGGGAAGGTTGTGAAGGATGTTAGATATACCATATATTCCCCATTAGATGGCCAGCCCTGTGCCGATCATGATAGGGCAAGTGGTGAAGGCGTTCAACCACAAGATTACACTCTTATTAAGATGGAGGTTGTGCCGCCTTTCCCTCCTAAAATGGGAGTGTTGGATGGTAGAAAAGTGTATTTGGCTGCTGCAACATTGAGACCTGAGACAATGTACGGTCAAACGAATGCTTGGGTACTACCTGAGGGTAAATATGGGGCATTTGAAATCAACGATACCGATGTTTTTATTATTACTGAGCGAGCAGCCCTTAACCTAGCCTATCAGAAATTTTCTAGAATACCTGAAAAACCCACTTGCTTGGTTCAGTTGACTGGTTATGATTTGATTGGCCTCCCGTTGAAGTCCCCTCTTTCCTTCAATGAGATCATTTATGCACTTCCCATGCTTACAATTCTAACAGACAAGGGAACAGGAATTGTGACCAGTGTACCTAGTGACGCTCCTGATGATTATATGGCTATGCATGATTTAAAATTAAAACCAGCTCTTAGGGCCAAGTATAACGTAAAGGATGAATGGGTTTTACCCTTTGATATCGTGCCTATCATTGATATTCCAGATTTTGGAGACAGAGCTGCTGAAAAAGTTTGCTTGGATTTGAAAATCAAAAGCCAGAATGAGAAGGAGAAGCTTGCTGAAGCCAAGAGGTTGACATATTTGAAAGGATTCACTGATGGAACAATGATTGTTGGTGATTTTGCTGGGAGGAAAGTGCAGGATGCAAAGCCTTTGATTAGGAGCAAGCTAATTGAAACTGGCCAAGCTATTATGTATAGTGAACCTGAGAAGCGAGTTGTTTCTAGATCTGGAGATGAGTGCATTGTGGCTCTTACCGATCAATGGTACATCACATATGGGGAATCAGAATGGAAGAAGTTGACTGAAGAGTGCTTGGCCAACATGAATCTGTATTCTGATGAGACGAAGCATGGATTTGAGCACACGTTGGGCTGGCTCAACCAGTGGGCATGCTCAAGGAGTTTTGGGCTTGGAACACGTATCCCTTGGGATGAACAATTTCTAGTTGAGTCATTATCTGATTCAACTATTTACATGGCTTATTACACAGTTGCTCACTATTTTCATAATGGGAACATGTATGGGTCAGATAATTCTGCATTAAAACCTGAGCAGATGACTGATGAAGTGTGGGACTTCATCTTTTGTGGTGGCGTAGAACCAAGATCGACTGACATCTCATCTTCAATTCTTAATAAGATGAAACAGGAGTTTGAGTACTGGTATCCATTTGATCTTAGGGTTTCTGGAAAAGATCTTATCCAGAACCACTTGACATTCTGCATGTACAATCATACTGCAATTATGGCGAGGCACCATTGGCCACGTGGGTTCAGATGTAATGGGCACATCATGCTTAATTCTGAGAAGATGTCCAAGTCGACTGGGAATTTTAGAACTCTGCGTCAGGCAATTGAGGAGTTTTCTGCCGATGCCACACGATTCTCATTGGCTGATGCTGGTGATGGGGTTGATGATGCAAATTTTGTATTTGAAACTGCAAATGCTGCAATATTACGTTTGACAAAAGAAATTGCGTGGATGGAGGATATTTTAAAGGCTGATTCCTCTTCATTCCTTAGAATTGGCCCTCCATCAACCTATGCTGACCGTGTCTTTGAAAATGAAATCAATATTGCTGTGAGAATGACTGAGCAACATTATAAAGATTACATGTTCAGGGAAGCTCTGAAGACTGGATTTTATGATCTCCAAGCTGCTAGGGACGAGTACAGGTTTTCTTGTGGCGCCGGGGGCATGAACCGTGATTTGGTTTTCCGTTTTATGGATGTCCAAACACGACTTCTCACTCCAATCTGTCCACACTATGCCGAATATATTTGGAGGGAGCTATTGAAGAAGGAAGGGTTCATTATCAAAGCTGGCTGGCCATTGGCTGATTCACCTGACTTAACTCTTAAGAGTGCAAATAAATATTTGCAAGACTCAATTGTTTTGATGAGGAAGTTGCTTCAAAAGCAAATTTCAGGATCCAAAAAGGCCAACAAGAAGGGTGCTGCTCCTGCTACATTGGTGATTGAGGACAAGAAACTGATTGGCTTGATATATGTGAATGAGGTGTTTGATGGATGGAAAGCAGAATGTTTGAGGATTCTCCAAAGTAAATTTGATGCGGAGAAGCGTACGTTTGCACCAGACAGTGAAATATTGCAAGCTCTACAGAATAGTTCTGTTGGGCAGGCTACAAATTTTAAACAAACACAAAAGCTTTGTATGCCTTTCTTGAGATTTAAAAAGGATGAGGCTGCTGCAATTGGGGGCCAGGCCTTAGATTTGAAGCTTTCATTTGGAGAGATTGAGGTACTGCGTGAGAACTTGGATTTGATTAAGAGACAAATCGGTCTTGAAGAGGTGGAGGTTTTGTCGGCATCTGACCCGGCCGCTCTTGCAAAAGCTGGTGCTCTTGTTACACTGCTGAATCAGAATCCTCCATCCCCAGGAAATCCTACTGCTATTTTCTCGACACACTGAACAAAATCGTGAGATGCATTTTTGGTGACTGGTGAATTTTTTTTTTTTTTTTATTTCTGGCAATGTATCCTTGGTTGTTTTTATTGGAATGATTATTTTGTTTCAGACTCTACATTTGCATTTTATAATTTTATTTGAACTTTCCTGTTCTGTTAGGCAAGCAATTGTTCTAGAAGTCAACTTTACCTTACATATCCATAACAACACTTATTCAGTGGAAATTTTATTCAAACGAGTCTCTCTTTAAGCTTCATACATCTCATTCCTTGATCATCATAGGAAATGATACATATCTGATTCAAAACTCTTCTATAACAATAGGATCAGAATTTTGTGGGATAATGGGGTGAGAGCAATTCTTTGGAACGTTTGGCTTGAACGTAATAGAAGAATTTTTGTAGGCAAAAGTAAATCTTGGCTTGAGGTGTGGGAGGGTGTGCGTTCTTCATGCCTCCTTGTGGAGTGCTAATTGTAAATGTTTTTGTAATTACCCCCCCTCTATTATTGCTTCCAATTGGAAAGCTTTTTTGTAATTTTGTACGCCTTTTTTTTTAGGCTCTTTCATTCATCAATGAAATTGTTTGTTTCTCATCAAAAAAAAAAAAAAAAACTCTTATTACTCGACTTCAACACAAGTTTGTATTTGAAGGATTGTAGGTGATTTGCTTTGCGTTACCTTCTTGGAATTTAAGTACATAGAGACTACTGGCAGCATGGTCCTCCAAGAAACAAGTGTTTGCAATCTCTTCTTGGTGAGTTGAAGATTGTTCTTTCTTCCTTCCCAAACACTCTTTTAATTTATGATCAGGTTCTTAATAAGCAATTAAATTTATTTGGTGCATTCTGTCATTTGAGTAAGCTGTTGATTGTTTCACAAAAACTCGTCTTCCTTCAGGTTTAATTTCCTTGGGAACAAACTCGGTAGTCTCAATCCGCTATCTCGTTTGAGAGGGGATTTTAAGGACAATCAACTGTTTTCCAGTATGGCTGCTCGTCTTGTCCTTTTGTTTTACATTGTTTGGTGATAGCTTTTATTTTACTGATTTTGTGGGACTGTTTGCTTGATCATGTTTATGATCTCTCTTTGTATACAAGTTTTAGGGTTAAATGCACCAATGACTCAACCTCTGAACTATCAATTTAGTTTTTTTCACCCCTACAATTTCTATGGTCCAACTTCTGTCAAAAAAAACCAATCAAATCTAACGTACCTTATTTCTTTGGTATATAATTTATATTCAGGGGTATAGGAAAAGACATTTTTGACCCATTCAAACCATCTTCTTCCTCTTCTCTTCTTCTTCATTGCTAAACATTCCCCCGATCCAGCAATGAACCGTTCTTTTCGGTGATTAGCTTCAAACGACTTCATGACATATCTTCTGATACTTGTTAACTCAGATGAGATGGGACCGAATAGTTTATAACTTTATTATGAGCAAGATTAAGCCACAATAAGTTGGAACAAACAATGAATGGGAAGAAACAACTTATTCCCACGTCAGGACCAATTCCAATCACTTGGAATTTAAAAAAGGAAAAAAAAAAAAAAATGCTTTGAGGGCCTTGCTTTGTGGTATTTGGATGGAAAGGGATTGCAGGATTTTTGATGATATTGAGACTTGAGAGACAATGGTTTGGGATTATTATGTGTTTTTTCAGGGTTCTCAAATGGGCTTCCCTTTCGTAATTACTCTCATTTTCTTATTCATGAGAATCGAAGAACCTTTTTTTATGTATTTTTTTTGGGGTACTCTTATACCTCTTGGTTCTTGGTTAATTGAATAATGTATCAATCAGAAATTGGAATAATCTATAGCCTCTTTAATTGGATAATGGACATCCAATTCAATAATTAAACAATAACCTTTCCTCAAAATCTCTCCTATTTATCTATTTGTTTCTCCACTATCAAAATTGTCAGTATTTACTTTTTAAAAATACGTATCAAAACAACTCCAATAACAACTATTAGGGATTCAATTGCGGTAATGGGAGTTGTTGGAAAAGTAGCTCTTTTTGGGGAAAGTGAGTTGGAGTCGACTTATTCATTTTTGTGGCTGTCATTAGGCCCATCCTTACCATCTATGTTCTAAAGGAAGAGTTGCGTTGAACGATTAAAAAATATAACAAACATACCAAACTCATCTAAGTATTCAATAATCTAAGAAAAAAATATTAATTTAAAAAACATGTTAAAGCATTTTTAGCACCATGACTTTCATAAAGAAAATAACATATATGAATTGAAAGAGGTAAAAATCATACCGGGAGAACCAATAGAAGATATTGAGACTACAAAATAGTAAAAAAAATTACAAACTCAATTCACGTTGCATAAATGTAAAGAAAAAAAAAGTCACCTCAATACAACATATGAAGTGCCCAAAAATACCAATACTAAACATGAAATGTATCTCAGGTACCACATACCACCATTTATTTATAAATCATTTTATCACAACTTAAATCTATAATGAAATCGGTCGAGGCCATTACCATGGAATCTGAGAAAAGAAGCACCACCAACATTTTGATCCTTCCATAGCTAGCTTTAGGTCATATTTCTCCTTTCTGAGTATACAATGAGAAAATTCGGCAAATTACAAACCGTCACATAATTATTCAAGCCAATGACAATATTACAAGTCATTAAAATAGAGACTAATACAAGTTTGACACGCGTCTCTAAATTAAATTAAAAGACATAAAATTGGCAAATAAAAAAATGACACATATCTTTTCCATGGTCATTTGATGAAGTAAGCTAGTCTAATCAAATTACGCCACATGGCATTTGGGCCCAATTCAAACGAAGCCCATATCCACCAAATGCCCATAGAAAACTCAATAAATAGAGTAGACCATTCATTCATTTAAGGAGGTCAACAACAGAGAAGATTCAGAGAAAAGACTAAAGACTTCGACGATAGACTCGAAGACAAAAGACTAAAGAGTTCGACGATCAAAGACAAAAGGCTGAAGACTTTGAAGATCGAAGATCTAAAAAATTGAAGCCTCGAAGATCGAAGACTTCTCAAACACTACAAAAAAACTGCCAATTTGCGACCAGAATATTGCGACCAAATGGTCGTTTTTCACCTAAAATGCGACCAAAAATGCGACCAACAGAGTGGTTGCTAAAAAGCTGGTCGGATTTCAATTGTCGATCGCATGGTCACAAAAATTCGACCATCCGGTGCTAAAAATTTTGGTCGAAAAAAGTCAAACTTTTTAAAATGCGACCATATGGTCGCATTAAAAGGGACCATATGGTCGCATTTTATCTTCAATAAAGTGACCATTTGGTCACATAAAAAGTGACCAAATGGTCGTAATTTTTGTGACCAAATGGTCACTTATTGGCTCGATGAAAATACGACCCGGATGGTCGCTAAAAAGCGACCATCCGGTCGTAATTTATGTGAAAGATAAGTGACCACTTGGTCACATAAAAAAGTGACCAAATGGTCGCATTTTATGCGACCAAATGGTCACTTTTAGTCTCGATTAAAATGCGACCGGTGATGGTCGCTAAAAGTGACCATCCTGGTCGCATTTAAGATTTTTTTTAAAATTTAAATTTTAATAATTAGTTAATTAATTATTAATTAATTATTAATTATTAATTACTAATTATTTATTTAATTAATATTAAAATTTCATAAAAAAAAATTGGAATTCAAATAAAAAATATATATATCAAATATTAAAAAACGTTTTATACAATCGAAAGAATCCTAGAACTATCTGCGGAGGCAGGGGTGGGGAGGAGGCGTCGATGTAGAAAAGGCCGCCGCCTAGAGATCCAAGTACGCGGCCAAAGCGGATGCGACACGGGCGTCGACTCGTGCTTGTATGTCGGCCTCGACTCGTGCTTGTATGTCGGCCTCAATAGTAGCGACTCGAGCAACGAAGTCCTCACGCATAGCCTCCATGTCCGCGCGTGCATTCTTCGCTCACCCTGGAGAAGCGGCAGGAGCTAGTGCTCGCTCCATCGCCGAGGCCGGGCACACTCGCATAAAAGCGTCGCCCGTCCGAGCCGAGCCCAGAAGCGATCCATCAGGCCGAACCCCTCCAATGACCTCTCCAAGAACGCCTCTATACGGTCCTCCTGAGTCGGTTGCGAGTCCGGTGTGGGCAACCGCCGAGTCAAGGACTCCGTGAAACGTTCCTAAACATTTAAAATTCGGAAAATAAAATGGTTAATATATAATGTATGAAAAATTTTAAAGAAAGAATAATAATTGAAAAAAATATTAAATACCGAACTCTTTTCGCCTTATCGCCGATTTAACGCCCCGTCCTTCTTCGTGTGAAGAACTCGGTGCGACTCATCCAGGACGGGGGCGCCCGTGCTTCGCTTCCTAAAAAATCAAATAGTGAAGAATAAAACATAATAAATTAATAAGTAATTGAAAAAAAAACGAAAAAAAGAAAACGAGAAAGCGAGCGAGGAAAAAAAAAGCATACCAATCGACGATGGTGCTCGTCGTGGGTCCGCTCCCCATTGTGTGTTTTCTGGATTCTTCGCGCGGTTGGCCTTATTCTTGCTTGACACGCCTTGCCCTGAGGAGTGATCAAGCTAGCGAAGGCGCGCGTGGTCCTCCTGGGCTCATCCACACGGGGCGGTTTGCTTGCTTGCCTTCGCGGCGCCGGAACACGAGGTCCTTGAATCGATCCCTGGACGTGGATCGTCCCATAGGGGGAACAATCTACCTGTCGGTGATATCGGGATCGATAACGAAACTTGCCCTGAAAAAATTGAAATAAAAAATTGTTAAAGTAATAAATTTATTTCTATAAATTTCAAAATTAATTAATTATGAAAATAAATTATGTTTTTACCTTCCAACTGTCGTACATCCGACGTTTCTCCGTCGTCGGAATCTTCGTCCAGCGAAGGTCGCTGGGTAGAGGCATGCTCTGAAGGACCTCGCGAAACCGTTTTGAAACGGTCGTATGCGGCTGTACTCTGCAAAATCACAAAAAATTATTGTGTTATATATTAGAAACTATTAGTTAAAAAGAATAGAAAACTTTTAGGGAAATAGTAAACAAAATTACTTACGTATCCCCTTCAATCCGAAGGGTAGAGTCTGCGGCCCGAGACGGCTGCGTGCATGAAGTCGAGGGGCCAGCTGGATCCGACCCTGATGCAGACCCGGACGCATACCCTGATGCTAAGCCCGGAGGCGTGGCAAGGGAGTCCTGCGGCAGCCGTGGTGTCGAAGACTCGGTCTCAGGGACTCTATCATCGAGCGTGGCAGCAAGTCGCGTATCGTAACTGAAGAGGATGTCCAACTCCTCCGTAGTCAGCTCCGCATCAGGGGCAACGCCAGTAGGCGTTTGCGGAAACCCCTCGTCACCCGCATCGTCAGGCTCGCCTCGACCTGGGGAGGACGCGTCTGCCCGTCATAATCCTACAACCAAAATAAACTAATTTAATACTAATTACGTAAGTAAAATATTGATTAGTTTATTTAATTAATTAATTAATTAATGAAATAATGTAAATTAAACTAACATAAATTTAAGTAAATAATTTAAAATAAACTAATCAAATTAATTTGAATAAAAGTAAATTAAAATTAGATTAATTGAACTAAAAGTAATTCAATTAAACTTAAGATTAATTAAGTAAAACTAAAAAAAACTAATCATTTAATTTGAAATAAAGTAAAGTAAAATTAGATTAATTGAACTAAAATTAATTGAATTAAACTAAAATTCAATTAATTTTAGTTTCAATTAATCTAATTTTACTTTACTTTAATTCAAATTAATTGATTAGTTAATTTTAGTTTTAATTAATTAATCTTATGTTTAATTGAATTAATTTTAGTTCAATTAATCTAATTTATATTTACTTTAATTCAAATTAATTGATTAGTTATAACTAATTAATTCAATTAAACTTAAGATTAATTCAATTAAACTAAAATTAATTCAATTAAACTTAAGATTAATTAATTAAAACTAAAATTAATTCATTTTAGTTTTAATTAATTAATCTTAAGTTTAATTGAATTAATTTTAGTTCAATTAACCTAATTGTACTTTACTTTAATCAAATGTAACTAAAATTAAGTAATTAAACAATTTTTATTTAATAATTAAACTAAAATTAATTAATTAAATTAGTGTAACTCATTAATTTAAACTACTTAAGTATAATTGAAGTTAATAAACTAATCATTTAGTTTGAAATAAAGTAAAGTAAAATTAGATTAATTGAACTAAAATTAATTGAATTAAACTAAAATTCAATTAATCTTAGTTTCAATTAATCTAATTTTAATTTACTTTAATTCAAAGTAATTGATTAGTTAATTTTAGTTTTAATTAATTAATCTTAAGTTTAATTGAATTAATTTTAGTTCAATTAAGCTAATTTATATTTACTTTAATTCCAAGTAATTGATTAGTTAATTTTAGTTTTAATTAATTAATCTTAAGTTTAATTGAATTAATTTTAGTTCAATTAACCTAATTTTAATTTACTTTAATTCAAATTAATTGATTAGTTCATTTTAGTTTTAATTAATTAATCTTAAGTTTAATTGAATTAATTAATCTTAAGTTTAATTGAATTAATTTTAGTTCAATTAACCTAATTATACTTTACTTTAATCAAATGTAACTAAAATTAAGTAATTAAACAATTTTTATTTAATAATTAAACTAAACTATTTGAATTAATTACCCTACTTTAAATTAATTGATTTAATTAAAGTAATCTAAATTACATTAATTAAACTAAAATTAACTAATCAATTCTAGTGTAATTATAAATTAATTTAGTTTAATTTTATTAAATTAAAGTAAACTATCTTAAATAAACTAAATAAGTAATTAAACTAAATTAGATTAAGTAATTAAATTAATTACTACTTAAATTGAATTAAAGTAAACTAAGTTAGATTAATTAAACCATTAGATTAATTAAACTAAAATTACTTAAAGTAATAAAATTAAAGTAAACTAATTAATTAGTTAATGTAAACTAAACTAATTAAATTAAACTACATAAACTAAAACTCAACTAATTAAAGTAAACTATCTTAAAAACTAAAACTAAGTAAACTCTAAATTCATAAACTAAACTTTAATTTGTTACGAAAACTAACCTCGTGTAATCGAAACCGGGATTGGTGGTTGAGGATTTTCGGTTTAGAGGAAGAATGGGAACGGAACGGGAAGAAATAACGGGGAACGGATAGGGGAAAGAGAGAAACGAACAAAAAGAGAGGAAGAAAAAAGAGAGGCAACAAGAGGAGAAAAGAAGAAAAGAAGAGAAAGCGGAACGGGAAAAGGGAAAAAGAAACGGGGAAAGGAAAGGGAATGAAATTTAAATCAATTTTTGCGACCAACCTGGTCGCAAAAATGTAATTATGACAAGGAAATGAACCAGTCACGCGTGTGGGGAAATTGCGACCATATGGTCGCATTTACAAATATAAATGCTACCATTTGGTCGCATTTATGTAAAAGCGACCAAATGGTCGCCCAGTTGTCATTACCAAGGCCATTGTCTTGTCACGCGTCCTGGTCAACGATTGCGACCATCCTGGTCGCAATTATGAGAATCACCGCCAATAATTGCGACCATATGGTCGCATTACTTAAATTAACCGCCATAAATTTCATGAAAATTTAAAGTTATCGCTTATAATTGCGACCATATGGTCGCAATTCCAATTGTATTTTTTAAAAAATATTATTATACTTTTGCAAAAATGCGACCAGTTGGTCGCTTTTCTCCCAAAACCCTAAACCCTAAACAACCCTAAACCCTAAACCCTAAATCCTAAACCCTAAATCCTAAAATGCGACCAAATGGTCGCATTTCCTTTCTAAATTACTACCATATGGTCACCTTTTTTGTAAAATTGCGACCACCTGGTCACCTTTTTTGTAAAATTGCGACCATCTGGTCGCAAATATTAATATTTATATACTTTTTTTTATATTGGGTTACTTTCTGATATTTACATATGACGGGAACTCTTGTTTCCATGTTGTTATATTCATTGATATGTTTCTTCATGATTGTCGAGATACATTTTTGTAATTCTTGATTTGGAACTATTTGATTCTAATTAAGAGTTTTTTTTTAATACGATATAGATAATTTTATTCTTGTTTTTCAAGATAGAAAGTGCTAGAAGGGAACCAAATAGACTATTGAAGATGTACATATTTATATATAATTAATTTGCATCCACATATTCATTGGAAGCAATTCCAACCTGCGAATTCGATATAAACATGTCAAAGTTGAAATCAAGAGGAATCTTTCTTATAATAAAAAAAAAAAGTTAATTTCAATTTCATCGTATTTCGTCATCTTTTGATTTTAAGTTTGGTCTATTGCTTTATTCATAATTGTAAATGCTTTACTTGAACAAAAAAGAGTCACACGACTATATTCAACTAGAGGTTTAAGGAAAATATAATTATTCTCTCTTTGTATGGAAATTCGGATATTTTCAAGACGAGGTTAAATATTATTATTTACTCTACACAAATTTTAGAACAATCTAAAGGCGTTTAGATAGCTTATTGATCTTGAAGAGTTTTTATATTAATTGAAAGTGAATAATTTTTATTTAATTGACATTATTATTATTGTTAAGAAATGTAATCAATAAAATTAACCACATCTTGAAATTTTGGAATTATTGGTAATTTTTTCAATCATCTATTCTTATTTTTATTTTTTCTTTTCTAAAAGCTTATAATGTAATTTTATTTTATGAACAAATAAAATAAGACAAAAAATTCCACGTGCATCTCGCACGTGTTAAAAAATAGTTATTTATAAATAATTGGTCATATAAAATCATATAATTTGCGACCATCCGGTCACTTTCTAATGTGACCATATGGTAGCTTAATTCCCGGCAAAATTTTAAGCTACCACTCCCCAAAAAAGGTCACAAAATTGCGACCATATGGTCACTTTCAATTGTGACCACTTGGTAGCTTTTTTCCCTCCAAAATTACGCGCCATTTTTTGCTACCAAGACATATTTTAGTCACCAAAATTGCGACCAGGTGGTCACTTTCAATTGTGACCACTTGGTAGCTTTTTTCCCTCCAAAATTACGCGCCATTTTTTGCTACCAAGACATATTTTAGTCACCAAAATTGTGACCAGGTGGTCACTTTTAATTGTGACCATTTGGTAGCTTTTTTCCCTCCAAAATTACGCGCCATTTTTTGCTACCAAGGCATATTTTAGTCACAAAAATGCGACCAGATGGTCGTTTTTTAAGGTGACCAACTGGTCGCTTCCTTTGCGCCATAATTTCGCGCCATTTTTTATGACTACTTCTACTTTTGGTCGCAATCTGGTCGCAAAAAAAGTGACCAGATGGTCACTTAAAGTCAACCTTCAAATAAAGTGACCAACTGGTCACTTTAAAGCTACCACTTTTTTTTGGTCGCAAATTTTTGGTCGCATTTTGGCAGTTTTTTTGTAGTGAAAGACCAAAGATCGAAGACCTTGAAATCGAGAATAAAGAGTTTGACAATCGAAGACTTCAAAGACCAAAGACCTCCTTAAGATTTCCTCAAGACCGCAGATCGAAGACTCTAAACGTTGACGACCTTGAAGATTGAAGACTTTAAAAACTCTCTGAAGACAATCTTGAAGACAAATTATTGAAGACTAAATTCTCACAAGTTTTGAAGACTTTAGTGTTCAAGCTTCAACACCACAACAAATTGATTGATTCTTCACTAGCCCAAAAAATTGAAGACTCAGTCCATCAATCCGAGAAATAGACCAACCGGCCCTCGCAATTGAAGTTTATATTTTAGAGAAAGAATCATATGATCAATTTATTAGAGATTGTAACATTCAATTCATCAAATACAAACTTATATTTATTCTGCATTTAATTTCATTCCATTTGAAATTCTGTGTGAACAAATTGGCACGCCCTGTGGGACAATCTCTACCTCTCATCTCTTTCTCATCCTCAAATCGACTTCAAGTTTTTTCAAAGAATCAATGGCATTAGAAAACTCATCTTTAAAGATTGTTGTTGCTACTCCTGAAGAGAGAATGATAGAGATGGAGAAGAATATTACTTTGATGATGATAGGAGCTAAAGAAAAAGATTTGAATATTGCAATGCTCATGAATAAACTGGAAAGTCATGATCTTGCTGAATCAAGTAACATTCCACCTCAATTGCTATTCTATCTGCCCAGCAACTTCAGGAGGATCATCCCAAAATTCTATAAAAGAGCCCAATATGGAGGATCATCCCAAAATTCTCTATTGTATTCCAAGCCATATACAAAGAGAATTGATAACTTGAGAATGCCAGTCAGATATCAGCCACCAAAGTTCCAATAATTTGATGAAAAAGGCAACCCAAAGCAACATGTTGCTCATTTCGTCGAAACTTGTGAAAATGCTGGCATAAGAGAAGACCTTCTAGTCAAACAGTTGTACAAACATTGAAGGGAAATGCCTTCGATTAGTACATGGAATTAGAACCGGAATCTATAAATAACTGGGAAGAGTTTGAAAAAAAATTTCTCAATCGTTTCTATAGCACTCAATGGAACCCACCAACATGAGACAACGAAAAGATGAACCTGTTGTTGATCACATCAATCGTTAGAGAGCACTAAGTCTGGATTGCAAAGATCATCTTACTGAACCATCTGCTGTAGAAATGTGCACTCAAGGTATGCATTGGGGACTACTTTATATCTTGCAAGGTATAAAACCACATACGTTTGATGAACTAACAATTCGTGCTCATGATATGAAGCTAAATATTGCTAGACGGGGAAATAAATAACTCTTAATCCCTGATTTGAGAAAAGAAAATAAAGAAGTCAACAAGGTAGACGAGACTTCAAAAGACTTAATTGAAAAATCTATGTTTGTTAACACAACCCCAATCAAAATTTTCAAGAGGAAAAGATACGAGAAAAGAGAAGCAACACGAAAATGAGAAGCATCGTTTAAGTTTAACAGAAAAACAAGATAAAGTCTATCCTTTTCCTGATTTTGAAACTCCACAATATTTTAAAGTTAATGGTTTCTCATTCAAAAGAGTAATTAATATTAGGCAATTAAGAGGTAGAAATCGAAGTTCTACACACAACATGAAAGTTATTTAACTCATTAGCCTTCTAACTAATGGAAACATTCTTAAATATTAGAGATAGTAGTGTTTTATAGACAAACTTAAAAACTTCAAAACCAAGTGTCACTTTGAAATTGATATGATGGGAGAATTGTTGCTCACCTTGCCCATTGTTGTTGAAAAACCGTGCTTTAAAGTAGATTTAGGGTGTGTTTGGAAGTGCTTTTAGTTTGGTCAAAAGTGATTTTAAATGAGCAAAAACACTTCCTAGATACAATTTTTATGTTTGGCAACATTTTAGAAACACTTTTTGTAGAAGTCAAAAGCACTTCAAAGTGTTTTTTGAAAAAGTAGGTAATAGGTGCTTTTTGAAGTGTTATTTATTTATTTTTTAAACTTTGTATTTCTAATTTCTTTTACCCATTTTACTCTCCAACTTCTCTCTAGACATTTTCTCTCTCTAACATCTCTCTACACACTTTCTCTCTCTTACTCCTCTCTGTTAGGGGACACCAAGCCTCCATAACTCACATTGGTATGATATTGCTCACTTTGGGCTAGGGCTCACATGACTTTGCTTTTGGTTTCACCCAAAAAGCGTCACACCAATGGAGATGTTCTCTTCCCCTTATACACCCATAATCATCTCTTTCCCTAACCAATGTGGGAATTTGTTCGCACTCAACAATCATCTCCTCGAACAAATATCCACTGAGCCTCCCCTCTATCTATGCACTCTATCCAGGCTAACCTCCTTTCTCCGGAGCGCATCACCTGTCTAATAGAGCCCACCATAGATCGGGTCTCTCCGAGGCTCCTCACTTTGTTTGGCCCCCGAGGATTCCACCCACATGGTTAGGATCGGGGCATGGCTCTGATACCACTTGTTAGGGGACAACAGGCCTCCACAACTCCACATTGGTATGATATTGTCCACTTTGGGCTTCTTTTGGTTTCATTCAAAAGGCTTCATACCAATGGAGATGTTCCCTTCCCCTTATACACCCATGATCACCCCCTTCCCTAACCAATGTGAGAATTTGTTCGCACTCAACAATTGTTGGGTTGTGTAGGCAATTAAAGCCCATTATTAACTTGACCCATTAACCAAATAAGAGCCCATATAAGGTGGCCAAAGATTTTGACCAAATCTTTTTGAATTGAAGACTTTGCTCCAACGTGAGTTTTCTCAATTTACTCAAAAGGTGAGGCAGTGGCTTTATTTGATCACCACGAAATAGTTTTGCACTACATATTGTATCTTAGTGGAAGATAGTTTTTTAAGGTAATGAATTTTGGCGGCGGCCAAACTTCCTCCAAACCGAGAGTAGTGAGGTGAGACCTTTTCTCGGGCGGTATTGAGATTATTCGACGATGATAATTATTTGGGTTAATTAGTGTTTGTTCATATTGAGAGAAAATAGAGAGGGGGCAACCGTTTGAGTGTTTCTCAAAGGTTATGTATAATTGTAAGCAATTGTACACTCTTATTATTCATCTCATTGATTTAATCTTCAACTTCATAGTGGAACCTACAGAGTTTGTAGAAGACAGAACATACCAATTGAGAACATGTATAAATTTATGGTGTCGTTATTTATCTACCCTATTATTTATTTTTTGTTGCATAATATTTATCGTTCTTGAGATTAGGGAGTTAAGGGATTTAACATCCCCTTCAAATTCCCAACAACTGGTATCAGAGTGTCAGGTTTAAGGGACTTGTGGTAGAGATCTATGGATATAAAAAAGAAGATGGAAAAATTTGATGGTTCAGATTTTTCATTTTGGATGATGCAGATTGATGATTACTTTTATAGTAAAAAAATTATATTTATTGTTGGGAAAAAAGCCAGATGATATGAAGCATGAAGATTGGAACAAACAAGTATTGTCGTGGACTTTATCTATTGATGTTGTCAACTATGTGAGTTCTATAGTGAAAAATCGGAGAGTTATTGATGTTCCATCGGATCGGAGGGGTGAACCGACAACGCAGAAAGGATAGTTAGCTGCTAATCCATCAGTACAAGTGGGGGAACAGTTGGGAGAATCTAGAAGCGCTCAGATAATTGCCTCAACTGTCAGGCAGCTAACAGACTGATGAAGTTGCTCGAGGGCAATAATGCACTTTTGACTGGGTTCAGAGTCAATGTGGGTGTAGACGTTGGAGATAAAGTATCTGTTTTGACAACCGGCTTGAATGCACATATGTCAAATCATTGGTGGAAAATTCATTTCTCAAGATTCGTTGCAGGCGGATAATGGGTAAGATGGTAGACCCCACCACATAGCTGGAGTGGGAGTTGCAGGAATATCTATTCATGTCTGGTAGATAGCTCACAGCGGTGGCCTTGCATGGGCCAATTATGTTAGTGGATTCTAACAATTATATAGTTTTACAAATCGGTTTGAGTTTGTAGTGAAGCCTCAGTGTTCTAAGCAAGTGTTGAACTACTAATGCAGTGGGAGTTGACAATGCTTTATTAGCCTACAAGTAGGAGATTGTTGGGTTATGTAGGCAATTAATACCCATTATTAACCTGGTCCATTAACCAAATAATAGCCCATATAAGATGGTTAAAGATTTTGACCTATTTTTTTGAATTGAAGACTTTGCTTCAACGTTACTCAAAAGGTGAGGCAGTGGCTTTACTTGATCACCATGAAATAGTTTTACTCTATATATTGCATCTTAGTGGAAGATAGTTTTTTGAGGTCATCAATTTTGGCAGCCAAACTGAGAGTAGTGATGTGAGAGCTTCTCTCGGGCAGTATTGGGATTATTCGACGATGATAATTATTTGGGTTAATTATTGTTTGTTCATATTGAGAGAAAATATAGAGGGGGCAACTATTTGAGTGTTTCTCAAAGGTTATGTATAATTGTGAGCAATTGTACACTCTTATTATTCGTCTCATTTATGTAATCTTCAATTTCATAGTGGAACCTGCAGAGTTCGCAAAACACATGACGTACCAATTGGGAACCTGTATAAATTTATGGTGTCGTTATTTCTATGCCCTATTATTTATTTTTTGTTGCATAATATTTATTGTTCTTGGGATTAGGGAGTTTAGGGATTTAACAACCCCTTCAAATTCCCAACACTCTCTACACCCTTTCTCTCTCTAAAATTCTCTCCATGCATTTTCTCTATCTAACTTCTCTCCACACATTTTCTCTTGTTAACTTATTTTTCCACACTCTCTCTAACTTCTCCTTATACACTTTTTTCTCTAATTTATTTCTATATTTTTTTTTCTACATACATTTTCTCTAACAAGAACTCTAAACAAGATTAAAAGCACTTTTTAAATATTATTTCCAAACAATAAAGTAATATACCACTAAGCACTTTTTATCATAGTACTTGTAAGAAAATAGTTTGATCAAAAGCTCTTATTTAATAAATACTCCCAAACAAGCCCTTAATTAGTTGACATACTAAAAGAAAGAGCACATATCAAAGCCACTTTTTCTAATCATTTTACAATTTAGCAAATCTTTACAATTTAACAAACCTTTCCTTTTGCAAAATAAATAAATAAAGTATTCCAACTTCAATTATGAACATTCACTTTTCACTCATTGAAGAAAAAATACAGAATAAATAAGCGATGGAAATTAAAAAAGAAAAAAAAAACTCAATAAAAAAACCAATGAACTTGTAAGGAGAATTCTAAACCAAAACTTGATAATATTGATAGTACTAAAATAGGCGATAAGATTGCAAGGGATAAATTACAATAGACAATCAAATCATATCTATGTACTTTAAATAAAACTTTTTCTCCAAAATTATCTTTTTTCCCTGGTTGTCTCTGTGGAGAGATAGTTGATTCAATTCAACCTCTATAATGGAATGATGAGCTTTCTTCTCCTTCTAAAGACATATTTATAACACATAGCCATATTGATTGAACATGATTTGGAATATCATAAGTTTGTAACTTAAAACTAGTTATTATGTTAATAACTTAATAAGTGACATAATTGCTAAATGGTTAGAATTTGTCCATGAGCAGGTGAAGCGATTCAATTCGGCGAATTGGAATGGGGAGTGTCGTTTTCGGTGTTTGGTTTTCTAATCCATTACTATTTAAAAAGTGTGTTAAGTGGAGAAAAAGAGTGGTATACTTATTTTGGAAGTTTTAATTTGAGATATTGAATAATTAATTGAAGATGTAATACATTTGCTTAATAAAATGTAAAATGGTTTTTAAGATTGGATAAAAGATATATTAAGCATTAAACAAAATTAGAAAGCATTTGAAGGGAAATCAATTTTTTTTCCTTCAAGTCACTTTTAGATAAAGTATAGATATAGGTAGATTAAATTAAGATTAATTTAATAATTGATAGTTAATAAATAACAAATAATTAATAATTAAATTATAGTTCATAAGTAATTGATAATATAACATCATCAAAAATTTATAAAGGATATAATGATAAAAAGAATGTTAGTTTTTTTTAATAGATTATATATTTTAGATCATATAAAAACAACAAATCGATGATAATTTTTTGTATTTCTCATTTCAAATTAAAACTATAGAAAATATTAAAATTTGTATAAACTTTATGACCATTTACTAAATTTTGTAAACATTAAGTCCAAGGTTAAATTCCACAACTCGTTAGTCTCCATAATCACTAACTTTCCTTAAGATATGATTCAATCTCATTCACAAACCGAACTCCAAGGTTATTCCATACATAAAAGTCTCCATTGTAAATACGGGAGTAGTTTTATGAGTTTTTGGAAACTTTCCCTTAACCCTAAAACCGAGTTTCAGTCGAAACCCTTCCCGTTTGAAATTTACCTTTTTGGGTTTAATTATGGGTTATAAATTAGTGAATTAATGTTTATTTAAATTCAATTCGGGAAAGGGCTTAATGTTCAAAAACCCTAATTATCGATACTCATTGAAATCGGGAATATCGAATTTGCTTAAAACCAACTCGAAACACTTTTAGATTGCCTAAAAGCCGGAAAACCAAACCCGAGACACATTTTCTTTGATAGGGCCGTGGGCCTTTTGTGGGAGGGTTGTTGAGTTTTTCGTTGTTTTGATTGTTTAGTTGTTGTTTGATCGATAGTTGGTAATTTATTTATTATGTGATATAATTCAATTGTAGGTGTTTTCGAACCGCTTGTTTGATCGCTCTTCCGGACTTGGGAGCGAAGCTAACTTTCTTTAAGGTGAGAATAGTTAGGATTTAAAGTAACTATAGAAAGCAAATAAGTATAATGGTTTGTAGAATTGGGAACTAAGTCTAGAATTCGAATCTAAGATAGAGGGAAGTGAGTTAGTGCCCTTAGGATTAGAAGTTAATCCTTTAAGTGAGAACTTAGGAGTTCTCGAGGGAAGTATTGAATCTTAGGAATTACTAAGTTAGATTCGTTTCGAAGCTTAGGTTGGATCATTGGAAGTTAAAAGATCCAACTTGTACTTTAGAACGGTTAATAGAACCTCGGATTATTATTGGAAGTTTAGAATCCTGAAAGGTATAGGTTAATTGTTAAGATAGAATGTACTTGTATTAATGTAGCGGAGTTCGATTTACATATCGTTCGTTCGAGATGCTTATCTATTTTACTTTATGTCATTTACTTTATATCTTTTACTTTATGCCCCTTTACTTTATGCTTGCATCAACTACTTTAATTCCGCACTTTATTTATTTACTTTTACAAGGATATGCAAGCATATGCATATCATATTGCATCATACCATTCTCGCAACATTCATGAAAAAGAAATGAAAGTGAGAAAGAAATGAAGGGGAGAATATTGGAGCCTACGGGTAGTGTCCGCATCACCTTCAGAAAAAGAAACGAAAGTGAAAAAGAAATGAAAGTGAAAAAGAAAAGAAAGTGAAAGAGAAAAGAAGGAAGAATGATGAACCCTACGTGGAGTTCACATCACCTTCAGTGAAAAAGAAACGAAAGTGAAAAGAAATGAAAGTGAAAAAGAAAAGAAAGTGAACGAGAAAAGAAGGAAGAATGATGAACCCTATGTGGAGTTTACATCACCTTCAGAGAAAAGAAAGTATGTGAAAGAAAAGGAGTGAATGGTATCCTACGGGATTGACACATTACTTCTTCATACATAGGGAGTTGAATGGTATCCTGCAGGATTGACACATTACTTCCTCATGCATAAGGCTGAATGGGATCCTACGGGATGTTCTCATTACCCTTCATTCACGCACAAAAGGGCAATTGCGAAGTCCTACGGGATGCTCTCATGCATTCATGTTTATGATAGATGAAAGAGAGAATCGAGAACTTGTATGATGTGCAAAGTATATTTACTTTTCTTACTTATGTCATAACAATGTTGATGGATGAGTATTGACTATGATTATTAGTAATATCATCCTTAGAAAGTATAAAACGAAATTACTTAGAGTTTAGAGCACTTTAGGAGTGAATTGTGTCAGATTAATTGGACACGAATCGGAATACGAGTTTGCGGTCTATC
The DNA here is from genome assembly GCA_028015215.1 of Gynostemma pentaphyllum. Taxonomy (NCBI): domain Eukaryota; kingdom Viridiplantae; phylum Streptophyta; class Magnoliopsida; order Cucurbitales; family Cucurbitaceae; genus Gynostemma; species Gynostemma pentaphyllum. The sequence goes on along the minus strand of CM051346.1, from coordinate 13,471,094 downwards.
TTTACTTTTTATGCTTATTATTCTCACTGGGCTTAAGTTGTTAGCTCATGATATTACAAAAATTTCAGGTAATGCCCTGTAAGAGGTCGAGGGAGAGGAGGTGGTGCTGCGTGATCGAGGGATGCTGACCTCGAGATGGACTCTTTTGTTGTAAAGTTTATGTAATTATTTTTATGAATTTTTAAGACTTTGAGGATTTATATGTTGTATTTAGCTCATAAGAGCTTATGGTTATGTTTTATGGTATTAAATCTTTGAACTCCTGATTGGGACTTAAAGTTCCATGTGAATTTATTAGATTTGAAAAATTAGGATGTAAACAGGTTTTGGCTAGCCAATTTTCAAACAAAACCATGCAAAATTTTCTTAAAATAAAAGACTTCTGCTGTGTTTTTCTAAATTAAATTTATTTAAAAGTGACGGGTTGTCACAATTTGATATTAATTTTTTTTAATACATATACTAATTAACTATTAAAAATGGTTTGAGATATAAAAATATTTATATATATAATAATTAATATGAAAATCATTTTTTTTTTCAAAATTAAATTTTTTTCAACTTATCCAAAATATGAAATTGTAAATTTTATTAAATTATAAAAAAAATTATAACCAATAAAAGAAATTTCAATTATTATTCTTATTTTTTAGGCTAAATTATACAAAATACCGCCTAAAATATAGTGTCGGTTTCAATTTTGCTCCTAATCCTTTAAAAGTTTCAATTCTACCCCCAACCTTTTATTTTGTTTCAAAAATACCATTTATTGAGGAACTCAACCTTTAAAAAATATAATTCGTGTGCATTTTCAGTTAAATTTAATGAAAATTAAGAGATTAATCGTATTTTAAAAAGTTTTAATGAAAAAATAATTTTCCGAAGATATAAAGAGTGATTTTTCCAACAAAGGATATTTTTTAAACTAATTAAAAAGTTAGGGGTAGAATTGAAACTTTTAAAACGTTTAGGGAAAAATTGAAACAACCATGGTATAATCGTATTTAATATAATTTAACCTATTTTTTATAAATAAATTATTTCTCATTTAGTATTTTTTTAAAATAATATCATAATTATAAATAAAGATTAAAAAAATAGATCTTATTAAAATCATTCTTTTAAAGTTATATATAACCATGGTACAATGATTCTTGGTTGAGTCTTCCTTGAATGATAAATCTAGCACAAAACAACCAAAATCCACTCAAATTACCCAAATTTTGAGAGAGATTGAAGGAGGAAGCAAAGAAATAAAAAATGGTACAATGATTCTTGGTTGAGTCTTTTCCTTGAATGATAAATCTAGCACAAAACAACCAAAACCCACTCAAATTACCCAAATTTTGAGAGAGATTGAAGGAGGAAGCAAAGAATTGGGGGGGGGGATTGTAATTTTTATTTTATTTTATTTTTCTTTTCCAAGCCTTGTATATTTACCATTTTTCTAAAATTACTAATTTAACTAAAATATATATTTACCCTTAAACCCCTCCACCACCTAATTTTTCACCACCAAACCACTCTTCCCTTCTTCCTTGCTAAATTACCCTTGAACTCAAAATACTTGCTAACTAGTTCTCTTCCCTAAATTAACTATGGTTAATTTTGCCCTTCTTTTAAAGAAATTAGTTATGGTTAATTGCTAATCAACCAAATACACATAGCAAATAATAATAATTTTTTTCCTACTTAATAAAAATACCAAACAAAATAAACCAATATAAGGGAAAATTCTAGTTACCCTACAATAAACTCTCGGGTCCTTACAGGCCTGGCCTATAATTTATCCCATGAGTTTGAGCCAGTGGAATGTGCTTTGACTTACCATTTTAATTGACGTCCTGGCCTAGGCCTGGCTTGCTCATTAATCGTTCATATTTAAAACAAACCTCTGAACAAATGGCATCATGGCCATTTCGATTTCTATCAATCAGTTGAGCTGCGAGCAAGGATGATGAAAACAACGACCTATTTTCTTCCATATTGAGGATTCTGTCAAAGTTTGCACTTGCATTTTAGTTATTTAATAGTTTCTTTCTCATAAAAAAAACTTCGAAGAAATTTCATAAAATGTGAGATAGTCTTCTCTGGCCTCATCACTGAGCGGACCGAGATTAGGCATTGGCTTTGCTTAAAAGGGTAAGTCTAAGCCCTATCCACGGGCTTGGTTCATTGGGTAAAGTACATGTCAAGCCCGAGCCAGCCCATTGGATCAGGCCATGTCTGGACATTTTTAGTCTTTTTCAAAAGAAATTAAAAGTTCCATTTTAATTTAAATTCATTTATTAAAATTTCAAACTAAACTTTAAAAGTTACAAGATAAAAATGGATAAAAAATTAACGAAGTAAAGTAATTACTTCATTAATAAATAAAGTTTAAATATTAAAGAAACTAAATATAATATTTAAAACCTATGAAATATATACTACTATAATATTAAAATTAATATTAATAATTTTTAAATTTTTATGAGTGGGCCTTGAGTCGGGCATTGGGCTGGGTCTCATATCGGGCTTTAAAGGGGCTCTATGGATAAAGCCCACAGGCTGAGCTTGGGCTCAAAATACATGATCCATATCCAACCTGTCGATCCCGTCAAACATTGACTTATGATCTTGTGACGACCTGACACTTTTAAATAATTTAAATATAAAACACAGTGAAAGTCTTTATATTTTAAGAAAAATGGCGTGGTTATGTTTAAAAGTTGGCTAGCCAAAACCTGTTTACATCTTAAATTCTGAAATCTAAAAACACAAGGAAAATTAAGTTCCTATCAGGAGTTCAAAGAGGTTTATAATAATAAAAGTGAAATGAAAAGCTCTTAAGAGCTTATAACAAATTTACATCTCAAAGACCGAAAAAAAAAGAAGATAAGCTTAGCCCTGGTACTTTTACATGACATCTAGTCCATCTCCACATCATCATCCTCTCGATCAAGCCGTACCAGCTCTTCTCTCATGACCCGAACACTTGAAATGTTTGTAATATCATGAGCTAACAACTAAGCCCAGTGAGAATAAACAAAATAAAAAGTAAAGTTAGACCCCAAACCCGTATCCGGATTCCTGTCCAGAACATACTTACTCTTTGCTATCAATCAATTCAAAGAGTTTATATCAAGGGTTCCACTTTTACTTACCCATTCTCCCAAATAAGATTGTGGAACTACATTCCAAGTATATCTGGGTATGGTTTCGTAATGCATAGCATTTATATCTCATTTTCTTTATATACCTTATACTATATACAAGGTTTATATTCAAATGTTTAATCTCCAATTTCAAGATCTTCCAATTTATTGAGAAACTAGTTCTCTTACATATATCACTTAATAGATATACAAGGTTCTACAACCTTGTATTCTCTCATTATCAATTCAGTCTCATTTCTTTTCCTATAGCATTCGGCTATCAAAAGTTTACTTTCTGTTATTTTTAATATAATAAAGTTAAGCTCACTCGGACTTACATATTCAACAATCACAATTTGCGATTAATGACGATAATATTAGTACACGTAGTCTAATCATTATTCATTAATTTGCTAAACAAGTGTAAAGGACATATAACCTTTACATCAATAAAACTATCACATACGAATAATGTCAGGTAATGAAGTTCCCGTAGGTCAGTTCATTCACCTCATTATCTCACTCACCAAATACAGGTAATGAAGCTCCTGTAGGTCAGTTCATTCACTCTGTATCTTCGTATATGTATCATAGTAATTATGGATAATACCAGATAATGTGAACCCGCATAGTTCCATCATTATCCCATTATCCATCTCCTCCGATCATGCAAAGTCCCGCAATCCTTTAGCATTCCTCATGTACATATACGGAAATATAAAACAAATAATACCAGACAATGCAAGCACACTCAATCTATGCATTGCCTCATTATTCCTCCCAATAAACGATAATGCAATATGATATGATATGATTTATGCTTTCGAGTGTAAGTAAAGTAAATATAAACGACATTCAACATAATCGAAAGGGCATAAAGTAAAGGACATAAAGTAAAATGCATAAGGTAAATGAATCATAGATGTCCTTATGCATAAAGTAAATAAATAGGGATTTCGGAAAAACAATAAGTAGATCGAACTTCCGATACTTTCATAAAAGTAAGTTCTTATCTTAAATAAATGAACTTCACTTTCAATGATTCTAAACTCCCAAATAAAATCCAAGATTCTATTTTCATGTTCCTTTGACCATTCTATCTAAAAGTTTGGATCTTTTAACTTCCAATGATCAATATGAATAGTGTTTTGGATATTTTTAAGAAATTGGAAATGACGGTTGCGTCCTTTTATGACTTTTGACTTATAAATTGAAACCCGGAGCTCTTAAATTAATCTAAAGGTGATTAATAATTATTAATTGGCCTATTAATAATTATTAATGTCACCGGAGCGAAATTAAAGTATTAAAAAGATTAAAAATAATTTCGGGTGAAATTAACTACGAAATTCTAAATTAAAAAAATAATAATTAAACTAAATACTTAAATTGAAATAAATAGATAAATAAATAACATTAAATAAAAAAAAAAAATTCACTTCAAAATTAACGGGACGTTACAGATCTACTGGGCCGGGCAACCTGGTTTTTTTTTTTTTTAAATAAATATTTTGAAATAAAGGATAACTTGTATTATATTATAAAAAAGATTCAAAAGTTTGAAGATGTGAGGTTATGTGAAGAGAGTGTTGAGGTAGAGAGTGGAGAGAGTATTTGAGGTTTTGATAGAGATAAAAAAAATACAAATGAGAGATATGAGTATTCAATATATTCAAGTTTACGGGTAAAAATGTATTTTCTAAACAAAATGACATCATTATAAGATCAAAGAGGGTTAAATTGAGAATGGAGGTCAATAACCGTTAGGTGCTTATTTGAAGATCAACCTTCAAAAATCTTATGATATCACATCAATACTTATCATTTCTTTCAAATAATCACCCATTCCTTCTTACCATATTCTTAATATTCACGGGGAACACTGATTTTGAAATGATTTTTTTCTGCCATCAAAGATCACACCCAGGTTGTTTTTTTACTTTATTATTTAGTTTGCTATGTGGATTTGAGAGGGTGAATATAGCATTATTGTAATGTCCCGTTATTTTGAAGTGAAATTTTTATTTATTTATTTATTTTATTTCAATTTAAGTGTTTAGTTTAATTATTATTTTTGTAATTTCAATTTTAGTAGTTAATTGCGCCCGAAATTCTTTTTAATCGTTTTAATATTTTAAATTCATTTCGGTGACATTAATAATTATTAATAGACCAATTAATAATTATTAATCACCTTTAGATTTATTTAAGAGCATCTGGTTTCGTTTTATAAGTCAAAAGTCATAAAAGGACGCAACCGTCATTTCCAATTTCTTAAAATATCTAAATTCACTATTCATTTATTCTTTAAATATCACAAAATTGACAAAGTTAGACATTTTTCTTCTTCTTCTTCTTCTTCTTCTTCTTCTCTTGGCCGTAGCCTTCATCCACCATGGAAGTGGATTTTCTTTTCTTCGTTTCTCCTTCGTTTCTCGATGGATCGTCGTGTTTTCGGTTGCATTGGATTGGTAGGGACGAGGGCTACCTATCCAACCTACCTTTTCGAAGTTTCCCGTTCTCTAAGGGAAGTCCCAAAAAGTAAGTTTTCAAAAAAATTTATATGGTTTTGTTCGTTTTTGATTATAAATGAGTTTTGAAGTTGAAATCATGAATTTCTATCATGGAATTTGACGATTTTGAACCCGGATTTTCGAAAAACACTATTCACCAGAAAACACTATTCATCCGAAATTACTATTCACCCGAAAATGCACACTTGTTCTCATCTTAGTTATGAGTTGTAATATGTTGTGCAATTGGTGAATTGTAGGTGCGTTTGCTCGGTTGTTGATTCGTGGGAATTTGGAGATTTGGAGAAAATCTTATTTGGCAAAGGTGAGAATAGTTAGGATTTAAAGTAACTATAGAAAGCGAATAAGTATGAAGGTTTGTAGAATTTGAAACTAAGACTAGAATCCGAATCTAAGATTAGAGGGATGTGAGTTAGTGCCCTTAGGATTAAGAGTTAATCCTTTAAGTGAGAACTTAGAAGTTCTCGAGGAAAGCTTTGAATCTTAGAAGATTCTAAGTTAGATACGTTTCGAAGCTTAGGTTGGATCACTGGAAGTTAAAAGATCCGAACTTTTATTTAGAACGGTTAATAGAACCTCGGATTATATTGGAAGTTTAGAATCCTTGAAGGTATAGGTTAATCGTTTAAGTTATGATTATACTTTTATTAATGTAGCGGAGTTTGATTTATATATCGTTTGTCCGAAATGCTTATCTATTTTACTTTATGTCATTTACTTTATGCCCCTTTACTTTATGCTTGCATCAACTACTTTAATTCCGCACTTTATTTATTTACTTTTACAAGGATATGCAAGCATATGCATATCATATTGCATCATACCATTCTCGCACCATTCATGAAAAAGAAATGAAAGTGAGAAAGAAATGAAGGGGAGAATGTTGGAGCCTACGGGTAGTGTCCGCATCACCTTCAGAAAAAGAAATGAAAGTGAAAAAGAAATGAAAGTGAAAAAGAAAAGAAAGTGAAAGAGAAAAGAAGGAAGAATGATGAACCCTACGTGGAGTTCACATCACCTTTAGTGAAAAAAAAAACGAAAGTGAAAAAGAAATGAAAGTGAAAAGAATAGAAAGTGAATGAGAAAAGAAGGAAGATTGATGAACCCTATGCGGAGTTCACATCACCTTCAGAGAAAAGAATGAATGTGAAAGAAAAAGAGACGAATGGGATCCTACGGGATTTTCTTATTACTCTAAGTGAAAAAGAGACGAATGGGATCCTACCGGATTTGCTCATTACTCTAAATGAAAAAGGAGTGAATGGTATCCTACGGGATTGACGCATTACTTCTTCATACATAGGGAGTTGAATGGTATCCTGCAGGATGTACGCATTACTTCCTCATGCATAAGGCTGAATGGGATCCTACGGGATGTTCTCATTACCCTTCATTCACGCACAAAAGGGCAATTGCGAAGTCCTACAAGATGCTCTCATGCATTCATGTTTATGTTAGATGAATCGAGAAGTTGTATGATATGCAAAGTATATTTACTTTTCTTACTTATGTCATAACATTATTGATGGATGAGTATTGACTATGATTATTAGTAATATCATCCTTCGAAAGTATAAAACGAAATTACCTAGAGTTGGAGAACTTTAGGATTGATTGAGTCAGGTAAATTGGACACAAATCGGAATACGAGTTTGAGGTCTATTCTTACTTTTTATGCTTATTATTCTCATTGGGCTTAAATTGTTAGCTCATGATATTACAAAAATTTAAGGTAATGCCCTGGCCAGAGGTTGAGGGAGAGGAGATGGTGTTGCGTGATCGAGGGATGTTGACCTCGAGATGGACTCGTTATTGTAAAGTTTATGTAATTATTTTTGTGAATTTCAAAGACTTTGATGATGTATATGTTGTATTTAGGTCATAAGAGCTTTTGATGTGGTTTTTATGATATGAAATCTTTGAACTCCTGATTTGGGACTTAATGTTCCATGTGATTTTATTAGATTTGAAAATTAGGATGTAAACAGGTTTTGGCTAGCCAACTTTCAAACATAACCACGCCAATTTTTCTTAAAATAAAAAACTTCCGCTGTCAATTCTGATTTAAATTATTTAAAACAATGACGGGTCGTCACAATTATTTATTTGTTCATGAATGTGGTATATCATCACCATTTTAAGCTAACAATCAACAACCAACTTGGCAATCGATCTACTCAAAAGTGAAAAAGGATAGTGATATCCATCTTGGATTTGAATATCATAATCTGGTTATATCTTCATTTAAAAAAAAAGGCTTATTGTGCAGTTTAATTTTTAAATTTCGAAAAGAGAAAATAAAATTTTTATATTATTGAAAATTTAATGATATTGATCACGAGTTTAATTTGTCAAATTCAATTGGCCAATATAATGATATCATCCTGGGTTTGAAATTTCATAGTCTAAATTATATCTTCATAATACAAAAAGTCATATTGTGTTCTCAATGTGAAGTCTAATTTGTAAAATCTTTTTGTATATTACTAAGCCTCATCAACCAGTCCAAGGTCCACCCAATCCAAGTCCGGCCCGATCCGGCATGTAAATCTTTGGGCTAGATATAGATAATGTATTTGAGCCCAAGACTGGCCCACGAGCTTTATCCTTAGGGCCCTTATCAGGCCCGACCCGAGGTTCGACTTAAGGCTCGTTCAAAAATATTTTTTTTAATATCTATAAGTTATTAATATCTATAGTTATAAAACATAATGTAAATATTTTATTTTATTTTTGATATTTTAATATAAGCTTATAATTATATCATTATAAAATAAAATCTTATATAATTGTAAACTATAATATATTCAATCACTTTAGAGGAAGTTTAAGTTTAAAAAGTTAAAAATAAGTTTTAAAAAATGCAATGGAAAATTTAATTTAATATAATCAAACTAACCTATAAGAATGATTAATAAAGTTAATTTAAAACTTTAATAAACAATATATAAAAATAAAATATAAATAAAAAAATAAATAGGATAGTAAATAGTTAAATTAACTTTTTTCTTCGTCGCTTTAGAGTTAAGTTTAAGTTTAAAAGGTTAAAAATAAGGTTTTAAAATGCATTTAAAAATTTAATGGAAAATTTATTAAAATAATTAAAAACCTGAATGGACCAGGTCAAGCCCGCAAAATGAGCTCGCCTAGGCTCTGCCCGTAATTTATCCCATGAGTTTAAGCCAGTGGAATGTGCTTTGACTTACTATTTTAAGATAGGTCTGGGTCTAGGCCCGACACGCTCATAAATCGATCCCCCGTGAACAAATGGCATCATGGCCATTTTGACCTCTATCAATCAGTTCGAGCCGTGAGCGAGGATGATGAAAACAAAGATGAGCACGATCGGAAAGAGAAGGAAAAGAACAAAGGAAGGATGGCGGATGGGACCGATCTCGAGAAGAAGAAAAAGGATACAAACGACCACAAACAGGAATATCAAAACACTCTAAATGCCGCAAACCCTATTTTCTTCCATATCGAGGATTGTGACATAGTTATCACTTGAATTTGAGTTATTCGACAGTTTCTTCTCATATTTATAGATAAAAACTTTGAAGAAATTTTATAAAATGTGAGATAGTCTTGTCTGGCTTCATCACATAGCGGGCTAGGATTAGGCATGAGCTTTGCTTAAAAGGGTAATCCCAAGTCCTGCCCACGGGCTTGGTTCATTGGGTAAAGTACAGGCTGGATCCGAGCCAGGCCTAGTCTGGAGTGTTTTAGTCTTTTTCAAAAGAAATTAAAAATTCCATTTTCATTTAAAGCCATTTATTAACATTTCAAACTAAACTTTAAAAGTTATAAGATAAAAATAGATAAAAAATTAACGAAGTAAAGTAATGATTTAGTTAATAAATAAAGTTTAAATATTATAGAAACTAAATATAATATTTAAAACCTATGAAATATATACTACTATAATATTCAAATTAATATTAATAATTTTTAAATTTTTATGAGCTGGCCTTGAGTTGGGCTTTGGGACAAGTCTCAGACCGGGCTTGATGGGGGCCCTATGGTTAGAGCGCGCGCGCCAGACTTGGGCTCAAATACGTGATCCATATCTAGCCCAGCCCATCCTTTCAAACGTTGACTTATGGTCTGGCTGGGCCGGATTTGGGCTGGGCAACATGGCTTTTTTTTTTCAAAATAAATATTTGAAACTAAAGGATACCTTATAAAAAAAAAGTTTGAAGATTTGAGGTGAAGAGAGTGTTGAGGTAGAGAGTGGAGAGAGTATTGAGGTTTTGAGAGGGATAAAGAAAATACAAATGAGAGATATGAGTATTCAATATATTCAAGTTTAAAGGTAAAAATGTATTTTCAAAACAAAATGACATATCATAAGGTCAAAAAGGATCAAATTGAGAATGGAGGTCAATAACCCTCAAGTGCTTATTTCGAAGATCAACCCTTAAAAATCTTATGATATAAAATCAATACTTCTCATTTATTTCAAATAATCACTCATTTCTTCTTACCATATTCTTAATCTTAATAGGGAACACTGATTTTCGAATATTTTTGTCTGCCATCAAAGATCACACACAGGTTGTTTTTTACTTTATTATTTAGTTTGCTACGTGGATTTGAGAGGGAGAATATAACATTATTTACTTGTTCATGAATGTTGTATATCATCCCCATTTTAAGCTAACAATCAACAACCAACTTGGCAATCAATCTACTCAAAAGTGAAAAAGGGTAAAGATATTCATCTTGGATTTGAATATCATAATCGGGTTATATCTTCATTTAAAAAAAGGTTTCTTGCGTAGTCTAATTTTTAAATTTTGAAAAGAGAAGAAAAATTATATATTATTGAAAAGTTAATGATGTTGATCACGAGTTTAATTTGTCAAGTTCAATTGGCCAATATAATGATATCCATTATGGGTTTTAAAATTTCATAATCTAAATTATATCTTCATAATACAAAAAGTCATATTGTGTTCTCACTGTGAAGTCTAATTTGTAAAATTTTGTTGTATATTACTAAGCCTCATCAACTTGTCCAAGATCCGTCGGCCGACCCAAACCCAATCAAACTCCTACCCGACTCGGCCTGTAAATATCTAGGGTAGATATGGATCAAATATTTGAGCCCAAGCCTGGCTCACGAGTTTTATCCATAAGGCCCCATCAGGCCCCTGAGGCCCATTCAAAAAATATTTTTTTAAATATATATATATATATATATATAAATTATTAATATCTATAGTTATAACATATAATGTAAATATTTTATTTTTGATATTTTAATATAAGCTTATAATTATATCATTATAAAATAAAATCTTATATAATTATAAACTATAATATATTCAATCACTTTAGAGTAAGTTGAACTTTAAAAAGTTAAAAATAAGCTTTAAAAAAATCCAGTGGAAAATCTAATGGAGAATTTAATTTAATATAATCAAACTAACCTATAAGAATGATAAATAAAGTAATTTAAAACTTTAATAAAAAACTTTAATAAACAATATATAAAAATAAAATATAAATAAAAAAATAAATAGGATAGTAAATAGACGTTAAATTAACTTTTTTCTTTGTCACTTTAGAGTTAAGATTAAGTTTAAAAAGTTAATTTTTTTTTAAAATGCAATTAAAAATTTAATGGAAAATTTAATAAAATAATTAAAAACATGAACGGACCTGGTTAAGCCCGTAAAATGGGCTCGGCCTTACCCAACCCGTAATTTATCCCAGGACTTCGAGCCAGTGGAATGTGCTTTGACTTACATTTTAAGTCAGATCCAGGCCTAGGCTCGACCCGCTCATATTTAAAACAAACCCGTGAATAAATGGCATCATGGCTATTTCAACTTCTATCAATCAATTCGAGCTGCGAGCGAGGATGATGAAAACAACGACGAGCACGATCAGAAAGAGAAGTAGAAGAACAAAGGAAGGATGGAAGATTGTACCGATCCCGAATAGAAGAAAAAGGATGCAGACAACCACAAACAGGAACATAAAAATACTCCAAATGCCTCAAACCCTATTTTCTTCCATATCGAGGATTCTGTCAAAGTTAGCACTTGAATTTGAGTTATTTGACAGTTTCTTTCTCATATTTATAGATAAAAACTTCGAAGAAATTTCATAAAATGTGATATAGTATTGTCTGGTCTCATCACTGAGTGGGCGGGATTAGGCACAGGCTTTGCTTAAAAGGGAAGCCCTAGCCTTGCCGACGGACTTGGCTCATGGGTTAAAGTACAGGTTGGGTTCGAGCCAACCCATTGGATCTGGTCCAGTTTGGAGCATTTTAGTCTTTTTCTAAGGAAATTAAAATTTCCATTTTCATTAAAATCCATTTATTAAAATTTCAAACTAAACTTTAAAAGTTATAAGGTAAAAATGGATAAAAAATTAACGAAGTAAAGTAATAATTTCTTTAATAAATAAAGTTTAAATATTATAGAAACTGAATATAATATTTAAAACCTACGAAATATATACTACTATGATATTCAAATTAATATTAATAATTTTTAAATTTTTTTAAGTAAGCCATGAGTCAGGCTTTGGGCCGGGTCTCAGACCAGGCTTGATGGGGGTCCTATGGATAAAGCCCAAGGGCCGGACTTGGGCACAAATATGTGATCCATATTGAACCCAACCCATCCCGTCAAATGTTGACTTACGGTCTGGCCAGGCCAGGTTTGGGCTGGGCAACCTGTTTTTTTTTTCTAATAAATATTTGAAACTAAAGGATAACTTGTATTACCTTATAAAAAAGAATCAAAAGTTTGAAGATTTTAGGTCATGTGAAGAGAGTGTTGAGGTAGTGAGTGGAGAGAGTATTGAGGTTTTGAGAGAGATAAAAAATACAAATGAGAGATATGAGTATTCAATATATTCAAATTTAAGGGTAAAAATGTATTTTCAAACAAAATGACATCATCATAAGGTCAAGGTTAAATTGATAATGGAGATCAATAACCTTAAGTGCTTATTTTCAAATAATCACCCATTCCTTCTTACCAAGTTATTAATCTTAACGAGGAACACTGATTTTGGAATGACTTTTTTTTGTGCCATCAAAGATAACACCCAAGTTGTTTTTTACTTTATTATTTAGTTTGCTACGTGGATTTTTTAGGGAGAATACAACATTATTTACTTGTTCATGAATGTGGTATATCATCTCCATTTTAAGCTAACAATCAACAACCAACTTGGCAATCAATCTACTCAAAAGTGAAAAAGGATAGTGATATCCATCTTGGATTTGAATATCATAATCTGGTTATATCTTCATTTTAAAAAAAGGCTTATTGTGCAGTTTAATTTTTAAATTTCGAAAAGAGAAAAGAAAAATTTTATATTATTGAAAATTTAATGATATTGATCACGAGTTTAATTTGTCAAATTCAATTGGCCAACATAATGATATCCAACTTGGCTTTGAAATTTCATAGTCTAAATCATATCTTCATAATACAAAACGTCATATTGTGTTCTCATTGTGGAAGTCTAATTTGTAAAATTTTGTTGTATATTACTAAGCCTCATCAATCGGTCCAAGGTCCATGGGTGACCCAAACTCAATCCAAGTCTAACCTGAATTGGGCTAGATATGGATCACGTATTTGAGCCCAGGCCTGACTCTTGAACTTTATCCTTGGGGCCACCAGGCCCGGCCCGAGGCCTAGGTCAAGGCCTGTCAAAAAAATATGTTTTTAAATATATAATTTTTTTAATATCTATAGTTATAAAATCTAATGTAAATAATTTTTTTTTGATATTTTAATATAAGCTTATAATGAGGATAAGTTGTATTACCTTATAAAAAAATATTCAAAAGTTTGAAGATTTGAGGTTATGTGAAGAGAGTGTTGAGGTAAAGAGTGGAGAGAGTATTGAGGTTTTGAGAGACAAAAAATACAAATAAGAGAAATGAGTATTCAATATATTCAAGTTTAAGGGTAAAAATGTATTTTCTAAACAAAATGACATTATCATAAGATCAAAGAGGGTTAAATTGAGAATGGAGGTCAATAGCCGTTAAGTGCTTATTTTGAAGATCAACCTTCAAAAATCTTATGATATCACATCAATACTTTTCATTTCTTTCAAATAATCACCCATTCCGTCTTACCATATTCTTAATCTTCACGGGGAACACTGATTTTGGAATGGTTTTTTTCTGCCATCAAAGATCACACCCAGGTTGTTTTTACTTTATTATTTAGTTTGATACGTGCATTTGAGAGGGTGAATATAGCATTATTTACTTGTTCATGAATGTGTTATATTGTCCCCATTTTAAGCTAATAATCAACAACCAACTTGGCAATCAATCTACTCAAAAGTGAAAAAGGGTAGTGATATCCATCTTGGATTTGAATATCATAATCTAGTTCTATCTTCATTTAAAAAAAAAGGTTTATTCTGCATTCTAATTTTTAAATTTCGAAAAGAGAAAAGAAAAAATATATATTATTGAAAATTTAATGATATTGATCACGAGTTTAATTTGTCAAATTCAATTGGCCAATATAATGATATCCATCCTGGGTTTGAAATTTCATAGTCTAAATTATTATATCTTCATAATACAAAAAGTCATATTGTGTTTTCATTGTGAAGTCTAATTTGTAAAATTTTGTTGTATATTACTAAGCCTCATCGACCGGTCCAGGGTATGTGGACCGGCCCAAATCCAATCTAAGTTTGGTCCGACTCGGTCTGTAAATCTTTGGGCTAGATATGGATCACGTATTTAAGGCTAAGCCTGGCTCACGAGCTTTATCCTTAGGGCCCCATTCAGGCCTGACCCGAGACCCAACTCGAGGCCCGTTCAAAAAATATTTTTTTGAATACATATAAATTATTAATATTTATAGTTATGAAATATAATGTAAATATTTTATTTTATTTTTGATATTTTAATATAAGCTTATAATTATATTATTATAAAATAAAATCTTATATAATTCTAAACTATAATTTATTCAATCACTTTAGAGTAAGTTTAAGTTTAAAAAGTTAAAAATCAGTTTTAAAAAATGCAATGAAAAATTTAGTTTAATATAATCAAACTATCCTATAAGAATGATAAATAAAGTTAATTTAAAACTTTAATAAACAATATATAAAAATAAAATATAAATAAAAAATAAATAGGATAGTAAATAGTTAAATTAACTTTTTTCTTCGTCACTTTAGAGTTAAGTTTAAGTTTAAAAAGTTAAATAAGTTTTAAAAATGCAATTAAAATTTTAATGGAAAATATAATAAAATAATTAAAAACTTGAACGGACCGGGTCAAGCCCGCAAACTGGGCTCGGCCTGGCCCAACCCATAATTTATCCCATGAGTTCGAGCCAGTGGAATGTGCTTTGACTTACCATTTTGAGTCAAGTCCAGGCCTAGACCTGGCCCGCTCATTAATCGCTCATATTTAAAACAAACCCGTGAACAAATGGCATCATGGCCGTTTCGACTTCTATCAATCAGTTCGAGCCGCAAGCGAGGATGATGAAAACAACAATGTGCACGATTAGAAGGAGAAGAATGTCCCGAGCGGAAGAAAAAGTATACAGCCGGCCACAAACAGGAACATCAAAATACTCCAAATGTCACAAACCCTATGAGGATTCTGTCAGAATTAGCACTTGAATTTGAGTTATCGACAGTTTGATCTCATATTTATAGATAAAAACTTTCAAAGAAATTTCATAAAATGTGAGATAGTCTTGTCTGACCTCATCATGAAGCGGGCCGGGATTAGGCATGAGCTTTGCTTAAAAGTGTAAGCCCTGTCCACGGGCCTTGTTCATTGGGTAAAGTACAGGCCGGGCCCGAGCCAGCCCATTGGATCAAGCCCATTCTTGACCATTTTAGTCTTTTTCAAAAGAAATTAAAAACTCCATTTTAATTTAAATCCATTTATTAAAATTTCAATCTAAACTTTAAAAGTTATGAGATAAAAATGGATAAAAATTAACAAAGTAAATTAATGATTTCGTTAATAAATAAAGTTTAAATATTATAGAAACTAAATATAATATTTAAAACCTATGAAATATATACTACTATATTGTTCAAATTAATATTAATAATTTCTAAATTTTTATGAGTGGACCTCAAGTTGGGCTTTGGGTCGGGTCTCAGACCGGGCTTGATGGGGGCCTTAT
The DNA here is from genome assembly GCA_028015215.1 of Gynostemma pentaphyllum. Classification (NCBI taxonomy): domain Eukaryota; kingdom Viridiplantae; phylum Streptophyta; class Magnoliopsida; order Cucurbitales; family Cucurbitaceae; genus Gynostemma; species Gynostemma pentaphyllum. Next base: position 13,455,266 of record CM051346.1, on the reverse strand, counting down.
GGTTAAAGTCCATGGGTTGGGCTTGGGCTCAAATACGTGATCCATATCCAGCCTAGCCCATCTCTTCAAACGTTAAGTTATGGTCTAGCCGGACCAGGTTTCGGTTGGGCAACCTAGTATTTTTTTTTTCTTTTATGAATAAATATTTGAAACTAAAAGATAACTTGTATTACCTTATAAAAAAGAATCAAAAGTTTGAAGATTTTTAGGTTATGTGAAGAGAGTATTGAGGTTTTTAGAGATATAAAAAATACAAATGAGAGATATGAGTATTCAATATATTTAAGTTTAAAGGTAAAAATGTTTTTTCAAAACTAAATGACATCATCATAAGGTCAAAGAGCGTTAAATTGAAAATGGAGGTCGATAACCCTTAAGTGCCTATTTTGAAGATCAACCCTAAAAAATCTTATGATATCACATCAATACTTCTCATTTCTTTCAAATAATAACCCATTCCTTCTTACCCTATTCTTAATCTTCACGAGGAACACTGATTTTGGAATGATTTTTTTTTCTTCCATCAAAAATCATTCCCAGGTTGTTTTTTACTTTATTATTTAGTTAGATACGTGAATTTGAGAGGGAAAATATAGCATTATTTACGTGGATTTGAGAGGGAAAATATAGCATTATTTACTTGTTAAGACAAACCTCCAACCATGTTATTCAAGGCACTAAAATAATGTGATTTATCTAAAAACATCACTACCAGAATGCTTGACAAGCCTAGGACTAGTTTCTAGCTTAGAAATGTCGTTTCCACCTAAAACTGTCCTTTAAGAGGCTAAAACTCAAAATTTCCAAATTCTGTAAAATAATCAAATTTTCAGCCTTAAAGCGGCCTAAAATAACCCAAGGTCAAAATCTTAACTCTCAAGATAATCACCTAATGATTACCCACTCAAAAGGGAAAAACTAGCCTAAACTAGTGTAGTTTTGTTCTATTTTTGGGCACTAAAAGTTTATAATTTTCTAAAAATAAACTAGCAGCATAACTAACCTATTTTCACTTCCAAAGTCATGCTAAAACATCAATAGCGCTTCACAAACAACTCGGGGTTTGATTACTCAATCGCCTAGGCTAGTTTTCCCTAAACATGCATTCTTATCCACGTAACTAAAAATATTTAGGAACCTTAAAATCATACATAACATGTTATAAACACCATAAATAATTCCAAGAAAAACCACAATTCAGTGTCAAATCAAAATAAACTAAACTAGTCCTTATAAGCATGCTTATTATCCAACTTTTCACCAAAGTTCAATATAAATGCTTACACTTTACAACAACCCATGTTTCATCCAAATTCAATATCTAAATATCAACTTATTGCCCAAAATTAGATATAACATGCTTGTTAATGAAAAAGAAAGCCTAACACGAAATTATTTAACCGTTAACAAGTTCTATTCACTTTCAAGCAAAATTTCAAGATCTTGAATTCTCCTTTTTCCAAGAAGTTCCACAACCTTGAATCAGATCTTGGATGGAAACTCCTTGATTCTCCTTTAAACCTTCACCCACAGAATTACCAATGCGAATCACACCTAATACGACGGGAAATTGAGTAAAAATTAATTGAAATTAAAAAAACATAGGAGACCCGAATGGCTTTTGGCTCATAACTCTTTCTTCAGATGTTGGATTACTTTGCAACTAATCTAAATAGAAAGATAACAAAAAATCCATCAGAATGGATTACTTACTTGCGCAAATTGGAGTCCGGATGAAGAAATTATGGCGAAAATACGTCGCAAGATGATATTTAGGCTAAAATGAGAGAATTGATGATAATGGGGGATTGATTTTTGGCTAAAGGAAGAAGAAGAATAAGGTTTTAGGGCTGAATCCCGAGTTCTATTATTTACGAAAATGCTACTGAACTAAAATGGTCATAACTCACTCATCGAGACTCAGAACGATGATCCGTCAGTTGTGTTGGAATCATAATAACAAGACAATTAGCATCATCTAAAAATATTAAATTATATTTGTGGTTTTAATTTTGAGGTTTTAGGAAATTACCAAAGTACCCTTACGAGATAACGAAATATTTTTCACAAAATTCATCAATCGAACTTCATTAGTATCATTTTGAGAGAATTATAATAATTTCAAATTTTTTTATACTCTCTTACTTGGTAACGGGTTGTTACACCTGCTCACGGGCTTGGCTCATTGGGTAAAGTACAGGCCAGGCTTAGCCAGTCTATTGGAACAAGCCCAGTCTGAACCGTATTAGTCTGTTTCAAAAGAAATTAAAATTTCCATTTTTATTTAAATCCATTTATTAAAATTTCAAACTAAACTTTAAATGTTATAAGATAAAAATGGATATAAAATTAACAAAGTAAAGTAATGATTTCATTGATAAATAAAAGCTTAAATATTATAGAAACTAAATATAATATTTAAAACCTAAGAAATATAATATATTATACTACTATAATATTAAAAACTTTAAATTTTTATGATCGGTCCTCGAGTCGGGCTTTGGGCAGGGTCTCAGGCCGGGCTTGATGGGGCCCTATGGATAAAGCCCACGATTTGGGCTTGGGCTCAAATACGTGATCCATATCTAGCCCAGCCCATCCCGTCAAACATTGACTTACGGTCTGGCCGGGTTAGGTTTGGGCTGGGCAACCTGGTTTTTTTTTACAAAATAAATATTTGAAACTAAAGGATAACTTGTATTACCTTATAAAAAAGAATCAAAAGTTTGAAGATTTGAGGTTATGTGAAGAGAGTGTTGAGGTAGAGAGTGGAGAGAGTATTAAGGGTTTGAAAGAGATAAAAATCACAAATGAGAGATATGAGTATTCAATGCATTCAAGTTTAAGGGTAAAAATGTATTTTCAAAACAAAATGACATCATCATAAGGTCAAAAAGGGCTAAATTGAGAATGGATGTGAATAACCCTTAAGTGCTTATTTTCAAGATCAAACCTAAAAAATCATATGATATCACATCTAGGGGTGAGAGGCTCAGTTAGGATCGGTTTTGGGCCAAATCATCAACCGAACCATACTATTCGGTTTTTGAAAATCATAAACTGTTTGGTTCTAAAATTAAAAGAAACTGATTAAATTCGGTTCAGTCTGGTTTTATGCATTTCTGTTTCTCGATTTTATTGTTTATCATAACTATTTCAAAAGATTGGAAGCCACGTCATTGTTGCATGATGTAAGTGTAGGAGGAAGGGCGAGAGATGATTATTGTAGATCCATGGAGAATATGTAACGACGGCCATGGACAAACATTGAGATGTTGATAGATAGAAGATGGTGGAAGTAAAATGAGATTGATAGATGGTAAATATCTAAGATAGAGGGAGGTTAGGGTTTGACGTTTGAGCAAAATGATAAAGTTTGATGGCTTTTTTTTTAATTGTTGGGCCTAATATAGGATATATACGTTTTTTCATTATTTTATACATAGGCGGTTCGGTTCGATTTTATACTTTTTTAAAATTAAAAACCATGAACCGAACATAAAATATTTGGTTTCGAAAATTATGAACTGCAAAAACAAATATTATAATAAAACTGGACCAAACCGGCCTGTTTAATTTGGTTTGGTTTGGTTCTTCGGTTTTTCGATTTGTATGCACACCCCTAAACACATCAATACTTCTCATTTCTTTCGAATAATCACCCATTTCCTTCTTACCCTATTCTTAATCTTCACGGGGAACACTGATTTTGGAATGATTTTTTTTTTCGCAATCAAAGATCACACCCAAGTTGTTTTTTACTTTACTATGTAGTTTTCTACGTGGATTTGAGAGGAAGAATACAACATTTTTTACTTGTTCATGAATGTGGTATATCATCCTCATTTTAAGCTAACAATAAACAACCAACTTGGCAATCAATCTACTCAAAAGTGAAAAGGGTAGTGATATCCATCTTCGATTTGAATATCATAATCTAGTTATATCATCATTTAAAAAAAAAGGGCTTATTGGGCAGTCTAATTTTTATATTTCGAAATAAGAAAAAAAGAATTATCTATTATTGAAAATTTAATGATATCGATCATGAGTCTAATTTGTCAAATTCAACTGTTCTATATAAATATATCCATCCTGGGTTTGAAATTTCATAATCTAAATTATATCTTCATAATGCAAAAAGTCATATTGTGTTTTCATTGTGAAGTAGTTTGACTTAGCACTTGAATTTGAGTTATTCAACAGTTTCTTTCTCATATTTGTAGATAAAAACTTCGAAGAAATTTCATAAAATGTGAGATAGTCTTCCATGTTTGAAATGAATCATACACAGTGTTGTAGGATCGGTATGCCAACCCTAGAGGGGGGCGGGTGAATAGGGTTTTAGGTTAATTTAAAAAGTTTTTCGATTATAGTTTCTAATTATCAAGTTAATTAGACTTTTTAAGCTCAAATAATTAATATGAATTTTCTACTAAAATTCCCTAAACAAAGTAAACTAAATTTCAATAATACTAAGAAATATTAAATAATATTTTAATTTATAACCACCAAGATTGCTTTAATAGATTCAAGCAATAAATATGTCAAGCATCAATTTAATTCCCAATGATTGATATAAATGATCCCACATAATTAGCACATTATATATATAACAATTAATATGGGGCAGTAAGTAAAGAGGATAGGGTTAGAAAGTTGACACCAAATATATAGTCGTTCGGACAAAATCCGGCCTAGTCCACTCCCCGAGCACCTCTCGGGAATTTATTACCTTTTTCGGGAGCAAAGTATAACCCAATCCATTTGCAGGTTCAAGATCAAACCCGACTCTTTTACACGGGATCAAAGTCAAACCCAATCATTCTTTTTTCGGGATCATGAACGAACACGATCCTTTTACCGGGAGCAAGATCAAACTCAAAACCGTTCCTATTTACGGGCTAGGAAACTGACCCCAAGTGTGAATTATAATTTTTTCACACAAATACAAATCTCTCACAAGATTGAATATGAAAATCAAAGCTCACAATACAATAAGGCTTTTAATAGCCAAATAAATCACTCAAAATAATTCCCAAAATGATGTAAAAATTAGCTTGAAAGAACTTATAAATGGAGGCCAAAAAACTTATTTTTCCTTAGCAAATTTACTCATTGATTTCAGCCATTTGAAGGAGAGGAAGATGACTTCTAGCCATTGGTCCATGTGGACGTTTCTGAGAGGCTAGAAAGAAATTGATTTTTAATTATTAAAATTACAAACCATAACCAATATGGGTAGCATGGGTAATCCGGGCAGAAGAGTCGTTGAGAGACTTTAAAATTTGGTCATTATGATGAACAAATAAAGGTCAGGACACATGTGGTATTTAAGCAAAAGTCAAGGGGTAACGATGTCAATTCAGGTGCATCTAGAAACTAAAAAACATTAGAAACATGTTCGGCCGCGTGTCGATCAGCGAAAGGAGAGAGTAGGTGGCTGCGTTAGGCGTGGGACCCGTGTACGTCAGCAATGGGCAGGGGCGTGTCAGCGCTTGGATACGCTCGTGAGATTTGGTGAATCAGGAAGCGTCGGAGGCGGGCCAGGCGAGATCGAAAGGCTGTGGAAAAATCTGATTTTCTTTTTCTTTTTAAAATCATTATTATACATATAAATATATATTATATATAAGTATATATTATATATAAGTATATATTATATATAAGTATATATTTTGAATCCAATTTTCTTTTTCTAATATCTTCTCCGTTTTAGCTCAGAATTTGACGATTCAAAAACCATCATGCTCGATATTTTTCGCTCTATAAAACACAACAGTAAAATACAAAAAATAATTAGTATTAAGTGTTTATTGTCATCAAAACATAATTAAGTGAGATTAATAGGCCTAAAAAGCCAACAAGTGTAATGCCCCGATATAAGGTAATTTTTAAAACTTTTAATTTAATATTATTTTGGATAGTAATATTAAATAGTCAAAAATTTAATTAAGAATATTAAATTTGCATCCATAGGCTTCTTGGATGGCTTTTTGCATGAGGAGGACTATTGAGAAATTCTTTTGAGTTGGAGGGAATTTTAGCAAATAAGAAAAAAAAGGAAAAGTGAACTAGTGTTAGCTCATTGTGTCTGACAAAAGAAAGAAGGTAAAATCTTCTCCTCTCACTCAATTCTCTCTAGTCGTCTCCCCTAGTGGTGAATAAATTGACCACTTTTCATCAATTTTTACGTGGTAGGTGACAGATCGAAGTGTGTTTGAGTCTAGAAGAAGATTAGAGTTCGTGTGATTAGCCTTCTAATCCTTTAAGGTGAGATTTCTTTGAATCTTTAACTTTTAAAATTCTAGAAATTTATGTTCTTGATGAGTTCTTGAATTTTCTAAAAGACTCATCAAGAAATCGTTTGATTCGCAGTTTCGATCCAAATTCCCTTGCTCTTTTCCTTGACTCTCTGTAACGTCCCGTTATTTTGAAGTGAATTTTTTATTATTATTTTATTTATTTATTTTATTTTATTTTATTTTATTATATTTTATTTAATTTTATTTATTTATTTCAATTTAAGTATTAAGTTTAATTATTATTTTGTAATTTCGATTTTAGTAGTTAATTTTGCCCGAAATCCTTTATAATCGTTTTAATACTTTAAATTCGTTTCGGTGACATTAATAATTATTAATAGGCCAATTAATAATTATTAATCACCTTTAGATTTATTTAAGAGCATCGGGTTTCGATTTAGAAGTCAAAAGTCATAAAAGGACGTAACCGTCATTTCCAATTTCTTAAAATATCCAAATTACTATTCATTCATCTTTAAAAACACCTCATTGACTCAAAATTGACCACATTCCTCATCCTTTTCTCCCTCAAAACCATGGGTATGGTGATTGGGAGGGATTTCTTCGGGTTTTGCTCGTTTCTCGACGGATCGGCTTGATTTCGGTTGCATCAGAAAGCCCTCGGGTCTAGGATTCTTTTCTACCCATCGATTGAGCTTTTCTCTTGAGATCCACGGAGTTCTCGTTAAGTAAAGTTTCAAACCCTAAGCTCCAAATAGTGTTTTAATGGAGTTTTCTTTGTTTTCTTTCGATTTCTTGCCGTGAAACTCGGTGTTTGTAAATGCGGGAGTAGTTTTAAGAGTTTTTGGAAACTTTCCCATAACCCTAAAACCGAGTTTCAGTCGAAACCCTTCCCGTTTGAAATTTACCTTTTGGGATTTGAATATGGGTTATAAATTAGTGAATTAATGTTTATTGAAATTAAATTCGGGAAACCGTTTATTGTTCAAAAACCCGAATCATCGATACCCATTGAAATCGGGAACTTCGAAATTGCTTAAAACCAACTTCAAACACCTCTAAAGTACCTAAAAGCCGGAAAACCAAACCCGAGACCCACTTTTCATGGGAGGGCCGAGAGCCTCATAGTGGGGTTTATGAGGTTGTTCGTTGTTTTGAGCTTTTAGATGTTAATTGATCGATGTTTGTTTATTTATTAATTGTTAGATGTAATTAATTGTAGGTGTTTCGGATCATTGTTTGATCGTGCTTTCGGAAACTTGGAGCGAACTCTTATTTGGCTAAGGTGAGAATAATTAGGATTTAAAGTAACTATAGAAAGCGAATGAGTATGAAGGTTTGTAGAATTTGAAACTAAGATTAGAATCCGAATCTAAGATTAGAGGGATGTGAGTTAGTGCCCTTAGGATTAAGAGTTAATCCTTTAAGTGAGAACTTAGAAGTTCTCAAGGAAAGTATTGAATCTTAGAAGATTCTAAGTTAGATTCGATTCGAAATTAAGGTTGGATCATTGGAAGTTAAAAGATCCAAACTTGTATTTAGAACGATTAATAGAACCTCGGATTATATTGGAAGTTTAGAATCCTTGAAGGTATAGGTTAATCGTTTAAGTTATGATTCTACTTTTATTATTGATACCGGAGTTCGATCGACATCTCGTTCGTCCGAGATTACTATCTATTTTACTTACGTCCTTTACTTTATGTCATTACTTTATGCTCCTTTACTTTATGCATGTTTCGATTATTTTATCATTTACATTTACTTTATTTACTTTTACAAGCATATGCATAACATCTCGCATTATTGAAAAGAAAAGAAAGTGAGAAAGAAAAACGAAAGGTTAATGGTGGAATACGAGAAAAGTCCACATTACTTCCATGCATAAGTACTGGTGGATACTACGGGAAAAGTCCACGCTACTTCCATGCATAAGTATTGGTGGATATTACAAAAGAAGTCCACGCTACTTCATACATAAGGATAAGGGTGGATAGTATGTGAAAATCCACAATTACCTTCATTTCATGCATAAATGGCGAATGCGTATCCTACGGGATGTACTCATTACTTTTATGCATATAATAGATGAGAAAGAGAATCGAGATGTTATATTTAAGCAAAGTTTTATTTATTATTCTTATTTATGTCATAACAAGTAATTGGATGAGGATTGACTACGAGAGTTAGTAATAACATCCTTTTAGAGAATATAGAATGAAATTACCTAGAGTTGAAGGACTTTAGGAGTCAATTGTGTCAGATTAATTGGACACAAATAGAAATGCGAGTTTGAGGTCTATCTTTACTTTTTATTCTTATTATTCTCACTGGGCTTAAGTTGTTAGCTCATGATATTACAAACATTTTAGGTAATGTTTGGGATCGTGGAAGAGGAGTTGGTGCGCGCTTGATCGAGAAGATGATGATTTCGAGATGGACTAAGTAGTTGTAAAAATCCATGTACATGGTTTTATGAATTTTATATAATTTTGAGATTTGTACAATTGTATATAGCTCTTAAGAGCTTTTGTCTTTATGTTTATGATTATAATCATTTTGAACTCCTGGATAGGAACTTAATGTTCCTTGTGTATTTTAGATTTTGAAAATAAGATGTAAACAAGTTTTGGCCAGCAAATTTTTAAATATAACCACGCCAAATTTTCTTAAAATAAAAGACTTCCGCTGTTTTTCTCTGATTTAATTTATTTAAAAGTGACGGGTCGTCACACTCTCCCTTCACCAAAGCAAGAACCTATCAAAAATCGATCACCTCAAGCCAATAAAAAGGGCCAAATAGAGATTCTGAGGCCTCGGTTCAGCTCATGGTCAAGACAACAGCGTTGGCGCTGCTTTTCTCCCTTCAAATGGTGAGTCATTTTGTCGTTTGGTTATTCTTTTTTTAAGCCGTTGAACCTAAAAATTTTTGGTATTTTTTTCTACTGATTTAGGATGAATTTTAATAATTTTAGGATGTTGTTTCAGGTTAAACCGTTGTGAGAAAAGAGCTTGGAAAATGTGTTCTTGAGGTGAGTTAACGGTGGGGTTTTAGAGAAATATAAAGCTCGAACCGTAGATGAATCTAATTTGAATATTTTATTATGTAATTCTTGAAAGTTTCAAAGGAAATGGACACTTAGATTGTAGGTTTTGCCTTAAGGAAATAATTATTTTCGGTTAAGATTAGTTTAGGCAATTTTTGACATAAGTGCTATTTCTGAGTTTTGATTGGATTTTCATTTAGAGATTGTTAGTTCTAGAATATTTGGGAGTTTAGATTCATATTTAACCATTTTAAATCAATTTGGAACGGAAATTCAATAATTTTAAGTTTTTGACATTTTTTACTCGATTACACATAAAGTCAGTTTTTAGTGATCCGATTGATGTGAAACTTGGGCTGCTATATTTTGACCTTATATATGATATAATACTTATATTAATATGAATTTTGATGATGAGTATGCTTGTGATTGATTATATGACAGGTTGTAAGGTTCGGTCATAATTAAACGAACTTATAACCCAGGTACTAGTGTTAAGGCTACGAGCTTAACACTATGTGGATATTTCAATTATGGATGAGTCCATGTAACAACTCGACTTTTCAAAGTTTAATTTCAAATACAATAAAACAGCGGAAGGATAAAAAAAATTATTTATTGAAAATCAAAGATTAACATCATCTCAAATATTCATTTCAAACAAAATTGTAATTCCGGAATTACAAAGTTTAAATAAAAATTGTAAGAAATCAAATAGCATTGTCTTAAATAAGAAATCGAAATAAATAGAGAACCTCCAATCTCAAAGTTTAAATATCCCAAAGTAAAAAATCAGTAAGACTCAACAATATGTTCATAATAAATATGAATGACAAATGATAACCACCAATCGACATGAACCTCTCATCTTCGCCACCTCATAAACCGCCACTTCTCGATCCATTATTACCTGAGAAAAAAAAAGATAGCATTGTGAGGCTAAAGTCAGTGAGAAAACAGTCTAATTAACAGGTAAGATTTTAAATAATCTATAAACGAATCATACCGAGTCTCAAACTCTCAAACACTCTCCAATAACTTCTAAGGCACAAGTACACTTAAACTTCAAGTCTCTCTCGCTTAAATGAATAGAAAATTCTCACTAATTCCATATTCAAGACATTTAATAATTGATCACACTTGGATCATAAATCCTTCCGTTCTCATAACCGTAGTAAATATCCACACTTCTCATAATCTCATTCTCATACATGAATAGGCAACTCTAACTAGCTCCATATTCAAGGCAATACATAATAATTCCATACATAAATAGGCAACACTATCGGGTTCCATATTCAAGACTTTTCAATAAATATCCTCTTACATGGATAGACAACTCTCACTAGTTTCATATCCAAGACCATCACCTATAAACCCTCATTCACTATCTCTTATCGATTCCAGAACACTAATTATTATTAAATTAACAAACAACTAGTATTAGCATACAACACTAGAAAGGCGGTCTCTCAGGACTACTATCACTTTCTAGTACTTGGTTATAGCCTCAACTATAACTGAACATCTAGTAAATCATTCATACGAGCAACGATTACTAGCACCTGGTTATGGGCTCACCCATAACTGAATAAAACTAAGTATTAAGCTCGTAGCCTTAATACTAGTTATCACAACCTGTCAGGCCATCAATCTCAACTGTCTCAGCATCATACACATGATAATATTCATATAATATCAGTATTAATCATCAAAATACAGCAGCTCAATCAGTGTAACAATTAACTAATAAATCTGTCGAAAACGGTAAAAACTGCCGAAAACCCAAAAACTCACTTTTATGCTTTGTAAATCAATTATCTCAACTAAGAACATCTTAAACTCCCAAAAATTCCAGAATTAACATTCATATCAATCAGAAACAATTCAATCTAAAGAAAAATTCACTTTTACCAAAAATTGACTATTTTGACTCTAATTGAAAATCCAATTTCTCTCAAATTAAAATCGATATCTCCTATGGCCCAAATTCATCCAAACGTTACAGAGTTATAGTAAATAATATAATGAATCAAAATAGCTACGGTTTGAGCTTTAAATTTCTCTAAAACCTCACTGTTAGTTAAACTGTTAACTCACCTTGATTTCGCTAAAATTCAAGTTAACCAAGCTAATTTCAACCACGAACTAGACCTGAAACGATGGTTTAAAGCAATTAAAATTCATGCTAAAATAGTACCAAAAGATGCTAAAAGGATTGGGGTTCAACGGCTCGAAGATCGGGACAACCAAATGACGAAAAAAGTCGCCGTTTACAAAGGGACAGCAGCCACGACGCTGCTGCCCTTGCCGAGGCTGAACCGGGGCCTTCGGGTCTTGGTTTGGTCGTGTTTCAAGGTTTGGGGTGATCGATTTTGATGGGTTTTAAGTTTGGTGCAAGGTGGATCAAAATCGATTGGGAAAAAATCTTTAGGTCGGGGATTGGAAAGTGGCAGAGTTTGGTTTCATGGATGAGGTTCTTGAATTTAATAAATTTAGACAATAACTTAATTTTCCAGAATTTAAAGGATTAATAAATCAATTAAAAAGGCTTACCCAAAGCTAGGAATCCAATAAATCAACCTTCAATCTTCACCTTACTTCAACTATACTTCAAATTGTCCACCTACCAAGCAAAATTGATGAACAAAACATCAATATAAAAACCCTAGGGGGCGACGGCTTGGGGAATTCAAGAGGAGAAGAAATTTTAGCTTTTTGATTAAATGAAGATCCTCCAAACACTTCCAATTTCAAGATCTCACCTCGAATCGTTACCCAAACGACGAAGAATCGAACGAAATTCTCGGGGCCTTCTCCAGGGGCAGCGGTGGCGTGAGAGGGAGAGAAGATAGTCTAAAATCTGAAAATTACAAATGGGAAGTCATCTTAGGTTAAAATCCCGAGTTACAATATTTACGAAATTACCACTCGCCTTAAAACGTCAATAACTTGATCACCGGGTCTCAGAATGACAAACCGTCAGTTGCGATGGAATCTTGACATCGAGACGATCAATTTTATGTCAAAATATTAATCACATCACAAGGTTCAAATTTCGAGGTTCTCAGGAAAATACCATAATACCCTTTTTGAAAGAACACGATATCCCTTCTCCAGTTAATCGATTAAGCCTGATTAATATTATTTTTAAAAAATATTGATTTTTTAAATACCTCGTAATGGGGCGTTACAGTCCATAACCAAGTGCTAATTATTATTGCTCGTATTAATGATTCACTTGAGGTTCAGTTATATGTGCGTCTATAACTAGGTACTAGAAAGTGTGAGGAGTCTCGAGGGACCGCTTTTCTAGTGTTGCATGTTAAACTTTTATGATATGCATTTTAGTTTTAATTTAGGTATCCTGGAATGACTAAGCATATGAGATTAATTATAGCCTTGGATATGGAACCAAATAGGTTGCCTATCCATGTATGGAATTATTAAGTTATGCTTGAATATAGAACCAGTTAGAGCTGCCAATTCATATATGAGATGAGACTTGAGGTTCTTAAGTGAAAAGTGTGATTGAAAGTCATTGGAGAGTTTTGAGAGCTTGTGACTAGGTTTGATTTGTTTAGAGATTATTTAAAATTTTACCTGTTAATTAGACTGTTTTCTCTCACTGGCTTTAACCTAACAGTGCTATATTTTTTTAGGTAACAATGGGTCAAGAGGTGGCGGTAGATGAGATGGCAGAGATGAGTGGTTCATATTGTTTGACGACTCTCAGTCTTATCTTTAAGTTCTTGTCATTCTTTCGTTTTTGAGTATCTTTATTCTAACTAATGTTTATGGGATTTTCCGTGGATTTTATCTCGATTTATATCTGTTTGGATGTCTTTCAATTTCTTTTTTAAATAATACAGTTCCGGAATTGTTGTTTTTTGTTATTTCAATAGAAATTGTGATTGATATTTTGAATAAAATGTATTTATTTTGAGTCTTTCGCTGTGCAATTCGTTTGGATATATAACTCTGAAAAGTCTGATCTTTAAAGTTGGTTTCAGAGCCTCTTGGTTCTGAAGACCGTATGTTCAATATACAAAAATAATATGAAGCTCATCTTCACACTCATTGGCGACAGATATCTCAAGTATTAAGTCTCTAAAAGTCATTCCTTGCCTAAGTAGTATGTTAGATAATTGTTTTGACACTTAAAGTGTTCAATTCTCAGTATTGATACTATTTCATTGTTAACTAGTGACAATTTTGTAATATTTTATGCACGAATTTGAGTTTTTTTGCTATTTTTGCAAATAAGTTTTTTTACTCCTATTTTTATAAATATTGGACCTAATTTTGATATTTTTGCAAGAGTCCCCTTTAATTTTTTTCAATTCTATCAGAGATTTTTTGTAATTGAAATTTTGAACTATTTTGTAGGGTCAATATTGCCTAGTGTTTTAAAAAGTTGCTTAAAATCAACCCCAAAACGGAGCCTAATTTGGTAAACATGCTTTGCAGAAGATCATGCATGCATTGAGGCCCAAATTGAAAGTATAATTTCTGTCATTTTGGCTTTAGGTAGTGAGTTCAGTTTAGGTCAATTTTTCCATAATGGTGGAGATTGTAATATGGAAGCTCACTCTCTTGTTAGAGCTTCCTCTTTCTTTTATTGCCTAATTAGCATTTTTTTTTTAAAGAAAGAAATATTCCACGATATTACTAAAGGTAATTTCCTTTATTTCACTATTCTTCTATAAACAAATTCAATACCAAATTTTATTAAAATTAGATGGAGTCGAGTCCATTGTTTAATAAGAATCATTTGAACTGGACAAATAAGTAAATTTAAAAATTGAAATAGATGTCCATCGAGATTTAACTTAGTAGTAAGAAATATATTCTTACTCACTTGAGTGTGGTTCGATCCCCATACCAATCTATACTACAAAGAAATCAAATCACATCACATTTTTTCATAAGAAGAGTAAAAAAATGTACATATATTTTACAAAAAGGATACTTTCATTACCCAACACACTCACAACAGAAAGTGAGTGATATAAATCTATAGAACATTTGACTGACTCAAACTTTCATTAACTGCACTCACATTCACCACTCAACAAAAAGCATTGTAATTTGATTCAGCAGTAAAATTACCAAATCCTATGAAACTATGTTCTGTGTTCTAACTAAGTATGAAAATTACAAACTTCACTCTTCAATATATATATAGCAATAACACCACAAAATCCTGATTAAAACGAAAAAAGCCGAAACGCGTCTCGCCGGCTTATCTATCTATCTGAAGTATGAGTAACAAATTGAACTTCTGCTACTGTTTCTGTTTGTATTATCAGCTTCGGGCTGTAAATGGAAAATTTGTTCTAGGGAATTGGCCTGGCCGTGATATCATCTGTGAATTGTGATGTTGCTCCAATGAAGCTTGCCATCTTTTTCTCCACCTGATGAACTCAACTAGGATCGAAGTACCACTCATCACGACACCAAACCCGGTAAATGTCGCTAGAAGAATAGATAGAACTGCTTGGATGCAGACCTATAATCACCGAGTTAGAGATATCAGATTGAAAACAACTTTCCATTCAACTTTTTCACATTAAGCTAGATACAATTAAGTAATAGATAAAAAAAAAATTCCCTCACCACAGAGTAAAAGATATGAGCAAAGAGAACTACGAGAGCAAACTGAAATGAAGCATAGACCCAGACGAATCTTCTCTTCACTATATATATTCACAGATTTCAAAGGTTAGGTTATCGAAATTCGAAATAACATTCATAATAACTAATCATCTTTATCAAATAGAGCAACGAGTTCAAAAAACAATATACAAACAACGCCTGCAAAATAATCGACATCATCAAGTTAACTACAAATCTAACAAATCAGACAAAAACTACGGATCTTGACCACAAATTAATGATTTAGGAGTCATCTCATAGTTGGTGGTATTTGGTAATCATACATCAATACTACAATTTTTTATTACATTAGTAGCTTGCTTACCCATAGTTGATGAGGTCATGGATGAAAGAAGTCCGAGTACACAGGAAAATGGAAGGGATATCGCAATTGCGCTGCTACCCATTTTTCCTACCTGAATAACAAAAGAACATTTTCAAGAGGATGGACTATAAATTCAACAATTAAAATGCAGAATTAAACATCCTACCAGAAGTTGCTCGAGAAAACAGAAATAGGCAAGCATGCTCACGATGACGAGCACAGGAACTTCCTGCCAAACCCTGAAAGATTTGTACATTCAAATTTTAGTGAATTGCCCCTTGTACTAATGAATCTATAATAACAGACAAGACGGTTATAAATGGACAAGCTATTACAAAGATGAAAAATATAGTTATATTTCAGCCGATATCTGTAGACATCATTCTTGAACGTCAAAACTAACTTCCTAGCTCAGAAAGCAGGATATAAGAGGCCAAAAAGGTTAAAAAGCATCACACTACTAAGTCTTGATGTCGATTATAGATATTATGATCATAGAAAGAAACTTCAATAAAAAATAATAAAATCCTAGACTTATGATTGAAGTTGCAGCTAAGGAAATCGATTCCACCTTATATAACTTTCAAGTGAGCTAGTAATCATAATATGTAAATGAAATATTAATCGGGTATATCATGCTTACGCATAAACAACAATCTTCTTATTGTAAATCATTAACAGGGCTCAAGGATTCGAAAGAATGCATACAGAATCAAAAGTAAATTAAGTGAATACTGAATGCAGACACACAGAAGATAAATACTTAATCTAGTTTTAATGTTTTCCAATGGAGAAAAAAAAATCCTCACAAACCTGTATCCATTGACATCTTCCTGTAGGTTTCTGCTTGCTCCAGTATTTCGAGTCTGAATACTTTGGATCCGTAACAGAGTAACAGGTAAGTTCTGAACCTCTTCCTTGCAAATATCACACGTCTTGTTACCTTTGATACTAAACCATTTGATGGCACATTCTTTATGAGCCAGAGCAAGTTCACCTTTACAGCAACATTCCATCTTTAGAGTCTCACCTCCTTCACACAATTCAACCATACAGATTCTGCAAACAGCCTCTTCTTCGGGTATATCTTCACCAACATCGTCATCTTTCTCTGAACCATGAAATTACTATGACATGATATAGATGCTATTCCAAAAAACAAATGTTCCAAATCCATATCACATACGTAACTAACAGCTATAACACCTCTATTGGAAAAACTTGTAAAGACCTTTTTCTATCCTTTTCTATAAAATTACCATCCCATTCGATAACGATTTTGTTTTTCGTTTAATGTTTTTAAAATTTAAGCTTGTTAACCAACGATTTTCTGCCTCCTGTTCTCCAACTTCTTAAAACCTTGTTTGAAATCTTAACCAAGTTTAAAAAACAAAAACATTTTTTTTAGTTTTTAAAATTGACTTGGATATCAAAAACATTTTTGAATAGTGGATTACAGAAGAAAGAAATTGTTAGAAAACAAGTTTAATTTTTTTAAGAACATAACAAAAACTCAAAATGATTATCATAGGGCATTCAAATATGTTCTAAAAAATCTAGATAAATACTAACTAGGGATGAGCACAGGAAAAATAGAATGGAATAGAAACCATTAAAGAAATTTCAAAATAAAATGTTTTTTCCTTAAATGTAAAAAGAAAAAGCTCTTGCAAAGAAGACCTCAACAATTATTCAATCTAAAAATTTCAGTATCATAAAACAACATGAAAATGTAATTCAACAATATATGATATTCTTCCATCATATCATACCAGCTTCCTCTGTACATATATTTAACTTTGCACTCCCTCCCTTCACAAGTGGTGTTGAAGGAATTACACGGAAAAAGGAATCCATCCTCCTCAAGCTTCTCTCTTTATCATTCACAGGGACCGAAAGAGAGCGACATATTTGACGTTGAACTCCTTTTCCCTGCAAACAAAACACTAATGATGGATTATATTGCACATTTTGGAAATAGATTAAAATGTAGCACCTGCCTTAGCAGAGGAAGAAAAGTAAAGAGCTAAATAAATTCAAGGTATAGAAATCTTAATAGGTATTCCAGAATGGTAGTCAGGTACAAATTATAGAAAATTTTCAACCAAGTCGAAAGTAAAACAATAAGTAGGTACATACAGTTAGATTTGTAGTCCCGCCTCTGCTTCCTCCATGTGCAGATTCCGGATTTGAATGAATGACGGGCGTTACTGGTAGTGATGAAGTCCTCTTTATCCTAGGTGTGAATATCTTTGTAAGAGACAAGGACCTAGAGATTGAAGGCTTCTCTTGTATCCCATTTAATGGACCTTCAAGAGCAAGGTTGGTAACTTTCTCAACATCTGAAGAACTTCTATGAATGAAACCTAACTTAGGAAAGAGACTTCTTATAGATGTTTTGCCTCTGGATGAAGATGGACCAGGGGATCCCGATCCGTTAATCCTTACATCTGAGGGGCTTGGTGTCAAAAGAAAATTTACTTTCCTTGGAGTTTGGGGCATCTTTATAGCAAGAAAATCCGGAGGAGACGATTCTGGTGTCCTAGAGGGTAGGTCTAGGACAAGATCTGGTCTCTTCCATTGATGATCATGCTCACTTTCCTCAGTTATACCAGTTATGCATTCATCCTGCAAGAATAAAACAATACAAAACTAAGAAAATTCAAAAGTAGATACAAAAGACCTTGAGATGATTATAAAGATCAATTTTGAAAAAAAAAGGGGGGGAATAAAAAGAAAAAGAAGAAGAAAAAAAAATGGGGTACTTTCATGGCTTCAACTTTAGAAATAACTTAACCTTGAGCTCTTACCTTTTTTTTTTTTTTTTTAAGATAAAGCTCTTAAGCACATTTCATTAAGATAACGAAAGAACCTTAATATGAAGATGTCCGGAAATAAAATTGGAGAAAATGTTTCAAACTGATGGCTATCTACAAATTTACAAAAGTAAGTCGATGTCATCTTGCTCCACATTTCCCTAATTATAATGAAGCCATTTCTTCCAATATAATCAAACAAATCCCATATCATTCATCATTCATAAAATCAATTTCATGATTCCATAATCCATCCTAGATCAGCTGGCTAAAGGTCTAAAATTTAACATCTTCTATTACAGTTCCTTAAAAACAAATATAAAGGGTGTTAATTGGTTCAGCATTTAGAAGATGAAATAAAATAAAGAGACTGAAAAAGATTTGTTCCTGTATTAATTTAAGTGGGGTTAGAAAAACTTCAGAAAAAGCTGTTGAAAATCAAAGAATAAATAAGACTAAATAATTAATCAAAATCAACAAGAATTGTACACTTTCTGCAGTGAGAAGGAAAAAAAAAACAAAGAGAAAAGATTATACCTTTTCAACAGGAATAGAAATCATCCCTGAACCCATGTCATCAATTCCCTCAGAAACAAGCTTTTGCCCAGTTCCCATTTGATCATAATCCAAAAAACCCAGATGCTAAAATTGCTTAAAATCACAAAGAAAACTCAATTTCTTGATCAGGATAGCCAAAAAAAGTGAGAAAAAGAAGCTGAAAAGATGGTCCAAAAATGGAGAATGGAGAAGAGGGAAATGAAAACAAAGAGGAAATGGCGTGTAAAAGAAGAAGATGATGAAACATATTTATTGTAAAAGGTGGAGAGAAGGAAACATGGCCTACTGAAAGACTGACACCACTTCTGCCTTTTAGAATTAGCCTCAAAATCATGTGATTTTCAGACATAGTTTAGAGATTACTGTGGTTATTTTCTTTCCAGCATCCTCACAAATCGTGTTCAATTGTTATGAATTTTTTTTTCATACGACAAGGGTGGAGTTAAACTTCCATGCTCAAAATGAATGAACCTTTATCACAAGATACGTTTTGTGTTATACTTATATGTTGAATCTCATATTTTCTCTTTGGAAATAAAAAATTCTCATATTTCATTCGTCAATTATTAAAATAATATATTTATATATATTTATTACTGAAATGTTAATTTAAAAAAAAAAAAAATACTCAAATAGAAATTTAATAATTTATTAAATTAGGCAAATTTCATTGGGTGGCAAATTTTTATCCAATATTTATAAAAATATCAACTCAAAAAAGTATTTGCAAATATAGCAATTTTTTTCATGTTTATCACTGATTAACAATGATTTATGTGTTTATTAGTGATAACTAAGTGTAAAAATATGTAATCCAATGTTTATCACTGATAACCCTTATCAAAATTTGCTATATTTGCAAATATTTTTTTGAGCTTTTATTTTTACAAATATTACTAAAATTTTTGCTAGGTTTGCAAATGCCCCATTAAATTATAGTTCAATAATTTATTGAACTAAAAAAAGTCAAAGCCAATAAATTCACTGAAAATAATAAAATAATAATAAAGTATTGAACTGCTTTTAGAGTAATTTTTTATGGGTTAATTTCATATTGGACCAAAATAAATAGGTATAATAGCATTAATACTTATATGTTTTATAAATTAGCAAACTTACCCACTTTAACTTTACGCGTCGTTTAAGGGAACAATGAAAAGACGTTTTCCGCCCTCTATTTATTATGGTCTACAACATTTAAGGAAAGTAAAACGTATATAAAACAGAAACGCAATAGGTAATTAATCAAGGGCATGATGGTAATTGTTCAAAACGGAAAACATGGGATCATCGCCATTTATGGTGTTTTTTTGGGCAAAATTGATATTAAAATAACACAACCGGTATTAGTAAATAAATGTGAATTAATGTAGATATTCTTGATAATATTTCATTTTTTAAAAGTTCGAACATTTCAATAATTAATATGTAAAAATATGTTATTTGAGATACTTTCTATTTTTTGTATGTTGGTTCGATTTTGAGAAAGTATACTAAATAAAAGATTCTCCATTTTAATTTCAAATATAGTAAAAGGTTTGGTTTTTGTTTTGTTTTTCTTTTTATAAAAATAAGATGTTTTTTATGGTCATTCAATTAATGAATTTACTTTCATTGATTTTTTTTTCTCAAAATAAAACTCATTGTTATTTTTTATAATAGTTATTGAAATGTTTTACATTAGAATTTAATATTTTCTTCAGTTTTGGTAATTTTTTTTTACTATTTTGAAATTTTCATTAATTAAATATTTTTTTATTTCTTAAATTAATGAAGATTTTAAAAGTATATTTGTTTTAAAATACTGTTTAGATTTTCGATTTTCAATCGCGAGAACAGATATGATAATTTTTGATATTTTGAGACAACGTTATCTCAATAAAAGTTTAATATCATGTTAAGATATTGACTCCCAAGATAATGACTTATTTGATTGATACAGTGTTGTATATCAAAATGGAATTTGTCAAGTTTATTTTATGTTGCAAAAACACAATTTGGTTGAAAGCGATCTGAAATGAACATTCAATACACTCCTGTTATTAGAACATAACAAGATAATAGCTGAGAATACACGAGATAAAATTCATAACTTTCTAAAAAGTGACGATATCACTGCGATCCTAATCATTAATTTAGGAACTTTAGGAAACTCTCTTGATATACTGATTCAAGACACAAACAAGTGACGTCATGACTTCTATTGATCACAAAAATGTTTATCTCTAGTTTGACTACATATAATATTCATTGAAGAGTCAGTGGAAACACAAGGATAAAACGGTAACTACAGGGGCAAAACAGTAAAATTTAATCCATCTGTAATTATGAGTTTTCAAAGATATATCACAGACATAATTAAGATAAAGTAAATGGACATAACTCATCTATAGTGAGGGAACTTCAGTTATGGATATATAGTGGAATCATTCATAGTTAGATAATAAGTAATTAACTGATTATGAGTTAATTACTTAATTGACTAATTATTAAGCCCATGATCTATAGGTCCCATCGGGTCTTTATGCTAGCCCAAATATCGTAGTCGCAAAATTAAGTCATTAATTTGACTATTGAAGAAATAAACAATTTAAGTAAGTTAAATTACTTAAATAGGCTGTATTAAGTATTTAAATATTGAGTATATTTAAATGGTAATTAATAGAAATATTATTAATTGTTTAAATAATGAGTTTATTTAAACAGAAAATTAATAATGAAATATTATAAATAGAGTATATTTAAATAATAATTAATAATTTGAAATACTATTAATTGGTAATTATTAATTGTTTAAATAATTAATTTATTTGAATGGAAATTAATAATTAAATTAATATTATTAATTAATAATAAAATATTATCAATTAGGATTATTAATGTGACGACTCGACTCCTTTTAAATCATTTTAAAACCAAAACACTGCGGAAGTCTTAATATTTAAAAAAACCGGCATGGATATGTTTAAAACTTGGACTATCCAAAACCTGTTTACATTTTTCACATTAGAGAATTTAAAAGACAAGGTATTGCAATTCCTGTTGTAAAGTTTAAAGGAGTTCATAGTCATAAAAGTTAAAACGAAAAGCTCTTATGAGCTTATATACAAATGTACATCTCAAAAGACAAAACATAAAATAAAATGAGTCCATGGACTTTAAAAGTATCCTTAGTCCATCCCGCCATCATCATCAACTCGACCAACTCCTCTCCCACGACCCCGAGCATGAGCATTACCTGAAAATGTTTGTAATATCATGAGCTAAAAGCGAGCCTAGTGAAAATAAACGGAAAATAAAGTAACATTAGACTCCAAACCCGCATCTGGATTTGTGTCCAAGTAAAACTTACATTCTCTTTACCAAAACTTCCAAAACTCGAGAAACTAACTCCCAACATTTAGAAGAATGTTTCCATATCACATATCTCTTTCTTATTCGTCATTTTTAATACCTCATACTATATATAAGGTTTATATTCAAGTGTTTAATCTTCAATTTCAAGATCTTTCAATTAATTGAGAATCTAGTTCTCTTTTATATATATATATATATATATATATATATATATATATATATATATATATATATATATATATATCATAATAATTATACAAGGCTCAATACACCCTTGTATTCTCTCATTATACAATTCAATTTCATTCCTCCTTCCTATAGCAGTTAGGGATGGCAATGAGGCAAGGCGAGGTCGGGGATGCCATTCACATCCCCTAACCCGCGAGGATTTTAAATCCCCATACCCTACCCTATCCCCTAATCAAAGAATCGGGGCGGGTTCGACGATTCTCCGCTGGGAAAATTCTCTTTTTAATATTTTAATTCTTATTTAAAAAGAAATATAAAAAAAGAATATATATTTAAAATATACGTTTTTAAGATAAAAATAAAACATAATATTAAACATTTTATAATTTATAAGTTAATATAACCATATTTTATATATTTTTTTCTACTAAATAAATATAAAAGTAAACAAAATACATAAGATGTTATTAAAAATATCGGGTTCGCGATTGGGGGCGGGGTGGAGAATGTGTTCTCATCCCCTAACCCTAAAACAAATTTGGGAAAATTTTCCCCCTAACCCTAATCCTAACCCTATAAAGCGGGGATTCCCCGCCCTTATAGGGTCGGGGCCCCTAACCCGCGGGGGATTTTGTCATCCCTAATAGCAGTCCGCTATACATCATATTTCATTCTTTTTCTCTATGGAAATGTATGATATACATAATGTTTCATTTCTTTTCTCTATAGTAACTCAGGCTATAAAAAGTTTACATTCATTTTTTCTTTAATAATTAATGCTAATCTCACTCAGTCTTAACAAATTCAAACAAGATAATTCACTATTAATGACGATAATATTAGCGCACACAGTCTCAACATTATTCATTAACTCGCACAACAAATGTAAAGTACACGCAGCCTTTACATCAATATAACCATCAAATTCTTATAATGACAGTATTGGACACCCACACAGTCTAACAATACCTCATTATCTCGCTTTCCTAAATAAAATATACGAAATATTTTCAATAATATCTTCCCACCTCTAGTGAATAATGACGGTAATGAAGCTCACTCAGTCTAAGCATTACCTCATTAACTCACCCACCGAATACAAGG
The DNA here is from genome assembly GCA_028015215.1 of Gynostemma pentaphyllum. Classification (NCBI taxonomy): domain Eukaryota; kingdom Viridiplantae; phylum Streptophyta; class Magnoliopsida; order Cucurbitales; family Cucurbitaceae; genus Gynostemma; species Gynostemma pentaphyllum. The sequence continues at coordinate 13,431,946 of CM051346.1, read as the reverse complement.
TTCAATGCACCCCTATATCCTCATATATGTATCATAGTAATTATGGATAATGCTAGATAATGTGAACTCGCATAGTTCCATCATTATCTCATTATCCATCTCCTCTGATCATGCAAAGTCTCGCAGTCCTTTAGCATTCCTCATGATACGTATACATAAACATAAAACAAATAATACCAGACAATGCAAGCACACTCAGTCTATGCATTACCTCATTATTCCTTCTAATTTCGATTATGCATAATGAATATGAATATGCTCTCAAGTGCAAGTAAAAGTAAATATAAACATTCAAAGTAATTGAAAGGGCATAAAGATAAATGGATCATGAATTACCCTTATACATAAAACAAACAATTAGGAACTTCTGAAAAATAATGAATAAATCAAGCCAAACGACCTTCACGCGAGTTATTAACTTTAACATAAAAGTCTCCAATTCATTGCTCCATTATTATTAAACATACGAAGTTCCTTATTCAAAATCCTTATTATACTTGGAACCTTCATCTTTTGATAAACATTAGGAAACTCTGAAGCAAGTCTAAACTTAGAACTTCCAAAAGTTACTCGTTTCCTTCGAAGCACCTATGAGTTCTCTCATTCAATTAGAACTAACTCCCAAGCCTAAGCATGTTAGCTCACTTACTTCAATCCTTTCGATTTAAACCTTAATCTCAACTTCTGATTTTACAAATCGTTCAACTTATTCGGTTTCTAAGTTTACTTTAAGTTCTATTTATTCTCACCTCAAATGCTCCCGTGATAACCAAGTTCTCACGAACCAACAAACGAGCAATCGCACCTACAATTAATCAATCGATCAACATATTACAACTCATATCTAATATGAGAAAAAATGTAATTTTCGGGTGAATAGTGATTTCGGATTAATAGTGTTTTCCGGTGAACAGTGTTTTTCGAAAATCCAAGCTCAAAATTGTCAAAACTCCTTGATGGTAATACATGATTTCAACTTCAAAACTTATTTAGAAACAAAAACAAACAAAACCATGTAAAAAGTTTTGAAAACTCACTTTTTAGGACTTCCCTTAGATAACGAGAAACACCGAAAAGGTAGGTTGGATAGGTAGCCCTCGTCTCGAGCAATCCAACACAACCGAAAACACAATGATCCACCGAGAAATAAAGAAAACCCAAAGAAATCTCCATTGGAGATGATCCCCACAACATAGAGAAGAAGAAGAGAAAAGAAGAGAAAAGAAGAATGAATTTCTTGGTCAAATGGTCAACTTTGGGGTTTTTAAAGAAGTTGATAGTGTTTTGATATTTTTAAGAAATCGGTAATTACGAGTACGTCCCTTTAATGATCTTAGCTTATAAAACGACCCGAATCTCTTAAACTAGCCAAATGATGATTAATAATTATTAATTGACCCATTAATAATTATTAATACGGCCAAAACTAATTTAAGCTAATAAAACAATTAAAAGAATTTTCGAACGAAATTAACTCGGAAATTCTAAGTTATAAATTCTAATTAATTTAATTAACTCTAAAATGAAATTAAATGCTTTAAATAAAATAAATAATAAATAGCAAATAAATAAATAAAAAAAAATTTCCTTGTAAAATAACGGGACGTTACAATTAATTAATTAAATAATGAGTTTATTTAATGGAAATTAACAATAAAATATTTATAAATATTATTAATTGTTTAAATAATAAATATTATTTAAATGGAAATTAATAATTAAATATTGCTTGACGACATTTAATTGAGAGAAAATATTAATATTATTAATTATTTAAATAAAGTATATTATTTAAATGGTAATAAATAAATAAATTAATATTAAAGTTTATAATTAATTAAGTTGGACTTATTTAATTTAAGAGAGAATTTCTAATCCAATTGGATTAATGAACCCAATTGAAAAATGGCCCAAATAATTGATTAAATAAATTAGATTTATTAATTAATTTATATTGATACTTTCGGCCATACATGTATATTTTATGAAGATAATTGTTTGAATTATATTCTAAAAATATTTACATAGATTATGTTTATCCAAGATAAAGCAAGCAAAGAAAAATCAAATTTTCTCTTTACAGCCATTTTCGGCCAAGAGAGATAATAAAGAAGAGAAAAAAATATTTTTTCTTTTATATTTATCTCCATGGAATTTTTCTAATTTGATTATATATTCCATTAGCTTATAAATAGGAGGCTTGAGTTATGCATAAATCACACCCATATTCAATTAATTAGAAATTGAACTTCTCTCTTCTTCTTCCTCCTTAGCTATTGCCGATTTTCACCTATTATTTTAGAAAGGAAAATTCTTTTTCTTCTTCCTAATTTTTTCTAAATTTCGATCCCAATATCGCATTTTGCATGTTCAACCTATTCTCCATAATTTACTCAATGTAAGTAAAGGCCTTTAATTTTTAAAATTAAGCATGAATCTACATGTTTTTTTTATACAATGATATTAAAGTAGATCCGACTCTTCCATGTTAATTAATTGGATTAAACTTCCGTTGCGTTAACTCTGTAACATCCTTCAAAACAAACATAGTTCAATGCAAAATCAAGGAAAGTAATCAGTCAATGGACTTTAAAACGACCACTAGCTAGTCTATCTCTAGAGCATCATCATCTCAATCAACCAGCACCAGCTCCGTGACCACGACCTCATCCACATCTCACACCTGAAAGTGTAATATCATGAGCAAAACACACAGTAAAGATAAATGGAAAAGAGGGTAACTTTAGGATTAAGTTCCAAATCTGGATTAGTGTCCAAAGTTCCAACTAGCTCTTTACTATCCAAACCCACAATAAAATTACTCAATCTCATTCTACCTCATGACTACTTAACTTGTCTTAACCCAGAACTTTTCAATTTGAGATACTAGGTAAGAATTGATATCTACACTTCAAGACTCGCCATTTATCAAGGTTAGGCTACATAGTAAAGAATCTCATAAGTCATTATCTCTTTATTCACATCGCATCATACACATCATTAATGTCATCATTAAGTACATGGATAATATTAGATAATGCAAAAAACACATAACATATATACTATCTCACTATCCTTCCCATTAATACATCCATAGTATGTAACCTAAGATCATGCAAAGGTACCCGCATGACTTTCATATATCATTTATATCACTCGCAGTCCTTTCATATCTCAGTTATATTGAAATAGAAACCCATAGATAATGCCAAATAATGTAAAGGACACACAAAATATACATTACCTCATTATCCTTCCCATTAATACATCTGTCATAAGTAAACTAAGATCATGCAAAGTACACAATCTTACATATCTTATTTACCATTAACAACTATAGGAATAAATAATAGAGTCTCAAAGTGCATATCTCATGAATCACCATAATAGATCATAATATGTGTATTTTTCATCAAACAAAATAATAACAATTCAAACGCCCCTAGAATTTGTCGAAAACCAATATTTACTTGGTTTCTTTACTTTTGGTAAAAACTCATTCTTTAGTAAATAATATCCACATTTCTTCATATTCAATCTCAAGAATTCTAAACTTACATTTCTAAATTTATCAAAACCACTCCAAACATAAGAAATAAAATATCTAAGATAAACAGAATCCCAATCCGAACCTCAGTCAAAAGTATCTAAAGCAAACCATAAAATCAGGAAATAAGCATAGACATTCTAATTAAATAATTCCATAACCATTATTTAATCCCATAATAACCATAAGTCAATAATCGATACTAAACTCCCAAAACATAATTAAAGTAGTTTAACATGCAATTTTTCACTTTATTCCAATATTTACTTATCTCTCAAAGTACACAAATCGTTCATTAGATTTAACTACTACATTTACCCAAAATTCTATTTATCTTCACATTTTGATCAAGAAATCAATTTACTAAGTATTAGCTCCTCCAAAAAGGTCATCAAGCACCACCTACATTAAAATTACAACTAAAAAATCTAATTAACTAAAAAAACAACTAAAAAATAATAATTAAATTAATCACCCAAAACAACACGGTATTACCATGAAGCTCAAGGCATAATAGTCCCAAAAACAGGGGATGCTCTCAATTTTGGGTAGCTTTGGGAAAATATGGGTTCGTTTGGGTTAGTTTCTTGGGTGTTTTAGTCAATGAGTAAATGGTATTAGGGTATTTGAAGTTGGGTTTTGGCCATTAACCTCACAAAATTAAACAAAACTCCAAGAAAGAAAAATATAAGAGGATTTTGGCTAAGGCTTCATTCAAGGGTTTGAGTTTTTAAAATTAGCTTGATACTTAAAAATGTTTGGTTAGGGATTAATCTAGGGTTTATGGGTAAAATAAAATGTAAAGGAAATCTCAAATTCCACCTACTTAGACATTGAGAATTCAATAAAAAGAACATAAATCTAGAAAGAATATCCATAAATAAAATTACCTCTTGGAGCCTCTAAGACCAAGTTTTTCCCTTCCAAACCTTAGGGAAAAGATTCTCCACGTTAATACCATACCAACGCAATGAAAATCCCTCAAAACGGTTGAGAAATTAGATAGAAAACACAATTTTTCTCTTGGTTTCTTGGTTTGGCCGAGAATGAGGAAGAAGAAATGAGAAGATGTGTTTTGTTTCTAAGTGAAGGGAAGGAGATGAGCTAGAGATTTCTAGGTAGACATTTTCCTTATTTGCAAAAAGATCCCTCCTTTTCTTTCTCCTTTTAAGTAATACCCCATGCAATTGAAAAGCCATAGGTTTTTAATTAAACCCCAAGTTAAACATTCTAACACACATCACATTTAATTAAGCTAACAAAGTAACTAAATAATATTAATTGGGTCAATTAATTGTATTTAGTCCATTTAGGTTTTTAATAAAAAAAATTACTAAATAGAATTACTATTAATTAATTAAGTAATTATAATCAACAAATGATAAAAAAATTCTACTTATAAAAACCGGGACGTCACAAGAAAAGATCAAATCTCTATAAATAGAAGAGTCCAGTTTCTCCCATAACGTACAACTTGGAGAATTGGCAACTTTTAATTTCTCTCTCTCTCTCTCTCTCTCTCTCTCTCTCTCTCTCTCTTCCTTAGTTTGAGAATTTTTGACATCATTTTTCTCAAATTCTTGGTCTTGCAGGCTTGGTTTCTCATCTAGTAGAAACAAATATGGTAGATTGTCGATTCAATCATTAGGTACATGCTTCCCCCTTTGATTTTAAAAGTAATTTTCTCTTAAATTGACATTGAAATATGAAATTTGAGGGTTTTGCTCTTTTGTGTTGATGTCGATCAAAGAAAAGAAAAATTGAGAAGGAAATGCATTTGAAAAAAAATTAAGAAAGAAAAAATAAAAAAGAATTGTATAACATTGTAGCTTTTTTTTTCCCACCGTCAGACCATTATAGCACTCCATTTTTTTTTAAGGATGTGGTGTAGACCCGTTGTAATGACCCGACCCTAAGACCTAGTCAAGATCATAAGTACTCTCAGTGGAAGCGTAAGAAATTAAAAAAAAAAAACTTAAACATTGTTTTGTCTTTTTAAAAGATGCATTTACCATTCAAACATACATTTCACAACAATTTCATATGTTCTCGAGCACCTGATTGACAATTCTGACTTACGCCATATGTACGCTGCCAGGGGTGCATATTCCATCACACATCCTAATTAAAGTGAATGCAATCATTGGGCACATCACCCCGTTTTTGAAAAGTACACAATAAGTGAAACAAAAGAATAAAAAGGTTAACAAACTTATTTATAAACATTCCTAGACCAAACGGCACAAGTTCGCACGATCAATTTACTATTGTAAATCAATCAATAAACAAATACTCAATTTTATAATTGTGTAATTGTAACATCCCCAAAATTTTAAAAACATGAAATAAACAATGGCAGAAGATTTCTTAACAAAAACAAACCAAATTCTCATTTAAAACTCAATGTTGACTAAAACATATCACATGTTCGCGAACTTTATTTCAAAACAATAAATACCATTCCAGTTCCAAATAACAATCAACAACTAAAACCAAAGTTTAATCGAAACATCTCAAAACAAAACATGAAAGAATTGCAAAGTTTGACTTATTCAATAATTCTCATCCCAAAAGTAAATAATAAATAACTGAATGAAAGGTGTCGCTGACGACCAATCCAACCCAACCATTATTTCATGAGCTCTCATCAAAGGTCAATTTTCTTCTTCTTTTTACTTGAAAAAAATATGGAGCATCATGAGGCTAACACCCAATGAGTAAACATTTATAACAAAATAATGCCTTGAGTTCAACCTAAAATCATTAAGTCCAATAACTTTGCTTAAGTAACCACATCGAGAAAAATCACATTCCCATAAACAATTATACATACTTTTACCTTAATATATTCTTCTCTTTACTTGCAAGTAAAGAGCGAACCTCCTCGTATCAGTTTAACCACATCGAGTAAGCCATGCATTACTCAAATATCACTTTAACAACATATTCTTCATTAAGTAAGACAATATTTAATGCAAATCTACGTTTTCATCTATATATTTAATGCATCAAATAATAAAAATATGTCTTAAAAAAAATTCACAACAATCACATATCGTAAAAAAATAAGAAAACAGACTAGTCTTAACTTTTCGGCAGTTTTTACCCAAAATCTTACCAAAACTCATCTCTTTAAAAATATGGAAAGTTACCCTATAACCAGGTCTAAAACTCTTCTAAAACCTTTTTTTTATTACCTAGAATAACCCCGAAACATCAACCTTTAACTCCCACTAAAGTTCTAGAGAAAATTCTCCAATAAAGCTCCCTTTTACTCAACTAAAACACCAAAATATCTAAAATTCCAGCAACATATTAAACTCATAAACGCATCTAAAAACCTTAAAAAACATCTTATTTTATCAAATGAATAACTACCCAAACGTAATTAATGAGCAAGGTTTCCATTACCATAAAAGTTTACTCACCTTTAGGTTTTTGAATTAAAATTCAAGTTCCTTTTCAAGCACTTCCACAACCTGAAATATCACCTAAAAGTAATTAAAAACTAACCAAAATTAAATTCCAACATAAACTAAAGGCAACAAACGACAGGCGACCAAACAGCACGAAAAACAATCCCGAAAGGGGCTGCTGTGTTGCTGCTCCTTCAGCGGCAGTCCCGGGGTGTTGTCGGCATTCCATTTGGTGGTAAATTAAATATGGTAAATGGGTTTTTAAATAAAGGAAGAATTTAGTTTGCATGCATGAATGGAAGAATCAATAATTTTATGCAAGGCTTTGCACAAGAAAGAGAAACTAACAACAAATTTAGAATTTAAGAAGAAAAGTAGAATTTTACCTTCTCTTGATCTTTTAAAAAACTCCTCCAGTTCTTCTAAACCTAAATCAAAACAATCACCACGATGGAGCACCTACAAAGACGATTGCAACAAAAATCTATCAAAATCTCACCCAATGAAGGATAGGGAGTGGCGGCAAGAGGAGAAGGGAATGAGAAGAAGAAACCCTTGTTCTTCAATTTACACGTTCAACTGTGTTAATTCCCTTGTAACGTCCCGTCATTTTAACAGGTAGATTTTTTTTATTTAAAGTAATTTATGTAATTTTATTCCTAGAGTGTAGTCAATTTAATTTCGTTAAAATAGAATTAGATACTTTAGAAATTCTTTTGGTAATTTTTAATTTAGAGGTGTTATTTAGAAACTAGGTGTATTAGATTTTATTAATAGACCAATTAAAAATAACTAATCACCTTCTAGTTTAGTTTAATGCGTTGATTAATTTTAATTGAGAAAACTTATGTTTTGGAGGCATGAGGTTCATTTTAAAAGGAGAAGGAAACTAGGGGGCTCTCTTGCAAAGAAAACCTTACTCATCTGAGGATAGGGTTCTCCATCATCTTCCCTTCTTGGATCAAAAGAATCAAAATCATCTCCCAAGAACCCCATTGCCGCCGCCCGCTTGGCTCTTCCCAAAGCCGGGTTTTCTTCATTTCTACTCCAATTCGCTCAATTATTTTTGCGTTGGAATGCTATCACCACGAGGATTCCTCTCATCTAACTTTTGAAGCTTTTCCCCAAATTCAAGGGAACATTTGGATGTGAGATTCTCTTAATTATTTTTCATGGGTTTTCATATCTTTGTTTCTTAAATGTAGATTTGAGTTGTAATCTTCAAGTTTCATCTCATGGAACTTGAAGATTTCAAATCAAAGAGACATTTTAGCAATTTCATGTTATCCTTTGACCATATACTTTGAAAATTTCAAATAACAAAAGACCCAATAAGACCCCCAAAAACTATGGCTATGGGTGATGTTTCCCCTTTGAGTTTTGTATTTTTCCTTTAAAATTATTGATCAGTTATCCAAAATACCCTAAAATCATTTACCCATTGACTATTTTACCCTAGAAACTAACCAAAACAAACTCAGATCTTCCCAAAAGTGTCAAGAAATCAAAACACCCCTCCCTTATTTCCCTACTATTCGACAGAGAGCACTAGAGGGGAACTCCTAGTTCGTTTTTTGCCTTTTGATTAAATACCCATCATTAGTTGCTTGTTTTTATTAAGTTAATGTATTTTAGGCTTATTAAACTGTAGGTGATGCTTGATTGATCGCTTATGGCTTGTTTGGTTTATCGGTTTTAAGCTAAAACCAAGAGGTGAAGATAAATAGGATTTAATGTAAATTTAAACTAAATTGGTTGAACTATTTGTATAATCAGGAGTTAAGTAGAACTTTGGAATTAAGAGGTTATGAGCATGTTTAAATGAAATGGTTAGGAATTCGGGAGTATAGATTGACATTGCTAATTTTGGTGAATTTTGCACTAGGATTGCATATGATTAGCTTAACTTAGAATGTTGCTTTATATACTCTTGGGACTTTTCTGGGCTTTTAACCTATTTTTGTATAATTATTGTGAATGGACGGATTTGGTACATGAAGAAGTATCTTAAGACAACAGGTTTATGGAATTAAGGAAGGGTGAGTTAAATTGGTCATGGAATCCTATTTTTAGTTTCTACGTTCTTGCATGTTGGTTATCTGAGAGTCTATATGACTTGAAAATTTGTTTTATGATTTAGAACTTGAGACTCTGATTAATTTCCTTGCATGTGAGTTATCTGAGGGCCTATATGGCTTGACATTTATATTTTACTAGAGATGAAATAGATTGTAAAGGCTATATGTATTTTGCTTGTAATGAAATGAGATGAAATAGATTGTAAAGACTATATGTACTTTGCTTGTCATGAAATGAGATGAAATAGACTGTAAAGGTTATGTGTACTTTACTTGCCATTATCCTTATGTTATGTTAACTAATAAATGTTAAGACTGACCGTACTTAGCATGTGAGTGTTAAGGTTGAGAATGTGATTGTTGTGAGTTAACATGAGTTATGGATCTATGAGTGAAATGCTTACTTGACAACTTGTAGCTTTGGAGAGACTATGACTTTATAGAAATATTATGGAATGTTTGAGGAAAGGATTTGTGTAGTCAAGAGTTTATAGGTTCTTTGGACACCAATCCAGATACAAATTTGGGATTTATACTTACTTTATATTTTTGTTTATCTTCACTCAGTTATGGGACGTGGTTGCGGCCGAGGCTGTAGAGCTAGTGCAGCGTGATGTCAGGGTGATGACGACGAGATGGACTACTGTCGCCTTTTTTGTAGTCCATGGACTTAGTCTTATTTCCTTTCATATACTTTTGTCCTGTTGAGCTCTTAAGGACATACTTTATTTGATTTTGATACTAGACGGAATTATGAATTTTCTAAACTTTAAAACTTAGACTTGATATTTATGAGAAAGGGATGCGCATCCCATATTTTGGAAATGATTTTGAATGGATGAAGGGTTGATACCCATTTGATTTACAAGTTTTATTTAATTAAAGTCTTCCGCTTGCGTTGATATAAATTTTATTTTCAAAATAAAAGAGTCGGGTTCTTACACCCCTTCTTCCTTTTCCTTAATATTAAATGAATTATTTATTTTAATTAATTCTTGAAAAAGAGAAATTAATTAAATAAATACCAGTTTTTCTTATTTTCCATAAATCCTTTATTATTTAACCAAATAATATTTAATTTAGAGAAACTTACTGGGTGGTAACGGGTTTGAACCAACCAATTAACCGGAAGTTGTTTACGACCGTAAATCATGTGCTAAAGTTACGACCATATTCCAATATTATGCCAATCCAAAATTACATTCCAAGTATTGGACATCAAAATGATAAATTAAAAATCGTGAATGCAAGGAAAAAAAAAGTAAATGAAAAATATTCCGTAAATCATCCTTTCTAATAAATTTGATCAAATAGAAAACAATAAAAAATGCTATCTAGTTTTTTGAGCACAAATTATTTACAATTTAACTGTTCCAATTTGAACCACTGGAATATTTGTTGGTGAGGGTACTTAAATAAATTGATCTAAATTCTTGGGATTCTTGTACATATAGCTGAAAAAAATTTCAATATTTATAAAAATAATAGACCAGAAAGTTATTTGTAAAATTAGCAAAAAAGCTTAAATTCGCGCAAAAAATATTATAAAATTGCCAATTATTCACGTAAGTAATCATTGAATTTCGCATAAGTAAGCAATGATACCTCACTGATTTTACTGATTCACTATATCAAATGATATTTCGTGTTGTAATCACTGATTACCTAATAAGTTATCATTGATTACCTCCAAGTTATCATTGATTTTTTTATTCACTTGATGATGGTTTTAAAAAATTGTTATATTTATAAATACTTTTAAAAACTGCTGGATTTATAAATATTGAAGAGAATTGTGCTACCGAATGAAATTTCCCTAAATTCTTTTGAATAATTCTTGAAATTCACGGTTTAATTTAAAAATGGGAAAAAGGTTACATTATAAAGTAAAGTAGGAAGCTCTCTCTCTAAAAGAAAAACAAACGTGGAAGCTTTAGATCGAACATCTTCTTTCACTTTCTTGCTGTAAAAGAAGATGGGAGGGGTGTCTTTTGAATTTAAAGGAGTACAATTCAAATTCAAAACAATTTAGTATTTGTTCCTAATTTTTTTTTCCAATTATTTTATTCTCTCTTTTAACTTATGTCATCTTAATTTAAATATGTCATGCTATATACTTTGTACATTCTCTTTAATTTATAAGTATAAAACAATCACAAATAAGTAAACATATTTATTCTTCTGAAAAGGATACATTTAGATCTATTGTAATGTAATTTTTCAAAAGTAAGCTACTGTTTGGACATCTATTTAGTTTTTTTTTAACATTATATATATATATTTTATAGTTAAATTTGAATAGTTTTAATGGTTTAAACCATGTTTTCACACGATTACAAAACGATTAAAATTAGATATTAGTAAGGTAAAGAAAGAGGGGAAATTATTTTAATACTCAATTATGAGAGCCATCTTTTTTGTGCATAGTGAATATATATTTATTAAAGTGAAAGAAGAATAACTTTGTTCCAAAGGCAAAGGAATGGTTTTGGTACCACAAAAGAAAAGTTATTAAATGAATTGGAATGAATTGAAACCTCTAAGGTGGGAATGCCATTCAAAGGGCTTTCAATTTGGCTCCCAAATTTGTTCTTTTGAGCTAGAGATTGTTTATTTATACTTGAATGTGATAGGACCCATATCTCAATTGAAACACAATTGGAGCCAATCAAGAGACATAGAATCAATACATATTTTGAGGCAATCTCGTGATAGTGTCTAGTTGCTATCTCGTTTATACTTTAATGCTCGTTGACATACGGGAGGGGAATAAAAACCCCATTCTTTCTCCAGTTATTAACATTAAATAGTGATCAGTTAGACACAAATTAAAAAGTAGCTCGTGTAAAAATTGTAAAATTATGTACAATATTTGTAAAAATAGCAGTAAAAAAACTTATTTGTAAAAATAGCAAAAAACTCAATTTTGTGTCTAAAATATTACAATATCAAGTAATCACTGATTTTACTGATATCATGATATTTTTGTGCATGAATCACTGGTTACCTAATAGTTATCACTGATTTCTCTGATTCACATGAATGGGGGTTTTTAAAAAAAACTGCTATATTTGTAAATGCTTTTTAAAAATGTTATATTTATAAATATTGCAGAAAATTCTGCTACCCAATGAAATTTCCCAATTAAAAACGTGGGATCAAATACACACTACCTTCAAAATTTAGGGACAAAAAGTACATTACCCTAAATAGTTTTTAAATATTTATAAATATATTGTTTTTATTTAACATGTCAATCGAGAATATATATATCATAATCAATAAATGATTATTAGGTGAATTAAACAGTGATTTATCAGTCAATGATATATTTAGTTAAAAAAAAGTGATATTTATAAAGAACAAAAATCTCAAAAAGGATAAATTTATAAATATTATAGGAAATTTTTACCCCATAATATTTTCTCATATTTTTACTCTGCCATTTACTTGTAAAACATAGAATTTTGTTCAAGATTTTAAAAATATGTAAAAAAATTAGTTTTTAAAAAATCTATTTTTTACGTTTTTTCAAATTGGTCTATGATTTCAAAAGTTTTTGTAAAAATAAAAAACAAAAAATAGTAAGATAATAAGCTTAATTTTGAAACTGCACCATACTAAAAACAAAATTGATTTCTATTAATGTTGAGGTTAATATAAACTAACAAACCTAATCATGTAAGTGTTTTTTTTTTTGTTTTTTTTTTGACAACCCTAATTATGTAAGTTGTGGCAAGAATTAAATATGTATTTAATTGAGGAAATGTCTGGAAAAAAGTGAAGAAAGATAAGGAGATAAAGTGGCTATAGTCATTGTTGGTAATTGTCTGAGTCACTGAACAAATCGATATCAATCAAAGTACACAATCCACAAATTGAATTCTGCTTATGCACAATCCACTACTCCAAAAAGAAAAATCCAAGTACCTAATTGCCATCCCAAAATAAGCCAACCAAATATGGACTCCACTTCCACATATATTTTAGACATTATATCATAACTCATCAAATAATTTAAAAATAGTAATTAAAACTCAGTCTTCAATTTGAGCATGAGGGTGGGAATTTGAACGGTTCCCTAATCAAAGAACGATAAATAATGATACAAAGAAGAATTAACAGTGTAGAGAAAATCAAAGACACCAGAATTTATGCAGGTTCTCAATTTATACGTCATATCTTTCGCTAACTCTGTTCCATTATGAAATTGAAGATTACATAAATGAGACGAATAATAAATATTGTATAATTCCTTATAATTATACACAATGTTTGAGAATCACCCAAACGGTTGGCAAAATTAATATTTAGAATTGGTCATCAAACAGCCAATTGTTGTAGCTCCTCTTTGATTGAAGAAGAGAAGCCACCATTCTTCTAAATGGAAGAAGCCGCCACCCTTCTTCATCTTGAAGTCTGTACAACAACTTGCTTATATATAAGAAATTAAGACAATTGAATGACCTAAAGTTCATCACCACATGACAAAGGCAAGCTGAAGAAAATATACCAAAAACTTATCCTTTTGTTTTTTCTTCTCACGTGACCTCTATTTGTTAATTGTCAAACCAATAATCATGATGAAGTTGGGCTTTGGTAATTGGGCTTGAACATCAATTATTTGATTTGGGTCCAAAACCCAACAATTTCACACTTGGACACAAATCAAAATCTTCAGCTCCCATGGCAATAACAGTTCAACACTTGCTTGGAATACCAAAGCTTCAAACTGCAAAAATCCAAACCGATTTGTAAAACCATACATGTTAGAATCCACTAACATTAATTGACCCATGTAAAGCCTCCCGCTGTGAGCTATCTTCCAGGCATGAAAAGATACTATAGCAACTCCCACTCCAATACTATGTGGTGGGATCTACTACCTGACCCATTATTCGTCTACAACGAATCTTGAGAAAGGAGTTTTTCAACAAAAGCTTGGCATTTGGATTCAAGTCGGTTTCCAAAATAGAGACTTCATCTCCAATGTCTACACCCACTTTAACTCTAAATCTAGTCAAAAGTGCTCTATTGCCCTTGAGCAACTTCATTAGTCCGCTATACCTCCTGGAAGTTGAGGTTATTATCCAACCCTATCAGATCATCCCAACTGTTCTTCCACTTCAACTGATGGATTAAGAGCTAACTGTCCTTTCTGCGTTGTTGGTTCACCCCTCTGATTTGAGGGAACATCAACAATTCACTGATTAAGAACTTTGCCTGTAGAACCCACATAATTGTCAACATTAATTGATAAAGTCAACGACAATGCCTGTTTGTTCCAATCTTCATGTTGCATATCCTACGGTTTCTCTCCCAATGGAAAAAGATGCAATTTCTTACAAAGTAATCCTTAATCAGCATCATACAGAATGAAAAATTTGAGCCATAAAAATTGTTATCCCAATATTCTTTATGCAATTCATCTATTGTTTTCAAAAGTCGCCTGAATCTGACGTTCTGATACCAGTTGTTGGGAATTTGAAAGTTTTAAATCCTAAACTCCTTAATCCATAAACGATGTTGCAACAAAGAATAAATAATAATGCAAAGAAAATAAAAGACACCAGAATTATACAGGTTCCCAATTGAAGATTAGATCAATGAGACAAATAGTAAAGAGTATATAATTGCTCACAATTATACATAAATTTTGAGAATTACCCAAACGGTTGCCCCCTCACTAATTTTGATATGTTGATTTTTATCATTGTTCTTTCATGTTTAAATCCCCATTTATTGCTTTTTCCATAGAGTTTCTAGTATGAATTCACTTGTTTTCTCTATTTCAGGTGAATCCAAGTCATACAAGGCAAAACGAGGCGACACGAGACTAAAAATGATGAAAAACAACATATGTTGAAAAATTGGCCTACCGCCTCGGCGCCCAGGAGCTAATCGTCGCGGCGGTGAGTCTGCAAACAATTTTCAAGCCAAATTTCCCGAAAGTGGGTGCCGCGGCGCCCACGTGCCACCGCCTCAGCGACGGATTCGCAAAATCGTGATTTTTTTGTTATCTCGCTCACCGCTGCGGCGGCAGTGCGATTTTTCATATATATATATATTTAGTTTAGAATTTTTTTAGGTCTTCTACTTCCTTTTCCGACTTTAAACTTTTGCTTAGGGTTTTTCAAGCCATGTCTAGCTAATTTCATCCTTCTAACTAGAGATTGATTTGACGTTTGGTTTATTTGAATTCGTGAGACATATTCTTTAATTTAGATTTCAATTTGTTTTCTATTCTTGATTTCTCTTTGCTTCTCTATTATTGAATTGATGTTTGTGCAAATAGGATCCTTTGCCCAGGTATTGTTTTGATAATTAGTCAATTAGAACATTTGAATCCGTAATTGTTTGAATCGTTCTAATCTAAGTGAAGAATGGTATGAATTGATTTAGGAAACTATTTGATTCATATTGTGAGAAATTTTGATCTAGTCTAAATAAATCGGTCGTACTGTGTTTATTGGCTAGGATTGATTGTTCTTCTTTTCTTAATGCTTTTGAAAGGCTAAATCCTATTATCGTATTCAAGGGTTGTCTATCAATTAGGAAATTAATCATTAGATCATATCTTGACTATCGACAAATAAAGGAAGAGCATAAAAGTTGTTAATTAGTCTTTAATGACTTATGTCAATCTAGAAAAGAATTTCAATGTATGTTTTTGACTGTGATCGAATCGAACAAACCATAACAGAGATGATACCTCTAGTTGGAATTTCTCTCATATTAATCTTAATATTTTAAATATTCTTCGTTTTCTTAGTTTAGAAATCTCAAAAATCCCCCTTTTTAATTAGTCAATAACAATAAGTTAATTCTCCAGTCCCTGTGGAATCGACCTTGCTTACCACTGCTATAAGTTAATCTTAGGAAGCGAGTTAATTATTTTTGCTGGTTTCGACAGCCATCAAATTTTCTCTATATAAATAACCTCTAATTAATATTTAGATTTTCCCGTCGAACACCTAATTATCATAGCTCATCTCTGGTTGAAGAAGAGAAGCCACCATACTTCTAAATGGAGAAGCCCTTACCCTTTTTCATCTTAAAGTTTGTACAAAAACTTGCTTATATATAAGAAATTAAGACAATTGAATGTCCTAAATGTTAGGAATGATGTCCTAGAACTTGTAATTATTTAATAAAGATAATTTATTTTGAATAAATTAAATAAATAAACATAAGTTCTTTCTATTATCTGTATTGATTCAATGAACGATATTAGGAATATATGGAAATATATTAATATCAAATATTCAAATAGTAAAATCCTAAGTTACTCTTATGAGACCACGACTAAGTATGTGAGTCACATGAGAGAATTAAAGTCAAGATGAGTAAAGTAATGTGTCTACAGTAAATGGATAACGTTTGGGAACCTTATCCTGGTAACACTGTTGATAGCTTGCCATTTAATTTATAGACAAATGGTCTAATCCTAATCATTCATATGAGTGACATGAAAAAGAAGTATCATATACAATGTTGGTTGTATAAGACAGGACCACAAAGCAGCTCGATGTAAGGGCCCGAGTTTTGTCATGGAATTCCTTATTGTTGGTATAACTTAAATAGTAATTTTTGAATAAAGAAAATTATTTGCTATATTAATTTTTGGTTAATTGGTGATTAACCATAGTTAGTTTAACCATGGGTGGTGAAATAAATGAAAATGGAAGTTTTAACCATGGTTAGTTTGGTGAAGAGGGTTTGTTAGCAAAAGATTTAAGGGAAAGGATTGTTTAGCAAAAGAAAATAGGAGGAAGGGTTTAATTATAATTTTTGGAAGTGGAGGGTGCAAGGAGGAATTGTAGGAGGTGGAGGGGTATAGTTGCAATTAGAATTAAGTTATTTATTTTAATTTTAGAAATTAAAGTATAAATAGTGATTTAAAAAAAACAAAAGATGAAGTCTTCATCTTCACCAACCCCCCCCCCCCCCCAAATTCTTCCTCCATTCTTGAATTTTCCTACCTTCAACTAGTTTGCATGGTGGGCAATTTCCAAAGGATTCTTGTTGGTTTATGGTGGAATCAACATAACAGGAAGGTTCATATAAGATTCAAGAGGAATTAGGCAAGATCAAGGTAAATTCTTCAACCTAGGTTTTGATGTTTTTATGGTTTTTCCATGGAAATGTTTTAAGGTTTCTTAATTGGAATTGTATGGAAGATTATCAATTCTGGAAGTTGTAATGTTGTATATATTTATTACATAAGGAAAACTAATTGGAAGTTCATTTGGTGGAGATTACGGTTAAGCCCTTTTGGTCGAATTAACACACTAAATTTTGTATAGTTCGAGACTTTTCCTCCTAGTGAATTCGGGGATATATGTAATTGTTATAAGCTGATTGTGATGTTAATATTAACTTAAATATGTATGGATTGAATTGTTGTAGGACAAGGATGAGCGGATATAAACGGGACCAATTACGAAGGTGAGAACACAAAGAATCAGAGGGGTGAATGGCGTGTATTCACGAGCTTTTCCGAGCTATCTTAAATGGGAACTGTGGTTGTAGGTGATAGTAATTTGTGGCATGGTTAGTAAGGTTAAGGATGTAAGAGAAGTACGAGAATGGATATTGACCCCAGTATTGGTAAAAGGGGGCCAAAATGCTAGTTAACTCAAAACCGGTTCATGTTCTGACTAGTTGTTCATTTAAGCATGTCTACTTGTTTTATAATTGTGTTCATAGTCCATGAACGAGTCATATACTGATTTGGGGCTATGATTATCCATATTTGTCATGATTTTGATTTATGCTCGATGGATAGTTACGAATGAGATAATAGAGAAAAGTGTGAACGTGAACTATGCGAATATGTGAATTTTGAGCATTATGTGGGAAATGATCAAGTCATATACTGATTTTGGGTAATGGACCTATTTATACTCGTTGAATTGATATTCCATTATATGATGTTGATTGAATAGAAGCATGCTAATTCCATTTCATTTCATAGCCTTCCACTTATGCATATCATGTGATTGTTATGTGGCCATGGGGTCGTAAATCGTGTAACGGTGTGTGGGGGTTGGACGTTACACGTGGTTACCGTGGTGGAGTTGTGATTAACCCGTGTAACGGTGTGTGGGTGTTGGACGTTACGCGTGGTTACTGTGGTGAAGTTGGATGAAGCTTCGGAGTGCTATTTGACAAATGGCCCGGATGCTAGTGGTTATGGAGATTACTTGAGATTGAAATGAGCTACGGCTCAGATGTGATTGACTATGTAATTTAGGGCGTAGTAAGACGCCAAGTTTGTGATGACATGAATTTTAAAGCTAAAGAGAATGGAAATTGTGTAATGTGAGATAGCGTAACGGTTTGACGGATTAACTGGATCATGAGCTTGAAAAGTGGCTAGATTGCATACACATACATGTCTAAGTTTTTATCATTCTTTTGCATTCATACTTAGCTATTTCTTTGTTTTTTTTAACATGTTCCTAATGAGAAGGGGAAAATGTAATGATAAAGGATGGTGATGCAGAAAGTGAATGGAAAGTGGTAACGGTTTGTCCAAGGCTTGATGATAAATGGGGAGGTGTGTTATATAAAGAGTTATGATACGGGCATTATATTGTGATGTAGTGTTAATAGGGCGTAGTGAGGCGCCGAGATTGTGAATGATATGATGTATTGACTAAAGGAGTTTGTGGATGGTGGTTATGAAAAGATCGATGTTTGCTCGACATGGCTATGGGTTTGAAATGTTCACGATTTGGTCAAATATACTTATTTATATTGCATTGCTCGTTAATAGCATTTTTTTAATGTTTATTACTTTCACATTACATTTAAGCATTCACATCACCGTTCATATTCTTTTGTTTTCACTGAGTGTCATGCTCAAAGGTGCTCTATATCACCTTTCAGGTATCGGATGAGGCGCGGCAGGTGGTACTCATTGATGCATCGAGATGGAGCTTTTGGGATTAGGTCTCCGGTCACGCGAGCCACGATTCCTGGTAAAGTTGTTGTCATCTTTTGTATTGTCGTGTCTTTTTACTTTAGGATTGGGTTTTAACTTTAATGTATATAATATATTTATGTAACGGTTTTTTTTTCTCCAGTGCACCAAACTTTATTTTTGTTTTGAAAATATGTGATACTTTGAACCGGCCGACGAGCCGATGTTTCTGATAAATAGGTTTTATATTGTATGTGTGTTTTAGAATTTACGAATACTACATGTCGAAATTTTCAATAATTTGCTAAACCAATTGTTTTAAGCTTTAAGTTCTTCGCTTCCATATGCGTACTGACTTCTAGAATAAGTCGGGTCGTCACACTCAATCTCCAAATCCTCTATTTGCATCACGAAAGTATGTGAGCTTAAATGGATTTTGTAAATGATATATTTCATTATCAACAACATAATCAATCAAAATTTAAAAATATCGATCTTAACTAATGTGAAAGCAGTTGCCTTTGGCAACTGCTTGATATTAGTTATTGGAACTGCCATGGCAGTTCCATCCTATATCTGGGAAGATTTCCCTTTATGGAAAAACTAACAGAAAAAAGAACGTGAAAAAAAGAGAGTAGAGTTTTACAGGAAAAACTCTCTCTGAGATAACAAGAAAGGATTTCTCTTCATCTCTCTCCATATATATTTCATCATTCTAAACGAAAGGATCTAGGCTGTGAACACTAAAGCACGTCCGTTCGGTGATTGGCTTTCGATCGATACGTTACATACTCGGGTTTCTCGTGTATTTCCATTGCGTTGCTTCAAGAGGTTAGTCCCCTCTAATATTGAAACCCTACAAGTGGTATCAGAGCCATGCCCCGATCCTAACGATGTGGGTGGAATCCTCAGGTGCCGAACAAGATGAGGAGTCTCGGAAACCCGATCCATGGTGGGCTCTAGTGGATAGGCGGTGAGCTCCGGAGAGAGAGTTGGCCTGGATAGAGTGGACGGATGGAGGGGAGGCTCGGTGGATATTTGTTCGAGGGGAGGATTTTTAAGGGCGAACAAAATCCCACATCGGTTAGAGAAGGGGATGATCATGGGAATATAAAGGGAAGGGTACATCTCCATTGGTATGAGACCTTTTGGGTGAAACCAAAAGCAAAGCCATGCGGGCCTTGGTCCAAAGTGGACAATATCATACTAATGTGGAGTTGTGGTGGCCCGGTTTTCCTCTAACAAATGGTATATTGAGGGCGAACAAAATCCCACATCGGTTAGAGAAGGGGATGATCATGGGAATATAAAGGGAAGGGTACATCTCCATTGGTATGAGGCCTTTTGGGTGAAACCAAAAGCAAAGCCATGCGGGCCTTGGCCCAAAGTGGACAATATCATACTAATGTGGAGTTGTGGTGGCCCGGTTTTCCTCTAACAAATGGTATCAGAGCATAGGTTTAAAAGTATCGAAAATTGTTTCTTTAACGTGTTAAACAATGAGAAAAAGCTTTGATCCTTTAATGGTAACTTTGTGCATAGTCTATCATTTCTTCTGAATTTTTGCAAATATGTTATGCATAATATTTCGAATGGATCTGCAAATTTTCATCATAATTGGATGCATAAATTGTAAGTTATGATGATTTAAAGTCACTGTTTTAATAAACTATAAATAAAAGTTTAAAACAGTAACTTTGACCTCTGATTATGTTTTGTACAATTATTCATTGGTCTTGATTATTATATATTTAGAAAGTGTGTTTGAAGAGCTTTCTAATGATATATTATATGACTAATTTGGTGAACAAATGAGAAAGTTATGTTGCTCCAAAGTTTTGTTAAAAATAAAAAAATAAAAACTGGGCGATATTCATCAGCGTGTTCTGTTTCAGCGTTAAAAAAAAAATGTTGATGAAAGTGAAAAGTGCCTCAGCCAGGTTTTGAACCTAGGATTTAAAGGTCATCTCTGATATTCGATGGATGCAAGCCCACTGGGCCAGGAACCCAAATTCAATATCAATTTAGTTAATTTAATATATATTATTTAAATTGATTTGAATTTAATTTTAGATTAAATTCGGAATTTTTTTTTATTGTAATTCTCCTGATTTTTTTTAAATTCCTAATTAATTCTCGACATTCACATCAATATGATTAAAATTGTTTTATTCATATAAGTTACACAATCATTTGTTGGTTAATTTTTCTGTATTTGTTACAGAAAATATGTCGAGACTGATAAGAATTAGGATAGTCTCAAGAATGGAGATTAAAAAAAAAAATTAATTGTATTTTCTATTATTTATATATGTTAATAGGATTGTATAATTTTTATGTGGGAATTTAAATAATGAATATGTTTCATTCTTTTCTTATTAATATTAATGAATGTGTTTCATTATTATTTGTTTTAATAATGATTGTGTTTCATTATTATTTGAGTGCAATGTGATAAATTAATAATAATTAATTCTTATATACATAGATGATGATTTTGAAACTTAGTGATCTTTCGATTCTATGTCATATGGATGGTTATTAATAATTTATTGTTTGTAATTGCAACAAAATAGTGTGTGATGCAAACAAGTAATCATGTGCAAATATATGTCTTGTAGAATTTTGTGAGTAAAATGGCTTCTGTATCTAAAAACATAGTAGCTGGTTTGAATAAGGGTGAAAAGCTTAATGGGGATAGTTATGAAATTTGGGCGATGAATATTCAGTATGTCCGAGAAGAGCAAGAGGCTCTAGAAGTACTGAATTATGTGTTAACTGAGCCTGAGGAAGGCAATACTGCTCAACACAAAAGGGACTGGGACCGTGAGGCTTATAAAGCTTGAAAAAAAAACTCATTTATAAGCATTAAGTTGCTGAGTAGCATGAAAATGATATCGTGCATGAGTTTAAAGTCTATGACCTTGCCATGGAGATATGGGTAACTCTGCAGTTGAGGTTTGGTGGAACTTCTTTCACCAAACTAAGACAACTTACTATTAAGGTTGACACTTATAAAAAGTGTCCTAATCATAATATAAGACAACACATGAGGGAAATGTCTAATATGATTAGTGAGTTGAAAGAAGTTTGCCACATTCTGACTGATGAGCAACAAGCTCAAGTTGTCATTCGATCCCTTCTCCATAATTGGGAGCACGTGAAGGTGCATTTTACCCATAATGAGGGTATTAAGACTCTTAATGATGTTGCACGTCACCTGGAACTAGAGGAAGATCACATTGAGGCAATAAGGCTTGAAAATGTTAATGGTGATGTGTATATGACTGGACCTAGCTCCCATGGGAATGAGGGCCACAAGTGTAAACATCAAGAGGATCGTAAAGGGAAAAATGACAATAAAAAAAATATACATATACACAACCAAGGTTAAAATGATAAAGAAGAAGGTCCCCAATTTCGTCCAAATAAGAACAAAGCGAAGGTTAAGTGCTATAACTGTGAGAAAATGGGTCATTACCCTCGTGAGTGTACTGAACCTAAGAAGGTACAAACTTTTGATTCACATAAGATTCGTTCTTTTCGTGAAAGTTATATGTTTCCAGCTCTATTTTAATTAACAGATTCTCATCCTTTAAGGACTATAGACTCAGGAGTCAGATACCACATAGTCAAATTATATGCGCTATACGTGGAATTTCTTTGAATTTCACAAGGTGCAAGATGGCTATATGTTGGAAACAATGCAAATGTACCTAAAAGAGGGATTAGTTCCTGTAATCTGAACATGCAGAATAAAGTATACATTGATTCTGCATGATGTGTTATATGCACCTGATATTCGACGAAATTTAGTTTCTGTAATTGTTCATTTAAGACTCGGTTTTACTTTATTTATGTTTGGTAGTAAACTATATATTTTAGTTTTTTAGAAGAATGTACACTATGATTATGGTTATTTAATTAATGGTTTTAATTTTATTGGATGTTATTCATTTGATATCTAATAATTATGCAAGTTTTTCCCTTATTTCATCATCTGTTGATGCTAATGTTGACATTATTATATGACATGCTAGATTAGGTCATATAGGTCAACATAGAATAGCTAGACTAACTAAAGAGGGTTTGTTAGGCCAAATTGATAGGGTCGAACTACCAACATGTGAGAGTTGTCTAGCGGGAAAAAATGGCAAGAAAACCATTTGGTAAGGGAACTAGAGCTTAAATTCCATTACAATTAATTCATTCTGATATTTGTGGGCCTATGAATGTGAAGGCACGACATGGGGGTGAATATTTTATCACTTTCATAGATGATTTCACACGTTTTGGACATGTCTATTTGATTTCCCAAAAAAAAAAAATCTGAAGCATGAGTGTTTTAGAAAATTTGTTACCTTAGTGGAAAATCAATTGGATCTAAAGGTTAAGTCTTTAAAGACAATCTGTGGACGTGAATATTTGTCTAATGAGTTTAAACAAATGTGTGAAGAAAAAGGAATATATAGGCAACTAACCATTCCCTGAACCCTATAACAGAATGGGGATGCCTAAAGGAGAAATGGAACTCTTTTTGAAATAGTTAGGTCAATGATAGCGCAAGCAAAATTGCCAATCACTTTGTGGGGTGATGCTCTATTGACTAATACTTATATTCTTAATCGTGTACCTTCAAAATCTGTTGCTTCCACACTCTATGAGTTATGGACTGGGTGAAAACCAGACCTTAGTGGTTTGAGACCATGGGGATGTGCAGCCTACGTTCATGAGCCGTCACATCAATATGGAAAACTAGGTCCAAGGGGTAAAAAAAGTATTCATACGATACTCTGAAACCTCAAAAGAGTACGTTTTCATCGGAGAACAAGCAAGTGGGAGTATAACAGAATTCGAATCACGTAATGCTACATTCTTGGAAAATAATTTTCCATCAAGAGGTGAGATATTTGAGCGATACTCCTAATCAATTATCAACAGTATCTCATCCAAGTGGGAGAAATTCGAACACTCTGTGTGATTCAAAAGAACCACAAATAACCCGTGATTCAGAACCACAAATAAGGCGTAGTAATCGTGGTGGAATTCCAAAACGTCATTATGATGATAAAATTTTCATGATTACGCCTCAAGACGATGAAGAGCCGAATAATATTCAAGAGGCTCTTCAAAGTTCTAATAAGGATAGATGGATAAATGCAATAGAAGAAGAAATGGAGTCAATGAAGTCAAATGGTGTTTAGGAACTAGTTGATCTTCCTAAAGGACTCAAAGCAATTGGTAACAAGTGGATTCATAAAATCAAACGTAAAGCTGATGGCTCTATCGAAAGATTTAAATCCATACTTGTAGCAAACAGTTCACACAACAGGAAGGAAATGACTATGAAGAGTTGTTACCTCCTGTTGTGAGGTTTACCTTTCATGTCTCATCCTAACAATAGTTGCTTGTTTAGATTTAAAATTACATCAAATGGATGTTAAAACAATATTTCTAAACGGTGAATTGGAAGAATAAATGTACATGCAACGGCCCACTGGTTTTGTTACCGAAGGGCAAGAACATAAAGTGTATAGATTAATGAGGTCAATTTATGGCTTCAAACATTCTTCCTGATAGTGGTATATCAGTTTTCATCAAGTTATCAGCTCATATGATTTCCATATGATTGATAAGGACCATTGTGTGTATGTCAAATTACATAAAGATAAGTTTGTGATTCTTTCATTATATGTGGATGACATACTGTTGGCTGGGAAAGACATGGATTATATATATATTAGCCATTAAAAAATAGTTATCATCAAACTTTCAAATGAAAGATATGGGTGAAACAGAATATATATTTGGAGTAAAGATTGAAAGAGATCACTCCGAAAGGATGTTAGCTTTGTCACAAGGCAGTACATCAAGAAAATCTTTGAGAGATTTAAAATGCAAGACTGCAAACCAATTGATACTCCCATCGCAAAAGGCGAAAGGTTAAGTAAAAGATTGTGTCCAAAAACTCCAAGAAAATAGAGCAAATGCGAAAAGTTCCTTACTCAAGTGCTATTGATAGCCACATGTATGCCATAATGTGTTCAAAACCGGACATATATTTTATCATGAGTATGATAAGTAAATACCAGTCAAACCCTGAATAAGCCTATTGGAATGTTGTAAAAGAAATATCCAGGTAGCTTTGGGAACCGTGGATTATTCATTGTGCCCTCTAAGAGAAAAAGATTAAAGAGAATCTATCTCAATCAGTGTGGCTTAAGAGGTTCTTAAATCACTTGGGATTCAATGAAAATGAGTCTAACTCTGTGTTAGTAAACTGTGATAGTCATGTTGCTATTACATTTACAAAATGATTCCAAATATCACTCTAAGACAAAGCACATTGATACTAAATACAATTTTATGATAGATATGGTTGCACAGAAAGAAGTGAATGTGAAATAAAGTTTTGTACTTTTAAATTGCGTACACACAATAATGTTTAGTACATTAAACTAAAAGTATGTCAGACAGTAGATTTACCTTCTCACATAGGTAATCACTTCTATGACTTAGTGTCGAATAGAAATGAGATATTTTAAGCAATATTGTTGTTAATTGATAACAACACTAAGAGAGCATATGCTTAATCTAAATATCGCCTTGATAAAGAATCAAGATGAGGTTATATTTATAATCGAAAGTGAATAGATACCACAATTCACTTGACTGTCTATGAACCAGATGGAAGTCCTGCAATCATAAGTTGATAAAGTATAGTTGTGGACTCAAGTTAGATATTAAGTATATCTGAACTATCATCTGTACAGTATAAATTGAGACATACACTCCAATGAGAATGGAGAATAATACTGTAACATGTGTTTCATACCACATGTGCTATAAACGACCTAAATGGGTAACAGAAGTTAGATCTCTACTTCTTACTAATGTGAGACCCATGAGACTAAGAAGTCTTACAAGTACCCTTAAGATCTTTGACTAAAATCTTGAAGTTTCTCTACGATTTAGCTATCTTGGAAAGTTACCAATGGTCATGAAAGATTCGATCTAATGGGACATATCTAGAGAGCAATCGTTTTGGGATGGAAATTTTTTGAGGAAAAGAGAAGATTATTTTGAGTGTCACATCATATTGTATTCACCGGTCGACCAATTGTATTTTTGTAATATAATTGTGAATACAAAGGTAATATTTTAAAAGAGATTTGGAATTACAAATGTGACTAAATGATCTAGGGAACTACATCATACACTCTACTTAAATACACAATTGAGTTACCTTACATACTTAACCGTTGTAAAGTAAGAAGCTCCGAATTGAAAGTATGATGGTCGCACGACCTATTTTCTTATATGAATTAGATGCTGATGAAAGAGAATGTGTTTCTCATTGATTGAGAAGTGAGAAAATTTCACGTTCAAAAAGGGATTAATGTAAAAGGTACGCCCATGATGAGTAGCCCATTATGTTCGAGTGGGAGATGAAAGCAGTTGCCAGGAAACTGCTTGATATTAGTTATTGAAACTGCCAAATGGCAGTTCCATCCTATATCTGGGAAGATTTCCCTTTATGGAAAAACTAACAGAAAAAAGAACGTGAAAAAAAGAGAGTAGAGTTTTACAGGAAAAACTCTCTCTGAGATAATAAGAAAGGATTTCTCTTCATCTCTCTCCATATATATTTCATCATTCTAAACGAAAGGATCTAGGCTGGGAACACTAAAGCACGTCCGTTCGGTGATTGTCTTTCGATCGATACTTTACATACTTGGGTTTCTCGTGTATTTCCACTGCGTTGCTTCAAGAGGTTAGTCCCCTCTAATATTGAAACCCTACATAATGCAAACCTCCGTCCAAAAGTTAGCAACTCCGGGGCAATTAGGGAAAATTTTATTGTAGACTTGATGTACAACTTGTATCAAATTAAGATCCTTGCCGATGTTATCCCGATATTGATATCTTGAATTTAAATAATAAGCTGCACTTATAGGAAGATTGAATCATTAAAGTACTTGGTAACAACTCTAATAATTAGTTAAATTTAACATAAGTTTTAAATACCCGGAGCATGTAAGGGATGTGATAGTGTCCTATCCAATCTGTCTTGAATTATATCGAGCACCCTCATCTTTCCCTTCACTTATGCAACTCTATTCTTCATGGCCTTGATTATGTCATACGCGTAAGACAGCGTACATTGGCTCGAATATGCTTACAATGGTCTCTAGTCCATCCCAAAAAGAATTTGAAAGAATTGTCATTTCGACCTCTCGTCCGCCTTTTGTTTGTTGAGATTTATACCCTAGAATTCGTAATTTGTAATAGAATATTTTATGAATAAATAAAAGTATTATTTTAGTGAATTTTGTGCAATTTATTATATGTTGATATTCACTAAATATTCAAACATTAATATAAAATTTCGAAGTTGCTAATTCTGTAATCTTGACTACTGTGAGATATAAAGTGGATCTAGTCCAAGATAGTAACTCAAATAATCTACAGTAAATGAATACGGTTAAGAAACCTTATTCTGGTAACACCGTTGATGTTGGTCACTGATTGATCCAAATCATTAGCATGATGTAGATGCAAGTGGATACATCATATATAATGAGTTTATATAAGGCTGGACCAGGATAATAAATCAATTCCTAAATAACATCGTTGATAGGAAATGATTTATAATATCAAATTCGTATTATTAACATTGATACGTCTCAATCCTGAGTATGTTGTGAACTCACATTAATGAAGTCTTTTCCTTTGATTCACATGGTTGAGAGTGATCTGTTGATACACTCGATAAACTCCTGTTTTGGAGAAATGACTAAGTTGGTGCTTGAGAACATTTCTATACAAGAGTGAGAATGTATGTATGTGTTAGGCCGCTGTGTGTTTGATAATATGATAAATTTTAATGGGTAGTAGAATTTTATATAGTATATTTAAGTGTAGTTCTGTATAGATAAATTATTGTATAATACTATTTAAAAATGTAATAAATTTTTGGGCCAAAGACCAAGGATCACAGACATCTTCCTAAAGAACCAGAAAGGACACCAGACAAGGCAACAAGTGTGACGACCCGTCACTTTTAAATAAATTAAAATCAGAGAAAACAGCGGAAGTCTTTTATTTTAAGAAAATTTTGCGTGGTTTTGTTTGAAAGTTGGCATGCCGAAAACCTGTTTACATCCTAATTTTTCAATCTAATAAATTCATATGGACTTTAAGTCCCAACATATCATAAAAACCACATCAAAAGCTCTTATGAGCTAAATACAACATCAAAGTCTTGAAATTCACAAAAATATTTATATATACTTTACAAAAACAAGTCCATCTCGAGGTCAGCATCCCTCGATCACGCAGCACCATCTCCCCTTCCACGGCCTCTAGCCAGGGCATTACCTGAAATTGGTTGTAATATCATGAGCTAACAAACTAAGCCCAGTGAGAATAATAAGCATAAAAAGTAAAGATAGACCTCAAACTCGCATTTCGATTTGTGTCCAAGTAAACTGACACAACTTCCTTAGAATTCACCAAGATCTAGGTAATTCTATTCCAAACTTTCCAAGGGATGATATTGCTAACTCTAGTAGTCAATCCTCATCCATTACTTTGTTATGACATAAATAATAAAAGTAAATAAACTTTGCATCAATTAAACATCTCGCTTTTCTCTTTCATCGAACATATATATGAATGCATGAGAGCATCCCGTAGGATTCACATATGCCCTTATGCATGAAGAAGGTAACGTGGTCTATCCCGTAGGATCCATCTTTCTCCCTCCTTTACTTTCTCACTTTCTTTTCTTTTTCTATGAAGGTGATGCGGACACTGCCCGTAGGCTCCAACATTCTTCCCCCTTCATGTTCTTTCTCACTTTCTTTTCTTTTTCTGAAGGTGATGCGGACATTCCCCGTAGGGTCCAACATTCTTCCCCCTTCATATCTTTCTCACTTTCTTTTTCATGATGCGAGATGTTATGATGTAATATGATGTATTTGGAGTAAATAAATAACGTGCGGAATTAAAGTAGACGATACAGACATAAAGTAAAAAGGCATTAAGTAAGGGTATAAGGTAAAAGACCAAAAAGTAAATGACATAAAATAAAAGATATAAAGTAAAGGACACAAAGTAAATAAATGGAAACTCTGGATGAACGATATATCGATCGAACTCCGGCATCAATAATAAAAGTAGAATCAAAACACGAACGATTAAACTATTAACCATTCTAAGAACAAGCTTGGATCTTCTAACCTTCAATGATCCAACCTAAGCTTAGAAACGAATCTAACTTAGAATCTTCTAAGATTCGATACTTTCCTCGAGAACTCCTAAGTTCTCACTTAAAGGATTAACTCTTAATCCTAAGGGCACTAACTCTCAAGCCTCTAATCTTATACTCGGTTTCTAGTCTTAGTTTCAACTCTACAAACCTTCACACTTATTCTATTTCTATAATTACTTTAAATCCTAACTATTCTCACCTTAATAAAAGTGAAGACTTCGCTCCTAAACACCGGAAGAGCGATCAAACAAGCGGTTCAAAAACACCTACAATTGAATTATATCATACAATCAATAATTAACCAACTATCGATCAAACATCAACCAAACGTACAAAACGACGAAAAACTCATCAAACCCTCCAAAAGAGGCCCACGGCCCTAACAATAAAAAGGACTTCGGGTTTGGTTTTCCGCCTTTTTGGCAATTTAAATACGTTTTGAGTTGGTTTTAAGCAAATTCGATAATCCTGATTTCAATGGGTATCGATAATTAGGGTTTTTGAACAATAAGCCCTTTCCCGAATTGAATTTAAATAAACATTATTTCATTAATTTCTAACCCATTTTCAATCCCAAAAGGGTAAATTTTAAACGGGAAGGGTTTCGACTGAAACTCGGTTTTAGGGTTAAGGGAAAGTTTCCAAAAACTCTTAAAACTACTCCTGTATTTACAAACACCGAGTTTCACGGCAAGAAATCGAAAGGAAACAAAGAAAACTCCATTAAAACACTATTTGGAGCTTAGGGTTTGAAACTTTACTTACCGAGATCTCCGCAAAACACGAGTGACAAGTGCGAAGGTTAGGTGGAAAAGATTCGTATGACCGATACCTTCCCAAAGGACCCGGAATCAAGTCGATCGGGCAAGAAACGAACAAAAACCAAATTTGGGAAAAGGAGGAAGGAGGCCCACGGCTTGGAGGAGAGAAATGAAGAAGATGAAGTGAATTTTGCTTGGTCAAATGAAGTCAAAGGCATTTTAATATGAGATGAATAGTGTTTGGATAGTTTTTTAAGAAATTGGAAATGACGGTTGCGTCCTTTTATGACTTTTAGCTTAAAAATGAATCCCGAACTTCTCAAACTATCCCAATGGTGATTAATAATTATTAATTGGCTCGTTAATAATTATTAATACCATTAAAACGAAAATAAACTAAAAAGGTCAATTAAAAGATTAAAACCGAAATAAACTACAAATTCTAAATTACCGATTAATAAATAAACTTTAATTACTTAAATTAAATAAAATAAATAAAAGTTTTTTTTTATCACAAAAATAACGGGACGTTACAACAAGCCACATGAAAAAACAAATAAATGCAAAGGCACGAAAATTAAAAGTATTTTTAGGTTTATGGTTTAGAGTTTTTAGGGTTTAGGGTTTATAAAAGTATTTTTTTTAAGTAATATTGCACATTTAATATGTTATTTGAGTAATTGGTCCAAAAATTCAATACATTTTTAAATAGTATTATATATATATAGGCCCAAGCCCAAAATCATAACATAAGGGAAATTATCCATATTTTGATCTTGGCTTATTTCTTTTGAAGAGAGCAATGGTTTAAGGAAGAAGACAATGATATATAGGGGATTTGAGAAAAATGTTGAACACGTGAAAATATAGAAAGAAAAAAAATGCTATTTGAGTAATATCTAAAAAGTAAGTATATGGTATTAAATATCGCCCAATAACAATTTCTATAAATTTTAATTATGTTCATAAATACTGTTAATCGTTGATTGGCACAATAAATCAATCGCTAAAATATATAAATCAAATGGTTATATAAATAGCATAAAGTGATAAAAGCATATATCACACTGAATTAGTGACAACTTATTTTTAAAATATGTAAATAAATAATAATTATTGATTGACACATTTAAATTTTGCTATATTAATTTTTTTTAATCTCATTAAGATTTTCCATTAATTTAAAAAAAATATATATTGTTTTTATAAATATTATAAAAATTTGCAGGATTTATTTTCTCTTTACCTTTTTTTTTAATTCTCCTTCTCTTCTACTTTATATTTTCTCTCCCTCTCCTTATTGTCTGAGAAATTTCATTGGGTAGTAGATTTTGATGTAATATTTATAAAAATATCAACTCTAAATTTTTTTTTTTGTAGATATGATAATTTTTACTATGTTAATCAGTGATTAACGCTGATTAATGTGTGTATAAGTGATTTACTTAATGTAAAAATATGTAGTTTAATATTTATCACCGATTCACCTAATAAAAATTACTATATTTACGAATATTTTTTAGAATTGATATTTTTATAAATATTTCTAAAAAAATTGCTAAATTTACAAATGCCCCTACTTTTCATCTTCCTCTTCCTTCCGTACACACTCTTATTATTCTCTAACTTGTCAAATTTTCTATTCCTCCATCATGGGTTATTTTGAACTTATCATTACATCAAAAATAAAATTTAGGAATTTTTTAAAGTTGCACTATTTTAAAATATTTGTAAATATAATAATATTTTAATATTCTAATTAATGATTAATATAATTAGTGATAATCAATTCACGTGATTATCAAGCAAATCAGTCATTCACACATTAAAAATAGATTATCTATACTATCTAAAAAGTGGCTTGAAAGGAAAAACTTTTGATTTCTCTTTGAGACCCTTATAATTCATTTTAGTTTCTATAATGCCATCACTCATAATTAATAACCATTTTATTAGCAATTAAAAAGATCTAATAAAAAATTAAATATCAATTAATATTAAAATAAAAATAAAATTAGCACACAAAAAAGCCTTTTAAATTATTATTTTTCAATGCTATTCGTAAACTATAAATTATATATTACCACTTTAATAAAAAAAATTATTTTTTATGAATTAACGTGTTTGATTAAAAATTTGAAAAAAAACAAATATAATTATTATGAAAAGACTATATATTCCATAATGATTTATCTACATGAAAAAAAGCCTGTTAAATTATTATTTTTCAATGCTATTCGTAAACTATAAATTATATATTACCAATTTAATAAATAAAAAAAATTAATTTTTATGAATTAACGTGTTTGATTAAAATTTGAAAATTTGAAAAATTGTGAAAAAGACTATATATTCCGTGATGATTTTCTCTACATAGTAATTTTTCTATAATGTCATCACTCATAATTAATAATCATTTTATTAGAAAAATTAAATATCAATTATTAGCACACAAAAAAGCCTTTTAAATTATTATTTTTCAATTATATATTACCAATCTAATATAATTTTTTTATGAATTAACATGTTTGATTTAAAATTTAAAATTTGAACAAATATAATTATGAAAAGACTATATATTCCATAATGATTTTCTCTACATAGCAAAAAAAGCCTTTTAAATTATTTTTCAATGCTATTTGTAAACTATAAATTATATATTACCAATTAAATTAATTTTTTTTTTTTTATAAATTAACGTGTTTGATTAAAATTTTGAAAATTTGAACAAATATAGTTTTGAAAAGACTATATATTCCATAATGATTTTCTATACATAGCAAAAAAGCTTTTTAAATTATTATTTTTCAATGCTATTCGTAAACTATAAATTATATATTACCAGTTTAATAAAAATTAATTAATTTTTATGAATTAACATGCTTGATTAAAATTTGAAAATTTGAACAAATATAATTATGAAAAGACTATATATTCCATAATGATTTTCTCTACATAGTAAATTATAAATTAAGGACAATTAATTCGAAAAATAATTTTTATAATCATGATTGGATAAAATCCATTGAAATTTTGAATTGATAATATAAAAACCATAAAATTAGTTTATTACAATGTTATAATTTAACTTTATTATTATT
The DNA here is from genome assembly GCA_028015215.1 of Gynostemma pentaphyllum. Classification (NCBI taxonomy): domain Eukaryota; kingdom Viridiplantae; phylum Streptophyta; class Magnoliopsida; order Cucurbitales; family Cucurbitaceae; genus Gynostemma; species Gynostemma pentaphyllum. Next base: position 13,398,839 of record CM051346.1, on the reverse strand, counting down.
TGATGCAAATATATTTTTATAATTAATTTTTCATAGAGTATACAAGACATGGTTATAGAAGTGGAAAAGGTTTAATGATATATTTATTGGCCATATACAAGTTAAAAGATTATTTATTATCTTTCTTATTGTCATTGAGATATGAAAATATCAAGAGACCAAAAATTGAATGTGAAAATTTATAATCACATTAATGTTAATCTCATCCAAGATAGGTAGTACTCAAGACACAAAGTTCCATTTCTCGGAGGTTTTATGGTCTTGGATAAATGAGTTGTGAGAAGGTTGGGGAATTAGAAAACTTATTATGGTAAAAAAAAGGTTTTGTAACCTATCAATTAAATGAGTATTTTATTCATTTTCCTTTACCTCTAGCTTACTATATATACAAGTAATAAAATGGAATGAACAACCCAAATTGAACGACAACACAAGATTTTTTAGAATATAGATAAATATGGAAATAATTGTTTTAAGCAATGTTTTAATATTTTGTTTTTATTTTATTTTATTTACGTTATTATGTGTTTCTATTAACTTCATACATCTTACTTTTATCTCTATTTTTTTAGGTGTTTTTTTTCTCATAATTTAGATGAGAGCAATATGTTTCAATTGTAAAACTTCAAGTCTTCCAACAATGAATGGAAAATAAAAGGGAGGCCAAAAGAATGATGTAGAAATTCAAACATTTTAAAGGAGATTTCATACAATTAAAACTTATATTTGTTGAAGAAGAGGTAAATTTATTGTGATTTTGATTTTTTGAAATTAAGTTTAAAAATATTTTTTATTATTTCCTACTAATTGTCCTTATATTCACTAAATTGATGTTAAATAACAACTTTCTCTTTTTATGATTTTTCCATTCATGCTTATGCAATATAAGTTTTTTCATTTTCAAGATTTTGAGTTTTTCTCTCTCCTTATTTAATGGTTTAGATTTAATTTTGGACTACCCACCAAATATGATAGAAATATTTATTTTCTCATTAATTAGTTATATTATTAACTCACATATTTCTTTACATACTTAACTATACATAATTTCACTTGAAAAAAATTATGTCATTCTTACAATTACAAACAGATAGATTAACAAAATATACTTTCAAACTATTAAAAAACTTATTGATTCAAATTATTACAAATTTAGTTTCTTATAAATAAGAGTCTCATTTATACATTTTGAACATCCAAAAATCAATTCTCAATCTGTTGTTCTCATATTTTATACTTTACGTCTATTTCTCTGTTTAATAATTAATAATTTGAGGAGAATTTTTTTATCAAATTCAGTTCAATTGATTATTCCAGTTGTTTTTCAATCGAGCGGGTTGTTATATCTTACGAACTTGATCATTAATGAGTCCACAAGCAACTTAATGCAATGCAAATATTGTCTTTAGGACAATCATTCAAGTGTGTCTCGATACTATTGTTGCTGCATTTTGTTCTATTTATTTGTTATTGTTTTAATGTTGTCATATTTGTACACGATTGCGTTTTAGTCATTTTTTTTGTAATACCAATGCTACTTCATCATCATGTAAGCTTTAATTCCAATATACTACACTGTATTACCTTTCATATATTAACCAGATATATTCTTGAATTTTCTTCATTTTAGATGAAAAATATGAGTTAAAAAGAGATGAAAGAGAAGGCAAAATATGAAATTAACAATTTAAATTTGATATATCAACAGAATTTCCACGTGCTAAAAAACTAATATTTATAAATATGCTTTATGCAATGTTAATTGTTATCTATATCCATACATTTGTGTATATCTATCTTTCTACTACTTTTTTTAGAATATATATTTATAGTATTTAAAAAAATGTGGATGTTGGAGTAATTTTTGTAATTTTTTAAGATTATATATATATATATATATATATATATTGTTTTATCTATTATGAGAACCATGTTTTCTATGTGTAAAATGAACTTTAATTATTAATTAAAAAGAATTACAGAAGAGATATATGGTCTCTCTTTGGTTATTAATTAACTAAATATTCCAATGAATGGCACATATAACGTGCAAGATTCCCCACCATTTTTTTTCTCATTTTCCCTAATTAGTGGTGCTTTCCAATTTACACTTTCTCAATTGTCTGTTGGCACCAATTTGAGTGGCCAGACTCCAAAGTGTGACCGAAGGAATATGATCAGTATGTGGTGGCTCCCTTTAAAAAAACTTAAGAATTAAGGAAAAATAAAATAATTAATAATAACAATAGAAAAAAAACTAATTTTAAATATAATACTAATACTACATCTACTGTTAATAGTTGTAGTAGAAATGATAATAGTAATAAGATGTTAAATATAAAACACACTTGTACAGTTTGAGTTACTGCTAAATCATACCTCTTACATTTAAAAAATAAAAAATAAACACCTCTGCAGTTTAGTAAAACTACATCACACCCTTCTATCGATTATTTTAACGGACAAATTGAACATATGTGTGGAATTTTTAGAATAAACTGTACGAATAGATAAAATTGCACAGAAAAGCTTTTATTTGATATTGAGCTGTTGAAGATTAAATAGATTACAAGGCTACAAATAAGGAGAAACTACAAGGCTATAATTAAGGAGAAATTGAAGCTATACAAGAACTATACAAAATTAACATGAGACAGCTATACAAATCACTATTAATATGGAGTAATGGTACAACATGATGATTAGCCATTGATGGCTCTTATATGCCCCCGCAAGTTGGAGCTTCTTGTAGTGAGTCCAATCTTGAGCATTAATTGTTGAAATCGTGTTCGGGGTAGTGGTTTGGTGAGTGCGTCAGCTAGCTGGTCCATGGAGGAGACGTGAATGACTCGGAGAAGTCCTTGTTGTACTTGTTCTCGAATAAAATGATAGTCCAGAGCAACATGCTTTATACGGGAGTGGAACACCGGATTGGCACATAAGGTAGTTGCACCAATATTGTCATAGTAGATGACCGGTTGAGTGGTGGAGTTGTTACCAAGTTCTTTGAGTAGAGAATGAAGCCAACAGATTTCAGCAGAAGTAGAAGCAACAGCGCGGTATTCGGCTTCTGTAGAGGAGCGAGCAACCGTGCGTTGTTTCTTAGGCTCCAGGAAATCGGGTTCCGACCAAGATAGACGATGTAGGCACTAGTGGAAGTGAAGTCATCCTTGTTACCTGCCCAATCGACATAAGTGAAGGTGTGAATGTCTTGAGTGGATTGACGATGGAGAAGAATACCATGATTGATAGTGCCACATAGGTATCGAAGAAGGTGTTTGGCGGCTGTCCAGTGATCCGAAGTCGGACGGTGCATGAACTGAGAAAGCTTGTTCACGGCATAAGAAATGTCTGGGTGAGTTAAAGAGAGATATTGAAGACTGCCAACACTGGTTCGAAATTATGTTGGGTCAGGAAGAGCAGATCCTGAATGAAGAGTGAGAGTGGGTGAAGTGGCAATGGGTCTCGCATCGGTCATCTTCGTGCGATGGAGGAGGTCGGCAATGTAACGCCGTTGAGATAGATGAATACCATCAGCCTGAGAGACAACCTCAACACCAAGAAAGTAGGCTAACGGTCCGAGATCCTTGAGCGAAAATTTATTCGAAAGGCAATTGATATAATGTTGGAAAGCAGTTGGGGTGTTTCCCATAATGATAATATCATCTACATAGACGAGGAGATATAGACGTACATTGTTGGTGTAGAAGATGAACAAGGATGTGTAGGCAATGGAGTTGACAAAACTAGAAGAGAGAAGGAATTTACAGAGTTCAGTATACCAAGCACGAGGTGCTTGCTTAAGACCATAGATGGCTTTACGTAGCCGGCAAACATACTCTGGATGGTCATTATTGACAAAGCCTGGTAGTTGAGTCATAAAAACATCGTCAGTGAAAGTACCTTGTAGGAAGGCGTTGTTAACGTCAAGTTGGCAAATGGACCAACCATGACTAATGGCAATGGAAAGAACAAGTCGAACTGTATTAGGTTGGATGACCGGGCTCAGTATAGTCTAAACCCGGGCGTTGGTGAAAACCTTTGGTGACTAAACGAGCTTTGTACCTGTCAATTGAACCATCTGGTAGTCGTTTGAGTCGAAAGATCCACTTACACTCGATGATATTATGAATCCCATGAGGCGGTACAAGCTCCCAAGTGCCATTGTGAACTAAGGCATCAAATTCGGTGGACATTGCCTTCCGCCATTTTTCATGCTTGATAGCCTGAGAGACACTGGTGGGTTTTACTTCATGGGCAAGAATGGCTGAGAGGTTTAGTTTTTGTATTGGTTTTATGATATTATTTTGAGAACGAGTGGTTATGGTGGTAGTTCTGGTGGGTAGAATTTGTGTAGAAGGAGGGACAATAGGGTGGGCAGTAGAGACATTTTGGTTTGGTAAGTGGTTAGTGGACGTGTGTTGTTCAATAGGTGCTAAAATGGTAGGGGGATTGGGAGATGTAGGGTGGGTGTGTGAGAGTGAAGGATTTGTGGAAGAGAGAGTTGTAGCAGTAGATGAGTTTAGAAAATTACCTTGTGTGGTTGAGTTGCTAATGGACACGAGAGACGATGTGCCATGGGGTAGTTGAAGAATCAGAAAGGAGAGCCATGTGGAACTAGTAGTGGCATCGGTTGTGGTAGTGGGAGGATGGTAGTTGGTCATAGGAAATTAATGTTCATTGAAGCGAACGTGACGGGAGATAAAAATTCGAGTTGTTTTGGGATTATAGCATAGATAAGCACTTTGAGTAAGTGAGTAGCCGAGAAACACGCACGGGGTGGACCGAGGTGATAATCTATGAGGTGCGTAAGGACGAAGCCATGGGTAACAGAGGTAACCAAATGCCTGTAATTTTTGGTAGTTAGGTGCCATGTTGAAGATCATTTGATAAGGAGAGTTCATGGCTAAGTTAGGGGTGGGTAATCGATTTATAAGGTACGTTGTAGCAAGAAAGGCATGAGACCAAAATGGAAAATGAAGAGAGGCCCGAGATAGTAAGGCAAGACCGGTCTCTACGATGTGACGGTGACGACGTTCAGAAAATCCGTTGTGTTCTGGAGTGTGAGGTGGAGATGTGAGGTGGGTGATACCGGACGTACTAAGATGATTTTTTTGGCCAATGTATTCCCCCCATTGTCTGTGTATAAGGTGATAACTTTACTTTTGAAATGATTTTCTACTAGAGCTTGAAATTTCGGAAAAATAGAAGCAACATCAGATTTGCGAGTGAGAGGATATAGCCAGATATAGTGAGTGTAGTGATCGACAAAAATAACATAATATTTAAAATGATCCATAGAGAGGATGGGAGAAGTGCAAACATCAGAATAGATTATTTGTAAAGGAGCGGTGGAGTGTATGCTAGACTGAGAAAATGGGAGTTTATGACTTTTATTACAAGAACAATCATTACATGAAAAATCCTTGGGAATAGAAGAAGATAGAGGAAATGAAAATCTAGAAATAAGAAAGCGTAAAATAGATTCAGATGGGTGGCCAAGCCGGTGGTGCAAAGTCGTAGGAGAAGTTTTGATGGTGGAAAAGGCGATGGTGCAAAGTCGTAAAATAGATTCAGATGGGTGGTGACCAAAGATGTAGCCGACCATTCATACACACCGTCTCTAGTTCGTCTCGTTAGCAGTGTTACCCTCGTCAGTAAGTCCTTCACATGAAAGGTAGTGGGTAAGAATTCAATAGAAGTATTGTTAGTCTTACAAAATTGAGATATTGAAATCAAATTACGTTTCATATCAGGGACACATAAGACATCATGCAACTTAAAACAACCTTTAGGTGATGGAAGAAAGATAGAACCAGTATGAGAAATATTTAAACCTGTACCATCACCAATTATGATGTCGTCGGGGCCAGTGTATTGTGCATGAAGGGACAGATTATTCAAATCAGCAGTGACATGATGAGAAGCCCCGGAGTCAAGTAGCCAAGATGGTGTTGCGGTAACAGCTGCTGTTACAACATGAGCCCTAGGTTTCCACGAATGGGATTGATTGGGGAAAGGAGAAGGGAGCAATGGGGCTGTGACGTTGGTGTTAATGGAAACCAAATGAAAAAGAGGACAAGTTGAGACAGTGTGTCCTTGGACGCGGCAACCTTGACATTTACCAAGGTAAGGGCGTGATGGTCGGCGTTGTGAAGAGCCAGAAGATGTGGAGTGAGGGTTTAGTGAGGATGAGTGTTGAGTAGTTGACCATGAATTTCTTTGATTGGGCGGGTGAGGGCTACTATAGTTACGGGTGTAAGCGACATTGGCAGTGGCCGGGGTAGGAAGAAGAGAGTTTTGATGTTGTTGGAGAGTAAGTTCCTGAGTAATGAGTTTCTCATGGAGTTCATCAAAGGTGATAGGAGTTTCATGACCATCAATTGTGTCGATCAGGGCTTTGTAATCGTTGTCAAGACCATCAAGCACTCTCTCAATCAGATCTTCATGATCCATTGGTTTGCCAAGAGTAGCAAGTTCATCGGAACGACACTTAATGAACTACATATATTCAGATATAGAAAGCGAACCTTTGACCAATCGCTTTATTTGATCCTTTAGTTGTTTGATGTGTCCGCGAGTTGGACGACCATAGGTGTTAGCAAGAATTGTCCATGCTTCACAGGAAGTGGTAGCCCGTTGAATGAGCGAAATCAGAGAGGCGGAAAGGGAGCTAACAATAGCACCGAACAGAAGTTTAGAGCGTCAATGTTGTTTGTTCGGATTGTAAGAGCTTGTTTTGGATGAGAACCATCAAGAAACTTGTAGAGGTCATAACCAACGAGGATAGCTTCCAATTGAAGTTTCCATGCAAGATAATTGGTGGATGATAATTTGACAATGTTATGATGTGCCAGGTTGATGAGTTGCAGACTATTTGCAGATATAGATGTGGCAGGAATTGAGGGTTGTTGAGGTTCATTAGCAGCAGGAATGGTAGTATTGGAAGCCATGAAGAATGATTGGAATAGAGAGAAGTGGGAAGTAGCAGAAAAAAATTATGAAGGGATTGATCATGGCTCTGATACCATGTACGAATAGATAAAATTGCACAGAAAAGCTTTTATTTGATATTGAGCTGTTGAAGATTAAATAGATTACAAGGCTACAAATAAGGAGAAACTACAAGGCTATAATTAAAGAGAAATTGAAGCTATACAAAATTAACATGAGACAGCTATACAAATCACTATTAATATGGAGTAATGGTACAGCATGATGATTAGCCATTGATGGCTCTTATATAAACCATTATGTTAGTAAATGTAAAATCTACAAATCACACTCATATGTTTAAATTTTCAGTTATTTTTAACGGTATTGGAATATGTGGCATGTGTAGAATATGAATGTGTCTCAATTTCGTTAAAATTAACTGATAGAATGATGTGATTTACAATTTTACTAAAGTGCAGAGATGTTTACAAAAATTAAAGTGTACGGGTATGATTTAGTAATAATTTAAAGTGCAAGAGTGTATTTTGCATTTAACTCTAATAATAATAATTTGCATGATGATTTATTATTATTATTATTATTATTAGTATTATTATTATTATTATTATTATTATTATTATTATTATTATTATTATAAAAATGAATTATAAAGAAAACCTAAATAAAATATCTTTTTGGTCCCTGAGTTTTTAAAGGCTTGTTTCTATATGGTTCCCATGTTTTCAATTTGAGTCTATTTCGCCTCGGGTTTTAAAAAATATGTGTATTTGGACTATGAACTTTTCAATTTATGTCTATTTAATGCCCGAGTTTTGAGAAATAAAGTTCATTTGATCCATGAAGTTAGTTTTCCAACCATCAATAAACAAATTTCTCTATACTAATGAAAAATTAACAACATGGGACCAAGTTCACATGTTTTTCAAAACTCGTGGACGAAATAGCCATAAATTGAAAACTCAGACATCAAATAGACACAAACTTTAAAACTCAAGCATCAAAACGGTATTTTATCCTAATAATAAAAGTAAAATAATAATAATAATTGTTAGCAGAAAGACTACATCATATTGAATTGTATAAATATATAATGATAATACATGATTTATATAGAAAAGCCTAACCTAGATAAACAAGGTAAACGAGCTAATTAAGCAAATCAGAGACAATTACGAATGCAAATAAGGAAACTACAAATCAACATAATGACTATCCTAATATATTTTAACACCCTTCTCAAACTTATATTGGTCAACTTGAGTTTGATAAGTCAACGAACATAATTGGAATATGAATAGATGCATAAGACGAAACTCAAAGTTGCAAACAGAGATATCGGATGACACCAATATCGAAACAGAGTGTGAGATGGAACTGACGGAAGTAGAACATAATACAACAAATATACTGCAGAGGCAACTGAGAGCGAGCATAAACAAATTCTGAACAAATTCAATGAGCAGAATTGAAGAAGAGGCCTGATGTCACGACTCGTCCTGACAACCCCCTAAACACTCGAGACGACACGTGCCGATGGAAAGCGAAAGCTAATGCCAATGCATACCATCAAGCAGAACTAAAATAACTAGTTAATCTTCAATTTAAATTCTACTTATTTAAGGAAATTTTGGCACAATTTCGTTTATTTTTCAAGTAAACCAGCCTGTGAATACATTTAACATAAATCTGCATATATTATATCAGGCTCTTCCCTCAGAAAATAAGTCAAAAACAGCTAAACACACTAATTTTTATTTTACTAAAAATTAAGAGAAACACTTATACGGTTGTTTCATTATAAACATCTCCACCTACTTGACTTGCCTCAAATATCATAAAACCACTTACTCGAGCTAACACTGACACTTATAAACAAACATGTACAATCACACACAAAATGTCATACACATGCTAGGTGAAGATGAAACGAGAACTGGTGGTGCAAACATCTCTCGTAAGGCTTATCCTTGAAACTCAGGAGCTACCTGGAGGGGGAAAAATAAAACATGGAAAATCATGAGCAAAAACTCGGTGAGTGGGATATTTTATAAACTAACATATACTTTTGAGTTAAATATAGTAAAAAACACGACTTTTAGCAAACGAATATATTTATGAACAAATCACTTTTCATACATAATAAAAAAAAACTCATAGCTAGCAAGTTCACGTAATAAGATCGTATCATAATCATATAATAGAAAATTGACACCAAACGCAACAATTGGTCATACTACACAAAGGATAAATTAAGATATGCAGCAGAGCGACTGATTATACTGAAACTAGTCATACGCGCGCAAAGTTGCCCCAAAGGGCTATTCACCCTAACAGGCGGCCCAAAGCCTATGTGTATGCTAAAGGGGGTCCCAAAGACCTCCTGAAAGCTGAACTAGTGGGTACGACAATTTATCGGTTTGAAAATAGCTTACGAAAAATGTTATATAACTTGCAAACTATGATAAATCCATGGAAACTAATACTTTTTCCATATTAACGTAGTGTCCAGTTTCATAAGAATATTCATAAGTAATCGTAAAAACACATAAACATTATCTGTAAACCATAAAAACATGTGTAGGATATTCATAATATATAAGTTAACTTGAAATTTATAAGCAAATAGTTATGGATAATTAAAAAATTAACATTTTAACCACTCAAAAAATAATTATCCGGCTTACGATCCCGGGGTATAAGCGGTGCCAATCTCTGTAATATATATTGAATAAAAATACCTATTAATAATCTTTTAATATTTTTATATATTAGAAAAACATATTGAAAACATATAAAATGACGGTTAATATCCCAATGGCTAGAGTTTCACTTTTCCTTCAATGACTACACATCCAATACACTTTTCAAACAAAATAACATCAACCTTGAAGCTTAACAAAATCCACCAAAACCCACCAAAAGAAGAATTGGGTTGAAGTAAGATTTTTGTAAATTATTATTTCATTTACGAATACAAATAAGGAAACTACAAATCAACATAATGACTATCATAATATATTCTAACAATAATAATAATGATGGATCATCCGCCACGCACAATTCACTACAAGAAAACTACACGTTTGCGACCCAATACAGGGCCGGCCCTGGCCATGTTCAGCCAGGGCCAAACAAAAAAAAATTATTTTGCTTTAATTTTTAATCCTCCTCATTCTTGGCACAAGCCATCATTGATGGATCTGCTTAAGGGTACAAGACTCTATTTTCACACAAGAAAAGATTTCATGATGGAAGTCTTGGGTTTTTAAAACTTCATGGAAGGATTAATGTCAGTATAAAATATGTCTCCTTCCTCACAACATTGAAGCGGAAAACGAAGAAGGAAAATTTACATTCTTCTTCGTTGTTCTTTATAAATCTGAACCAGTTATGAAGTTTTTCCTAAGTAAACCTGACCATAAAAATAGAAAGAAAAACGTAGCTTCGATGGGTTTTGGGACTCGCCGAATTCGTAATATCTTTCGCCAGAAAAATGAAGAACATGGGGATTGGAACTTGATCTTGCCCGATTTTATTTTCTTGATTTATAGTTTCACAACCATTAATTTCCTTAAAATTGATTTGAAAAAACTCAAAATAAAGATGAACAAAAATTTACATAATATCTAAAAGAACCATAAATCAAAGAGAGAGAGAGAGAGAGACGATTCATAGAGAACAATGAATCTACTTTCACTTAATAAATCATAATCTTCTTTAATGTTAGTTCAGTTTTGGGTTTTGAGTTTTGATTTTTTATTTTAGACAGGAAAGGGTGGGTTTTGAATCTTTGATGGTCTGTGGGATTTAAACCTAGGGGATGAAGTATGGGTGAGAAGAGAGAAAAAGTGAGTGTGGGGAGAGAGATAATAATAAAAATAGTAAAAATGATACCTCATCTAAAAATATATCACATAAGCCAGTTAATAAATATATATTATATATAGATAATTAATATTTCAAATATACCTAAAAAAATTTACAGAACTGTGACTTCAAGGACCAAATTGATAACTAAATGAAAATTTAGGGTTCAAAATGTCTGAGTTTTAAAATATAGTGGCTAAATAGAAAACAAAGTAAAAACTCATGGATAAAAAAGTGTATTTTTCACTATTTATTATTTGATTGAAGTGAATAATGGTATATTTTTGTACATTTATTATATATTTAAAATAATACAATAGAGGTCCAAAATCACATTTTCGCACCGGACCCCTATTTTCTTAGGACCGGCCCTAACCCAATGTGATGTTAAAAAAAACTCATTGGAAGGCGACATTTACGACATAGTGCGTCATCAATTGGTTAATGAACAACCATGCGTCTTTGAGTTTGGTTGATTTTTTCTCCGACGCATGCATCAGAAAAGATAATGATGTGTGCGTTGTAATCAGTGACAAAACAATTATGCATCATATTTTTTATCTGCTTGACACATGCGTCGTTAACAAGAGGTAATGAAAACGTCGTTTCAATTTGAATATGATTTTTCATAAAAGAAAATTGATAATTATTAAGAAGAAGGATATTTATTAAAAAACAAGTTGTCATTCTTTTATCGTTTAAATTTTTTATTATAACATTTACATAATCAACAAATAAATTTCATTAGAATTTATTAGGTTATAAATAACATTTTTTAATATACAATAATAAAAATTGTATATTTACTTATGTAATAATTGAAATAAGAAATCCAACTAATTGTTTAACATGAAGGATGTTGTTCCGTGAGAACGGTAATAAGTGTAGCGTGCTGACGTGCTTCACGCCAACGCCGCTCTCGCTTCTACGTGTGCAATGAACAATAAATTTGTTTTGAGTTGGAGGCAATGTTCCGCATAGGCGGTGACTTGCATAGGTGTTCAGCTGCGTAGGCGGTCACCTGCTTAATAGAGTAAGTAGCACCGGTGTGGTGCCGGCTTAACACCCTCCGATGCTTAAGTTAGAGTAGAGCAGAGCTGGTGTGCCAAGCTAAAGAGGAATGAATCTTAGTTACTTTTTGGCCATTTCTCATCTCCTATTTATAGGAGTGGAAATGGATGATGTCATCAAACCACGTGTCACGCATGAATTGGTCCATGTGTTGTATCTTGATTGGTGTAGGTATGCAAGGAGAATGCTGCGCACCTACGCTTCTCTGAAGTAGGAGGTAGATACGAATAGCGCAGGTGCAGAGCTTCTCACTTGGACATTTAGTCAATATTTCACCAAGATGGGACCGCGTCTTTTCGCACCTGTGAGCTTGTCACTCCATCTTCAATTGGATGGTTGACTCATGGTTTTTGACAATTGAGACGACAACGAACCATTCCTGATGGTACGTTCCCCGTCGTGCGTGGCTTGTCCAAATGATTAAGCTTACGCGCGCTTCATAAAGAGTTTGATTATTTCACGTATCTCGTTGTATGTCTGACACATGGTTTTTTTACTCTTATGAAATTACACCTATAACTATGGTCCCCTACTCCCGAGTTGGGTTTAGGCGCCTCTCCACTGCTTGAGAGTACTTTTCAAAGTAAGTAATTTCAATAAAAATCATCTTCAATGTCTCCAAGTGCCACGTTTTTATATATCAAAATTGTTATTGAATTCACTTATACCATTGTCCTGGTTAGGTCATACATTAATGTCTATTGTGTTTCTTCCATGCAATCTGAGGTGTCGCACGTAGTGTCAGTGTAGCTTCAATATATATTTGCACATAATTTTTTGAGGTAGTCTTTCGTCGTATTTGCTCGTTCCTTTCTCTTCTATCTACTCGAATATTCTCTAATTCATGTTGTGGCTTTGATTCTTCTAACAGATTAACACAACAAGAATTTACATAGTAGAAACAACTTGGAGAGACTTTGTCAGGTACGCTTCCCCCAAATTTTCATTTTGCAAAACGTACAAGTCACATAGTAGAAGTGTCACTTTAATGAACCAACATAGGAGTTTTAGCTTGTATTTTAGCAAAAGTTACATAGAAGATATGTAAACCTTTTTTTTGCATTTGAAATTACATAGTAGAGCTTGAACTTAACTTCTACACGAATTTTTCGAAAATCAGAGCCATCAAACAATGCTTTAGCTTTTGGTAGAACGCCACAGTAGACCTTTCTATTTCTAAAAGCTAACACATAGCAAAGTGTTGAACCCTTAGGTTTCTTTGCATTTGAGATTACGTAGCAGAGCAGTAACAAAACCTCTCAAAAGACTAACACATATGTAGAATCTAGTCATTTATAGCTTCATATCTTCACATAACAGCCCTATTTTTCACAAAACTACATGATACAGCTGCGATGAATCATTTCAGGTTAGCGTAGCAGAAGTGTCGATGAAGCTGAGTAGCAGAGGTGAATTTAAATGATCAATGTATATCCATCCCCCTTTTTTTTTAAAATTCTTCTACGAGCCCTGCACTTTGGGTGGACTTATAATATTTTTTTCTCTTTTAAAATTCTTCTACAAGGTGCGGCTCATGTGAGCCCTGCACTCCCAAGTAGACTTAGAATTTTTTTCACTTTTAAAATTCTTTTATGAGGTGCGGCTCGTACGAGCCCTGCACTCTTTAGTAGACTTAGAATTTTTTTGTTATTTTGAATTCTTCTACCAGGTGCGGCTCGTGCGAGCCCTGCACTCCCTAGTAGACTTAGAATTTTTTCTTGTTTTAAAATCTTCTACCAGGTGCGGCTCGTGCTAGCCCTACACTCCCTAGTAGACTTATAATTTTTTTCTCTTTTAAAATTCTTCTACGATGCGGGTTGTGTGTGCCCTACACTCCCTAGTAGACTTAGATTTTTTTTTGTAGTTTTAAATTATTCTACCAGGTGCGACTCGTGCAAGCCCTGCACTCCGTAGTAGACTTAGAATTTTTTCTCGTTTTAAATTCTTCTACCAGGTGTGGCTCGTGCGAGCCCTGCACTCCCTAGTAGACTTTGAATTTTTTTTCTCGTTTTAAATTCTGCTACCAGGTGAGGCTCACGCGAGCCCTGTTTCATGATCATGCTTGTCCATGGTCTTGTTTGCCTATGGCCGTATGCCCACGACATTGTCCTCCCCATCTTAATTAAACATTGTAAATAAATTAAGTTTTTAATTATGCTTGTAATCATTTTTGTAAACGAGTGACTCCTCGCTACTTTTGACGTCTAGGCTTGCCAAACCAAAAATGCTTCAAAATGTACTATAGGGGGGTGTGAAGAGTTTCAACTTAGTATCTTCCGAAATCATTGTATGCAAGCAGGCTTTCATCTTTCTCAATGGTATTGTCTACAATGTACTCTCTTTTTTCGATGCAATCAAAGCTTTCTTAAATGTATTTCTCCACACACGTTTTATAAAACAATTTCCGGCTAAACGTCTGTGGAGGTCATTGTATAGGGCGGGCTAGGCCCTAGTGTTTCGGCTGGCTTGCCCGTGAGCGAGGGTAAGCGCCACACAATCGTGTTTGTATAAACCAAGAAATCTACAATTGTGCACTCCCTAGTAGACTTAGACTTTTTTTGTCGTTTTAAATTCTTCTACCAGGTGCTACTCGTACGAGCCATGCACTCCCTGGTAAACTTAGAACTTTTTATCGTTTTAAATTCTTCTACTAATTATGGCTCGTGCGAGCCCTTCACTCTCTGGTAGACTTAGAACTTTTTGTCGTTTTAAATTCTTCTACTAGTTGCTGCTCATGCGAGCCATGCAATCTGAATGAAAGAATTTGTCTTCTTAAGTTTTCCATTCGTCGATTTCTTTGAACCTCTAAACGTGTAGTGAAGTAGCTTGAACTTAAGATTTTTTTTCTAAGTCTTGCTACTCAGGTGCGGTTGTGCAGCCCTACATCCTGGTTGAACTTAGAATTTTAATTATCGTGTTTTATTGAACACCCAAACACGTAGGATTGTAGTAGAGTAGCAAATTATATGTTCATACAGTTGACCCCCCACTCAAGTAGAGCTTCGAACCTTGAAGCTTTGCTGGAGTCTTTGGAATTTTTTAGTATCTTGACATAAGCTTAGTAAAGTGTATCCTTGGTTGTAGCTTGAGTTTTCTCTCTTATAGTTTTTCATACTAGAATCGTTTTTGAAGTTAAAGAGTCGTGTTCTCATTTTTTTTATTGAAAAAAATTCATACAATAGAAAAAATCTTAACACTAAAGAAGATATAAAGACATTACTGTTAATAAGTCTTGAGATGCTATGCATTCTATGGATGAGATAGCGCCTTGCCATTGAGGTTAGTTAACCTATAGGTGCCTAGCCTTACAACCTCAGTGACTTTGTTGGGACCTTCCCAAGTGGGTCTACAGGTCCATCGCTTTGGTCATTCTAGCGGGACTACTAAGGTAGGTTGCTCCGCTTCTTCAGCCAAGTAGGTCCTTGCGAACTGCACTTCTTCCTTAGGTTGTTCATCGATGATTACGTTCACTGGCATGGTTCCCTTCATAGCTGCGTACCCGAGAGATCTTTTGCTCCCCTGTGATTACCCCTACTCCATATAAAGTAAGGAACTTCATCATTTGATGTTAAGTTGAAGGTATGGCCCTGAGAGCGTGTATGGTAGGTCTTTCTAATATGATTTGTAAACCGATGGGCGCTCAACCACTAGGAATTCTACCATCTTAGTGATGGTGTTGGGCTCTTCTTCGAAAGTGACCGGCAACTCAATACTCCCTTTAGGGATGACCTGCCCTCCTCCAAATCCTACCAAGGGTGCTGGACTTCTTTTCAATTTTTCTCTTCCAGTTCCCAATTTTTCAAATGCGCTGAGGGAGAGTACGTCTACCGAGCTACCGCCATCGACTAGGACACAATGAACTCTTAAGTTTGCCACAATGATAATCACCACCAGCGCATCATTGTCAGGTTGGTGGATATCAACCACTTTTTCCTCATCAAGATTTATCTTTTCCTTCCAACCAGACATTGTATAAGTAGAAAGGAACTCAAATCTAGGTGAGGCGTGACTCGCCTCCTAAACACTCGCCTTTCTTTTTCTACTTGACTCTCCACCAGCTGGTCCAACAAAACAGTTCTTATGTCATCACCCAAGGACTTTTGACCACCTCGGTCCTGGTTTTTTGTTCACGTATAGCTTCACATTGACCTTCCTTCCTTCTCATCACAAACTCTTTTAGGTACCCTCTTTGAATTAAAGCTTCAATTTCCTCTTTGAGGTCAAAATAGTTGGAGGTGGTGTGACCATGATCCTTGTGGAAAAGGCAATTCTTGTCTTTATTTCTCTTGTTTGATCCCGCCTTCATCCTTGACGGCCACCTGACTAAGTTCTTATTTTGGATCTCCATGAGTAACTACTCTGTTGGTATGGTGGTAGGGGTGTATTTTTTGAACTTGCTTGGAGGAAGACTTTGTTTATCAAGTCGGTCTTCTGTCTTCCTTCTCTTATCATCCCTATGCCAATCATCGTTCTAGGTAGTATATTATGTTTGGTCTTTTCTTTTATGTTTTGGGTGTTTGCTACTACCCCCTTCCTCTTGAGCTCTTCTTGCACTAAGCAACTCTCCAACACTCATGTATTTTTTTGCCCTAAAAAGAGGCTCAGTGTATGTAGTCGGCGTCTTCTTGCCTAATGACCACAAGAATTTCTCATCTTTCAACCCCGCCATCATAGCAGTTAGAGCTATGTCATCTCTATATCCTTCCATCTTCAAGGCTTCAATGTTGAATCTCACTACGTAGTCACGTAAGCTCTCCCCCCACTTTTGACGAATAGTCAAGAGGTGTGTAGCCGGTTTCTTGTGATCTCTTCCCCCAAAGAACTGAGTCACGAAGGACTGAGTGAGATCTTTAAATGAAAAAATAGACCTTGGCTTGAGTTGTCTATACCACCCCCGTGCTGAGCCTCCTAAGGTGAGGGGGAATGCCCTACACTTGATAGCGTCTCGGACTCCCTATAGTTCCATCCAGGTCAGGAACATATCTATATGTTCGACCAGTTCCTTAGACCCATCATAGGTAGGCATAGTCGGCATTTTGAACTTGGCGAATAAATCCACCTCCATAATGTCATCAATGAATGGGGGCTCTGTCTGCTCAAGGAGGTCTTCCAAAGCAAAGGGAGCCTTACCTTGGTACTCTTTCTTCATGTGACCGAGCTCATCTTGAAGTTTCTTTAGATCCAACGCCTAAGGTTGAATGCACTCCGCGATGGACTTGACAACTTCAGTTTATTCCTTCCTCTTTTGATTGAGCATATCCCAGAGGTCAGATCTGTTGACATTCAAAGTCAATTAATCTTATTTCTTATTTTGATGATAATAAACGTGTTTTTGTTATTAATCAATTTTCTGTGTTTTGATAGTCCACTATGTAGAGAAAAATATAACGAGTCCAACGCAATTGGAATCGACTCAATCAGACTTCAAACGAGTAAGATATTAATTTTAGTAGATTGGAATTAAATTAATTATTCAAATCGGATCAAATATGGCGAGTTCATCATGAAAGCACACATGGAAACTTAATGACACAAATGCAGCCAGCTAATCACATACCCACATGACAAATCATTTATATTGTCAGCACATATGTTGATTGATTTACCATCAAAGCCCTTCATGCACTCTGATTGCTAGCCTTCAGCAATCACCTTTCATTACTAAATAAATGGTTATGGAAATAGCTCCATTCTCTCCTTCCCGTTGTTAATTTTTCTCATAGCCGTTGGCCATCTTTCCATCTCTCTTATGTTCTTTTCTTTTGTGTATAGTATAAATATGATGGTCGTATCAATAGATCAGATAAGGTGAATAAGACCTTGAATTCAAGATCTATTGTTTGATACAATCCTTTTATGGTATCAGAACTTCGTACACAAAAGGAATTTTGTCATTCTCATTCTTGATTTTCTCAAATTGCTCAAACAAAAGCTTCTTCATCTTTATCTGTTAAAACAGAAACATCTGTACTCAGTATTCAAATCTTTCATCAATGTTCAAGCTTGATCTCCATCAAGCTGAACCTCTCCAATTATCTCCTACGGAAATCCCAAATCTTTCCCCTCATAAAAAATTTGGGGATTAAACATCATCTGCACTCTAGTGACTGCCCAGAACAAATGATCACAAACCAAGACGGGAAAACTGTCTTGAATCCACAGTTTCTTACCTGGACAAACAACGATGGACTCCTTACTTCATGGATGTTGGGCTCTATCACTGAAGATGTTCTCTCCATGATTGAAGGGACTGAATCGGCACATTAGGTATGGGCATCACTAGACGAGCAATTTCTCACTATGACTAAAGAAGGTGAGATTCATCTCAATGACTCTCTCCTTAGCTTAAGGAAGGGAGGCAGGAGTTTAAAGGAGTATTTACGAAAATTTAAAGCAATTTGTGACAAACTTGCTGCTATGAAAAAACCCATTGATGATCTTACCAAAGTCTTTAATTTGGTAAGAGGATTAGGAAGCAAATACACCAATTTCAAAACAGCTATGCTCTCAAAATCTCCCTATCCCACTTACAATCAATTTGTGTTAGCTCTAAAGGCTCATGATCAACAACTTACATTTGAAGCCGAGGAAGAAAAATTCAACTCCCCTGATTCACACTAGCCTGTTTATAGCCAAAGAGGAAAATCTCAAGGAAGGGGAAGAAACTTCTCTTCTAGAGGAAGGGGATTCAATCAAGGAAGGCAAGTTTCTCATCCACAACAAGTGACACCTATAACAAAATCACCTCAAACCAATGATACTGTCTACAACTAGCAGGGTGGGACGTCAAATCACTGGCAAAATAAAGGTGTGTTCTGTCGGATATGTGGGAAGAAGAACCACTCAGCTTTGGAGTGTTGGAATCGGTTCAATCATTCGTATCAACCCGAAGAAGTACCACAAGCACTTTCTGCTCTAAGCATCAATGAAGCAAATGATGAAACCCTCTATGCAGATTCAGGAGCTACCTCCCATGCTTATAATGGTTGTGAAAAATTGTATGTCGGAAATGGAATAGGTTTAAAAATTTCTCACATTGGCGCACACAGTCTCAAAACTGATGGCAATAGTTTAAATCTAAAAGATGTCCTAGTTGTGCCTGAAATGAAGAAAAATCTTCTCTCTATTAGCAAACTTACTTATGATAATAATTGCTCTATTGTTTTCAATGCTGACAGTTTTGTTATCAAGAACAAATAGGGTCAGATTCTGGGAAAGGGAATTAAACAAGCAGGCCTCTATGCCTTACAGGAGCAAAAATCTGAAGCTGTAATAGCCTTACTTTCTTCAACCAATAACAATCAAGCCTCTTATTCCCTTTGGCACA
Organism: Gynostemma pentaphyllum; assembly: GCA_028015215.1. NCBI lineage: Eukaryota > Viridiplantae > Streptophyta > Magnoliopsida > Cucurbitales > Cucurbitaceae > Gynostemma > Gynostemma pentaphyllum. Next base: position 13,379,617 of record CM051346.1, on the reverse strand, counting down.
GGCGTATGGGGCATCTTCATGATCAATCTTTAAAGTCTTTATGTCATTCTAGTTATATTAATGTATCTGATTAGAATAAGGAAGTATTTGTTTGTATAGCTTGCCAATTGATCAAAAGCAAAAGGCTACCTTTTCAAAGAATTAATGAAATATGTATTTTTCCTCTTCACAAAATACATTGTGATCTTTGGGGTCCCTCTCCTATCAACTCATGTCAAAATTTTCGTTATTATGTTAGTTTTATAGACGACTTCTCTAGATTTACCTGGATTTATCCGTTAAAGAAAAAGTCAGAATTCTTGTCTTGCTTTGTTAAGTTTAAACAACTTGTTGAAAGCCAATTTGAGAAAAAAATAAAAATATTTCAAAGTGATGGCGGAGGAGAATTTCAATCCCTAGCTCTTAAAAATCTCTTACAATACAGTGGGATACATCATCAATTCTCATGCCCACACACACCTCAACAAAATGAGGTGGCTGAAAGAAAACATAGACACATTGTGGAGATCGGCCTAGCCTTACTCTTCCAAGCCAACATCCCAGGGAAATATTGGGTTGATGCCTTCTTAACACCCACCTACCTTATTAACCGTATGCCAAACAAAGCCATTAACGTGGATATTGTTGGGATTTATGCCCTAGAATTCATAATTTGTAATAGAATATTTTATGAATAAATAAAAGTATTATTTTAGTGAATTTTGTGCAATTATTATATGTTGATATTCGTTAAATATTCAAACATTAATGAAAATTCCAGAGTTACTAATTCTGTAATCTTGACTACTATGAGATAAAAAGTGGATCTAGTCCAAGATAGTAACTCGAATAGTCTACAGTAAACGAATACCGGTTAGGAAACCTTATTCTTGGTAACATTGTTGATGTTGTTCATCGATTTGATCCAAATCATTAGCATGATGTAGATGCAAGTGGAAACATCATATATAATGAGTTTATATAAGATGGACCAGGATAATAAATCGATTCCTAAATAACACCGTTGATAGGAAATGATTTATAATATCAAATTTACGTTATTAAGATTGATACGTCTCAATCCTGAGTATGTTGTGAACTCACATTAATGAAGTCTTTTCCTTTGATTCACATAGTTGAGGGTGATCTGTTGATACACTCGATAAACTCCCGTTTTGGGGAAATGACTAAATTGGTGGTTGAGAACATTTCTATACAAGATGGCATTCATGACTTTCCTAAAACAAATGAAAGTGTTAGTGCGACACTATTCTAACTTAGGAACTTTAGGTGTCTCCCTTGTTGTAATGATTCGGTACTTGAACATGAGGCCTCACCTTCTCATTGGCCCGAGAAGGATCGTTCTATACTTGAAAACTATAGAAAAATGTTCATTAGAGAATCATCGGGTACACAAGGATAAAAGAGATAATTACAAAGGTAAAACGGTAATTTTGACCCAGTTGTAATTATGAGATTACCACGTGAAGGATATGTCAAAACAAACTTAATAACAAATGGACATAACCCATCTATAGTGAGGGGAGTTCAACTTAAGGTTTATAGTGGAATTACCCTAAGTTAATAATTATGATTAATTAATTAATGAGTTTAATTAATAAATCAATAATTATTGGAGCCCATGATCTATTGGTCCATCAGGTCCCTATGCTAGCCCATATATCATTGTAACTAACCAAGTTATTAATTTAACTAGGAAGAAATAATTATATTTAAGTAATTAAATTACTTAAATAAAAGGGAGATATTAATTGTTTAAATAAATAGTTTATTTAAATAGAAATTAATGTTAATATTATTAATTGTTTAAATAATGAGTTTATTTAAATGGAAATTAATAATTAATATTATTAATTAAATAATGAGTTTATTTAATTTAATAATAAGAGAGAATTAAATATATTTGTTTATGAAACAAATTAGTATTTTGCCCAAAATAATTAATTAAATTGACTTAGTTCAATATTAATTAATATATGAATTTTTGGCATTTATGTATTTAATTAGAATTAATTATTTGAATTTTTTTCTAATTATAAATACATAAAAGATAAAAGATAAATTCAAAAAAAAAAAGGGAAAAGATAAATTTTATCTTTGGATGGCACGCCACTTGGCATTTAAAAAAAAATGATTTTGCAAAATGCCATGGTTTGGACGCCACTATCTTTTTTTTTTTTTTTTAAATAATTTAAATAATTTTGATTATTTAAATTTAAAAGAAATAAGAGTTCTAATTTGATTAGAAAGCAAACTCTTATTTTTCCTATAAATATGACCATTGGGTGCTCATATTAAACACTTGATATTTATCAAAAAGTTCTCTCCTTTAGTCTCCCATATTGCCGATTTTGGCATAGAAAAATAAGAAGAATTTTTCTTCTTATTCTTTTGTTCTTCCGGTTCGATTCCCACAAATCGGGTTGGTTTATGATCGGGATATAGCATAGAAGACTTGGTGAAGTGGATTGATGCTGTAAAGGAAACCCCAACCGATTCTCCATAAATCTACAATGTAAGTTTTTTTGAAAAACCTTATAATTTTAGTTTTTCGATTTTGATCACGATTGCATGTTATTAACGAATAAGTAATTAAGAGTTAATTAGTTTACTAAAGAATTTCCGCTAATTTAGTAAATATGATATGATTCATGGAGCACAAGCACCACAAGACAAGCTTAAGATGCCACAAGGACCAATTACAAGATCAAATGCCAAGAAGCTTCAACAAGCCTTGAATATCCAATGTCAACCATACATGAGCAAAGTGAAGACAGATTTTGATGATCCAATCTTGGAGGCAATGGAAGAGGATGAAATGCACTTTAATTTATGGCAAGTGCATTTGGAGGAGGAATATTAAAGACATGTGCAAGGATTTTTAAATTTAAAGTCATTTTAGGAAAGTTTCCTAAACTGGGCACTTTGCTTTTTGCTTTAAGCTTTAGTTGCTTTATTCTTTCCTTAAATGTTGTTCACATGCCAGATTTTATTATGGGCTGATTACTTTTGGGCTTTTGTTTTTAGGGTTTTCTCTTGACTATTTAAAGACTTTATGTAACCCTAATATTCAGATTTGATGAAATAGAAAGTTGCTTTTTGCTTCCAATTGACTTGCTTGGCTGATTACCTTGCATGTTCTTGAGTAGTCTTACTTTAGATTACTTGTTTAGAAACAATCAAACACTCTTGATCTAAAGTGTTTGTGGATTGTTTCAATCTTGAGATAAGAAACAAGTTCTTATTTCAAGATCATAGATCTAGGAATAATCTTCTTAACTCATGTTCCTTGGGTTTTGCTAAATTGCTTTGGGGGTTTTAGATCTTGGTGACTCAAGGGTTCTTCAAGGGGTTCTTGATCCAAATCTAGGGTTTTCATATCAAAATAGTTCCTTCAGATATACCCTTTACAAAACTCTTCAACAAACCACCAAACCTTTGGGGAATAAGAGTGTTTGGATGTAAATGTTTTCCCTACCTTCGAGACTACACCAAAGATAAGTTTTCTAAACGAACCTACCCATGTGTTTTTCTTGGCTACTGTCTGAACCACAAAGGATATAGGTTTCTTGACATAATAAATAATCGAATTTATATTTCAAGGCATGTAATCATTGATGAAACAAACTTTCCCTTTGACAAACATTCTAGTCTAGCAACGTCTGCCCCAAAACCCCTCGAAGTGACAGAATTTTGTGACTTAGAGGAATGGACACATACTCTAGAAAAACAACGAATTCAAAACCCTCTTGAATCTCCTCCTCCCACCAAAACTATATCTATGGATCATGATGTCTTTGATTCTACAATTATACCTCCAATCCATGATACCAACACTATTGGTGCAAACATCCAAGAACTGCCTCTTGAATCATCCCCTGATGCACAAGATTACATGGTTCTTCCCAATACCATCAAGTCTCCCCAACCACTTAAACCTTCACAGGTTTGTCTCTTACCTAATATTAGTGATCAATTAGTTATTAATCTTCCTTTTGATTCTGCAGGTCCTACTCCTCATCAGAGTTCTCCAAATACTTCCAATAAGCCTCCTAATCCTTCACAACCCTCTACTCTTTCCAATATTCATCTTATGATCACCAGACATAAACTCAATTCTAATCCTCAGTTAGATCCCCAACTACATCAGCAGCTCCAGGAAATGAAAAGCAACAGACACCACCAGTCTTTTCTTTCTCTCATTGACTGCGCTGAACCGAAGAACTATAAAAAAGCAATTGAATCCCCTCATTGGAAGGCTCCCATGGAGGAAGAGATCCAGGCTCTCCAACTAAATAATACGTGGGATCTCGTTCCTCCTCCCCTTCATTTCAATATTATTGGTTCAAAGTGGATATACAAAACAAAACTCAAGGCGGATGGGTCAATTGATAGATTTAAGGCACGATTGGTTGCTCAAGGGTACACACAAGTTGAAGGAGTAGGCTACGAGGAGACGTTCAATCCGGTAATAAAACCAAAAACAATTCGATTGATTCTTGCTCTAATAGTCACCCACAACTAATCACTCAAGCAACTTGACGTAAAAAACGCTTTCTTGCATGGTTTTTAAAAAGAAGAAGTGTTTATGTATCAGCCACCTGTTTTCGCACACCCACAGATGCCAGATCATGTTTGAAAACTCAATCGTTCTCTCTACGGATTGAAACAAGCACCAAGAGCATGGTTTGATAGGCTCTCATAGTTTCTCCTTCACACAGGATTTGTTTCCTCTTGTTCTGATCCATCTCTCTTCATCTTTCGCGATAATAACATTCTTATGCTCATGCTTATATATATTGATGATATAATCTTAACAGGTAACAATGATCATCACCTTCAGCTTTTGATAAAAAAAACTTGGACACGAGTTGGCTCTAAAGGATCTTGGCTCACTCCACTATTTTCTAGGCCTTGAAGTCCACTACACTCCAACAAGAATCATGCTCACTCAAACCAAATACACTAAAGACATTCTCACCAAAACACATATGCTTGAAGCATCTCAGTTTAGCACACCTATGGCTCTTTCTCTTGCCCCTCACCCAACAGATGAGGATTTTGTTCCTGTTACTGAATATAGAAGCATTGTCGGATCCCTTCAATACCTCACTCTTACCCAACCTGATCTAACTCATGCTGTGTCAACATCTTCAACCACCTGCACTCAAAGATCTCAAGGCAGTGAAGCGCATCATTCGTTACCTTACAGGATCTATCGGGTATGGTATCTCTTTTTACAAAAATAGTTCAACTAATCTATATACTTTTTGTGATGCAGATTGGGGTGGCTGCCCGGTCACTAGACGTAGTACCATAGGATTATGTGTCTTCTTAGGGCCGAATTGCATTTCGTGGTCTTCTAGGAAACAACCAACCGTCGCTCGCTCTAGTTCTGAAGCCGAGTACCGGGCTATGGCTACCACTACTGCAGAAATCACTTGGCTAACATTTGTCTTTCGCGATATTGGTGTGCAGCTTCTCAAGACACCCCAACTCTTTTGCGATAATATGAGCGCTTTACACATGTCAGTTAATCTCGTATTTCATTCGAGAACAAAACATATTGAATTGGACTACCACTTTGTACGTGAAAAGGATGTTCTTGGCCTTTTGGTTACTCGGTTTATTCCATCACAACAACAAATCACCGACATCTTCACTAAAGCACTTCCAAAGGCCTCTTTTCGCCTACTTCAGAGCAAACTTGGAGTTCGCCTACCACCTACCTCCAGTTTGAGGAAGGGTGAAAGTACACATGAAAACTCAATGACACAAATGCAGCCAGCTAATCACATACCCACATGACAAAATCATTTATATTGCCAGCACATATGTTGATTGATTTACCATCAAAGCCCTTCATTCACTCTGATTGCTAGCCTTCAGCAATCACCTTTCATTACTCAAAAAATGGTTATGGAAATAGCTCCATTCTCTCCTTCCCGTTGCTTATTTTTCTCAAAGCCGTTGGCCATCTTACCATCTCTCTTATGTTCTTTTCTTTTGTGTACAATATAAATATGATGGTTGTATCAATAGATCAGACAAGGTGAATAAGACCTTTAATTCAAGATCTATTGTTTGATACAATCCTTTTACATCATATGTATTTTTCTCTCAAATTCTCAGCCATTAGATCAGATTATAGTTGAGATAAGAGGCCCAGATTAATTCAACTTTATGAAATAAAGAAAAAGAATTATTTGGACCCCGCCACTTGCTGCCTCCGCCTCTCTCTGAGCGACATGTGTCAGTGTGTCTTCCCAATGCAGCTGATTGCCTTTTTCTTTTGTGGATGAAAAGTCATCATTGTCCCTGGTCTTTTAGTCAATACCTTTCATGTCCTAACCATCATTTTTTGACTTGGCCGACCGATTTTTGAAGCTCTCTCACAACGGTCTGCTGCCCAGAATCCCCTTGCTGCCCGAGATTTTATTAATTATATTATTATTATTAAATTCAAAATCAGAAATGCTTCAGCCTCTCATTGCTTGACACGTGGCCTTCTCCATTGATTTTTCTGAAGCAATTATTACACACTTTTGGTTGATTACTTTTATGCCCTTCCTGATTTGAATTTCTTTTAAGACTTAAAGGATAGAAACGTCATTTCAAGCCTTTCTCCATCAGATTCATTTTCGGAAAAATATCAAGTCCGAAAATGGCTACTCTCTTCATCCTTTTTGTCAAATTGAAGCTCCTCTCATTTAAAATCCTCACCATTGAAGCTCAATTAAATGAAGGAAGTTGGATGAATAGTAGAAAAATGGTAACATCTTTTATTGCCTATTTAAGAAGCTCGAAAATGGCAGATTGAAACACAACAAATTTCAGAGGCTAAATTCTTATTGCTAAGTTCAAAAGTTCTCCATTTTTAATCTCTTTTTGAGCCCTTCTTGTGAGCTAAATTTGTGAATTACTAGCCATTGTTAAGGGCTAATTTGTTGAGAGTTTTATCTCTTATTGTGAGCAAAATTAATTGTAACATTCATCCTTTGTGAGGATTTACTAATTATAAAAGGTTAACTCTTAAACCTTAGTAAAAAAAAGTGATAGAAGTTGGTTGTCCTTGCTCCGTGGAAAGGGTCATTGTTCGGGTTTGATCTTGATCCCGCTAAAAGGATTGGGTTGCACTTTCTCTCGCAAAAAGTGAATGCAAATTCCCGAGAGGCGCTAGGGGAGTGGACTAGGCCGCATTTTTGGCCGAACCACTATAAATCTTGGTGTCACTTTCTCTAACCTTTACTCTTTTAATTTTTGCTTTACATACTTATTTTTATAATTTACAAAGCATAATTAAATGGTTAGAAATAATTTGTGATACAACATTTTCTATTATCATATCATATTTGCTCACCTTGCTAAAAAGAATTCTAAGTATAAAATTCATTTATATTGGTTGAACTTAAAAAGTCCAATTAATTTGTTAATCTAAATTTTTGAATTGAAAAAGCTTTATAATTTTTTTTTTAAAAACTCTATTCACCCCCTCTAGGGTTGACTTAGATGCTAACAAGATCCTCCTTTCAGTTGGGATTGTCTATGGTAGGAAGGTTCATGGCGGGGTGGGGTAGCATGCCGATTGTTTGGCCTTTGCTTCCCCTTTGAGCCACCCTCTTAGTTGGTCCGCGACTCACCCACATTCTCCACCTGCTCTTTACCTTTGCTATTATCGGGGTTTGATTCTTGTTGGTCAACAACAAACTTCTGATTGAGTATTTCAAGTATCTTTGAAAGGTCTTGGTTCACAATCCGAACTTGTTCCTCCAATGCATCTACTCTTCCATCCGGCATAGGTGCCACTCTCACTCCTTCAGGCTCCACTTCTTGCACCCAATCTCTATCCCCACGAGCTGGGTATCTTCTTGTGCGAGGAATATTGTTATCCACTCCTTCATCACCCCCACGGTGCTCTGTATGACTTCTCTGACTCATTTTGATGATAGAGCACGTAATAAAGTATACGTCCCCACAGATGACGCCAACTGTTGTTGCGTGAAAACGGTAATAAGTGTAGCATGCTGACGTGCTTCACGTCAACGCCGCTCTCGCTTCTACATGTGCAATAAACAATAAATTTGTATTGAGTCGGAGGCGATGTTCCGCATAGGCGGTGACTTGCGTAGGTGTTCAGCTACGTAAGCGGTCACCTGCGCAATAGAGTAAGTAGCACCAGTGTGGTGCCGACCTAACACCCTCCGATGCATAAGTTAGAGCAGAGCAGAGCTGGTGTGCCAAGCTAAAGAGGAATGAATCTTAGTTACCTTTTGGCCATTTCTCATCTCCTGTTTATAGGAGTTGAAATGGATGATGTCATCAAGCCACGTGTCACACATGGATTGGTCAATGTATTGTATCTTGATTGGTGTAGGTATGCAAGGAGGCTGCTTCGCACCTACGCTTCTCTAAAGTGGGAGGTAGATACGTATAGTGCAGCTGCGAAGCTTCTCACATGGACACCTAGTAAATATTTCACCAAGATGGGACCGCGTCTTTACGTACCTGCAAGCTTGTCACTCCATCTTCATTTATGGATGGTTGACCTATGGTCTTTGAAAATTGAAATGACAACGGACCATTCCTGATGGTACGTTCCCCTCTAGTTGTGGAGATCGGGTCCGTCGTGTGTGGCTTTTCCAAATGATTAAGCTTACGCGTGCTCCATAAAGAATTTGATTATTTCACGTGTCTCGTTGTATGCCTGACCCATGGTTATTTTACTCTTATGAAATTACACCCATAACAAAGGAAAAGAAATATTATCTTCTTACAAAAATGAAACTAAACTTTTTTTTTAATTATTTTAATAACTATATATATGTAAAGGGTAAAAATAGCCCCCTCGTGGGCCGCGCTCACAACGGGCCGACTCACATGGGGACAGGCCCACCAGAATCGCACCGAAAAGGAGCCGACCCCCCAGCGGGCCGCGTTCACTGCAAAGCAGCTCACGTGAGTACGGACCCGACCGGACTAACGCCATAAGAAGCTCGTCCTTCATGGGCTAATAAAAAAGCCCATTAAGCCTAGCCTCACGCTAGCCCAACCGATGAACCCACGATCAAGGAGACTATAAAAGGCACTTGACCTATCAAATCAGGTATGACACTTTAACCTAGAAAACCAATAACCTGATTATCCTTGACCTAATCCTTGCGGCGCAAGGCAAATCTCACCTACCGCCACCTAACTTGATCGTCGGAGGGTCGTCGGCCGGTACCACACCGGTGCCCTTCTGACCGTCATTCACTGTAGTGTTTCAGGTTGTTCCGTCGCTAAGGATTGGCACGTTACGCGACGTGCTCTATTGTGTGGAACGAGGCTCCGACGAGAAATATCCCACACAATATATATTTAATTTATTAATTTAAAACTTATTTTGTTAAATATGAAATAAAATAGAATAAAATTAAAAAAAGACCGGACATACATGGCACGTGGTAATTAAAAGTACTGATATTCATGATACTACCCTTACTATAATTGGTATTGTAAGATGTTGCTAGAAATAGAAAACACCAATTACTTAAAAACAAAAAAAAAACAAAAAACAAAAAACAAAAAACTAAGAACTAAAAAACTAAAAAGTAAAACAAAAACAAAATATAAAAAAACAAAAGCTTGTGAAGCAAGAGTTCACCGAAAGGGAAGCTCATCTAGTTCTTTAAATTTACAACATAATTTGCAATGTGGTAAAGTAGAGCGGCTCTAGCTGGTTCAAAATGAGAAAGCTCTTCCATAGCTTTAACAAGCTCCTCTTCAACATACTTCCAAGATCCATCAATACCTAGCAAGTTTGGATGTGATTTCTTAACTTTTTGATCCATATTGAAATCTATAATATCATCCCAAACTTGAAAACATAAACCAATATGTTTTCCATATTTCCTCAATCTCTCTATTTCTATAAATTTTAACTATGTTCATAATTACTGTTAATCGTTCATTGACTCAGTAAATCAATCGCTAAAATATGTATCACTGATTCACCCGATAAAAATTATTATATTTACAAAAAAAAAAAAATTTAGAGTTGATATTTTTGTAAATGCCCCTTCTTCTTTTCATCTTCCTCGACCTTCCATACACACTCTCATTATTTTCTAACTATTCAATTTTTTCTGTTCCTCCATCATGTGTTATTTTGAACTTATCCTTACATCAAAAATAAAACAAGGAATTTTTTACAGTTACACTATTTTACAAATATTTATAAATATAACAATATTTTACTATACTAATTAATGATTAACAAGTAAATCAGTCATTTACACATTAAAAATAGATTATATTTATAAGGGGTAATAGCAAAATTAAATCCAATATTTGTAAAAATAACAGTAAAAAAAGTTATTTGTAAAAATAGCAAAAAACTCAAATTCGTGCTTAAAATATTACAAAATTGCCACTAGTTTTCCATGATTAATGAGTGATTTCCTCACAATTAATCACAGATTTCCACACAGGTAATCACTGATTTTATTGATATCCTGATATTTTGTGCATGAATCACTGATTACCTATAAGTTATTACTGATTATCTTATAAGTTATTACTGATTTCTCTGATTCACATGAATGAGGGTTTTTAAAAAACTGTTATATTTGTAAATACCTTTTTAAAAATGCTATATTTATAAATATTGTAGAAAATTCTATTACCTAATAAAAATTCCCTATTTATAAATATGTTTTATGCAATGTTATCTATATCCATACATTTGTGTATATCTATCTTTCTACTATTTTTTTAGAATACATATTTATAGTATTTAAAAAAAATTTAAGATTATATATATATATATAATATCTTATCTATTATGAGAACCATGTTTTCTATGTGTAAAGTGAACATTAAATTATTAATTAAAAAGAATTACTAAAGAGATATATGGTCTCACTTTGGTTATTAATTAACTAAATATTCCAATGCATGGCACATATAACGTGCAAGATTCCCCACTACTTTTTTATTTTATTTTTTTCATTTTCCCTAATTAGTGCTGCTTTCCAATTTCCACCTTCTCAAGTGTCCTTTGGCACCAATTTGAGAGGCCAAACTCAAGAGTGTGAGCGAAGGAATATGGGTTTTTGGTTTAAACCTTGAAAATTGACCGACAAGAGTTATTGACCTCCATTATCATTTTAATATTTTTTGACCTTTTTATAATATCATTTTATTGTGAAATATCTAAAAAAACTCTTTTATTCTCTTTTTCCATGAAACCATTTTCTTATCTTCTCAATACTATCTCTTCTATCTTCCTCACTCACGGCGGAGAGCGGCTGTTAGTGGTAGAAAACGTTTGAAAAACCTCTCTTCTCTCGATTTGGGTATGTATGACTTTGAGTTTTTGAGATTTTTCATAGGTATTTTTTATCAATCCCAAAACATCAACACCCCTCACCACTCTCTACCTCAACACTCTCTTCACATAGCCAAGTAATTTTCAAGCTTTTGATTCTTATTATTTTGGAAAGAAAGAAAGAAGGAGGAAAAAATCCGGGTTGCCCGAATTTTTTATTTTTTTTAACAAAATAATAAGAATCAAAAGCTTGAAGAATATTTGGTTATGTGAAGAGAGTGGAGAGGGTATTTGAGCTTTTAGAGAAATAAAAAATATAAATGAAAAATCGAAAAAACTCAGTCATACATACCCAAATCGAGAGAAAAGAGGTTTTGGGAACATTTTCCACTACCAACCGCCGCTTTCCGCCCCGCCGCTGTAAGTGAAGAAGATATAAGAGATAGTATTGAAATGGAAGAAGAGAAGAAAATAGTTTATGGAAGAAGAGAAGAAACTGATTTCATGGAAGAAGAGAAGAAAAGAGTTTTTAGACATTTCACAACAAAATGACATCATCAGAAGATCAAAAAAGATAACAATGGAGGTCAATAACCTTAAATGTCTATTTTGATGGTCAAAACTCCCAAAAACCCAAGGAATATGATCAATATGTGGTGTCTCCCTTTACAAAAACTTAAGAATTAAGGAAAAATAAAATAATAATAACAATAATAATAACAATAACAATAGCAAAAAAAATAATTTTTAAATATATTACTAATACTTCCTAGTACTATTAATAGTTGTAGTAGAAATAATAATAGTAATAAAAAGTTAAAAGGTAAAACACACTTTGAATTACTGCTAAATCATACCCCTACACATTTAAAAAAATAAAAAATAAGCACCTCTGCACTTTAGTAAAACTGCATCACACCTTCTCTCGATTACTTTAACGAAATTGAGATACATCTATAGTCTATACATGCCACGAGTTCTAATACTGTTAAAAATAACGGAAAAATTGAACATATGCATGTGTGGAATTTTTAGAATAAACCATTATGTTAGTAAAATGTAAAATCTATAAATCATACTCATATGTTTATATTTCTGTTATTTTTAATGGTATTGGAACACGTGGCATGTGTAGAATATGGATATGTCTCGATTTCGTTAAAATTAAATGATAGAATTATGTGATTTGCAATTTTACTAAAGTGTAGGGATGTTTAAAAAAATTAAAGTGTAGGGGTATGATTTAGTAATAATTTAAATTGCAACAATGTATTTTACATTTAACTCTAATAAGAATAATTATCATGATTATTTATTAGTATTAGTATTAGTATTATAAAAACTTAATGATATAATAATAAAGGTAAAATAATTTTTTGGTCCCAGAGTTTTTAAAGGCTTGTTTTTATTTGGTCCCTATGTTTTCAATTTGAGTCTATTTCGCCTCGGGTTTAAAAAATATGTTTATTTGATCTATGAACTTTCAATATATATGTCTATTTAATCCCCGAGTTTTGAGAAATAAAATCTATTTGATCCATGAAATTAGTTTTCCAACGATCAGCAAACAAATTTTCTATACTAATGAAAAATTTACAGCATGGGACCAAATTCACATATTTTTCAAACTCGTGGATAAATAGCCATAAATTGAAAACTCAGACATCAAATAGACAAAAACTTTAAAACTCAAGCACCAAAACGGTTATTATCCTAATAATAAAAGTAAAATAATAATAATAATCACAATTCACTCCAATAAAATTGTAAGTTTGCAACCCACTGTGATGTAGGAAAAAAAAACTCGTTGGCAGGCAAAATTTACAATACAGTGCGTCGTCAGTTAGTGACTGAACAACCATGTGTCATTGAGTTTGGTTAACTTTTATTTACGACGCATCGCGTGTAATCGATGACCAAATAATTATGCGTCACTTTTTTTATTTGCGCGACACGTGTCGTTAACAAGAGCTGATGAAAATGTGGTTTCAACTTGAATATGATTTTTCATAAAAAGAAAATTTATAATTATTAAGAAGAAGATTTTTTTATTAAAAAAAATCGTTCTTTTATCGTTTAAATTTTTTACTATAACATTTACATAATCAACAAATAAATCTCATTATAATTTATTAGGTTATAAATAACATTTTTTTAATATACAATAATATAAATTGTATATTTACTTATGTAGTAATTGAAATAAGAAATCAAACTAATTTATAACATGAAGGGGAAAAAATCCTATCTTCTCGCAAAAATGAAACTAAACTCTTTTTTTTATATACCTTCAACTATATAAATAGTTAATTGATTAATTTAAAACTTATTTTGTTAAATATGAACTAAAATAGAATGAAATTAAAAAAGGACCGGACATACATGGCACGTGGTAATTAAAAGTACCGACATTCATGAAACTCTTACCACAATTGGTATTGTAAGATGTTGCTAGAAATAGAAAACACCCAATTACTTAAAAACTAAAAACTAAAAACCAAAAACTAAAAACTAAAGCAAAACAAAAACAAAAAAATACCGAAAACTAAAAAACTAAAAACTAAAATCTAAAACTAGAAGGGAAATTTTATTGGGTAGAAGAATTTCCTGCAACATTTATAAATATAGCATTTTTAAAAAGTATCTGCAAATATAGCAGATTTTTAAAACCCTTATTAATGTAAATCAGAGATATCGGTGATAAGTTGTAAAATAATAAGTGATGAGTATTAAGTAGTCAGTGATTCATGCATAAAATATCAGGATACCAGTAAGATCAGTGATTATTTGTGAGGAAATCACTGATTACTCATACAAATCTAGTGACAATTTTGTAATATTTTAGGCATAAATTTAAATTTTTTTACTATTTTTGCAAATAACTTTTTTTCCAGCTATTTTTATAAATATTGAACCTAATTTTGATATTTTTGTAAGAGCCCCAAACTAAAACTAAATAAAACACAAGCTTGTGAAACAAGAGTTCACCGAAAGTGAAGCTCATCTAGTTCTTTAAATTTACAACAGAATTTGCAATGTGGTAAAGTGGAGCGGCTCTAGATGGTTCAAAATGAGAAAGCTCTTCCATAGCTTTAACAAGCTCCTCTTCAACATACTTCCTTGCTCCATCAATACCTAGCAAGTTTGGATATGATTTCTTAACTTTTTTTTCCTTGTTGAAATCTAAAATATCATCCCAAACTTGAAAACATAAACCAATATGTTTTCCATATTTCCTCAACCTCTCTATTTCCACATCATTTCCTCCTCCCATTATTGCACCACAAACTAGAGATGCCTCCAAAAGCTTTGAACTTTTCAATAAATTAATCTGATTTAATTCAATGAGACTCATTTTTTCTCTTCCTTGTGAACGAACATCTAAAAGCTGTCCTCCTTGTAAACCATCAAACCCGGCTGAGGAAGAAAGCTCATAAATTGATTTCAAAACTCTATTTTGTTTAACATTATTAGATTGAGCTATGATATGTTGAAATGCAAGAAAAATGAGTGAGGTTCCGGCTAGAATTGTTCCGTCTTCACCGAAAACCTTATGGGTTGAAGGTATTCCACGTCGTATATCATCGTTATCTAAGCAAGGAAGATCATCAAACATTAAAGACATGGCGTGGATCATTTCGATAGCGCATGAGATCGGCATTGCTTCGGATTCGTTTCCTCCAACTAAATCACAAGAAACAAGACATACAATTGCATGAATGCGTTTTCCGGAAGATAAAAGAGAGTAACTCATTGCCTTTTGGATCTCAGTTTGGTTTTGCGGAGAAGAGAATGAGGATAAGATTTCCTTCAAAGCTTTGTTTACTTGATTTACCTTTAAAGTCATGTAATCAGTAAATGGGAAAACAGGCAGCAAAAAAGGTTGCTCCATGGCGTTTTTGACGCCAATGGATTTGTTTTTCCATCGATTTGATGCTGACTTCTTTGTATTTTTTATGCTGACTATTGAACTCTTGAAAAATGGGGAAATATAACTTTGCTGAATGGCTATGGAGACAGCCACCATTGGAAAGAATGGAATGGTGAAGATGAAGCTACTTTTTTTGGTTTAAGATGGGAAGGAGAAGGGGAGTACGGAAGCTATTTAAAACTATGAAGAGTGGGAATGTATGTATGTGTATGGTACACCGCATTTAAAAATATGATAAATTTTAATGGGTAGCAGAATTTTTTACGGTATGCTTTAATAGTATTTAAAAGAAATAAGATGAATTATTGTATAAAACTATTTACAATACAGTAAATTTTAACTATATTTATCGGTGATTAAACTTAATATCCTTAATTTAAAAATATATAAATTAATGTTAATTATTGATTGATTCGTTTAAAATTTGTTATATTTGTTAATATTTTAAAAAGATGGTTAGATTTGTAATTTTTTTTCTTTCTAAAATACTATTTTTATAAGTATTTTATGAATTGATTTTTTACCTTTTTTCTCCTCCATATATTTTTCTCTCCCTCTTGTTCTTCTTTTAATGCTCAATTATGAAAGCCACCTTGTTGTGTATAGTGAATATACTTATTAAAATGAAGAAGAACTACTTTGTTCCCAAGGCAAATGAATGGTTTTGTTACCACAAAAGAGAAGTTTTTTTAATAATTGGAATGAATGAAACCTCTGAGATGGCCAATGCCATTTAAAGGGCTTTCAATTTGGCTCCAAATTTTGATAATGTGGGCATCCATCTCAAAACCAATTGATGATGAGAGGAGTAGCTAATGTATTTTATAAACCTTATGAATTCTCATCATGTTTCTGATGTGAGATTCTTAACATGCCCCTTCAAGATGATGTCTCTTTTGGGTTCACCATTCTTGGGTCGGATCCCATTTTTGGACCGAATGCCCGTTTGGGCTTGTTGGGCTCTGATACCATATTAATGATGTGGAATTCACAAGGTTTATAAGATACATGAGCTACTCCTCTCATCACCAATTGGTTTTGAGATGAATGCCCACATTATTAATATGGTATCAGAGCCCAACAAAGCTCAAACGAGCATCCGGTTCAAAAATGGGATTCGGCCCAAGATTGATGAGCCTAAAAGAGGCACCATCTTGATGGGGCATGTTAAGGATCCCACATCGGAAAGATGAAGGGACCTAACAACATTCTTAAAGTCTAAGAGTCACTCCTCTCATTACCAATTGCTTTTGAGATGGATGCCCATGATATCTAAGATGGTATCAGAGCCCAACAACCTCAAACGGGTATTCGGTTCAAAAATGGGATTCGACCCAAGAATGGTGAGCCCAAAAGAGGCACCATCTTGAGGGGGCATGTTGAGAATCCCACATCGGAAAGATGAAGGGAACTCACAAGGTTTATAAGATACATGGGCTACTCCTCTCATTACCAATTGGTTTTGAGATGGAACCCCATGATATCTAAGATGGTATCAGAGCCAATTGGTGATGAGAGGAGTAACTCATATATCTTATAAACCTTGTTAATTCCCATATTTCTGATGTGAGATTCTAAACATGCCCCCTCAAGATGATGCCTCTTTTGGGTTCACCATTCTTGGGTCGGATCCCATTTTTGGACCTAATGCCCGTTTGGGATTGTTGGGCTCTAATACTATATTAATGATGTGGAATTCACAAGGTTTATAAGATACATGAGCTACTCCTCTCATCATCAATTGGTTTTGAGATGGATGCCCACATTATTAATATGGTATCAAAGCCCAACAAAACTCAAACGAGCATCCGGTCCAAAAATGAGATTCGGCCCAAGATTGGTGAGCCTAAAAGAGGCACCATCTTGAGGGGGCATGTTAAGGATCCCACATCGGAAAGATGAAGGGACCTAACAACATTAAGTCTAAGAGCCACTCCTCTCATTACCAATTGGTTTTGAGATGAATGCCCATGATATCTAAGATAAAAAAATAATATTATCATCAAAACATCATGTATAATTAAAGCCATAAACCTTTTTAATTATTTACTAATGATTTCAAAGTTTTAAAATGATCATAATATAGATTTCAAAACGAGGATTCTAAAATATCTCGAAACATCTGGAGTTCAAACGAAAAAGTTATGGCTAAGAAAGAGTTAACAACGTTGGAAGTGAGGGGTTTCATTAGCATAATTTTTAACTACGTAGGTATAATTTGTCATTTTTTTTTATCTAAAAGAAGGTGTTCATACATTTACCCAAAACCACAAGGGTCTTATTTACATTTTACCATTAAAAATGATAAATTTTATTAGTAATTACTTAAATAACATATTTATCATACTAATTACTGAAATATCAAAACGTTTTAAAAAATAATCAATTCAGATGATTATCATAGTAAATCAGTTATTCACTTGCTAAAAATATATTGTATTTATAAATATGTTTTAAGAAATGTTATCTATGTCCATTCGTTTATGTATATCTATCTTTCTACTATTTTTTTAGAATATATTTATACTACTTTAAAAATGTGTTGATGTTAGAGTAATTTTTTTAGATAATATATTTTTTTTATGTATTTGATCTTTGTGGAATTATTATTTTAAGAACCATTATGCTCTCTATGTGTAAAGTGAACTCTATCCATTAATTAATAAAAAAGAATTACAAAAGAGATATATCAATGCATGCACCACTTTTATTTTTTTATTTTTTTTTCTTAATTAGTGTGCTTTCCAACTTCCACTTTCTTTATTGTCCTTTGCCACAAATTTGAGAGGCCAAACTCCAAAGTGTGAATAAAGGAATATGATCAGTACGCGGTCTCTACCTTTACAAAAACTCAAGAATCAAGGAAAAATACAATAACAATACAAATAAAAATAACAAAACTAACTGTAATAATATTAATATTAATAATAATAGTTGTAGAAGTAGAAATAATGATAGTTGTAGAAGTAGAAATAATAATAGTAGTAGTAATCAAGGCCAGAAAAAATATTTAGGGGAGGCAAAAATGTTTATGTAGAGAAAGTGGTGTGAAAATTGAAAAAAAAAAATATTATAATAATAATTGTTTAGGGGTTCGCCATTTCAAGTGAGAAGCAGAAGGAAAAAAAAAGTTTAGAGAATTTCGATGGAAAATGAAAGAGGAATTGAAAACTGTAAAAGTAACTTTTTGCAAGAATGAGGTTTGAGGACTAAGCTCTGATACCAAGATAAAACTCCTCAATAGAAGGGATGTAACACCCCGATGCAAGGTAATTTTAAAATTTTAAATTCAATATTATTTTAGTTAATAATATTGAATTGTTAGAAAATTAATTAAGAATATTAATTACATATATAGGTTTCTTAGGTGGCAAATTGTGTGTGAATAGGCAATTTTGTTTAGTTGGAGGGAATTTTAATAATTAAGAAAAGAAGAGGAAATTGGTCAAGAGTTTGCTCAGTTGTATCAGTCAACAAAGTGAGAAGGTAAAAAATTTCTCTCTTCCACGCTGCCGCACCCTTGGGATTGCTTCTCACGGTTTTTCATAATTTTTTACGTGTTAGGTGACGATTCTGAACGTTTAGGTGAATAGGAGCAAATTTGAGATCGTTTGGCTAGCGGTCTAGACGTCTTGGGTAACTTCTTACTTCAATTTTTAATCTTTAAAATTCTTGAAATTACATGTTCTTGATGAGTTCTTGATTTTCGAAAAACTCGTTAAGAATTCGTTTGTTTCGCCGTTTAATTCTCAATTCTTTTGCCCTTATCCTAATCAATTTTAATTCTCCCTACACCAAAACAAAAACCCATAAAAAATCGATCACCCCGAGCCAAGAATAATGACCAAACAGAGACCCTAAGGCCTCGGTTCAGCCCATGGCCAAGACAGCATCCTCGACAATGTTTTCTTCTTCAAATGGCGAATTATTTCATCGTTTGGTTACCCCTTTTTCGAGCCATTGACCCTAAAAGCCTTTTGGTATTTATTTGCTACTTATTTTAGAAGTGAAATTAATATTTACAATGCTAAATTTCAGATCTGATAGGTGGTGGAAATAGAGTTGGAAACACGTACTTGAGGTGAGTGAACACGGTAAAGTAATAGAGATATCTAAAACTCTTACCGTAGATATTATTGTTCTAAATATTTATTTATGAAATTCTGGAAATTTCGGATCAGAATGGATCTTAAGAACATTTTTTAATTGCCTTGGAGAAATTATTTTCAGTTAGGACTAGTTTTAGCGTTTTCCTCCAAAAAGTGTATTTGTAGAGTTTAGATTATTTTGTAATGATGTTAACAATGCTTCAGGAGTTTTAGAGTGTTTTGTATGATATTTAATCAAGAAAATTGAATAAGGAATGAGAATATGTAAATTTCAGTTTTTCGGTAGTTTTTCACGGTTACACAGAAAGTGGGTTTTTAGTGAGCTGATTGAGTTTGTTTTTGGGCTTCCGTATCTATGGGCTTATTATGATATTTTAATGATCTAAAAGTACATATTGGATGATAAGAAACTTGTTTGTTTGCATGTCAGGTTGTAAGGGTCGGTTGTTAATTGATCGGACCTATAACCCAGATACTAGTGTTTTAAGTCTTACGAGCTTAAAACATTAGATGGTTATTCAGTTGTGGATGAGTCCATAAGCAGGTGCTAAAATTCAATTCTCGTAAGAATGAATATTAGATGTCGAACATAAGTGGATTAGTTTTATGATTACTGAAAATTGAGTTTGTGAAATTTATAATGTGATGGAGAGGATAAATTGTGATAGCATTGGATATGGAACCAATAGAGTTGCCTATCCATGTACATATTTGAAAATGTTTCCCACTCAACAAATTTGTAAACCTTTTCCTCCTAATACATGGATAGACAACTCTATTGGTTCATATATCCAATCAAGTTCATTGAGACACGAATTTGTATCCAATCAAGACATTGATAGGCAACTACTGGTTCATATATCCAATTAAGTTCATCATATCACAACAACATATACGAAAAATAATATCGAACAATTGCTGCATATATCCAATCAACTTCATTAGGTTGATCGAGTTCAACGTGACAATACAAAACAAATTTAAAACATATCTTTATATACAAATGCAAACTTTAGGCTTTCAAATGTTGAACTCCATCAATGACGTTAATCAATTTTAATATGTTTTTATTTGTGTAATTATTTACAATATTTAAAATATAATTTTATTTATATTTAGAACTATGAACACAACAAATGATGTATCTTATTTTTTTAAATAGAATAAAAAAGTAAAAATAAACCATCTTGTACTATTAAATTTAAAACATGAACACAACAACATATACGAAAAGTAATACCTAACGACAAGTAAAAATAATGATTTATAAGTAGTAGCAACATCATTATTATTAGTAATAACTATTGATAAATAATTTTTTTTTATCAACAGTATCCCATTCTTGAAGAGATTCCAAATTAGTATTTCCTATGACATAACCAGTTTATAGACATTTAAAACCATTTTAAAAGAAATTATTTGTTTACATATTAGAAAAATACATGGATATTATAATCAGGTAAAATATTTACAAATTTATTGAGTGGGAAGTTGTAAAGACCCGACTCCATTAAAAACCTTTAAATTAAAAAACACAACAGAAGACTAAATTTAACAAAAAATCGGCATGGCACTATTTAAAACTGAGATTATGCGAAAACCTGTCCCAACAGATAAAGCGATAAAAACATGGAAATGCACATTTCCTTTTGAATCTAAATATCAAAGTAAACATAATCCATAAAACAATCTAAATGCCCTTAAGAGCTCAGAATCAACAATATTTCAAAACAAAGAAATAAAGTATTGTGAAAGAGAAAGTTCAAGTTCATGCATTTCTAGAATGCCAAAAGAAAACTAAAACCTAGTCCATTTTTCATCATTCATCGCTCGTCAGTCAAACGGCACCACCTCCATTACCACGTCCTCTTCCACGTGGGGTACCTGAAAAGTATAAGTGTATAAACATTAGCATAAAAATTCTAATGAGAATAAAATGAAAGTAAGTAGTTCTATGGATCAAATTCCATATCAGAAATTGTGCAAAGACCTAACATACTCTTTACTAACCATTCTATACTCCCGATAAAAATTAACATATCATCAAGTATAAACCAAACCTAAATACTCCTGGAACTACAATTAGTATCACATTCACAACATTACACTAGAAACGAGAAATAAGAGTAACTTTTACAAAACAAAGGTTTCTCAATCAAGAACTCGAAATATCCACCGATCTCTTCATATATTAACAACAATAGCCTATGTCATCTATGAATTCATTATATCTCATGATAACATCACATAAATCCCGATCTCCTCATATAATAACACTCATAGCCTGTTTCATCTATGAATCCATTATATCCCAAGACTGTATCACATAAATCCCAATCTGCTCATATATAATAACACCCATAGCATGTTTCATCTATGAATCTATTATATCCCAAGATCGTATCACATAAATCTCGATCTCCTCATATAATAACACCCAAAGCATGTTTCATCTATGAATCCATTATATCCCAAGATCGTATCACATATAATCAAAACCTACTTCCAATAACCAAAGTGTCACCATTACCAACCACAATCCACAATCATACATAAGTAACAAGTTCAATAAAAGAAAATTGGTTTCTTAACCTTACCAAACCAATGAAGAACACACCAAAACAAGTAAGAAAAGTAACGAGACTAAACACTACAAACATTCCAAAAGGCAAATGAACCCCTTGAATTACTTCAATTTTCCAAGAATACAACCTCTAGGTTACCTTGAAACACAAAACTCAACACTTCCCATTCCAATATTCCCATTCCAAATTGCAAGACATCCAATTAACACTAAAAATCACTAAAACACTCACAACCAAGAACTAAAACTTGAAAAAAAAAAAAAAAAACTTGGTGAAACATAAAAATTTCAAATCTCACTTCCAAAGTTCAAATCACCAACCAAACAATTATAACCTCAATAGCAAGGGGAAATTCTCTTAAACTCGATCAAACAAGATCGTCAGGCAACCCACAACATAACACTATGACCAACACTTTAAATTCACCTTGGTAAAGTAGACAAAGTTCTAAGCGTCAGAGGATCGATCAAGCGAAGCGGTTACCAACACCTACAATTAATATATCTAAAATGCATTAATTTAACAAAACGGGCAAACAACTGACAATTACAAAAAATAAAGGACAAAAAAGGCCTGGAATTGGGGTTGTGAGGCTCATGTTGGGGAAGAGTGAATTTTCGGCTTTTGGGCAAATTAAATGCATTCCGGGTTCATTCTAGGTACTTTTTAGGTGGTATTTATCAATGGGTAAATTTATTTAGGACTATGCAACACGATATCTTCCCCTAAACTTAAATTAGAAACGAAACAAGCACGGTGATGAACCTCAAAACAGCCCACGGTTTTTGGGAAGAAAAATGGTGAAGGTTTTGCTCAATTTCGGTCTATGGTTTGAGGAGAAAAGGAAAGAAACTTCTTAAATGAAATTGCAACCACAAAATCTTCAAGTTTCATGAAAGAAATTAAAGATTTTGTCTTAAAAATCCATTTAGAATAAAAAAAACTATGAAAAACCTTAAAAACTTATTTTCTAGGGTTTCCTTACAAGATGGAGAATCGTATCAAAAGTAGGATAAAGAAATGCTACTGGCGATAGCTATTTAACGCACAAAGAAACGATGAAATCCGTCGAGGAACGAAGGAAAGCCGAGACTTAGAAAATGGGGGAGGGGCGTTGGCCATTGCTAAATGGGAGAGAAGTTTGGAGCTTTTTTCTATTTTTTATTAAAGTTAAGGAGATGAAGTGGTGGTCTAAATTTTGAAGATGTTAGAAATTTATTATTAGCATAGTTATTTTGACAAAAACACTTTAATTATTTTATCTTTCTATTTGGTTATATAAGTTTTATTTTGAATAAATATAATTATAATTAATTAGGGGAAAAAATCTTTTCTAAATAAAGGTATCTTTTATTTAATATGGTTTTTCAAATGCTTCTCAATTTCTCTAAAGGAAAATTTCTCCAATTTAAAATATTGATTGCCAATCTAATAGTTGGCTTTTTTATATTTAATTTTTAATTGCTTGAAATTGGGTTCTTATTACCGTTGGCATTAGTGTCCAAGGTGGAGTTGATTTTCTTAAGTTGTGGTCAATAAGATCTTACAACTCATAGCATTTAGTACTATGTTTTTCTTTTGGCTTTTTTCTTTTATTACAGAAAGTTTGAATCTCAATTTGTGTATCTATAAGAATGAGTATAAGCCTACAAAGACCACCACCTCTCCTACACACTCAATTTGACAAGCATATTATAGAGTGTTTATTTTGCTCTCTCTTTATTCATAATCTCTTGTGAGTTTTCTATATTGTTGAGAGAGTTGTTATTTAGTATTTTTCAAATATACAAATTCAAAAAGTCTTGGGAGAATGCTAACACATTCTGAAGGGAGTTCGGTTTGATTCGTTTGTGAAAAGGAAGGGAGTTCCTTAGATCGAGATCCTCGAGGGGAACTTGTGGAGAATCCGACTTGAAGATCGTCATCAATAAGGAGCAATCGAAGACAAGGAAAAAAGGAGTTTTTCATTTGTGCTTTTGTATTTTGTTTTAAATTCTTGTTGGATGTACATTAATCTTTCTAGTGGATTTTTCTCTAGGCGTGGCCTCGTGGATTTTTACCGAATGGTTTCCTATGTTAATCAATCCTTGCGTCGATCCCCTCCCCATTGATCGTTAAAGTTTTGTTTCTTGTTCATTTTACAATCTGCCGACAGTTACAACTTTTACGATCACTATTGCAACTGTGCTTCTATCGATGAACTTTTAATCGAATGTATTAAATTTGATTTTTGCAAGTAAAACGTGAAAAATGAATTTCATTATTAATTACACGAGAATTAGGTCACTTTCAGAAGAGGAGAAAAATAATTGCAAAGGGGTGCCTACCTTTTCTTATTTCATTTAAAATATACCCCATGCAAAAGAAACACCATTTACTTCTACACATTAACTAAAAATAATTAATCTAGCTAAAAAAGTGATTAATGATTATTAATTGGCCCGTTAATAATCATTAATACGCCTAATTCTAAATTAAACTTCTAACAGAAATAAAAGGTTACTGATGAAATAAACTTCTAAATTCTAATTAATAACTTAAAATTAAATCTAAATACTTTAATTAAAAAAATTACCTTTAACAAAATAACGTGTGACGACCTAGCTTATGATACAAGCCTAGGACGTGAGCACGCAAGCGGAAGCAAAGACTATACTTAGCTTAAATTACTACAACCCAAGAAATTGGAAAAACGGATAAACCTGCTCATATCTCAAAAGAAAAACCGGCTCGTCGGCCATTTCATATCATCAAGTAAAGTTTAAAGCCATAAAACACGTGGTAAAAGACGTTGTGCACCACAGAAAAATTATTACAAACAAATAACAAACTTTAAATATTTACATAAAGAGTTTGAATCTTAGACACCAAAATACGGACTCATCATTTTATACAAAACCACACTTCTAGGACCCGTGACTCACGTGACCGGTAGCCTATCCAAGTACTCATCCCGTATGTCAATGTGCACCACCTACCGCTCCATGCACTCATCCTCTAGCAATACCTGAAAGGTGATTTAGAGCACCTTTGAGCATGACACTCTGTGAAAACAAAAGAATATGAACGGTGATGCGGATGCTCAAAATGTAATACTCAGACAGAAATTAATATCTAAGAATGAAATTAACGGGCAATGCAATATAAACAAGTACACTTGATCAAACCTAGGGCATTTCAAACTCATAACCTATTATATAATCGTTACTCGTCTCATACAAGTTCCTTTCAATCAATTTATCCTTCCTTACACATTCTCGGCGTTTCGCTATGCGCCATTCACATGTCATCACGTTTTAGTACCCGAGCCATAGATCGTCATATATCACACTTCTCCATTTTGCATCAAACCTTAGACAAACCGTTTCCACATTCCATACACTTTCCAATTCACTATCATTTACCATTACACCTCTCACTTCTCAATACGTACATTTAGAAAGGAATTAGTTAAGTATGAATGCATAAGAATGATCAAAACTAAACATGTATGTTTATGCAAACTATAAACTTTCGAGTTCAAAACTACATTAAAACAACAATGCATAAGCAGTTACCACTTTTCACTAAGCCTTTCAACCATCATTTGGTTCCTTACTTTTAACTTGCGTCTCACTACACTTAAATCACCAATCGACACATATCACACTTGATCCGTAGCTCATTTATTCTTCTAGGTTATCGTAATAACCACTTAGCATCCAGGCCATCCACCACACAGCTTCTCGGATCCAACATCCACTCACCATTACATGGGTACGACCCTATGGCCATACATCGAACATATGAAATGCATGTATGAAGTGCTATGAAATGAAATGAAATAGTCATACTTGCTTATAATAGTTTATCAAAAAGAAATAATCTCGACTCAACGAGCACGAATAGGCCAATTTCTCCAAGAAGTATATGACTCAATCATAACACATAACTTGCTCAAATCCCACATAATACATGTAAATCACATTTCAAGTATTAAGTCTTAACAACTCATTCACGTACTATTCACTAAGCATAAACTGATAGTATATCAAGTATTCATGATAATAGTCCCAATTCAGTATATGACTCGATCATGGACTAAGAGTGTAAATATTAGCAAGAAAACATGTTCGATTAAGCAAACAACTAGATAAACACATATCGGTTCGAGCCATCTAGCTCGTTGTGGTCCTCTTAATATCTGTCAGGCTCAATTTTCACTTCTCGCTATCTCTTCGTACTTTGATCCCTTACTATTCACAATCCATAGATATCAACCATTCACAATCATAAATAACCCTTCTCACAACAACACGCAAAGAATCGCAAATCACATCGCCAACACCCCTCCGATTCTTTATGTTCTCGCCTTCACAATTGACCTCAATCGTTCCCGCTCGTCCTCTTCCTACAACAACCATTCCATACACATCAAGTCTTAAATAAGCATCACAAGTCAGCCCATAATATCTACACAAAGTCCCTAACCCATTAAGAAGAAAAAGTCCCACAAACTAGACAATTTAAAGGTGATATTTTCGGTTATCTAGGGC
This sequence comes from Gynostemma pentaphyllum, assembly GCA_028015215.1. Lineage (NCBI taxonomy): Eukaryota > Viridiplantae > Streptophyta > Magnoliopsida > Cucurbitales > Cucurbitaceae > Gynostemma > Gynostemma pentaphyllum. Next base: position 13,353,149 of record CM051346.1, on the reverse strand, counting down.
TTAACAAAAAAAACCATTCAATTGATCTTCCAATGTGATTTCCATGAGTAATATATATATATAATTACTCATAATTTCCAAAATTTGAAGGTCCTCTCATACAAGCCAAGAAACTTCGAAGTTTACAAAAAGCTAGAAGCTAGAAATTCACCATTAACAGAGGTTTAAAGCTTTCTCTTGAACATGGCTTCCATTTTACACATGAACCTTAACTTAAAAATTCTTAGGGTTTGATGAGTATCACTTTAAGCTCAATTTCCAGAATTTATAAATGTAAAATAAAAAAACACATACAATTACTCCTTAAACACCAACTAAGAGGATTCAAACAAACCCCATGGAGAACCTAGATCTCTTGAAATCTTATGTTGAGAAATTACGTTAAACCTTGACAAATTCCACTTGATTCTTGTATAAACCCTCCTATTATGTTGATTCTATCATGAATCAACAAAAACCCCTTTTCAATTCATCCAAAACACAAGTGATTGATTGAAGAAAAAGTTGTCAAAATTGCTTGAAAGGGGGGCGACGGTGAGGAGAGGGAATTGTATTTTCTTTTTCCTTTCTTTTCTTATAACTTCATTTATATACTTTTAATTTCCAAAAATTAAAATAATTAACTAAACTATAATTGCCCAAGACTCCCTCCACCTCCAAGATTTACTCCTCAAGTCCCTCCACTTCCAATATTTAATTTAAGCCCATTCTTTTCCCTTTTCTTTGCTAATCCACCCTTGCCCTTAAGTTCGATTGCTAACCAACCCCCTTCTCTTAATTCACCATGGTCAATCATTTAACTATGGTTAACCATCAAATAACTAATTTAAACTATAAAAATCAATTTCTAAAGTATTTAACAAAACACCCAAGTTTGTTATTTATAGATAATATTCCAATTATGCTATTTTAAAACTCGGTGCCTTACATAATGAAAATGTTACAGAAGCCGAAAACAGAGATTCTTTTAATATTTTAGGATGGTGGCAAATGAATAAAAATATATATCATGTGCTATCTCAGATGGCCGGAATATGCTAATCATTCCAGTTTCAACTGTAGCGTCAAAATCGGCTTTTAGTGTAGGAGGACATGTTTTATCAGATGCATGGAGTAGATTGAATCCTCTTATGAAGTTGATTGTTCATTATAGCATAGTTAGTTAGCTTACATTAGCTGAATTGTAACTACCCAATGGTTGCAAGTTAGTTAGTAGTCATTAAGTTAGCTAGTTCTATGATTGGCCAGCTTTGAGTTGTTGTACATGCGCTATAAAAGCTTTTTAGTGCACTCAATGAAAGACTAATCATTCATCTCATCTTCTTGTTCATTTTTCCATCTCAATGCTTGTTACTTTTCAGATATAATTCTGTAACGATTTGGTACAAAGCCTGGCTTATAGAAAAGGAAAGAAGAATCAAGATTCTTGGTAATGGGAAGTTCAAAGTTGACGAGTACGATAAAGCAAGATGAAGGTTGTTACAAGTTAACACAATGAAGTTTGACTAAATTAATCTAAATTAATGAATCATGAGTTTAACAGATCTACTTTAATAAAATATAAAATTATAAAAACATGTAAATTCATGCTTATTTTTCGAAATTTAAAGCCATTTACTTACATTGAATAAGTATGGAAAATCAGATGGAGGGTCCTTTATCAACAAATCTTCTACGCTATATCTCAATTGAACAAGTAAAACTCGATGGTGGGATCGAACATTAGAAGAAATTTGAAAGAAGACTTTTTTTTTCTATTTTAAACATAAAAAACCGGTAATAGGCTTAGGGAGGAAGAAGAGAGAACTCAATTTCTAAGGAATTGAATTGATATTTTTTATGAATAACCCAAGCCTTCTATTTATAAGCTAATGAAATATCAAATAAAATTAAGAAAATTCCATAAAGATATATATAAAAGAAAAATATTTTCTCTCTCATTTATCTCTCTTGGCCGAAAAAGCCTTATGGTAAAGGGAAAATTGACTTTTCTTTATCTGTTTTATCTTGGGTAAATGTAAGGGTAAAACTCAAATAAACCCCCTCTGGTTTTTGCCAAATGCATGAACACCCATATGGTTTGAAAATGACAAATCATACCCGTGTGGTTCCAAATTATATCAATTAGACCCCTCCCCTTCAACGCCATTAAGTTTCTTTTAGCCATAACTTATTCGTTTGAACTCTGTTTTGGATGATTCAAGATGTTTTGGAATCCTTCTTTCAGGTTCTAAGCTATGGTCAATTCAAAACTTCTAAATCATTAGTAACCAAAAGCGTTAATGGTGTAAATCATTGTTAAGAATGGTGTCCTAGAACTTGTAAATATTTAATAAAGATAATTTTATTTCGAATAAATTAAATAAATAAACATAAGTTCTTTCTATTATCTATATTGATTCAATTGACGATATTAGGAATATATGGAAATATATTAATATCAAACGTTCAAATAGTAAAATCCTAAGTCACTCTTATGAATTCACGACTTATTATGTGAGTCATACAAGAGGATTAAAGTCGAGTTGAGTAACTTAAAAGTGTCTACAATAAATAGATAACGTTTAAGAACCTTATCCTGGTAACACTGTTGATAACTTTGCATTTTTTTTATAGACAAATGATCTAATCCTGATCATTCATGTGGGTGACATGAAATGGAAGTATCATATGCAATGTTGATTGTATAAGACAGAACCACGATGTTTGATCAAATTTCTCATTAGTACCGTTTACGAGAAATGATCGAATATCAAATTAAGTTTATCTACCGTGATAGATCTCAATACTAAGTGAAATGTGGACTTATATTTGTGGAGTTATGTTCTTTGATTCACATAGTTGAGAGCGATCTGATATGGACGCTCAATACACTCCTGTTTTGGGAACATAACTAGATAAGTAGCCTATAAATTAACGGTATCAGTGTGATGCCTAAACATTTTAGGAACTTTAGGAAACTCCCTTGATGTACCGATTCGAGACATGAACAAGTGGCGCCACAACTTCTACTGATCACAAAAGTTTATTATCTCTAGTTCGACTAAAGATAATGTTCATATGAGAATCAGCGGGAACACAAGGATAAAGCGGTAATTATAGGGGGAAAACGGTAAATTTATCCATCTGTAATTATGAGGGTTCTACATGAAGGATATCACAGATATAAATAAAGATAAACTAAATGGACAAAACTCATCTATAGTGAGGGAAGTTCAGCTATGAATCTATAGTGGAATTATTCATAATTGATAATAAGTAATTAAGTGATTATGAGTTAATCACTTAATTGACTAATTATTAAGCCCAAAGGTCCATTGGGTCCCTATGCTAGCCCAAATATAGTAGTCGCAAAATCAAGTTGAAGAAATGAAAATTTTAAGTAAGTTGAATTACTTAAATAGGCAATACTAATTGTTTAAATATTGAGTATATTTAAACGGTAATTAATACAAACATTATTAATTGATTAATCATGAAATATTATTAATTAGACATTATTAGTTATTTAAATATTTAATAATTAGAAATTAATTGATAATTATTAATTGTTTAAATAATTGATTTTATTTGAACAAAAATTAATAATTAATAATTAAAAATTAATTAATTAATAATAAAATATTATTTGATAATATTAAGTCGGGAGACAATATTAATGTTATTAATTATTTAAATAAAATATTTTATTTAAACGGTAACTAATAAATAAATTAATTAAGTTGGACTTATTAATTTAAGAGAGAGTTTCTAGCCAAATTGGATTAATGAACCCAATTGAAATTGGCCTAAAATAATTAATTAAATAAATTGTATTTATTAATTATTTTTCATGATAATTCGGCCATGTGTAGTATTTTAGGAGCGATAATTGTTTGAATTATATTCTAAAATAATTAAATAGATTTATTTACCCAAGATAAATCAAATAAAAGAAAAGAAAATATCCTCTTATTTATCTATGGTATTTTTAAAAATACCAAGATAATGGAAAGAGAAAATGTTTTTCTTTTTGTATTTATCTTTATGGAATATCTTAATGTGATTAGATTTTCCATTACTCAATAAATAGGAGGCTTAGGTCATTCATAAATAAATAAAAAAACAATTCAATTCCTTATAAATTGAAAGTTCTCTTCTCTCCTCTCCCTATAGACTTTGCTTATTTTCCTAGTATATTGGGAAGAAAAAATATTTTTTTTCTTCTTCCCAATTTCTTCTAAAGTGCGATCCGACAATCGGGTTTTGTTTGATCGATCGGGATATAGCGTAGAAGATCCGGTGTTGTTAAGGATTGATGGTGTAAAGAAACCTTCAACCATATTCTCCATTTATTACTCAATGTAAGTAAAAGGGTTTTAATTTTCAAAAATTAAGCATGAATCTACATGTCTTTTATCACAAATTGCATGATATTAATATATTGTTAATTAATGGTTAATTAGTTTACTAAATGATATCCGACTAATTTAGTAAAGCACTCTCTTCAATCATACCTAGTATTTTGATGATAATAAATTATTTTATTTATTAATGATTTTGAAGTTTTGAAATGACCATAACATAGAGCCCGAAATGAGGATTCCAAAACATGTTAAATCATCCAAATCGGAGTTCAAATAAAGAAGTTATGGCTAAAAGAAAATTAATGGCGTTGGAGGGGAGGAGTCTCATTGAGATAATTTGGAACCACATGGGTATAATTTGCCATTTTCAAACCACACAGGGGGTGTTCATGCATTTGACAAAAACAACAGGGGTCTTATTTGCATTTTACCCTAAATATAATCTATGTAAATATTTTTAAATTATAATTCAAACAATTATCTTTCTAAAATATACATGTATGGTCGAAATTATCTAAATAAATTCATTAATAAATCTTATTTAATTAATTATTTTAGGCTATTTTTCAACTGGGTTCACTAATCCAATTGGGCTAGAAATTCTCTCTTAAATTAAAAAGAAAATGTCCAACTTAACTAATTAAAAATATTAATATTAATTTATTAATTACCATTTAAATAAAATAATTTATTTAAATACTTAATAATATTAATATTTTCTCCCTATTAAATATCATAAAGCAATATTTTATTATTAATTTTCATTTTAATAATATTCATTATTTAAAAAATTAATAATTCAAATACTACTAATTGGTAATTATTAATTATAATTAATTTATTTAAATGGAAATTAATAATTAAGTTAATAATATTTTATTATTAATTAATATTATTATTTTCCATTTAAATAAATTAATTATAATTAATAATTACCAATTAATAGTATTTGAATTATTAATTACCATTTAAAACATCAATTTTAGAAATTCATAACTTTATAACAAAGATGTATTTTTACTATTATTTCTTCTAAATATTCTAAGTTCATCCAAGATTGACTTCTAATATCAAAAAGTACACACACTTTGTAAGAAAAAAAATAAGATTTTCATGTCAAAAAATTTCAGCCACGGTTTTACTACATAAATTTCTACAGAATTTACACCAAGTTTAAAAAATCATATCTTTTTTAATACTTATCGAAACAGGGTAATTTTTGTTCCTAAATTTTTACTTACGAGTTTAGTTTCATATAAAAATAATTGAAAATCTTTATTTTCAAAGAATCAGAACTGAAAAATCACATAATGACAAGGTGTGTAAAAATCCCGAAAAAGTGAATCGGTTTGAACATTAAACTTTCAAAAATCATAACTTTTTAACCTGAAATCTAAATCAGTTGATTCTTTTTTTTATGGGTTCATATTTAAGTCTATTTTCAAATAAAAATTTCAAAAAAATCTAAATCATTATAAAAAAGTCAAGAAATCAATTATATCAAAGCAGCAATATATGAATAACTACATTTTTAATGGAAAGAGACTTACCTTGGTTCAATAGAACCTTACAAATGAGTAGCCTCGAGTTCCAATTAGTGAATCAAGAAGATGAGGAGAGTAAAAATGATGAAGAGGGGGAGGCTCTTGTGAATGTTTTTGTGTTTTTAGAAAGCAAGAGGAGAAATGTTATGGCCGTGAAAAGGAGAGATGTAGAGAAAACTTCATGGTTTTTGCTCTTGTGAATATTGTGTGTGTTTAGGGTTGTAGAATGGCTCTATTTATAGCCAAATGAAAAATTAAAATTAGGAAAATAATAAATGAGAGTAAAATCAAATCAAATCAATTTTTAATTTACCCCAAAATCATGCAGAAATTTGATTTGATTTTATTTGACAACTCACAAAAATAATTTTCCTACTCATCTTTTCCATGTTTAAATTGATTGTCATTTAAAAATTATTTTCTAAATCTTTTTTTTAAACAAATTTCAATTCAAATCAATTTTAAACAAATTTGACACAATTTTATTTATTATTTTTTTTATAATTTTATTCTCACTAATAAAACACTAGAACCAAAAAAATGAAATTATATTTATCCTAAAAATCTATTTACTAATTTTAAAATAAATATAAATCAAATCTTTTATTTTTAACACTTAAAAATAAATTTAAATAACACCGGACGAAAATAGGTGTCTACAAACACCAATAAGAGAACTATAAAGTACTTGTTTCTTGTTAAAAATATCACTCTCAATGACCCATGTTGCTTACAGAAATCATCTGGTACAGTCCCTGAGACAACAGCCACCATGGGATAATATAGAAATTTGAGATTAAAGAAAGCATAATTTAAATGGACACAAAAATAGAAAATATCAATTAATAAATAATACAGGAACAATGAGCATATCAATTAATAAAAAGCACATTCTTTAGCCACCCACCCACCATGCATATTTGAATACATAAGAGTTTTTCACCTAAGTGTAAGCTTTAAAAATAAAAGAATATCAACTTGGCATTAAAAAAAAAGCAAAGTGTGTCTCTTGACAGAGCAGCCAACAACAAAACCCATAGAAGCAATCTTAACAGAGTTAAAAACAAAAACACAATATGAATGATTTGTACTTCCTACCAATTTCTAATGTTGTAAAAATATAAATATGTAAGTATATATTCAAGACTGTGTAGCTAGGTGCATAAACTTTATGACTAGGCACTGTGATTAGATGAGGTGCCTAGGTAGTACACTCAGACGATGTGCCCAGGTACTACACTCAGACGATGTGCCTAGGTACTGCGCTCAGACGAGGTGCGTAGACATTTTTGTCAAGTTGTAAAATTCCACGTGTTATCCAATTTAACCCACAACAGAGGTCCCCTACTCCCGAGCTGGGATGCGAGTTCAATGCTACTAGGGACTATTATTTCAAAGTGGAATTTTGCCTCGGTGATATTTTTGAAAATATTTTAAGTGTTGAAGTTTGTAGCTTGAATTTTCTACCGTTGCAATCGTCAAAATTTTAAGAGTATGTAGCTTGAATTTTTGTCATTATCATTCTTGAAAAAAATTGTTAGATTGCCTACTCTATCTTCGGATATATTCTTTGAATTAAACATAAAAGTAGCAAGAGAGAAAAAAAATAAAATATAATAAAGAAAAATAGAAATAAAGAATTTCTTTTTTTTTCTCTTTTCTTTGGCGTCAGACCTGATGCCTTGCATTTTTTTTTCTTGACGCGGCAGCCTTGTCCTTTTTTTTTTTTAGCTGCTGCGTACATTATTTTAATTTTAATTTTATTTTCCTCTTGGTTGTTTTACCCGCGGGTATTCACGCGAGTCAGGTTTTGACCCACGCTGATTTCAATCCATAAACTACCTTTTTTATCCTTTCTTTTAGCTAGTGCCTTTACCAGCGGGTCAAAACCTGACCCGCGTGGATTTGACTCCACTATGTTCCTTTTTTTTTCTTCTCTTTTACCAGCTCTTCACCAGTTGACTATTGACTTTTTTTTTCTTTTTTTTAAAACCAATTTTAAATTGGTTTTCGGGGGTCGACTTGTTGTCGAGTCTTGACACAAGCTTGATTGATTTAAGTTCAATTTTCTAAGTGTTGCTTTTTATAGGTGTTGCTTGTGAGAGCTCTACACCCTTAGTAGACTTAAAATTATTTTCTTCGTTTTAAATTCTTCTACTAGGTGTGGCTCGTGCGAGCCCTACACTATCTAGTAGACTTAGAATTTTTTTGTCGTTTTAAATTCTTCTACTAGGTGCTGCTCGTGTGAGCCCTGCAGTCCCTAGTAGGCTTAGAATTTTTTAGTTGTTCTAAATTCTTCTACTAGGTGCGGCTCGTGCGAAACCTACGCTCCTTAGTAGACTTAGAATGTTTTTGTCGTTTTAAATTCTTCTACTAGGTGCGGCTCGTTGGAGCCCTCCACTCCCTAGTAGACTTAGAATTTTTTAGTTGTTTTAAATTCTTCTACTAGGTGCGGCTCGTGCGAACCCTGCGCTCCTTAGTAGACTTATAATTTTTTTGTCGTTTTAAATTCTTCTACAAGGTGCGGCTCGTTGGAGCCCTCCACTCCCTAGTAGACTTAGAATTTTTTAGTCGTTTTAAATTCTTCTACCAGATGCGACTCGTGCGAGCCCTGCACTTCCTAGTAGACTTAAAATTTTTTAGTCGATTTAAATTCTTCTACCAGGTGCGGTTTGTGCGAGCCTTGCACTCCTTAGTAGACTTAGAATTTTTTTTGTAGTTTTAAATTCTTCTACTAGGTGTGGTTCGTTGGAGCCCTCCACTCCCTAATAGACTTAGAATTTTTTAGTCGTTTTAAATTCTTCTACCAGGTGCGGCTCGTTGGACCCTCCACTCTCTAATAGACTTAGAATTTTTTAGTCGTTTTAAATTCTCCTACCAGGTGCGGCTCGCGAGCCTTGCACTTCCTAGTGGACTTAGAATTTTTTTAGTCGATTTAAATTCTTCTACCAAATGTGGCTCGTGCGAGCCCTGCACTGCCTAGTAGACTTAGAATTTTTTATCCCTTTTAAATTCTTCTACTAGGTGCGGCTCGTGCGTGCCCTGCACTCTCTAGTAGATATAGAATTTTTTTTTATTGTTTTAAATTATTCTACTAGGTGCGGCTCGTGCAAGCCTTACATTCCCTAGTAGACTTTGAATTTTTTAGTCGTTTTAAATTATTCTACTAGGTGCGGCTCATGCGAGCCCTGCACTCCCTAATAGACTTAGAATTTTTATGTTTAGCTTTTCCACTTGTTGGATTCAGAACTCTTTCATTTTATTCTTCCGCCTTGGTGGGCTTGTTCTTCTACCATGGTGGACTTAGAACTTTTTCATTTATGTTTAGCTCTTCCACTTGATGGACTAAGAACTCTTTCATTTTATTCTTTCACCTTGGTGGGCTTAGAACATTTTCAATTTGTTGTAGTAGATTCACATTGTTGGCCCCCCACTCGAGTAGAGTTTTATGTCTTGAAGTCTAACTCGAGTCTAATTGTTCTCTAATGATTTAACTCTCATAACTGTAATAAATAGAAAAAGTACGATCTTATTCATTTTATTGTCAATCTTCTTACAATAAAAAACTTTATTGGAAATGAAAACTGCAATAAATAAAATTGTTGAAATGAAATATGAGTTTCTTGACATCATTGTAGGTAGAGTGGAGCCTTTTAGATGAGTTTGATCAATGTGTTGATGCCTTGGCCAATACCTCAGTGACCGAGCATGGTCCTTTCGAGGGTTTGAGCTCTTTTTCAATAGTCGGGCCTCCAAAGATAGTTCTAATTTCTCCATATGAAAAATCTTGATAATCACGGTCATGGTCTTTCTTATCTCCTTTAATTCTCATGAATTCTTTCAAGTACCCTCTTTGAATAAGGGTCTCAATCTCTTCCTTGAGATTGAAGCAATTAGAGGTGGTATGACCGTGGTCTTTGTGGAAGAGACAATACTTGTCTTTGTTCCTCTTGTTTGACCCTGCTTTCTGCTGGGATTTCTGCCCAAAATCTTATGTTATCCAATTAAACTATAAAAAAATAAAGGAATTATTTATTAGTAATATTTACATTGTCATTTATTATTAGTTTAATAAATGTAATTCATCATAAGATCCAGAGTTACTTATGATAACTTAAAATGAGCATATGTTGCGGGAAGATTCACTTAAGTGTAACTCAAATAGTCTGTGGTACATGAATAAAGGTTGGGTGCCTTATTTCTGGTAATACCACTAACTTGGCCCATTTGTGAATTGGCACAAGTGATCTCATCTGGATCACTCCTGTAGAGACATGTGAGTGGGGGAGTCGCTGAAATAGAGATTGTAGTAGTCTGGACTAAGATAAACTGTCTTCTGGGAAAGCCGTTACAGAAAGACACTTCGTTTATCAATCGGTTGATCATGTACAATTGATTTTAATCCTGAGTGGATTACGAACTTCTGTTCAGAAGAGACAAGCCTTTGATTTGCATAGGTGAAAGTGACTTGATATAGTTAGCTTAATATGCCTCCCACTTTGGGGATTGCATCTTGCTTATAGTTGGGAACGTAATTACACAAAAATTGGAATTCACTCTTTTCCATATAGGAAAATAGAAAAGTAGTTCCCTTATGGACTGATTCGGTCTTGAACAACGGGGCCCGATATTCCTCTGATCAAGGAAAAGGTTAAAGACGCATAATGGAGATTATGTAAGGTTGTTCATTGGAGAATCAGTTAGGCTTAAGGAATAAGATGTATCATGGAGGTTAATACGGTGCAAATACCTAGCCATGGATATGAACTAACTTGTGAAGGATCAAAATGTAGTTAATGATATTAGCCAATGGACATAACTATGTCTATAGTACTAAGAGTGCAACTCTAGATATTTAGTGGAGTTATCTAGGAGTTAATGAATAAGAATTAATTGATTGAAGGAGTTCAGTCAATGTAACTAGATCATTAGAGCTTAGTCCTATAGGTCCATTAAGTCCTCCGAGCTAACACATGTAATTGAGAACATAAATTAATGATGATTAATTTCTTTGGAAAAATGATTTCAAGCATTTGATTTGAAGTTGTCAAATCAATTAAGGCAAATACAAATAGGGGAGTCTATTTGATTAATTAAATAAATTAAATAGAATAGTCTATTTAATTATATAATTAATGGTGAAATTAAATAGAAGAGTCTATTTAATTATATAAAAGAGAGATTAAATAGAGAAGTCTATTTAATTAAATTAATTTTGAAGTTGTCAAAAATTAATGGGTATTTAAATAGAGGAGTCTATTTAAATATTTAATTTGAAGAAGTCAAATTAAAGAGGAAATAAATAAAAAGAGTTTTATTTATTTATTTATTTAATGGAATTGTTCTATTAAATAAAAAAGGAAAATAAAATGCCCAATATTGTCATGGAGATGACATGGTGGGCATGTGACCCTACCAATTATTTGCATTTTATTTTAATTAAAATATATGAATATCTTAATGGTTAAGATATGGAATAATTATTTTAAATTAATAAAGATTAATTTAAATAAAAGATATGGGATTATCTTATTATGGAATAAGATATTATATCTTAAGTATTTAAAATATATTTTAGAATATCTTTATTAATTATTTGATAATTAAAAAGATATTCAAAGATTTTCTAAGGTCTTGGTTTTCCTATAAATAAGACCTTTGGGGTGACCCCAAAACACACACGGTTAAGCAACCAAGAGAAGGCTCGAAAAATTCCTCTCCCTCTCTCCTTGCCGCCGCCGCCCCCTAGGGTATAGGGAAGAAGTTTTTTTCTTCCCTCTTCCTTTTTCCAATGAGGATAATGCCCACGCACTGATTCTCTTTTGTGCTTAGTGAGGAAGATATTTTTGGTGGTCCTAGTTATCGAAGAACGAGGAAGAGCCAGACACTTCTCGACAAGGGTTAGTATTCAATTTTATGCATTTAGATTTTTGTTAATATTATACTACAAGGAAAGATCCTTGGGACTTCCGTTTGAGAACTCTTTTAGAGGCTTCAATCCTGACACTTTCATCATAGGGTGGCCACCTAACCAAGTCTTTATCTTTGATCTCCAAGAGTAGTTGTTTAATTGGGACCGTGGTGGGAGTGTATTTTTTGAACTTAATAGGAGGAAGACTCAACTTCTTAAGTTGATCTCCCGACTTATGTCTTTTGTCATCCTCGTGTGGCCGGTCCCCCAGACAAAGTCTTCTGTTTTTGGTCTCTCTTCTAGTGCTCTGGTCTTTTATTACTACCTCTTTCATCTGAAGTATTTCTTGCACTAAGCAACTCTCCAGCACTCATATATTTTTGCACTCTATTGAGGAGCTCGGTGTATGTAGCAGGCGTCTTCTTGCCTAGTGACCACAATAAATTTTCATCTTTCAAACCGGCCATCACAGCGGTCAGAGCTATGTCGTCACTATAACCTTCCACTTTTAACGCCTCACTATTAAATCTCACTACATAGTTTAGGAACCTCTCATCTGACTTTTGACGCACAGTCAACAGATGCGTAGCTAGGTTATTATGATCCCTTCTGCCAAGAAACTGAGTTACAAAAGATCTAGTAAGATCTTTAAATGAAGAGATGGATCTATGCTTGAGTTGTTTGTACCACCCACGCGTAGGACCTCCTAATGTAAGGGGGAACGCCCTACATTTGATAGCATCTCGGACTCCTTGGAGCTCCATCCAGGTCCAAAACTTATCAACATGCTCGATTAGATCCTTTGAACCATCATAGGTGGTCATTGTTGACATTTTAAACTTGGTCGGAAGCTCCACCTCCATTATATCATCAGTGAATGGCGGCTCAATTTGCTCGAGTAGATCTTCAAGTACAAGATAAGTCTTCCTCTATACTCTTTTTTCATATGACCAAGTTGATCTTTGAGTTTTTTCAACTCTGGCGCCCAAGGCTTGGCATTTTCTCAGTAGACTTCACAACATATGAATGTTCTTTTCTCTTTTGATTGAGAACTTCTCTGAGGTCGGACCTTCGTTTTTGACTAGGTTGCTTGTTGCGAGAAGAGTTATGAGAGGAAGAGGAATTGTTCTGGATATTTAGCCTTGACTTCCTCTTTGAGCCACCCTTCTCATGATTCCTTGATTTATCTATGCGCTCTATAGGTTCTTTGTCTTTACCTTTTTTGGATAGTAATTCTTGGCTGTCAGTAAGGGCTTGATGATCAGCTTTCTATGTAAGAATTTCAAGTACTTTAGCAAGATCTCGATTCACACCTTGAACTTACTCTTCTAGAGCATCTACCCTTCTGTCTGGCATTGGCACAACTCTTACCACTTCTTGATTTTCATCAGCTTGTTGTATCTTTTTAGTATTGCGAGTTTGATATCTTTTGTTACGAGGGTTACGATTTTCACCGTCCTTCATATCATCACCGTGCTGACTTTTTTTACTCATCCTTGATGGTAGAGCACTTAGTTATATACTTTTCCCACAGACGACGCCAAATGTTGTTGCGTAAAAATCGAGAGCTTCCACGTAGGCAACGAACTTAATATATGGGATGAGTAGGAGGTAGTGCGCTGCTTTAACGGCGTGCTATGTAGGTACCTGCACAGGAAAGAACAAAGCACTAGTGTGGTGTCGGCCTAACACCCTCCGATGCTAAAATCAGAGCAAGCAGAGCTAGTGTGCCAGAGAGAGTTGTAGTTGAAATTCATTACCTAATGAATGAATTTCTTCTCCTATTTATAGAAGAATAGGTTGATGACATCATCGTGCTACGTGTCGTATCATGAATGGTCCATATGTTGCTTCTACTATGTGTCGCTTGCAGGTTACGTCACGTGACATTTTCTAATTGGATACTTGCATTCGGTTTAAATATGTAAGTATATGTTCGAGATTGCGTAGCCAGGTATGTAGACTTTATGACTAGGCACTGTGATTAGACGAGGTGCCCAGGTAATACGCTCAGACGAAGTGCCCAGGTACTACGCTCAGACAAGGTGCGTAGACATTGTTGTCAAGTTGTCAAATTCCACGTGTTATCCAATTTCATCCCACAACAAAATACATGTTAAAAAATTACATACACGTATGTTTTAACATGTGTCAATGTCTCAAAGACAAGTGTTTGTGTCCCTTAATGAATTTTAAGACTCAAAGACAATTGTTTGTGCTCCTAATTTCATTTTAAGACTCATATTCACATGTTTGTGTTTCAAAATGGGTATTAAGGTTTAAGAGCAATGTTACTATTCATACACATTAGGGTAGTGATAGTCCAACAAATGCATCCATATTGTGAAAAGAATGGTTCATCAACAACTTAAACAAAATTAAAGCATTGAATAGGTTTGTAACGCCTCGTCATGAGAAAGTTAAAATCAATATTATTTTGTTAAATAATAATAATCAGGCTTGATCGATTAATTAGAACAAAAATATCACGTTCTTTCCAAAAGAGTATTATGGTACATTTTCCCGAAAAACCTCGAAATTTGAAAATTGTGATTTGATTAATATTTTTACATGAAATTTATCATCTCGATGTCACGATTCCAATGCAACTGACGGTTTGTCGTTCTGAGACCCGGTGATCAAGTTATAGACGTTTTAAGGTGAGTGGCAGTTTTGTAAATATTGTAACTCAGGATTTTAACCTAAGATGGCATCCCATTTGTAATATTCAGATTTTCACTCTCTTCTCTCCCTATCATGGCCGCCGCCCCTTGGTGTAGCCTGGAAAAAAATATTCATTTCCTTCATCATTTGGTCGTTTTCTCTCGTTCCGATCTTGGATTTGAAATGGTTGGGGATCATCTTTATCACTCAAAAGGTAAATTTCTCTCCTCCTCTCGATTTCTTCATGAAGCCGCCGCCCCCTCTAGGTTTTAATTGATGTCTTTTCGTCAATTTCGAGTTGTAAGTGATCGATTGGAACGTGGTTCATCATTAGGGAAGGATTGGAGGCATTCTTCCGTGTTTTCCTAATCATTGGGTAAGCAATTTGGATCATTTTATGAACTTTAATATTCTATAAATTGGGTATTAATATTTAAATTTCATTATCAAGAACCTTGCTTTGAAAACCATTCCCCATCACTTTCAATTTCCCAATCATTGGCCTAAACCTTAATCGGTAATGATCTCCTTTTTTTAAAACAAAAACCAATCACCCGAAATGTGAAAACGTGAGCAAACCATGACCCGAAGGCCACAGTTCAGCCACGGCAAAAGACAGCAATGTCATAGCTGCTGTCTTCTTCAAATGGCGGTCGTTATTCGTTTTCTTTTTCCCATCTTTCGAGCCGTTGAAACCCAATCCTTTTTAGCATCTTTTTGTACTGCTTT
Source organism: Gynostemma pentaphyllum (assembly GCA_028015215.1). Lineage (NCBI taxonomy): Eukaryota > Viridiplantae > Streptophyta > Magnoliopsida > Cucurbitales > Cucurbitaceae > Gynostemma > Gynostemma pentaphyllum. Next base: position 13,337,955 of record CM051346.1, on the reverse strand, counting down.
AGTATGTAATTTAATTGTTTAGGACCTTCGTTTCAGGCCTGATTGGTGGTGGAAAGTAGCTTGAGAATTTGAATTTTTAGCGGAAACAAGGTGAGTTAACGGTTTAATTAATGATGAGGTTTTAGAGAAATTTAAGGCTCTTACCGTAGCTTATTTGCTTCAATATATTTAAATATAATATTCTGGAATGTTAGGATGAGAATGGACTTTTGGAAACACTGAAAATCAACTGGGTGAAAATAATTTTCTGTTAGAACTAGTTTAGGCCTTTTCGATGGATTTTGATGTTTTTAGTTGCAAATCTTTTCTGAATGTTAATGAACTTAATTCTCTGGAATTTTTGGACGTTATTTAAGTTCATTAGCCATGATTTTTGAGTTAGGAAGTGTAAAAGTGCATATTTCGGTATTTCTATAGTTTTCGGCAGTTTTCCTGTTTTATGAAATTTTGAGAATCTTATTGTTATATGTTTGGGCTGCTGTGATTAAATCTTATTGTTAATGATCATTGTTCGTATGAATGATTCATTAGGGGATTATCAGTTATAGTTGAGGCTATAACCAAGTATTAAGAAGTGATAGTAGTTTCGAGGGACCGCCTTCTTAGTGGTTTGTGAATTAAATTGTTTGTTAAATAAAAGAATTCTAATTGTTCGGGATATTAGAAAAGATGTTGAGAGTTTATGATTGAGATGTCTTGGTTAAGAAACTAAAGAAAGTTGTCTATCCATGTAAAGTGAGTTTTATCGAGAAACCTTGAATATGGAGCTAGTTAGAGTTGCCTATTCATGTATGAGAATGAGATTATGAAAAGTGTGGATATTTACTATGGTTATGAGAACGGAAAGATTGGCGATCTAAGTGAGATTTGTGGTTAAAGGTATTGAATATGGAATTAGTGAGAATTGTCTATTCATGTAAGCGAGTGAGACTTCAAGTTTTAAGTGATTTTGTGCCTTGGATGCTATTGGAGAGTGTTTGAGCGTTTGAGACTCGGTTTGAATTGTTAGAGACTATTTAAGACTTCATCTTTGATTAAGTTGTTTTCTCACTGGCTTTAGCCTCACAGTGCTATTTTTTTTTTCTCAGGTAACAATGGAACGAGAGGTGGTGGTTGATGATGTGGATGATATGAGGGTTCATGTCGTGGTGGCCACATATCATTTATGCATATTTGTTATTCATTTTCTTAATGAATAAGTATTGAGATTTTATTGATTTTTAGCTAACCATTTCAGTTTGAGGATCGTGTTTCATTTTTTTTGAATGGTTTAAGAATAATATTTTAGCTCATTGACTTTTGTTTTAAAGTTTAAACTCCGGAGTTATGATTTTAATAAAGGGTTATTTGACTTAGTTGAATTGCATATGTCAACAATTGTTATTTATTGAGCCTTCTGTTGCTTTTAAATACGATGTTTTATACTCTGAATGGTCGGGTCTTTACAAGGTTTCTTTGTCAGCTCATAGATTCAATATAAATATTTTAAATGGATAAAGAGGACATTATTCATTTAATAGACTTGCATGCACACTTGATTTTTAAAGTAAAACGATACAGAATTTACTCACACTTGATTTTCATATAAGGGGGAAGCCCACCAAAAACAATGCAACTGCTCGTGAGCGTTCCTGTAGAGAAATAGCTTTCATGCAAAATTAAAAATACCAAATAAGTTTTCATCTAAACCCTTCCTAAAAACCAAAATCTAGGTAAAACAAATTGACATCTTGAAAGCCAACAAGCAGAGCTTTCCAAGTCATAAATTAGCCTGAAGATAAGTAAACACTAGTAAGGCAAAATAAACAAGCTATGCATACAAATAAATGTATATCCCTAAAATGCATCCATATGAACATCTTAATACATTCACAATGGCATCCATTACTATTTCATCCTCGCATAACTTAAAAATTAAGAGTAATGACTTGAATGGAAATAGACCATTTCTGATTTTTTCTATACATGACACTTAAAACAAACAATGAAATTGTAAAATTTCTCATCTTATTTATACATAGAACGTAGACTGAACATTTCACTTGTAAAATTTCTCATCTCACTTATATAATGGCATAAGAGTAATGACTTAAAGTCTTATTAATCTATCCTTCCTTAGTTTACGATAAATTACAAATGTTAGGGCATCAATCCCAACCCTTGGTACTTGAGAATTATGAGACTTTGACTGGATTAGATGGTTACAAGATGTATATTATTGATCTTGGGTATGGATACTAGAGATGAGATGGATATTTGACTCAATATGACTTCAGTGAGTATTTAAAGTGTTTTTTAGATTCTACGTTGTTTGATCATTGGGTTAAATTTCATGGAACTACACCGTTGTCTTTTCTGGTTAGCAAGACGACCGAAGCTGGTGGAAGAACTTAGCAATGTTAAACCCTAAATTGTAATAGTTGAACCAATTTACCCACATTTAAACAAGTTTAGTAAACACCAAAAGATCAAGATAACAAAACAACTATAAACTAATGATAAATACACTCAATTTTAATTATAAAAAAACTCGGGGTGTTTGATTCGATTCAATTCAGTTTTTTAACCGCAGTTCAATTCTTATATAATGAAAATCGAACCGAACTGGCAATACTTGGGGAACCGGACCGGTTTTGGACATTTACTTTTTTTTGATATGTTTTGAAGTAATTTGGGACTAATTTGAACGAGGGACTGATTTTTAAAAAGTCAAGAATATATGACGACCATCGATGGACATTTGCTCTTGAATGAGTCATATATATACATCACTCTAGTTGGTAAGTAAAAATCGAAAAGTTGACGAAACAGACTTCATCCTATTGAAGGAAGGAGACCGATAGTAATCGGTTCTTTCATGATTTTTTGTTTTATGATATCTTATATAAAATACATAAGCCATAATGATATCACAATTTCATTATCATTTTGTGAACTCCACAATACGATGTAAGAAATAACAGACCACATTTATATTTTCTCTGAAAAATTCATAATATTGAGAATCATTTTATAAAAGCGAGAACACTAGTATAGTAACAGTTGATGTCATGTTATATACCCTTATTAGTTATTTCTTTAACATTGAATATTAAGAAGAAGATCATCAAACGACATAATTAATTTAACAAATATTTTGAAGGAGAAAAAAAAGGTAATAGTAGCATTTATTGTTCTCGTTTCATGTTCTCCTTTTATTAGAAGAAAATTAGAAACTATTTCGTAATCATACAACCCAGAATTATGAGTCAAATGTAATATAAATTGAAAATTCATATATATATATATATATATATATATAGTTTTTTAATAATGACAAGAAACAAGTAAAACGGGCTCGCATGATGATAATTTTTTGTTTTAGTATTGGGTTTTTCGGAGTTTTGACCTTCAAAATAGGCACTTAAGGGTTATTCACATTCATTCTCATTTTAACCTTCTGATGATGTCATTTTACTGTGAAATGTCAAAAAACATTTTTCTTATTTTCTTCCATGAAACAATTTTCTTCTCTTCTCAATACTACCTCTTCTATTTTCCTCACTCATGGTGGCAGCGGAGAGCGGCAGTTGGTTGTGGAAAACGTTTGAAAAACCTCTCTCTCGATTTGGGTATGTATGACTTTGAGTTTTTGGGATTTTTTATTTGTATTTTTTTATCTCTCCCAAAACCTCAACACCCTCTCTCCACTTTCTACACTCTCTTCACATAGTAAAGTAATGTTCAAACTTTTGATTCTTATTATTTTGGAAAGAAAGAAAAAAAAATCGGGTTGCCCCAAAATTTACCTCAAAATTCGATTTTGGTGGACCGAAATCCTTCCTCAATGAAGGAAATCGGTGGACCAAAATCCAAAATCAGTCCATCGAAATCCTTTCTCAATGACGGAAATAAGTTGACCGATTTTGGATTTCAGGGTAACCCGGAATTTTTTTTCTTCTTTCTTTCTTTCTTTCCAAAATAATAAGAATCAAAAGTTTGAAAATTCCTTGCTTATGTGAAGAGAGTGTTGAGGTATAGAGTGGAGAGGGTGTTGAGGTTTTAGGAGACATAAAAAATACAAATGAAAAATCTCAAAAACCAAAAGTCATACATACCTAAATCGAGAGAAGATAGGTTTTTCAAACATTTTCCACCACCAACCGCCGCTCTCCACCACCACTATGAGTGAGGAAGATAGAAGAGATAGTATTGAAAAGATAAGAAAAAAGTTTCATGAAAGAAGAGAAGAAAAGGGTTTGATGGAAGAAAAGAATAAAAGAGATTAGACATTTCACAGTAAAATGACATCATCAGGGTCAAAATGAGAATGGAGTTCAATAACCTTTAAGTGCCTATTTTGAAGGTCAAACTCCCAAAAACCCTTTAGTATTCTATGTTTGAAAAATAGGCTTGTTTTGCCAACATGAACATAACTCAATTGTTTTGGCATCTACTCCCTTCCTTTTAACGTCGATGGTTCGAGTCTTCCTTCCTCCACTTCAATGTAATATCCTAGAAAAAAATTCTTCAAATTCATTTTCCAAACTAAACTAAACATTAAAGACTTAAAAAAATAAATACTTTTCGAAAATTGTCGTTTTATAATAACGAGGTAAATTTTCAAAATTAATTATAAAAAGGTGAAAGAAACTGTTTGTAATAACCTTATTATCTTAGAGACTAAAATATAAAGAGCGACTAAAACTTTCATTTTCACAACTTGTACATAATTTGAAAAATATTTCTTAAATGAAAATAAAAAAATAATTTTTAAAAAATTTAAAAATAGTGAGAATGTCATTTAAAAAAAAATGGACTCTATGAAATCTAATAAATATTGAACTAATAAACTCCATTTACAATTCAACCAAAAATGTTTACGAAAGCATAAATTCAAAATGTAACTTTTTATTTTTGTAATCCAGTTCCCAAAGCTAACAATACTAAGGAATATTTCTTGCATAACACAATACACAGAAATCACATGCTCAAGTCTAGTCTGGTCTGGTAAATTAATAAGACTTTTTCTCAATTCCAACTTCCAACCACCACTTTTAGAAAGTACTGTCTGAACTTGAAAGGGAAAAAAAAAACATTCTCAACCTGAATGAGAAGCCATTCTACGGTTCTACCTTACCAAATTGTCAACTCACATTATTGGCAATATATCTTTTCTAGGAGCCCAAATTTTCACCACTTTGAGCATTTCTTCCAGCCACCAAACTCGTGAGTTCTAATTTTTCGGCTGAAAAAACCCGAAAATCTTGAGTATAGTAGAGACTACTAAGGAGGAGAGAATTAAGTCTCTTGACTGTATACTAACCTTTTGTAGCTCTCTGATAAAATCTTCAGTATATGTGCCTTTCTGTGAGTTCAAATCCTAATAATATCAGTATAAGGAGGTAACAAGTAAACTACTCATGACAGGTGATAGAGCAAAAATAGAACTAACAGTAATCCTTTTATATGGCCCCAAGAGGAAGATTTGGATCAACAACTAGAATAAACTTACCCAGCTACTCGATAAAAATGATACATAAGAAAGTTGTTCACACTGCTTATATGCACCAACAGTAGGTTATACAGATCGTAAATAAGCCTTCTATTGTTACAGATTGTGGCTAGTGAAGAACGGATCACTTAACGTCTAATCAACCATACACATGTTCGAATTAAACAATCAAGCAGTGACCAGTTGGGCTATCATTATTTATTAGTAAAAACGCAGTGACGAAACAGGATGAATGTACGAGATAAAGAGAGAACTTGATAAAATTAACCCACAGGAGACTATAGAAACAAAAGGACAAATGATAAAAACATCCAAATTTAGGCACATTAAGAAAAATAAAACCATACTCAAGACACAACAAATATTTGTAGTCAATAGACAATTGTACAGTGACGATCTCCAAACGAGCCAGGTGTGGTCCCAGTCAGGCTCTTCTGTCAAACATTTGATAAGCAACCCATAACAGCACAGTTATAGACAAAAACTCCAACATGCTCCTTCACACCAAGAAACTTCCAATCCAATGTGCCATTCCTGATGCTAAATTTTGGCGAACAAGCATTAAGTACAATTGCTTCACCTTTTGGACCTCTCTGGCCACCTACAACCAGAAGTTCTTCCCCACATGCCTTGAAAGCCAAGCCCCATCCATTTGAAGAGTCTGCCCTCAACGGAAGCCTTCCCAACACATCCCAGGTGTTTTTCACTTTGTCATACCTCTTTACCAGGTTGGTTAAATACTCCACTGCATATAACTGGTTATCCACCACAGCAACAAGGGGAGGAGCCTGAGCAGCCCTATTGACATAGGGATACATTCCCTCAATTTTTGTCCATTTTCTTGTTTGAAAATTATACTCCTCAGCACAAGTTAATGAAACAGTGGAGCTTGACATGCCACCAATTACATAGAACTTCTCATCCAGAAAAAATCCAGAACACAATCTACGTGGTGTACTCATCGCGGGTAACATTTCCCACGTACCCAATGAGGAGTCATACAACTCTGCAGTGTCTAAAATATTCCCATTTATATCACTACCACCGGCTACAATAGCAATTGAACCAAGGCTGCCAGAGCCAAACAGACAGCGAGGCCTGTTCATTCCTTGACACTTTACCCAACTATTACAAGTCGAATTGTACTTCCATATAGCAAAATTGAACATCTCACGGCCAAAAACTAACAATTCATTCCCTACAGCCAATGATTCCTTGTCTGCATGGTTGAAGCACTCATCACAAGGCATCTTCGGCAAAGTCATCCATACCTTTCTCAAAGGATCAAACGCTTCCCAACCCTTTAAATCACAAACAAGATAAACCCAATGCTCATTAATCCCCAAATGTTTCCTCCACCCATATAGATCACCAGTTCTAATTAACTCGTTAAACTTTGAGCTAACACATGACAGCGAACTGTAATCGGATTGGCAAGCCCGAGCTAGGCAATTTAGTGCCACATCATCAATAAGACCAGGGAACAGTGAATCACTTGATCCAATTAGATGACCATCATTCACTCTTCCATTTGTGTTTAAGTCCAAAAGTTCTTCATTGTCAACCTCCATAAAAGTATTAACACAAATTTTGTTTTCCATGTTAACAAACTATTTTGTATACCCAAAAAAAAAACCCACCAAATCCACCAACGAAAACCATTAAAAAGAAAAGTTAAAGTAGATTATGCCACATTTGTGGGGATTCCTCCAGAAATCCAGAAAAAAATTCTGATCTTTGTGCACAATCAGATTCAATCTATTTATTCCCTCCATCAATTAACCAAATTTCACAATCTTAAAACCAAGAAACCAATTCTCAAAAATCCTCCATTTACGTATCTATAATACAATTACCAAACCCAGCTCCAAATAATTCAAATTAGAATCAAAGGAAGCAACATTAAGATTAGAATCCTGATAATACCCTGAATTGGAACAACTTTCCAGAACCTTCCCAGCTAATTTCCCGAATTTCAAACAAAATCCTCATCTGAAATCCAAAAACACACAAGTATTAACTCTTAATCCAAAAAAGTTATACAAAAACAAAAAAATCAAAAAAAAAAAAAAAAACAGGTAACTAATCCGATCTCAGTTAGAACAAATCAAATCAATCAAGATCCAAATTGAAATACACATCGGATCCAGCAAAAAAAAACATGAAAGTAAAAGAAAAATAAAAAACTAATAGCAAAGAGCTAAATTATACCGGGATTGGGAAGCAGGGAAAGTGAATCTGATCGTGAATTAAAAGAAACTAGTTGAAATTAAACATATCGCAAGAGAAAGTAAGGAAGAAATCGAGAATTGGGGTAAGTAAAAGAGAGAGAAATGGAAAATTGGGTTAGTTTTCTTTGAGAGATTGCCGTACGTTTGGGTACTACAGCCCTCACTTTACCATCATCACTTCATCTAAAGCTTTTCTTTCTTTCTTTTTTTTTTTTTTTTTCTTTCTTCTCCTTTTTCAGCTTTTTTTTTTTTTTTTTTTAAAAAAAAATTATCTATGTTTTTCTCTATTTTTATTACGTTGTAATTAGTTTCAAATATAGTTGTTATTCATAAAACATGTGTTAGAATTTATTTAAAAAATTAACACGAGTTATTTTGTTATATATATGAATAGATACATCAATAGCTAAATAGATTATGTCATTTTTTATATTAAATATTAATTTAGACTTGAATATTAATGATTTTTTAAGAATTTTTTTTTTATATAAATTTTAAGGATTAAAATGGAATTTTTACAATTTTTAAGATAAATATTAAGGATTAGAAAAGAGAAATCACATCTATTAACATTTATTCTACTTTATTTTTAAAAATAGTAAAAATTTGATTTACATTTAAACATAATATTTTTTCATCAATTAATAAAAAAAATTTATGAAAGTAATGATTTCTAATCGAGTTGTTTCAGATTAAAATTCAATATTTGTAATAAAAAATAGTATCAGTAATTTTTTTAAATTTTTTTAATATTTATGATTTTGATAAATTAAGTATATAATAAAGAGCTATTTTTTAAAATTATGAAAAGATATATTTTTCAAATTTACTATTTAAAAATATCATTTTTTGAAAATATTCATTTAAACTATATTTTAATATAGTAGAGTGCTACGAAAAATTAAGCACACAAGATTAAAAAAAAAAAAAAATTACTTGTGAATGAAAAGGTAAATATGAATGTTTTTAAAATATTATAATTCTAAATATTCATTAGACTGTGAAGTCAATTAATGACTTTTAAGAAAGTAAGTCAATTTATGAATATTTTAAAGTACTAAATCCCCATATATTAGTTATAGAGTTAAATGCATAAATGATCTCTGCACTTTTTATGTTTTTTAATTTGCACCTCAGTATTCTTACCTTTGCACTTCTAGAATCCATCTTTCGTTAGTCTTTCCATCTAAAAGTAACGGTGGAACTTTTTTTTAATGATTTTTTATAGCCTCTTAATATTATATTATTATTTACTCAACCAATGTTAGATTTCTGTACCCTCTCTAATCTCCTCTCCCACGAAACACAGGCATCTAGAATCTGATCTCCATCCATAAGATTCCATGTCATTGATGAGGCCTCTGATGAACTTGAAAAACAAGAGGCTCATGAGATTGAAGGCATTGGTAAGGAAGATGCATATGAGAATTCTGAGGAAGAACTGAGAAACTGAGAAAATTATGGCAATTGAAGGCATTGATGCACTAGTTGCAATGCAACATGAAAAACTAATAAAGAAGAAAGTTATGGAGATGGAAAATTCATGACGAAAGAGAGAGGGGGAGAGAGAAATTTAACCATGGTTAAATAAATAAAAATATAATAATAAGAGAAAAATAAAAATTATTAAAAAAATATTATTTGTTAGTTTTGGAAGGAAATACTAACCGATGATGGATTCTTAAAGTGTAGGGGTGAATTGTTTCAAATTAAAAGTTTAGATGTGTAAATTAAAAAAATTTGAAATTGCAGGGTCATTTATGTGAAGATAAGTTTCTTATATGAAATGTGATATAATATGCCCTTTTACATTAGTATTCTCATCTTTGAACAAATCAAATCAGTTTCTTACTTTGATTACGGTTCATTTTTAAATAAAAGTGAATTATGTTGACACACAAAATTGGCCAGGTAAGATTTTTAAATAAAAGTTTAATATTTTTAATGGTTAATATTTAGAATCGTCTCTTACAGTGGCAAACTATAATTATGTTGATGGTAGTGTTTTTTTTTTAAATGAAATATGACTTGCATCAAATTAGGAGGGAGTCGTTTAGAGTTTGTATTGTATATAATATGTATTCTCTTCTATAATTCGTGAAAAAATGCAATAATAATATAATAAAAATTAAAATATTTGTTTTTTCATCACTTTTATTTTATTAATTATAACTCTTATTTCTTTATTAAAGAAAAATATAAATCATAGTTTGTGTTAATGTATATTTCTGTATATTAACTGTCAATTAAGCTATAATTATGGTTGTCAATTAGGCAGATATTAGGGCTCGTCTTTAGGCCAAAGTTAAGTACTTTCCTTTTGTATTATCATGATTGTACTATAAATCCATGTAACTATTTCAATACAAAATCAATTCAGAATCATTCTCACCTCCGTTCACATGGTATCAGAGCCCTGTTCCTCGAAGAATTTTGCTTTCTTCCCGTTTCTGGTTTTCCAATCTCTCAATATCTGTCATTTTGGTGAGATCTAGCCTTGTGCAAACCTCCTGGTTTGAGATCTAATTTCTGTATCAGCGCTCCCACGAAGAAGAAGGATCCGATCTCCCTTTCTTCTCTATTCCAACGCCCCGACGAAGAAGAAAAGAATTGATCTGATTTATTTTCTCTTCTTCTCTTCTTCTTCTCTGCTTCAGCGTTCTCACGAAGAAGGAGTCCTCAATTTTTTTTTTTTCCCTTTCTGATCCAATCCAGCTGTCCTTCATCCCCTACCCACGTGAAAATCACCCCCTGCCCACGTCATTCCCTACCCACGCGCAACCATCCCCTGCCAGCCTTCATCTCCTGACCGCGCCCCTGCCCGATCATCATCCCCTGCCCACACATCATCCCCTGCCCGCGCCCCTGCCCGACCGTCATCCCCTGCCCGCGCCTCTGCCCGATTTGATTTCCTGCCCGCGCCTCTGCCCGAACCTTTCCCTCCTGCCCGCGCCTGCCCGGATTGCTTCCTTGCCCACGACCCTGCCCGAGTCTCATGGAAAAAGGTGACGTTTTTCGCCCTAGTAGCACCATTCTTAATGGCACAAATTACACTACATGGGCCAGTCAAATGAAGAGTTTTTTAATTGGTCGAAAACTATGGCGTGTTACTACTGGTGATATCCCCAAACCTGTTAAGGGTGCTAGTGAAGAAGATGCCAAATTTATTGATCGCCTCGAGGATTGGGATAGTAAGAATCATCAGATCATTACTTGGTTTGGTAACACTTCTATCCCTGCCATTCATGTTCAATTTGATAATTTTAACACTGCTAAAGATCTATGGGATTTCTTATCTAAGCGCTTTAGTACTACCGGTCTTGCTCATTACTATCAGTTGCACAGTACTCTTGTTAGTCTCAAACAGGACGCTGGCCAATCTGTCAATGAATTGCTTGCTGCTCTTCAACCTATATGGACTCAAATTGCCCAGGCTAATATTAGCCCCGATCACCTCCGTCTTATTCAGGTTCTTATGGCTCTTCGCCCAGAATATGAGTCTGTCCGTGCCGCTTTACTGCATCGCAATCCTCTGCCATCTCTGGATTCTGCTGTTTAGGAAATCTTATTTGAGGAAACACGACTTTCTTTATCATCTCCTATACCAACTGACGCTGTTCTTGCCACACCTCACTCTACATCCGGATCTGTCTTCTGTAAGAACTGTAAGCGTACTGGTCATAAACTTGCTCATTGTTCTACTGTTGAGTGCAGGTATTATCATAAACGAGGCCATATCTTGGAAAATTGTCCTACTCGCCCTCCTCGTCCTCAGGGACAATCTACGAAATCTGGAAATTTCTCTAAATCCGGTTCCTCATCTATTGCTGCTGCTACTACTGCCTCATCTGTTGCTCCTGATCCTCCGACTTTTCAACTTAGTGATCTTCAGGAACTCTTCAAACAGGTGATCTCCCCCCATTCTTCTGCCCTTGCTGTTACTCCAGGTAAATCTTGGCTTCTTGATTCTGCTTGTTGCAATCATATGACTTCTGATACATCTCTTATGTCTTCTATCACCTCGACTAATTCTCTTCCCTCCATTCAAACTGCTGATGGAAATTGTATGTCCATTACTCATACTGGCACTGTTGTCACGTCTAATTTGTCTCTTCCCCACACTTATTGTGTTCCTAATCTGACCTTTAATTTGGCCTATGTTGGTTAATTATGTGATCTTGGACTAAATGTTCTCTTCTCTCCTACTGGTTGTCAGGTTCAGGATCTGCAGACGGGACGGACAGTAGGTACGGGACGCAAGGTGGGAAGATTGTTTGAGCTCACTTCACTTCAGCTCCCTGTTTCCTCTTCTATATGTGCCCCTGTCATTGATTCTCCGATATATCAGTGGCACCTTCGTCTTGGTCATGCTTCATCTGAAAAACTGCGCACCTTAGTTTCTCTTGGTACTCTAGGTAATATTTCAAAATTTGTTCCTTTTGATTGTTTGAATTGTAAGCTTGCAAAACAACCTGCTCTGTCTTTTACAAATTCATCTTTTTCCTGTGCAACTCCTTTTGAATTAATTCATTCTGATATTTGGGGACCTGCTCCTACTTCTACTGTGAATGGTTATCGATATTTTGTTTTATTTATTGATGATTATTCTCGTTTTACTTGGATATATTTTTTAAAACATCGTTCTGCGTTATCTGAAATTTATATTGATTTTGCAAATATGGTTAAAACCCAGTTTTCCCGCTCAATTAAAATCCTTCGCACAGACAATGCTATGGAATATAAGGATTCTATTTTTCTTCGATTTCTCAAACAACAAGGAACTCTTGTCCAACGGTCTTGCCCTCATACCTCGCAACAAAATGGCCGAGCAGAACGCAAGCATCGCCACATTTTGGATTCTGTTCGTGCCCAACTTCTTTCTGCTTCCTGTCCGGAAAAGTTTTGGGGTGAGGCCGCTCTAAATTCTGTTTATATTATCAACCGCCTCCCCTCATCTGTCATTCAAAACCTATCTCCTTTTGAAAAATTACACGGTACCTCTCCCGATTACTCTACTCTTAAAGTTTTCGGTTGTGCTTGCTTTGTTCTCCTTCATCCCCACGAACATACAAAACTTGAACCTCGTGCTCGCTTATGTTGTTTTCTTGGCTATGGCCCTGAGCATAAAGGTTTCCGTTGTTGGGATCCCATTTCCAAACGGTTACGCATATCTCGTCATGTTACATTTTGGGAACATACTATGTTCTCTAGTCTCTCTTCCTTCCATACTTCTCTTTCTAGTCCTCAACCGTTCTTTACAGATCCTTCTAATACCTTATTTCCGCCCTCTGATTCTTTCCCCGTCCTCGAGCTCGATCAATCTACTTCTGCTCCTGCTCCTGCTCCATTGTCTATCCCTCCTGCTGAACCAGAACCTGCCACTCCTGTTCGTCTATCTACTCGGGTAAGAGAACTTCCACCTCATCTCCAAGATTATCATTGTTTTTCCACCATTGCCTCTCTTGTTGAACCCTCTTCTTATCAAGAGGCTAGTACTAACCCACTTTGGCAGCAAGCAATGACTGAGGAACTACAGGCCTTAGAGAAGACACACACTTGGGATTTCGTGGATCTTCCTCCTGGTAAACGTCCTATTGGCTGTAAGTGGATTTACAAGATAAAAACTCGCTCTGATGGATCTGTGGAACGGTATAAGGCTCGCCTTGTTGCAAAAGGATATTCTCAAGAATACGGTATTGATTACGAGGAAACATTTGCTCCAGTTGCTCGTATGACATCGGTTCACAGTCTTCTAGCCATAGCCGCTGCCAAACAATGGTCTCTTCTTCAAATGGATGTCAAAAATGCTTTTCTCAATGGTAAGATATCTGAAGAGGTATTCATGAAACCACCACCTGGCATCTCTCATCCTCCTCAGAAAGTATGTCTTCTTCGTCGTGCTTTGTATGGCCTAAAACAAGCACCACGAGCCTGGTTTTCCACATTCAGTTCTACCATCACAAAACTGGGCTTTGTTTCTAGTCCCCATGATACAGCCTTATTTGTCCGACAGACTCCAACTGGTATTGTTCTTCTCCTTTTATATGTTGATGACATGATTATTACTGGTGATGACTCGCAGGCTATATCTGAACTACAAAAGTATCTTGGTGAACATTTTGAGATGAAGGATCTTGGTCCCCTCAGTTACTTTCTTGGCCTTGAGGTTTCATCCTGTTCTGATGGTTACTATCTATCTCAGGCTAAGTATGCTTCTGATATTATTTCACGTTCTGGCATCACTGACTCTTCTACAACATCCACTCCTTTGGACTCCAATGTTCGCTTAACTCCATTTGATGGTACACCATTACCAGATCCCACTTCCTATCGACAACTCGTTGGCAGCCTTGTCTATCTGACAGTGACTCGTCCAGATATTGCCTATGCAGTGCATATTGTTAGTCAGTTCATGGCTGCTCCTCGCACTATTCACTTTACTGCTGTACTTCGTATTTTACGCTATGTCAAAGGAACACTTCTTCATGGACTTCATTTCTCATCCCAATCCTCTCTTGTCTTATCTGGGTATTCTGATGCTGATTGGGCCGGTGATCCCACTGACAGGCGATCCACCACAGGTTACTGTTTTTACTTGGGCAATTCTCTCATTTCCTGGCGTAGTAAGAAGCAGACTGTCACCTCTCGTTCCAGCACGGAATCAGAATATCGTGCTCTTGCTGATGCTACATCTGAATTATTATGGCTTCGTTGGTTGCTTGGTGATATGGGTGTTCCTCAACACTCTGCTACTATTCTTCATTGTGATAATCGGAGTGCCATACAGATTGCTCATAATGATATTTTTCATGAACGTACGAAGCACATTGAAAATGATTGTCACTTCATCCGTCAACATCTCCAAACCAACACTCTTCTCCTACAATCTATTCCTTCATCAGATCAGCCTGCTGATATCTTTACAAAAGCACTCCTTCCTGGCCGTTTTGCACAATTACTTGACAAACTCCAGTTGGTTTCCACTCTACCACCTTGAGTTTGAGGGGGGGTGTTAATGTATATTTCTGTATATTAGCTGTCAATTAAGCTATAATTATGGTTGTCAATTAGGCAGATATTAGGGCTCGTCTTTAGGCCAAAGTTAAGTACTTTCCTTTTGTATTATCATGATTGTACTATAAATCCATGTAACTATTTCAATACAAAATCAATTCAGAATCATTCTCACCTCCGTTCACAGTTTGAACATGATTTATGAAGTTAAAAAATAACCATATTGATGATAAATTATAAACATTATTCAATTGAAAATATCTAGTAGTAAATATGTTTGGAAATTCTACAAATAATTGATTTTTTTTTAATAGAAAATGTGTATCTATTTGAATTATCCTAATTTATTCCGGAAAAGAAAATTACAATAGTATTAAGATTTAAAAAAATTGTTTAAAATTACTTACAAATTACATGAATCAAAATATCATCTTAAAATAAATAATTTATTCTAAAAGTATATTAATTACAAAAAATATGAAGAATAATTAACAAAATTTCTGTTTTAAATTGTTGGTAAACTTTTAATATTATTATTACATTATATCATAATAATATTTATACAGAAATTTTTTATTTAAAAAAAATATTGTAATACATGTACAAAGTAAATGTATGAAATTAAATATTCACTTAATTTATTTATTTTTAGTAATATTCAATTAATCTTATTTATCATGCAATACATATATTTAATTCAATATATTATATTAATTAATATTATTTATGTATGTCTAGACATATCTATGATATATGTACTAATTAATACACACTAAATTCACTTAAATTTATTGAATGCTTCTAATTAAATTGATCATAAAATTAATTAAAATTACATTTAGTGGGAGTTGTTTTGAACAACTTTGTTGTCCTATCAAACAAGAAATCTATTTGACAAAATATTTAATTGTGCTTGAAAGGTTACACTCTCGAGATTATGGTCCCGCTCACAAATTTAAATTAAATCCTCTAATCTCATGAAAATTCAAATTAAATGTTTATTATCTTTCTTTTACATTCAATATGTCTTTTATATTTTGTAATCAATATCATTAATTATTATATTCTACACAAACTATTACATCCAATTGTTCTTCGTCTTTCCTTCCACGTCTACAATTGTTATTATATTATGCAAACTACTTTTTAAGGGCACATCATCGAATACTAATCATCAGGTTTGGCACTAATTTTATCTACACCGTAAACCATTTATGGTTAACAGCACATCAATTGGTTTATAGAATAAAAAATCAATACTAATACTGATTTTTTTTCTTCAATATTTTTTAGTTATAAGAAATGTGAAAGAATGAAGTTTAGTTTAGAGAAATATGGTTCAACATCACACATATGTGAAAGAAGTATTTTAACAACCAGGACTTTTCAAGTAAATTCTAATTTCTAAGTTAATAATAATTTTCTTTCTAAAGATTGGATTTGAAAGTTTATGTATTATGTTTCAATTTATAAATCTATTTGGGATAATATTTTACTTGAGAAAATATAGTTTTTGGTATTGGGTTTAATCTTGGACCATTGATTTGAAAATTTGTTGACTTAATCAATTGGTGAGGTTTTGGTTTAATTTGGAGGTGGGGTATGGGTTTTGAGATTAGGAGAAAAGAATGAACTCTTTTGCAAAACAAGTTGTTGTCTTTCAAAATTTTATGGTATGTTAGGAAGAGAAAGCCTTTTTTCTTTTTCTTTTTTCTTTTTCTTCCTCCATTTTTCTTCCCATTCAAGCTACCCTGAGTGAAGTAGTTGGCTTGTGTTGGAATCTCTCTCAAGTCCTTTGGAAGAAGAATCAACCATTTCCATTGAAGCTCTAGAGGTAAATTTTTAATTATTTTATAATTTTTGAGTTCTTTGCTTGTTGGTTAAATCACACATTTCATGTTAAGAATTTCACAGGTTCAAGCTTTCAATGATTAAAGAAACTCTCTCTCAAACTCTCACAAGCAAACTAACAAACATGAGAACAAAAGAAAAGAGGAAGACAACAAAATTATAAAGGTTCAGAAATTAATCCTACGTCCCCTCTCACAAGGTTGAAGCTCTCTTATTAATCAATGAATCAAAACTTTTCATTATATTTCTCAGCCTTCATCACTCTTTTTTATACAACCTCCAACGGCTAGAAAAACCAGTCACAAACCGTAACAGAAAAACATAATGAAAGAGATGAAGTGTATCCTCTTTTGAAAGACTTTAATACCCCTGACTTTATTAAGGACAAAGGGCAGCAAAGGTGAAAGACTGAGCTTGCACACACGTGACTTGTTTAGCCTCCAATT
Organism: Gynostemma pentaphyllum; assembly: GCA_028015215.1. Lineage (NCBI taxonomy): Eukaryota > Viridiplantae > Streptophyta > Magnoliopsida > Cucurbitales > Cucurbitaceae > Gynostemma > Gynostemma pentaphyllum. Next base: position 13,320,919 of record CM051346.1, on the reverse strand, counting down.
TCACAAATCTCCACCTTGAGACTAAACAAGTAAACAACTATAGAGAAACAACCTTGTGAGAACGGCGGCATAATAGGCTTACGGGGGTTTAAACTCAGTCACCCTTTGTAACGACCCGGACTTTTCAGATAAATTGGAATTTTAAGCTAATAATAAGTTCTTTTGAAAATTTTGAATTTAAAAGTTTATTTGTTATTTTCAACTTGAAAGTTTAATTGTATTTAATTTTGTAGTTGAGAAAAACAATTTTAGTATTTGAATAATTTTGGGTGAATTGAATGAAAATTTTATTACACTTAATTAATTGGATAGGTAGTATAAGCGGGTGAGACTTAATTCTTTTCAGGAAATAAAAAGAAAGAAGAAAAAAGAAAAATAAAATAAAATAAAAAGTAAAAATGGAAAGGGGGCATCAGACCCCTTCCCATTCATTTCCCCATAACCCTCAGACGCCCCTCCCCCTTTTATTTTTCCAAAGCCGGCCAAGGGCCATTTTCCCCCATTATTGATGCTCAATTTCTTTCATTATTCTTGTCAAATTCTTGGGTTTTGTTGATCTACATAGGAAAAATGATTTCAAGAAGCTTGGGTACCATTCCATCTCCTTCCATTGAAGATTAAAAAGGTAGTTTAAACTCTAATTTTTTTCTTTTGTGTGAGTTTGCATGGATGGACTTGGAGCTCTAAGCTTCAGTAACCTTCTTCTCACCTCCCACCATTGTCTTATTCTTTTATTTCAATCCCTCACCACACAAAAATACTGGTGGGCGTCGAATCCACCAAAAATAAAAGTCTCTACTTTCGGGTTTATGGATTTGTAGTAGTGGAAAGTAGGGTCGAATCCACAGAGATTGGTGAATTAAAATTGGGGGGTTTTTGAGTTTATTGAGAAATTGAGAAAGAAGACAATAAAAGTTAAGAAAAGATTCAATGGGAGAAAGTTCCAACCAAAGGTGTAATCATCGTTTGATTTATATTATTTGATCATTGATTTTCTAATGAAATCCTAACTCATTCTCTAAATTGGTTATGATTATTAAGAACGTCTTATTAATCTATCCTTCCTTAGTTTGTCTATAATTAAGATACGATCATTAATTACTTCCCTAATCAATGACAACCCTAGAGTACGACAATAGAATTTAATCAATGACAGCAATAAGATGAGAAAGACGACCAATTCTAGCCAACAAATGCGAAACGTTCGATCTATTTAGACTAGATCCTATATTTTCATAGCATGAGATGAAAAGACTTATTAATCATTCATACTAATTGTCACATGGATTAGAATGGATAAACAATTACGGATTTAAACACTCTAATTGACGATCTATCAAATTGAAGAATGATCAAAGGGCCCTATTTGAACAATCAAACAATATGATATTGAATGCATAAAATAGAAAACATAGAAATAGAGAAAAATTAGAAAGAAAGATGAAGAACAAATCGCACAAATATAAAAATCAAACTTTGATTAACCTTGGTTGGAAATTGGGAGTTTAGCTAGACATGGAGTTCATCATTCTCTAAGAAAACCTAAGGAAAAACGTTCATAAACCTATTAGAAAAGAAGTCTCCCTTTTATATCCTTGAAAACTAGGGTTTAAAACAAAAGATAAAAATTCTATCCTAAAAATCCGAACTGGCGCCGTGGCACTGATTTTTGGGCGCTGGGGCGCTGAGCAAAAAGACTAAAATCTGGAAATTTCACGCTTTCGATGTTACGGCGCTAGAAAATCAGCGCTGGGGCGCCGAACTCTCTGGAATTTTGGCTTGGAATCAAACTTTTTCTTGTGGCCACGGCCACTGAAAGTTGTTGTCATGGCGCCGAAGTTTCAAGAAAGCTCCAAAATGCAATTTTTTAGTCCTTTTTCATCATCTCTTCTCCAACCTAACACATAAACATAAATAAAAAATAATTACCTAGTTTTTAAGCTATTTAATCATCAAAATATGAACAAAAATCTCAAGTTTATGTGCTAAAATAACGACTTATCAAATTCCCCCACACTTAATCCATGCTTGTCCTCAAGCATAAAATAGAGGAGCTTGATAAAATTCTATTGCTCACCATTCTTTTCAACTTTAACTTTCAATCATAAACAACCAAAATTATCAAGTTTTAGAGAATTAAATTGAAACACAAACAAAAGACAAGTAGTCATAGCATAAATTCCTATCAAACATGCACATGAGTAATTATTCTAATGATCTTTTAAAATCAAAGTGCTACAAGATTTGAAACCTCACTTGGATTCACTCAATACACTCAAGTGTTTAAGGGATCATTCATGAAGCTCTCAAGTCAAAACATAGAAGATCTTACCATAGGCTTGCTAAATTATCACATCAAGGCCACCAATGCATGAATTGAATGCTAGAATTAAAGGGTCTTTTGGGTTGTAATGGGGCTTAGGTAAAGGGGTGGATGGAAGGAAATTTGAGCTACAATAAAATGAAGAATTAGATGAACATTGTTCCTATGCTTCAAATAAACTTCCTATCATACAATGAATTCACACCTTTACTACCAATGTCTTCTTTACATAACACCCCTTTTTTTTTCACAACTCCCTTCTTTCTTTTTCAACTTATTTCAAAACTACTCACAATTCTCATCAACATTGTTTTTTTTTCCAACAACTTTAGTTGTTTTCTTTTCTTTCCTTTTTTTTTCAAAATGAGAAAAATAAGAAAGAAGAGAATCAAGCAAAGACCTATTTGTCAAATCTTTCATTGAACTTGAAGAGAAAATGCATAAAATGAAGCAAAGTTCAAATAATTCTTCAACAATTCGGTTCAAAAGTAAATTAACAAATAGAAGGATATTGGGCTATTCATATTGTGGTTAATTTCCAAGAAATAGGTCTAGGCTCAAATTTGGATTTTTAATGATATATGTCAAGGTTGGCCTTTTAAGAAAGCTAAGAATGGCAACACCAAATTTGCCCTTTCTAAACTCTAAGCATTCAAATCAACAAAGAGGCCTCGATATGCATAACAAAGCAAGTTCTAGTTTAATCAACTATGTTTGACAATCACACAAGAAATGAATAGAGCAAAAATATTATGAAGATATGCTCTTTTTGGCCCAAAAACTCACAAAGGTTAGATTGTCACAAATCCCATAACACATTTCATTCAAAAGTCATCCAAATAAACTACTCAAGACATGCCAAACAAGAATCTATCTACTCATACTAATCTCTACTTTGCCTCAAATTAATTCAATAAAACAAAACAATCCCAATTATCCAAGAATGAAATACTAAAAGCATCAAGATGAAGCAAAAAGTTGAATTTTATTCCAAAAATTCTTCTCCCCACACTTAGCGCATACATTGTCCTCAATGAACAAATAACAAAAATAAAAGAGGAGAAGAAAACTGCCCTGAAAGAGCAATCCTTAGTAGTTGGATTGCTATCTGCTCGGGAGTGTGAGATTTCAGTAAAAAATATCATCCTTCAACACAGCCCTTATTTGATCCTATTTATTTTAAAGATAAACAAAGAAAAGAAATCAAATCACAAAAACTAAAAAAATAAAACAAAAACGAAAACGAAAAACATAAAAATTTGGGCTGCCTCCCAAAAAGCGCCTTTCTTTCACGTCTTTGGCTAGACCAGGTTGCTTCTTCATTAATGCACATCCCAAATCGACTTGACATATTTTCGAATTATGGCTCACAATTCTCCAATTTTGGGTTTCTTTATTGAAGCAACTTGCATGTCATCCTTCTCAAACAACTTAAGAATATCATTAGTCAAAGGATCAACAAAATCAATCATCACAAAAATTGAAGAATTAGCATCAAAATGTTTCATGGAGTCATGTATATTGAATTTTATAACTTCACCATCGAACTCCATAGTAATTATACCAGCATGTACATCAATTTATTGTTTTAGAGGTATATAAGAATGGTCTTCCTAATAGAACTAAAGATGAGGTAAAAACATCATCCCCCATATCTAGAACATAGAAATCTACGGGAAATACCAAACCATTAACTTGTACTAGCACATTCTCTAAAATTCCTTCAGGATAAGCATTGGATATATCAGCAAGTTGGAGGATTACACCTGTTTCTCTTAAATGACCAACATTTAAAGATTTAAACACAGAAAGAGGTATGGCATTAATTGAAGCTCTTGTACCTGGAAGATGGAATGATGGTCCTTCTTGACCTATCTCTTGCAAGTTGATAAGATTAAGGATATTGAGTTTCAGATTGATTCTCATGTTCATCAGGTTGTTGAGTTACTTCATTATTGTTAGGATTATTTCTGATGATTGGGTTCTCCACCTCAATTGGAATGCCAGAAGTCTTCTCTTTCTGTAACTCTGAATTAGTGTTTGAAGTCATGAACATTTCTCCCTCTCTGAAGACTACATCTCTGCTTATGAATGTCTTTGCTGATTTTCCATCTTGGTACCACAGTTTGTAACCTTTGACACCCTCTGGATATCTAAAGAACATGCACCTCTTTGCCCTTAGTTCCATTTTTCTATCATTTACATGAGAAAAGGATAGATTTTCCAAACACTCGAGATTTTAAAGGTTTGGAGGTTCACCACCCCATATTTCTTGAGGGGTTTAAAGATCAATAATCGTGGAGGGGAATTCCGTTTATCAGGTACACCACCGGTGTGAGCACTTCCGCCCAAAACTTATTTGACAACTTTGCTTCTAAAAAAATTTCCCTAACTCTCTCCAAAATGGTCCTATTCATTCTCTCGGCCAAGCCATTTTATTGAGGAGTGTATCTAACAGCTTTGTGCCTTACCATGCCTTCTCCTTTCCATAGTTTTTTAAATTCTTCATTCACATATTTAAGGCCATTATCAATTCTGAGTTTCTTGACCTTCTTCCCTGTTTGAGTCTCTAACATTCTCTTCCATTCCCTAAACTTTGATATCACCTGGTTTTTAGTCTTTAACATGTAGATCCATAGTTTCCTTGAATTTTCATCAATTATTGTCATAAAGTACCTGTTTCCTCCGATTGAATCTACCTTAACAGGACCCCAAGAGGTCCGAATGGACATAAGAAAGGTTTTTCTCGGTTCGTAAGCTGATTTAGGAAATGATTGTTCAGGTAGTTTTACCATAAATGCAATGGTCACAATTTTGGAGTTATTTTAGGTTTACATCTCCCAATAGGTTCTGTTTGTGAAGTTCAATAATGCATCTTTCACCTATATGCCCAAGTCTTTTGTGCCATAGGTTTATATTCATCTTTTCCTGGTTTTTCATAGAAACAACTAAGCCAACACGAGTGCTTCTACTAAAATGGTACAATCCATTTTCTTGACAGCCTTCATTACAATTCTTGAATCTTTGATAACTTTCAAGATTCCACTTTCTGCCTCATAGGAATAGCCCTTTTGATCAAGTATGCCAAGGGAGATGAGATTCCTCCTCAAATCTGGGACATGTCTGACTTCATTGAGTATTCTTTCTAGGCCATCATGCATTTTGATTCTTACATTTCCTTTTCCTATCACTTTACAAGGCTTGTTATTTCCAAGCAACACACACCCTCCTTCATAAGCTTCATAAGTTTCAAACCAATCCTTATTAGGTATCATATGATAAGAACAACCTGAATCAAGGATCCATTGTTTGTCTACATTCTTATATGTGATGACAAGGATTTCAACATTTATCTCTACCTGGGTTGTCTGATGTGCTAAAGCAGCTTTAACATCTCCTAAAGTATCTCTTTCTCTATTCTCCCTCTTCCATTGATAGAAATTCCTCCTTATGTGCCCCTCCTTGTTGCAGTGATAGCATTTAAAAGTCTTGCTATTCGTTTTCTTCTTCTAATCTCCCTTCCCTTTTAAAGTGAATCTTGTTTGTCTTGCTTCTAAACTTGAATTTCAAGGTCTTTTGACCTTAAAGAATCTATGATTTCTTCCAAAGCCAGACCATTCTTCCATATTTCAAATAATTCTTGACATCTTTGAATGAATCAGGTAAAGAATTCAGAAGGATGATACACTGATCCTTTTATTTACCTTTTCTCCTTAACTAGCCAAGGTACTAGTGACTTTATTAAAATCATCTAGGTTGTCATCAAAGGATTTTGAGTTGTCCATCTTGAAACTGAATAGTTTTTATTTTAAGAAGATAGTGTTAGGTAGGGATTTAGCAAGGTAGAGGCTATCCAATTTCATCCACATAGCTGCTACAGTTTCTTTTTCTTCAATTAAACGAAGGACATTGTTTGATAGATGAAGGATGATAATGTTGTATTCAACTTCTAGCATTTCTTTCTCACGAGTTCCTTCAATTCAGCAAGCATGTCTTCTATATCTAGGAGAACGACAGACACCTTTTCTTGGACGAGAACAACATTAATCTTTCTCTTCCATTGAAGATAATCACCTTTCCTGTGGAATTTTTCCACTTCAAAACGAGTGAAGCTCATCTTCTTGAATATGTCGATTGCGAAAAACTCAAATTTTGAACCAACGCTCGGATATCAATTTGTTAAGAATCTCACAGTTTCAAGCTTTCAATTATTAAAGAAATTCTCTCTCAAACTCTCACAAGCAAACTAACAAACATAAGAACAAAAGATGAAGACAACAAGATTATAGAGGTTCAGAAATTAATCCTACGTCCCCTCTCAAAAAGTTGAACCTCTTTTATTAATCAATGAGTCAAAACTTTTCATTACATTTCTCAGCCTTCATCACTCTCTTTTATACAACCTCCAACAACTAGAAAAACTAGTCACAAAACGTAACAAAAAAACAGAATGAAAGAATCCTCTTTTGAAAGACTTTAATACCCCTGACTTTATTAAAGACAAAGGGGGAGCAAAGGTAAAAGACTTAGCTTGAACGCATGTGGCTTGTTTAGCCTCAAATTTCACACGTCATGAGTTAGCATTTTAAGTTTTGAACTAAAATTATCAGCCCAAACCATTTCCTTGCATTTGAATAATTTTTCCTCTTAGATTCCCACCCAAACCAAAAACAACCCTTTTTTTTTGTTGGAAAATGCATACGGCGGAGAAACATTATTCATTGTCCATTTTGGTTGCATTTTCCAGTGAACGGAACTCCGATTTTCATCCCAATGACTTTTACTAATCTTAAAATTACTAATCTTAAAAGTAAGTTTAATTAATAAATCCTCAAGTGAAACACAGTACCCGGATCTTCCCTTCTTGGACTACCATGGTCGTAGACCACACCCCTATTTTGTTGAATTCGACCTTATGGTCATTTTTCCGATATCAATTCCATTTGATTTTGTTTGTGTGTTTTTGTTAGTGGGTTGATAATTGAAAAATGTTGAATTATGTTTTATAGGTTGTGACAACCCGATATTTTGGTAATGGCGTCTTTTCTTAAATTTTGATCTAAATAAATTTATTTTAAATTATTATTAACCTTCATGTCGTTATGATTTCAACGCAATTGATTGCACTCAATTCCGAGTTCCGAGTAAAAAGTTACGGTCAATAATCGTTTACGCCCTTAACTTATAATTTCTTTCGGGAGGTATTATCATAATTTCGAGCCAATGATTGGACACTAAAACCTAGGTCAAATTTCATATATCTCTTTTCTTTTTCTCTCCCTTACGTTCAGCCGCTTCTCCTCAACCGTGAGTGTTTGTTTTTAATTTTCGCAAGGTAATGGATCGAACTATCTTGCCAATCGTTGTTTTCCCATTAATTCTGAACCAATTTCTGATCTTTGGGCTGCCTTATGATGACAGAAAACGAGCTCTTAGGATATTTGGAGGTCGCCAGAAAAATCAAAGGAATTGACATTTATTTGCTTCATTCTCTTGGGTAATTTATGTTGATTTTGATTCCCTTTGATTGTTTATCATTCTCGAGTCAATTATATGCTAATCAAATGAGGTTTTTCGTCGATTTTCTGTTCAATTAGAGCTTCGCCGGACTGCCATTCTTCCTTGCCGGAGTATAGGTTTTCAAACCCGCGGATTCTTGGTTTTTTTTTTACGAGTCTGAGGTTGTTACGGATCGGGTTTATTGTAACACTTGTTTTCGGACATATTCGAGTCACTTCCAACTAATTTCCAGCCCCGGATCAACGTCAGAGGTCTTGCGTAGGTGAGCTGCTCGCTTTCTTCTTTTCTTTTCTGTCTGCGCACGCTGATGGGGGTAGAGGATGCCCAGTCCAACTGGACCGGCTGAGCCTGGTCCAATTGGACTGGTTCAGTTGGTCCAGGCCGGTCCAGAATTGATTTTTGGTCAATTCAGGTCGGTTTTCGTCCCGATTTTTCGGTTTTCATTAAATTGACTTTAAATTAGTTATTTTACAGGTTTTGGGCATTTTTAGGACCATTTTTTATTTATTTCGAGGTCGATTACTCGTTCAATTTGCGATTAAGGTAGGTTAAATTCCTACTCAAAAGTTAAATTGAATCCTTTGTGAATGCCTGATTATTATGTGCTTATTATGATAATTTCGGGAGATGTTTTTCTTGATTTTAAATAATGATTTGCTCGTTGATTTCTAAATATTATATTTATTTTGTTTATGTTCGTTAGTTGGTTAAATATCATAATCAGAGCATATTGATATTTAAATTGAATTAAACTTATTAAAGAACTCTTATTAAATTTGTAAAGCTGAATATTATGGCACGTATCATGGCTTGCCTTGATACCTATTTCCAAGTTGGATAGTATGGCCCGTATAGTTTGTGGTCGCGTATTCCACATTTATACCTAGGTACAAATTTAATATAAAATAAGAGTTGTTGTAGACTAAGTACCAACTAATTATTTATAAAGCGTGGAAATGAATGAGTATCCATAAAGTGTAATGATTATATTGCTTAGAATTTAATTTTCTTATTTGAGTTTGGTTTTAATCCACTGAGCTAAAAACTCACGGTATTCGAATGCCCTGCAAAATTTTATTTTGCAGGTAACGGTGAAAATAATGGGGACCGTGGTGTCTGACGAGGATGGCGCTACACTTAGAGGCCTTAGGATATGTTTTTTCATTTTTTCATTTTTTTCTGATTACTTTACCGATTATTTTATGGATTTTATTTTTATTATTTTATTTGACTTCGTATTTGACCAATGGCGCCAAAAATAAATGCTTTGATTTTAGATGGTTTTTTGGTTATTAAATAAAGCTTTCGCAATTTCTTCAGCTTTACTCTGATTTAATCATATTTTCAAATGAGTCGTGTATTTACATGTTTATTTGGTTTATTTTGAGTCGGGTTGTCACATAGGTGGTGCTTGAACTTTAATTCGAAAATTCTTTTGGTGGAGAATTTTATTTGAGTTTGGTTAGAAAAGGTGAGTTAAGAAATGGTAAACGGTGCGCGTATTTATAAATGAACTATATGGATCATGTAAGGACATGACACTTATTTAGCATTTAAAATTCATGAAATGCGGAAGCGAAGCTTAAAATTGGTAAAACCTGATAAACAATTCTGAAATTATTCTATAATTTTGCAAACTGGGTTACACAACCCTTCTTCATTCCAATACTCAAAAGTTCAAGAATTTTTCAAGATTCTAAAATAAACCAAAATATGGTTGAAATCACAATTCAAAGTTAAATTCACCATACAGACATAGTTTAAAAATAACAAAAATCCGACAAGTCTTTAATGAAAGTGACATGCATTCATCTAATGCTAAACTAAATCTAAGTACAATCACTGCTCCACCACTCAAGTGGCACCAGCTCCTTTACCACGTCCCCTACCATGAGTAGTACCTGAAAAACAGTAAGTGCAGCACCATGTAATAGCCCGTGTTTTGAAAAATAATTAAGTTTTAATAATTTAATTATTTTGAGAGGAATTTTATGTGGAAATGGGTTTATAATTTATGAATGAGTTAAATATGAGTTTAAATAAATATTTAAAAGAGAGATAACCATAATTCGTAAGATGGCTCGGGTTTTTTGAAAAAATAATAATAAATTGTTAGTTTAATTTAATATTTGGTGAGATAAAATTAAAAAGATATTATATGGTTCATTTGAAGTTAGTTAATTATTTTGGGTTAATTAACTAAGATTAAATGAGGAAATTAAGGTTGAGTAAGGAACTAACCATGGTTAGTTGAATGGGTTCACATTTAACTATTGTTGTTGCTAAAAAATGATAGCTTCCACGTAAGCAACGAACTGAAAGTATGGGACGAGTCGGATGTAGTACGCTGCACTAGAGGTGCTGCGTAGGTGATGTGCTGAGTAGTTGACGAGCACTGTTTGTACCTGCACCGGAAACAAAGAGAGCACTGATGTGGTGCCGGCCTAACACCCTCCGATGCTTAAGTCAGTGCAAGCAGAGCTAGTGTGCCAGAGAGGATTGTAGTAGAAATTAGTTACCTCATGAATGAATTTCTTCTCCTATTTATATGAGAGGAGGTTGATGACATCATGCCACATGTCGCGTCGGGATTGGGCCACATGTTGCTTCCCAACGACGTGTCGCTTGTTGGTCATGCCACGTGTCATCGTTTGATTGGACATTAATATAATGTAGTTTCTTGGTCTTTGATACGTAGTCTTATTAGATGACGTAGACGTAGACGTACCTTCCAAGGGGACGTAGACGCAGCCTCCCATGCGACGTAGACGTGACCTCCCAAACGACGTAGACGCAGCCTCCCAAGTGACGTAGCTTTATCTGTCCAGGTGACGTAGACATGTCGATTGTTCATTCTTTGAACAAGTTTAGAAATTCCACGTGTACTGATATAATTTCACCCACAACAGTGGCCCCCTACTCCCGAGCTGAGTTGAGACGTGAGTTCAATTGCTTGGGAGTATTAATTCAGGGTGGAATTTATTCTTCTATCGGTTTCTGAAAATTTCATAAGTGTCGGGACTTGGTAGCTTGAAATTTTCTGTCTGCAAAAAATAATAATTTTTTTGTAAAACCATCATCATGATTGATCTTTTCTTTGTCTTCTTATCTTGGTAGGCTGTGATCTCGAAAATTTCATAAGTGACGTAATCTCACGGTCGCTTTGATCCAATGGTTAAGATATAATAACTCTTAAAGATAATATCAAATCTTACTGATATTATCAAATCTTAGAGATATTATCTTAAATCTCTATAAATAAGAGACTTCAGTATTTCCATAACTCACAACTTGGAGACTTGGTGAGTTTTAAAATCTTCTTCTCTTTTCCTTCTCACATTTTCCTTCTCACAGGCTCAATGTGGTAGAACACCGTGGTTAAACGTCGAATTAATCATCAGGTACATATTCCCCCTTTAAATTTAAGAGTAGAAATTTCTTAAAATCAAATTGAATCAGGGTTTTACACTTTGTTTGATGAATTGGTAAAAGAAAAGAAAATTATGAGAAGGATTAAGAATTTAAAAAATTAAAAAAAAAATAAAAATAAAAATAAAAAATAAAAAAATGAAAAAAGGTGAAAAAAGTGGAAAATTAAATGTTTTTTTTTCCTTTTGTCAAACATATAGCAGACTTCATCATTTTTTTTTTACTTTTTCCTTCTCTGACGCAAATACACTTTGTTGCTTTGATTTGACTTTGCTTTGATTTTTCTTTGTACGCCTGACACAAAAGCTGCTACATTTGCTTTTTTTTTTTTTTTTTTAATTTTTAAAGTGCAAACCTGCGGATCGATCCGCGGGTTAAATGCAAACCCGCGGAGCGATCCACGGGTTAAATACCAACCCGGCTTGTTGACTGGTCAACGTTGACCGTTGACCAGTTGACTTTTTTTTTTTTTTTTTTATCTTTGAATCTTTGACTCGGACGTGGTCTTCCTTTGTTGTTTCGGGCGTTGTCATTTCGGGCGTTGTCAATAGGGCTTTGTCATTGGGGCTTTGTCACCAGGGCTATGTCAATAGGGCTTTGTCATCAGGTCTATGTCAATAGGGTTTTGCCATCAGCGCCTTGTCATTTGTACTTTGTCTTAGACTTGTAAAAAATTGCATGACCCCGTCTTTTGACCAGTTGACCCGTGACCTGTGACCCGTTGACCGTTGACTTTTTTTTTTTTTTGATATCCCTCTATCGCTTTAACATATATTTTCCATGCTCTTTTGTAGGTGTATTTGAGGGATTGCATATTGTGTAGCTTCATTAAAGGACCATAAACCACCTATCTTTTCAGGTATGTCATGGTCTTCTCTCAGTATACCTTTTTATGTATACTCAAGTATTGTAGCTAGGTAGTTGTTTCAACAATAGCTAAGTAGAATCATTTTCCTTTTAGGATGTCGAACGAAGAGTCTAGTTATCAGTTGGTGAGCGAGGAGGATTCTGGGGGGTCAAGTTCGGAGACTGATTCAACTACTTATGATGTTTCCAACCAAAGTGCTAGTGATGAAGATTCTTCTTCTTCCCAAGATATTGAGATGGATTCTTATCCTTCTACCATTACTGTAGGGCAGTTAGAGCGTATTAGAGCGATTTACGACATTCCCTTATCTGTTAGTCTTAGATGCCCTTGTGAGGGAGAAGTGATCCATCGCCCTCCTGATGGAGAAGTAGGTTTTTATTTGAAAATGTTCAATTGTAGGGTCAGACTTCCTCTCCACCACTTCCCTCAAAGAGTTTTGTCTTTGGCTGGGCTAGCAGTTGCTCAGCTTGGGCCAAACAGATGGATTGTTGTACTTGGATTTTGGGTTCTTTGACATCTTCATAGCAGTGGAGAAAGATTAACTTATAAGACTGTGTATGCTCTTTATCGATTGAAGAATCTTCCTAAGGATAAGTTTATATACTACTTAAACTTTCGAAAACATCGAGTAGTAGGGAAACCTTCAATTTCAAGAAATTGGAAAAGTAAATGGTTCTTTGTTGGTGGTGACTAGTTGGCAGAAACTCCTAAAAATAGTCGTACTCACCATGTGCCAAAGTCATTCAGGTTTTCTGGTAAGTTTTCGATAGGACTTTTTCACTGAACTGTTTTTCATACCTTTTGATTTTTATTCTTTCCTCCATTGTGTTGCAGCGAGAGATTGGAAGGTTGCACCGCTAAGGGACTCAACTAAGGAGATAATTAATCGGATCTTAAGTGTTCCAATTGATCAACATGAACCTTCCATCCTTCTTTCAGATCAATCACTCGTCGCTTTTGGCCTTGCTCAACCTATCGTTGAGGAAATCAGTGAGTCTTTGCTATATGTATACACTTTTTTTTTACATTGCATCATAACATATCATAAGTCTGACACCTTGTTGTTGCTTCAGATATGACGGGTGAGGCAGCTCGTAAGTACCTTGACGATAGAAAACGTCAGAAATGCGTAGATGGCTCTAGTCGGGCTCCAAATAAAGTGACTAAAAACAATCTGGCCTTCTTGAAACTTCAGTTGAAAAACGCGTCGTGAGTCAGATGTTGGCAAGCAATCTTGCACTACTACAGTTCCTAGCTTGGGTGCGGGTCCTTCTTCTCACCATGAAATTCGACGCCTTTTTACCAATACCGACTGCATTTACTATTGTGAGAATGATGAGTCTTTCGAGAAAGATATTGGAATGATCAGCTCAAAATTTCAAACTGTTTTGTTGCTTGATCGAGATTGTGCACGTTCCATGCCCACTCAGGAATTAGCTGAATTGGCTGTTGAGGATTACTTAATGGTATGCACTCTTTTATTTTATCATTTTTTTTACTCAGGTGACTAAAACACATACTTTGTCTTCGTTAGGCTGGAGCTAGGATGAACATGATATGTGTTCAACAAGGGAGAGAGATTTCCCGTCTTCAAGAAGCGGTGAAACTTCACGAAGAAAATTCATCTGATCATGCTCGATTACTGGAAGTAGAACGTGTTGAAAAGGGAGAAGTCAAGAGTGAACTAGCCAGGCGAAGAGAATCTCTCGATCAAATTTCAACCAGGCACAAAAACACCTTGCTTAATTTTAGCGAACTCAAAGCTAAGACTGAGGATAAAGCTGAGTTGATGACCATGTTTAAAGCTGTTAATCAGGGTGTGGACCCGGAGATTTACCTTTTTAGCCTTGACATCGATGCAGCACTTGATGAAGTTGGAGAGAGATTTCTAGATTTAAACCTTAATTTTGTTAGGGAGCGTTTTAACCTTCCCCCTCCTTCTCACGCCACTCGCCACGGTGATGATGTTGACATTGAAATTTTGGGTGACTCTGCATGATGCCTTTTTCTGATTTAGTTTTATCATGTTTCGTGGGGCATGTCCACTGATGAACTCGTTTAGCTTTTATTTGTGTTCCTTTTTAGTTCAATATAGGTAGGATTATTTGCTTTTTAACATGTTTTCCCGTTTTGTTTAGGATATCTCCGAACTTATGTTGCTTTACATCTTCTTATTTGTTACCCTAAAATAATAATTCATCTCATGTTGCTTTCATTTCTCGGTTTCATTTATTTTCTAAGTCTCGTCAATCATACATGGCTATGTAACCTTGCATTATGAATGAACTTAGAATTTTTAGTGAACTTAAGTTTTTGGTTTTTCTAAGTTTTGTCAATAAAGTGTGACTACGTAGCCCTACACTTAGAATCAACTTAGAATTTTTAACCAAATTAATTTTTATTTTCTAAGTCTTGTCGATCATTTATGGCTATGTAGCCTTGAACTTAGAATTTTTAGTGAACTTAAGTTTTTAGTTTTTCTGAGTTTTATCAATCAAGTGTGGCTAAGTAGCCCTGCACTTAGAATGAACTTAGAATTTTGATAAACTTAAATTTTTGTTCTTTCTAAGTTTTATCAATCAAGTGTGGCTACGTTGCCATGCACCTTGAATGACTTAGAATTTTGATGAACTTAATTTTTGTTGTGCTAGTTGCTCAGTCTTGTTGGTGTGGCAGCATAATGTGTAGTGGTAGTGCATGTAGTAAGTAAAGTAGTAGTAGTAGGCCCCACTCAAGCGTCACTTTATAACTTAAAGTGTTACTTGAGTTTGCGAGTTATTGAAGTAGCTTGTTCTATGTGCAGCTTAAATTCATACTTGGTGATAGCCTCTGCTTATGCCTCATTGATTCTTCTCATCACAAATAAATTTATGAAGTTGAAAATGTACGTTCTTATTTCATTTATTGGAATGAAATTACAATGAATTGAAATTGTTATAGAAATAACTTGAACGAAAATGAAATTGTAAAGAAATCATTGATAGAAGGTCTTGAGGTGCTCTGCATTCCATGGATGGTGTAATGCCCTGTCGTTGAGGTCTTTCAGTCTGTAAGTACCTGGTCTCACAATCTCAGTGACCTTGTATGGTCCTTCCCAAGTTGGTCCTAAGACCCCACTATTTGGGTCCTTTGTATTTGGAAACACTTTTCTGAGAACGAGGTCACCCACTTTGAAATTGCGTGGTTTGACTCGGGAGTTGTAGTATCGGGCCACCCGATTTTTATACTCAGCAACACGGAGACGGGAAGTCTCCCTATGCTCTTCAAGGAGATCAAGGCTTAACCTTAGACATTCTTCATTTGTCTCTGGATTGAAATGTTGTACTCTTGGGGAAGTGAGACCTATCTCAACCGGCACAACTACTTCAGCTCCAAATGCTAATGAGAAAGGAGTTTCACCTGTAGAGGTTCTAGCTGTTGTTCTGTATGCCCATAACACATTGGGTAGCTCTTCTGCCCAAAGCCCCTTTAACCCTTCTAGTTTGGCCTTTAAGTTCTTTTTGATAATTTTATTCACGACCTCCACTTGACCATTAGCTTGAGGGTGTGCAGGAGAGGATTTGAAGTGCTTAATACAGAGCTCTGAAAACCAAGACTTGAATTTCTCATTATCAAATTGTTTTCCATTGTCTGAGACAATGGCATAAGGAATACCAAATCTGCACACTATGCTCCTCCACATAAAGTCGGTAGTTTTGCTCTCAATTATTGTAGCTAAGGCTTCAGCTTCAGACTACTTGGTAAAATAATCCACAGCTACAATAACAAATTTAGTCTGACATTTTCCTTGAAGAAGTGGTCCTATTAAGTCGACCCCCCACTGAGCGAATGGCCAAGGACTTGTGACATTTGTTAGATATTCAGGTGGTTGTCTTGGGATCACAGCAAAACGTTGACATTGGTCACATTTTTTACAGAACGACTTGGCATCCTTGTGCAAGGCGGGCCAGTAATACCCCTGCCTTACAATTTTATGAGCTAACGACCTTCCTCCTGAATGGTTGCCACACACTCCCTCATGAATCTCTTTCATAACATAGTCTGCCTCTTCGGGTATAAGACATCTAAGTAGCGGTAGAGAGAAACCTCTCTTATATAAAACATCTCCTTCTAAGATATAATGTGTTGCTCGACGCTGGAGTCGTCTCGCTTCAGGCTTTGTCAAGAGGCAACTCCCCATCTCTTAAGAATTTTATTATGGTATCCATCCAGGAAGGGGTGGACGAATGCAATGACTGCTCAATATCCATAGCTTCTAAATCATCTATGCTTGAGCTGGGTAGAAACTCTACCGGTACTGTACGACTTAACTCAGTCTCATAAGCGGATGTCAAACGTGCTAACGAATCAGCGTTAGAGTTTTGTGAACGTGGTATTTGATTTACCTCCCACCACTCAAAAGTGCAAAGAAGATTTTTCACCTTGGCTAGATAGGCGACCATTCTTTCTCCCTTGGTCCGATATTCGTTGTTATCCGATTGATAACCAATTGAGAGTCGCTAAACACTTTGATACGAGTCACCCCTACTTTTCTTGCCAAGCGCAATACGGCTAGAAGGGCTTCATACTCAGCCTCATTGTTGGAAGCTTTAAAACCAAACCTCAAAGCATACTCAATGTGGACTCGGTCCGGTGAGACTAAGATAAGGCCAGATTCGCAACCTTTCATGTTGGAAGACCCATCCACATAGAGTGTCCAAATGGACTCTTCTCTTTGTGGAATGATGAGTTCTTTATCCTGGACCAAGTACTTCTATCCGAGTAGGAAGTGACTCTTCTTTTTTCCGGTGTGAGCTCTACTATGAAATCAGCTACAACTTGTCCTTTAACTGCAGTTCTGGGCTTGTACTGAATGTCGTACTCATTAAGTTCAACTGCCCACTTCATCAAACGACCTGAAGTCTCTGGCTTCTGTAAAACTTGTCTTAGTGGGTGATTTGTCAGTACTACTATCCCATGTGCTTGAAAGTATGGCCTCAATCTTCGAGCTGAAGTTATTAAGGCCAGTGCCAATTTTTCCATTCGAGGGTACCGAGTCTCAGCATCCAGCATAGCCTTGCTGGTGTAGTAGATAGGTAGTTGGACTCCACCTTCTTCTCTTATTAAGGCTGAACTTACTGCTGTCTCAGACACTGCCAAGTATAGCAATAATTCTTCACCTATGACGGGCTTGGAGAGTAAAGGTGCGGAGCTCATATATTGTTTCAACTCTTGGAAAGCACGTTCACACTCCTCCGTCCATTCAAACTTATATCCCTTCCGAAGAATCTTGAAGAAGGGTAAACATTTATCAGTTGCCCTGGATACAAATATGTTCAGCGCAGCTATTTTGCCATTAAGACTTTGCAGCTGCTTAAGGTTCTTTGGGGATTCCATATCCAGGACAGCTTGTAATTTGTCAGGGTTTACTTCTATTCCTCTTTGATGAACCATAAAGCCAAGGAATTTGCCTGAAGTTACCCCAAACGCACATTTTTCTGGGTTGAGTCTCATTCGGTACTTTCTCAAAACCTCACATGATTCAGCTAGGTTAGAGGTGTGTTGATCAGCTCGATGACTCTTGATTAACATGTCGTCCACATAAACCTCCATATTTCTTCCTATCTGGTTTGCAAACATTTTATTCACCATTCTTTGATAGGTTGCCCCAGCGTTCTTTAACCCAAATGGCATGACTTTATAGCAATACAGGCCCTGACTCGTTACAAATGACGTCTTCTCTTGGTCATACTCGTACATTTTAATCTGATTGTAACCTGAGTATGCATCCATGAAAGTCATCATCTCATGTCCAGCTGTTGCATCCACCAATTGATCAATTTGAGGTAGAGGGAAACTATCCTTTGGGCATGCTTTGTTGAGGTCGGTAAAATCTATGCATACCCGCCATTTTCCGTTAGCCTTTTTGACTAACACCACATTAGAAAGCCAATCCGAATAATGTACATCACAGAAAAAATCAGCTTTTAAATGTTTTCCTACCTCTTCAGCTATCACATCATTCCTGACCTGGTCGAACACTCTACGTTTTTGTCTAACAGGTCGATAAGTATGATCAACATTCAAATGATGAACCATGATCTTTGGGTCAATGCCAGGCATATCGTCATGGCTCCAAGCAAAAACATTGATGTTTTCTTTTAAGAAATTGATCGATTTCTCTCTCTGTTCTTCCCCGGTCTTGTCCCAATTTTGACAAACTTTTCTTCATTTAGAAGCAGGACAGACTCCATGTCTTCTGTTGGCATTGCTCTTTGTTCGAACTCTTTCGGCGATACTACTAAGGGGAGGTCGCTTCACTTCTTCTGGTGGGAAAAGCCGTTGCGAACCGCACCTCTTCCTCGGTTTGTTCTACGCGATCATGTTTACCAGTATGAAGACCCTTCATAGTCGTGTAATAAACACTCTCGGGAGACCTTTTGCTCCCCTTTGATTACTCCTACCCCCCCGGAGTAGGGAACTTCATCATTTGATGGTAAGTCGAAAGTACGGCCCTGAGAGCATGGATGGTAGGTCTCCCCAATATGATATTGTAAAGTCGATGGGCGATCGACCATTGTGAATTCTACCATTTTAGTGATGGTGTTGGGCTCTTCTCCCGAAAGTGGTGGCAATTCAATACTCCCTTCAGGGATGACATGCTCTCCTCCGAATCCCACCAAGGGTCTTGAACTTCTTTTCAATTTTTCTCTCCCAATTCCTAATTTTTCAAAAGCACCAAGAGAGAGTACGTCTACCGAGCTACCTCCATCGACCAAGACCCGATGTACTCTTAAGTTAGCCACAATAATTATCACCACAAGGGCGTCATTATGAGGCTCATGGATATCAACCACTTCTTCTTCATCAAAATTTATCTTTGCCTTTCGACCAGACATTGTAGAAGTAGAATAGACCTCGAATCTGGGTGGGGCGTGACTCGCTTCTCGAGCGCCGCCTTTCTTTTTCTACTTGACTCTCCACCAGCTGGTCCACCAAAAATAGTTCTTATGTCACCACCCAAGGATTTTTGACCACCTCTGTCTTGGTCTTTTCGTTCAGGTCGAGCTTCGCGTTGTCCTTCTTCCCTTCTCATCACGAACTCCTTTAGGTACCCCCTTTGAATTAAAGCTTCAATTTCCTCTTTGAGGTCAAAACAGTCGGAGGTAGTGTGACCATGATCCTTGTGGAAGAGACAATATTTATCTCTATTCCTCTTATTTGACCCTGCCTTCATCCTTGGCGGCCACCTAACCAAATTTTTGTCTTGAATCTCCATTAGTAGTTGTTCAGCTAGGATAGTAGTAGGGGTGTACTTCTTGAACTTGGTCACAGGATTACCCCGCTCCTCAGTTAGTTGTTTTGTCCTGCTTCTTTTCTCATCCCTGTACCGGTCATCCTTTCGAGTTATGTTTTCTGCTCGATCTTTTCTTTTGTGCTCAGGATGTTTACTACTCCCTCCCTCATCCGGAGCTTTTCTTGCACTAAGTAATTCTCCCGCACTCATATACTTTTGTGCTCTTGCAATGAGTTCTGTGTAAGTAGCAGGAGTCTTTTTGCTTAAGGACCACAAAAACTTTTCATCCTTCAATCCAGCCATCATTGCGATTAGAGCTATGTCATCGTTGTAACCTTCAACTTTCAACGCTTCATTGTTGAATCTTACTACGTAGTCTCGGAGACTTTCCCCTGACTTCTGACGCACAGTCAAAAGGTGCGTAGCAGGTTTTTTATGATCTCTTCCGCCTAGAAATTGAGTTACAAAAGATCTAGTAAGGTCTTTAAATGATGAGATAGACCTTGGCTTGAGCTGCCTATACCACCCTCGTGCAGAGCCTCCTAATGTAAGAGGGAATGCCCTGCATTTGATAGCATCTCGGACTCCCTGGAGCTCCATCCAGGTCCGAAATGTATCATCTGGATCCTTCGAACCATCATAAATTGCCATAGTTGGCATTTTAAACTTAGTTGGAAGTTCTACCTCCATGATGTCATCTGTGAATAGTGGTTCAGTTTGCTCGAGGAGATCTTCTAATACAGGGGGAGCCTTCCCTCGATACTCTTTCTTCAAATGACCAAGCTCGTCTTGGAGCTTCTTTAACTCTGGTGCCCAAGGTTGTGAACTTTCAGCAGTAGACCTTGCTATACTAGTTTGTGCTTTTCTTTTTTCGTTGAGCACTTCTCTAAGGTCAAACCTTCCTTTCATGCTAGGATGCCTCTTGGGAGAAGACTTATTGGAAGAAGGAGAAGTGTCCCGAGTATGTAGCCTCGACTTCCCCTTCGAACCACCCTTCTCGTGATTTCGCGACTCTACAACACCTTCTATAGGTTCTTTTTCTTTTGTTTTCCTTGATCGTAAATCTTGGTTGTCAGCGGGAGCTTGGTGATCCGACCTTTGAGTGAGTATCTCTAGCACTTTTGCAAGATCTCGATTCACACCCCGAACTTGCTCTTCCAAGGCCTCTACCCTTCTGTCTGGCACAGGCGCAACCCTTACCACTTCTCGATTTTCGTCAGCTTGTTATTGTCGTTCTCTATTGCTACGAGTTTGATATCTCGTATTACGAGGGTTACGGTTCTCACCGTCATCAACATCATCACTGTGTTGACTTCTTCGACTCATCCTAAATGGTAGAGCACTTAGTTATGTACTCCTTCCCACAGACGGCGCCAAATGTTGTTGCTAAAAAATGGATAGCTTCCACGTAAGCAACGAACTGAAAGTATGGGACGAGTCGGATGTAATGTGCTGCACTGGAGGTGCTGCGTAGGTGATGTGCTGAGTAGTTGACGAGCACTGTTTGTACCTACACAGGAAACAAAGAGAGCATCGGTGTGGTGCCGGCCTAACACCCTCCGATGCTTAAGTCAGTGCAAGCAGAGCTAGTGTGCCAGAGAGAATTGTAGTAGAAATTAGTTACCTAATGAATGAATTTCTTCTCTTATTTATATGAGAGGAGGTTGATGACATCATCGAAGCACATGTCGCGTTGGGATTGGGCCACGTGTTGCTTCCTAATGACGTGTCGCTTGTTGGTCATGCCACATGTCATCGTTTGATTGGACATTAATATAATGTAGTTTCTTGGTCTTTGATACGTAGTCTTATTAGATGACGTAGACGTAGACTCTCGGGACTATGTAGACGTACCTTCCCAGGCGACGTAGACGCAGCCTCCCATGCGACGTAGACGTGACCTCCCAAACGACGTAGACGCAGCCTCCCAAGTGACGTAGCTTTATCTGTCCAGGTGACGTAGACATGTCGATTGTTCATTCTTTGAACAAGTTTAGAAATTCCACGTGTACTGATATAATTTCACCCACAACAACTATGATAAAGACTTTGGGGTTAGTTTTAAAAATATATATAAATGGAAGACTATGGGTGAAATTAGGAGAGGTTATAGTTGAGTTTTTAAAAGAAAAGGGGCTGAAAAGCAAATAAATGATGAGTCACTATGTGTTATCTTCTCCTTCATTTGACTAAAAAATAAAACAAAGCAAGCATTTCTCTTTCTGGGGGATGGGATTTTTGCTTTCAATCCTTCCTTTGCTTGAATCCATTTCATTTTTGCTTGATTTATGATGGGTTTTCATTTAAGAAAGGTTGGAGCAAGAATCCTCTTGAAATAAAAGAGATTTGGTAAGATTTCCTTCCTAAGGTTTTCTTCAAATTTGGGGATTTTTTATAATTTGAGTTGTCTTGAATTTGTAAATAAAGAATTCAAGGAATTTAACTCTTAAATCATGAAAATTAAGGTTTTGTAAAAAAAAAATGAGATTTGAATAAAGAAGTTGTGGTTTTTAGAAAATTTAGTAAAAAACTCTATGGATGTTTATGTTCAAGCTTAGCCAAGATTGATAAATCAAGTATTTACTTATCTCTTTTATATTTAAAGTTGTTAAAATTTATTTTATGAAGGATTTAACCTTGAAATTAAGTTTGGAAAATAAATTGGAACATTGGTTTTGAAATCATCATCTGGCCGAAACACCTACTACCTTTTTCACTGTTTTTATCTTTTAATGTAAGGGGATGTTTTGTAGTCTTCGGACGTGGGACTATTTTGGGGTTCTAGGATGATTTTTAAATGTTGCTAAAATGTTTAAGAATGATGTTAAGAGGTAGTGATTCATGTGAGGCTGTTTTGGAATGATTTTGAAATGGTTATTGTTAAATGGTGCTAAGCATAAAAATGTTATGTAATGTTTTATGTGTATGTTAAAGAACAAGCAACTCCAAGCTAGTTAGTTTTAACTCAAGGTGGGAATAAATGGGTTGTAAAGTACTTTTATATGTAATCAAAATGTATGAATTGCAAAGGTTAGGATTAAATTGTAAAGGTTTAAATGTAGGGACAAAGGAAGCATTTAGAGAATATTACTTGATGATATGTAGATTAGATTCTTATGTTAATAAGAGTTCTTAAAAAGGGTAAGTTAAAGCTTAATATAAGAAAGCTTAACGAACAACCCTATTTATATGTTAGGAAGAGAAAGCCTTTAACTAATTAATATGTATTTTACAAAGGTTATGATGGGCATGAGTTCCCATTTCTTGATAATTGTTTGCTTATATTTTATAAATTATAATGACTTATGGGCTACATGCTATGTTGGGTAGAGTGAGACGTGGAGGGTTCATGAATGTGTTCATGATGAAGGAAGAATACATAGATTATGTATTTGTGTATAATTGGGAACTTGCGGAATGTTTAGCTTCAAAGTTGTTCACACTTTGAATATGCTTAGTAAAGGGTGATTTTTGAAAGGGAGAATGTTAGAAAGAGCAATTGGGAAGAGAATAGCTATTAATGATTAAGTTTCATAGATACTATAAATGTGATATATGTTAAGTAAATGGAATTTAAAAGATGTGGGTTTGAGAAAAGGGTCTTGGTAAGCCTATGGGCAAGTTCAGTATTTGAATTGTTTATTAGAATTAAAATAGAAAAGTTGGATTAGAGTTAGAACTCTTTTCTTAAAATTAGTATTGCCTTGTTTTAATAACTATGCTTGCTTGGTTTGGGTATAATGGGTGTAAGTTAGAAGTATAATAAATTTACTTAACGAAGGTTAGGCTTACTTAAAATGAACTAGAATGGAGAGGTGACATGATACTAAGCCTAAATGGAAGAGTAACCTTGGTCTCTAGGTGGTTAAAAGAGGTTTGACAAGTGTACATGAATATTAGTGTTAATACAGTATGTCTTAACTTGTAATTAACTACCTAATCTAAAGGTTAGTTTAAGGGTAATGTAGTGACAACTTGCTTTTAAAATAAAGAGGGGTAGAATCGAAACAAGGTTAACCAAAGGTAGGCTTAGCATGTTTTGCAAGGATCATCTAAAATAAAAAGAACTCTAAGTAGAACATGTAAGCAAGTAAAATTGGCTATTAATAACAAAAATGATTCAAGTTAAAAAAAAAACAGAGAGTTCAAAGTATGTTGTTTAGGGTTTAGGGTTTACTAAGTGTTAAATGGGAGGTTTTAATTTTACTTAGATTAACCCTAAACCCTAAACCCTAAACAAGGTTAAAAGTGTAATCCTAAAATTTTACTTAGATGTAAATGGGTGATTAAAGAGTGATTACTAAGTGTTAAATGGGAGGTTTTAATTAATGAATTATGTCTTAAAGAAGTGTTATGGCACTTGTGAGAGAATATGTGTGTAACGTCCCGTTATTTTGAAGTGAATTTTTTTTATTTTTTTATTTAATATTGTTTGTTTATTTATTTATTTCAATTCAAGTATTTAGTTTAATTATTATTTTGTAATTTCGATTTTAGTAGTTAATTTTTGCCCGAAATTCTTTTTAATCGTTTTAATGTTTTATTTTCGCTTCGGTGACATTAATAATTATTAATAGGCCAATTAATAATTATTAATCACCTTTAGATTTATTTAAGAGCTTCGGGTTTTGATTTAGAAGTCAAAAGTCATAAAAGGACGCAACCGTCATTTCTGATTTCTTAAAAATATCAAAACACTATTCATTTGTCTTTAAAAATCAAGCAATTGGCCAAAGTTGACCAAAACCTCTCATCTTTCTCTCCCAAGGCCGAGGCTATCAAGGGGGAAATGGGGGATTTTGGGTTTTTGCTCGTTTCTCGGCGGATCGACTCGATTTCGGTTGCATCGGAAAGCCCTCGAGTCTAGGATTCTTTTCCACCTAACCATCGTGCTTGCCACCCGAGATCCACGGAGTTCTCGGTAAGTTTCTCTTGAAACCCTAAACTCCAAATAGTATTTTGATGGAGTTTTCTTTGATTTCTTTCGATTTCATGTTGTGAAACTCGGTGTTTGTAAATACGGGAGTTGTTTTAAGAGTTTTTGAAAACTTTCCCTAAACCCTAAAACCGAGTTTCAGTCGAAACCCTTCCCGTTTGAAATTTACCTTTTGGGGTTTGATTATGGGTTATGTATTGATGATAAATTGTTTATTGTAATTTAATTTGGGAAATTACATATTGTTCAAAAATCCGAATCATCGATACCCATTGTAATCGGGAATATCGAATTTGCTTAAAACCAACTCGAAACACATTTAAATTGCCTAAAAGCCGAAAAACCAAAACCAAAACCCTTTTGAAGGGGGGGGCGAGAGCCTCTTTGTAGGGGTTATTGGGTTTTTCGTTGTTTTGCACGCTTAGATGTTGTTTGATCGTTAGTTGGTTTATTTATTAATTGTTAGATGTAATTCTATTTGTAGGTGGTTTGAACTTTGCTTGATCGCTCTATCGGAGGTTGAGAGCGAGATCTTCTCTTACAAAGGTGAGAATAGTTAGGATTTAAAGTAAATTTAGAAAGCAAATAAGTATGATGGTTTGTAGAATTGGAAACTAAGATTAGAATTCAAATCTAAGATTAGAGGGAGTGAGTTAGTGCCCTTAGGATTTGAAGTTAATCCTTTAAGCGAGAACTTAGGATTTCTCGAAGAAAGCCTCGAATCTTAGAAGATTCTAAGTTAGATTCGTTTCGGAGTTTAGAATGGATCATTGGAAGTTAAAAGATCCAAACTTTTATATAGAACGATTAATAGAACCTCGGATTATATTGGAAGTTTAGAATCCTTGGAGGTTTAGGTTAATCGTTTAAGTTATGATTTTACTTTTATTATTTGTAGCGGAGTTCGATTTACATATCGTTCGTCCGAGATTATTATCTATTTTACTTTATGTCTTTTATTTTATGCCCCTCTACTTTATGCTTGCATCGCCTACTTTAATTCCATATATTACTTATTTACTTTTACAAGGATATGCAGGCATATGCATATCATATTGAACCATAACATTTTCGCATCATGCATTGAAAAAAAGAAAAGAAGGGGAGAATGTTGGAGCCTACGGGTAGTGTCCGCATCACCTTCAGAAAAAGAAAAGAAAGTAAAACAAGGAAAGAAGTTAATTGAATGGTAAGTTACGAGACGTACACATTACTTCTCATGCATAGGGAGTTGAATGGTAAGTTACGGGACGTACGCATTACTTCCTCATGCATAAGGGCAAATGCGAAATCCTACGGGATGTCCTCATGCATTCATGCTTATGATTGATGATATAGAGAATCGAGATGTTATATTTTATACAAAGTTTATTTACTTTACTTATTCTATGTCATAACAAGTTAATGGATGAGGATTTGACTACGAGTGTAGTAATATCATCCTTTGGGAGATTAAGATTTGATGTAAACCTTATATATAGTATAAGGTATATATAGAAAATGAGATATAAATGTTATATGCATTTACGAAACCATACCCAGAATATTTGGAATGTAGTTCTACAATTATATTGGAGAATTGGTAAGTAAAAGTGGAACATTTTGATATAAACTCTTTGAATGGATTGATAGCAAAGAGTAAGTATGTTCTTGGACACAAATCAGAAATGCAAGTTTGAGGTCTAACCTTACTTTTTATTCTTATTATTCTCACTGGGCTTAGTTTGTTAGCTCATGATATTACAAACATTTCAGGTAATGTTTGGGATCGTGGAAGAGGAGCTGGTGCGCGCTTGATCGAGAGGATGATGATTTCGAGATGGACTAAGTAGTTGTAAAAATCCATGTACATGGTTTTGTGAATTTTATATCATTTTGAGATTTGTACAATTGTATATAGCTCTTAAGAGCTTTTGTCTTTATGTTTATGATTATAATCATTTTGAACTCCTGGATAGGAACTTAATGTTCCTTGTGTATTTTAGATTTTGAAATTAAGATGTAAACAAGGTTTTGGCCACAAATTTTCAAATATAACCACGCCATTTTTCTTAAAATATAAAGAGGTCGTCACAATGTGTGGGAGGAAAGTACAAATTGGGAGGTAATTCATGAATTCTTGGAACGCTAGTAAGAAAAGTAAATGGGGAAGAGGATGTTATTAACTACCACGGTTGTCTGAGTGATTCCGGATGAGTTTATAAAGTGTACAGGTTACCTAACACGTAAGTAAAAAAGGATGTCACGCATGTTGCATCGTGACATACTAATTGTTTATGTATGCTGGGGCATAAGACTAAGTTCTAGAGAAAGGGTTATAATTGGTAACCCATTCTAAGCATAAGGTTTAGAGTACTTTAATCCTTGGTTAATTGAGGATGTGATCGATGAATGGTGAAATGACAATGTAAAGTCGACATTAACCCTCAAATTTCTTATCATGGCTTTGTCTAGTTGCTTGTGTCGACAAGGAATTCTTTATAACAATAGGAGATATTTGTTTGGTGTCCTTGTAGTTATTATTTACCAAAGAACATTTATTGTTTAAAATGCTAACTATGTTTTGTACTGTAATAATCTTAGTTGAGATAAGGAACAGCACTTTAGGCATAAAAGCATCATCTTTGTTTGCTTACAGCTTTAAGCATTCAAGTAGACTTGTATTTGTGTGCGTGTGAAATAAAGGGGAATGTGATGGAAATAGATGGTGTAAACCCCGAGCTCTGAATGCAATTCTCAGTGGAAAAGTTCTGTGTGAAATGGGAGGTGAAAGTTATGAATGAACTGCGAGTATGCAATTGAGTGGTCCAATAAGTTTGGCTTAAGAAATTGATTTCAAAGAAATTTGGATTCTTATTTAAGATCCATGTGCGGTGTTCTTCAACCAAATTTGTGATATTTGTAAATCAAACCTCTACAAATTTTCAGTTGCAATATGATGTTCAACCTACTCTATCTCTCTCACCTTTGTCTCTCTCCTACTCACTCATTTTTATCCTCTTTCCTTCCTTCACTTATAAAAACTAACACCCCTAAATATCCAACCACTACAGGAAGTGAGAGCAGGCGTCGGTGATACTAAAGGCTGCGTCGGTAATAGATATTATCGACGTCCGTCATGCGTCGGCAAGAATGTCGGCCATTAGGGGTCGGCAATGCCAATTTCGGCATCACCGACGCAACGTCGGTGATTGTCTTAACATCCCCGACATTTGTCTGTGTCATCGGTAGATGTATTACCGACGCCGCACAGGTAATAAGAACGGTCATTACCGACGCTGCGCAGGTAATAAGGACAGTCATTAGCTGCGTGGCGCAGGTAATCAGTACATCCATTAACTTTGAAAACCAAACCAGCTTCTCAAAAATCTCTTTCTCTGTTTCATGATTATTACATAATTTTTTCCAAAACAGCTTTCAAGTTTATTACTTCAATCATTACATCTTTCCTTTTTTCTCATTTATTTACTTACTTTAATCATCAACCAAACTGAAAGTCGCTTGTAAATAATCAATTGTCACCATCGACGACTTTTTCCCAACCGAGAGGTGTTGCTAAAGGAGTCTCTACCAAAACAAATGGATGAACGACAATTTAAATATTCAATGAGAAAGAGGAAACAAAAAAATGAGAAACAGAAATATTGAACTAGGTCAACGTTAACGTGAGAGGCCGAAGAAGCAAAGCAGACGTTTTTCGTGCAGAGTTCAAAACCAGATAAATGAGAGATGAGGAAGAATATCTAAGGGAAAAAATTAACAAAATTTAATGGGTCAAATGGTCTTTTAACATACCCGGCCGGCGTATAGAAAATTAAAAAAAAATCAAATATGTTAGATTTGGATGGTTTATTAGACATAAGTTGGATAATTGAAAGTGTAGGGGTAAAAAAAATTAAATTGAGGGTGTAGAAGTTTTAATTGAAAAAGTCCGATATTGCATAAGTTATTGGTGCATTTATCCCTATTTTTAAGTAGAACACTTTTCCTTTTGGATACACGATAAAAACTATTTTTAAGTATTGAATTTTTTAAATAACTAAATGTTTTGTTTGGCCAACAATAACACATTGAAGTATTTTTAAAATTTTAAAGACCCTTTTGATCATGTAGTAAAATGCCATGATTTTTTTTAGGATTAATTATTTTAATAGCACTTTTTCTCTTCCTCTTTTATTCAATAACCATACCTCTCAAAAAGCAATTTAATTAGCCACCTATACATGTAAAAAGACCAAAAACCCTTGATGTCAAATCAATAACCCTTTCCTCTCTCCTCTCTCCTCCCCTTCCTCCACTCACCCACCGTCCTTTCTTTTGTCTTTTCTTTTTTTGATTTCATCTCTCTAATTTTTTTTTAAAAATTTCCCTCCCATTTTTCCCTCCTATGGTTTTCTATATATTCCATTTTTTCCCTATCACCCTCATTTTTTTCATTTTTTTCTCTCATTTCTTCTTCTTTCTCTCCCTAATTTTCTTTATCCATTTCATATCATTTTATTTCAAACATTTATTTCATTTATTCTTCCTTCTCTCCCTAATTTTCTTTATCCATTTCATATCAATTTCTTCCATCTCCCCTCCTTCTTTCATTTCATTTCTTCTTCCCCCCTCTCCTCATTTCTTTATCCATTCCTAATCATTTTCTTTCAAACCTCCATTAATTCTCCTTTTTTTTTCTTTTTCACAAATCCACCATTTCTACAAATGTTCATCTCACAAATTTCTTACATTTTTTTAATTTCATATCTCTCCTTATTTTCTTCTTATTTTCGTTCTTTTCTTAAATATTTTTCACTGTTTTTGTTATGAATCTCGAAGATCTAAACCAAAAATACCATGGATTTGACGAAAGGTATTTTTTTCTCATACATAATATTTTTTTTATATATACAATATACGTAAGATACTATTTGTCTCTCGTTCTGTTGTTGTTTTGCTATACAGTCTGTAATATACGTAATATACTTTTTTCTGTGATCTGTTTAAATATATATCTTTGTAATATACGTGCTATACATAACTATGTGTTTTTCTTGATATACAGTCTGTAATACATAAACTATATGTTTTTCTCATACGTAACATACATTTTTCGTGGTCTGTAATATATGTATTATACACTTTTTTGTGGTCTGTTTAATATTCAGTCTGAAATATACGTAATATACGTTCTACTTCTATCTTGTTTAATATACAGTGTGTAATATACGTAATATACATTATATCTGTTTTGTTAAAGTATGTAATACACGTAATATACATAACATTCGCAATATACAGATTTTTGTTTTCGCATTTCTTGTCAATTTGATAAATGTATATTATGTATACAAGACCATAATAGTCATCATTGTCTGTTTGCAGAGTAATATTATGTATCCATATCAAGTTTTTGTTTTGTATTGTAATATTATATGTCCATATATAAGTATATTATGTATATGAGGCCTAATATACGTAATATACATCGATTCTCGTCTGTAATATTCGTAACATACATTTTGTAATATATGTAATATACTTAAGTATCAAAAGGATTAACGAACATCATCTTTCATCATATCTGTTTTTTTAAATGTATAGTTTTGTAATATACGTAATATACATAATCTTCTGTTTTTTAGTCAATTATATTGTTTACTAGATGTACACTCTTTAATATATACAATATACGAAAATGACAAGAGATTGATAAATGTATATTATGTATACAATGTCTTAATAGTTATCCTTGTATGTTAGCAGTGTACTATTATGTGTCCATATCAATTTTTGTTTTGGTAATATTATGTGTCTATATTAAGTATATTATACATATGAGGGATAATAACCATAGTATGACATGACTCACCTTTTAAGATGTCATGTATATTATGTATATTATGCATATGAGGCATAATAACTATAATATGAAATGATTTGCAGTATACTGATCAAATGACATGTATATTATGTATATGAGACCTAATAATCATTCTCTGTCTGTTTTTGTATTGTACTGTTATATGTCCATACCAGATTGTTATGTGTTGTACTGTTTATGTATTCATATCAAGTATATCATGTATATTATTCGTATGAGGCCTCAATAGCATCCTTTTTCTGTTTTACAAAATAGCGTTTATGCGTCCATATTAAGTAGTTTGTATGTGTACTGTTATATGTCTCTATAAGTATATTTTGTATATTAAGTATTGTATAAATTATATATTGATTTTAAAGTTTGTTAACATTTTTATTTGCAGATAAAACGACATGTATATTTTGTATATCACGTATATCTTCCTTTTCCCTCAAATTTCATTGCAAAGTGGAGGACAACATACCAAATATACAAACATTACATGGAAAATGGAGAGAATGTACGGAATTCACTTAAAATCAAATATAAAAAATGAAAATATACGGAATATACTAACAAAATAGCATTATACTGAAACAAAATAATAAATCAAAAATAAATTTAAAAAAAACAAATGGATATTGGAAAGAAAAAAGAAAAAAAAAAGAAATAATAAATGAGGGGGGAAATGAATTTCAAATTTTATAAAATAATTAGAAAGAGAAAATAATAAAAACAATTGTTTTCATGCATTGGGAAAGAAAAATTCAGAGATGTCAGACATGTCAGAACATACACAGCATACAGGAGGGGCAAAATTGGAATGAACAGTGTACCATGTGGCTGTTTTCATTAGTTTTAAAAAAAGGTGCCATCTTGATAAAAGCACACCAAAATGTGGCTATTTTGAACAGTGTACCATAATGGATTTGTGATTACTTTTAAATAGGAGTTTACAAATGATATATTATTCTTACTAGCATTTTTAGAAATAAAAAGAGTACTATTGTAGTGCTTCATCAAAAGTAGGTTTTTTTTTTTATTTTAATTTTTTAGGGGAAAAAATTGGCCATGTAAAATATCACGATAAAGTTAGAAAAGTGTTTTTAATTAGTTAAAAACAGTTTTCACTCTTTCAAAATCATGTAAACACACTAAGGGGGCGTTCATTTCGATGTAATTTAAGATTACGGAAAGATAGATATTCAAATAAAATTATGGGAAAAAGACACTTTTGGTCCCTGAGTTTTCAATTTGTTTATCATTTGGTCCATGAGTTTTAAAAACCGACATTTTAGCCCCCGAGTTTTCATTTTGTTTACCATTTGGTTCCTGCTGTCAAAAATCTGTTAAATATTTAACAGAATGTTGACGTGGCATTAAAATATTTATTTAGTATATATTTTATTGCTTACGTGGCATATTTAAATGAGGTGGCGTGTTAAATGAATTTTATATTAATAATTTTAATTTATATATTTTAGATTAATTATTTATCTCTTCTCTCTCCTCCTACTCTCTCCTCTGGACTTTATCTTCTATGAGAACCATCACCGCAATTCTCCTCCCTCTCTTCACTCTCCGGCCATAGATGTTTCCCATTAAAAAAATCATAATGGACTTGCTTCGGTTTCGAGTTCATATTACAAAGCCTACCAATCGCATCTACAATAAGGAATGCTACAAATCTTGGTTTATTTTCTTATCCGATAAGAGTTTGAGTTCTGATTTTTTTTTTTTTCGTGATAGTTGTAGATCTGGGTTTTTTCCCGATGAGAGTTTTGAATTTTCCTAATGAGAGTTTGAGTTCTAAATTTGGGTTTTTTCTTTTCCCAGAACTGGGTAAATTGAAGAATTATTGTTCTAAAATGTAAATGTAAAATTTCTACCTCTCTTTGGCGTTGAATCAATCTCTCTCTATCTCTCTCTCCTTTTTATATAAACCAAACGCCACAAAAATGAAGAGGTTTTGACAATTTGTGAATTTGTCATGTCTTCTTGAAAGAGGAATAAACAAAAAAATTGATTTTGCAAATTTCAGGTCAAGCTCTAATTAAGCCTGGCGCTTCTCTCTTCTTTTTGATCTCTTACAATTATCCCTAATTTTTGTTTTAGATTTTTTTATTTCATTAGGGTTTTTTATTCGAATTTGATTTCAATTTTGCAATTGATTGATTGATTGTATCTGATCTAATCTAAAAATAGCGGCATCTCGTCGGCTTCAAGACCTTCAATCTCGGCCAAGCAATAAGATCTGTGTTGATTGTTCTCAAAAGAATCCTCTATGGGCTTTTGTTTCTTTTGGTGTTTTTATGTGTTTAGAATGTTCTGGAAAACATCGTGGTCTTGGTATTCATATCTCTTTTGGTAGATCTGATACTACGGATTCTTGGTCTGAGCATTGTGGCAAACATTTTCTGGAAAAAGGTGAGTTTTGGGTAAAACAAAATAATTATTATTAACGATAATTGCGATCACCGGCGGTGAGGTTCGAGTTTTCCGATCATAGTGATGTTTACTTGATGAAGATGCGTACAGAGGGGATGAAGAGAGGTGGAAAGAGAGAGGAGAGATTAATACTTTAAAATACATTAATAAAATGATTAATATAAAACTGCCACCTCATTTAAAATGTGTCATGTCAGCAACTAAATTATATAAAACAAATATTTTAATGTCGCGTCAGCATTCTGTTAAATATTTAACAGATTTTTGACAGCAGGGACCAAATAATAAACAAAATGAAAATTCGAGGGCTAAAATGCCGGTTTTTAAAACTCATGGACCAAATGATAAACAAATTAAAAACTCATGGACCAAAAATGTCTTTTTCCCTAAAATTATTCATTTTACTGCATTTAAAGATACCAGAGTATCTTAGATTATGTAATCAAAGAATACATGGTATCTGGTCATTTTAGAATGTGCCCTCCACTAATTGGTTTTTGAGATTACATTACGACCGTATTCTGTTTTTTACTTTTCTGCCGTTCATTTTTATAAACAAGTTATTACTTTTTTTTACATAGAGTTAATAACATAAGAAAGAGGATTTTCTCATCAAAAACTAAATTTAGAAACATAATTTTTTTTTCCGTTACACTAATTATTGATACTTTAATAAATTCATTTGTATCAACTAAATATATAAATTTAAATTTAAATGTTAATTAAATATTTAAATAACTTGATATATTAAGTTAGTCTGGTACATTAATCTATCAAAAATAATATTAATTAAATTAATACGTAGAATTTATTAATAAGAAACATAAAACAACAGTATTATTGGAATAATTGTCAATTTCATTACATTCCCACCTTTAAATACAGCAAAACAAACAATGTAATCTTTCATATCCAAGCGATTCTCATTTCTAATTATTGCAAAATGAATTTTGTAATCTACATTCCCTGCAATTTAGATATTATGTATTCTAGATACCCAACAATATTAAATTGCATGACATCTAAGATAACCGTATTTTCTTCAAAGACATTTGAAAATTATTCTAAATGTATCCTAAAATACAATTTAACCAATCATATAGAAAAATTTGTGAAGGGACAATAATGAGTGTCTTATTTTTTATTTTTTTTAAACTATTAAGATATTGAAAACTATCCAAACACTTTCCTTGTCCTCTCTATAAATAGTCAAGAGCCAAGGAAAAGTGAGATAAAACCATAATATAATGTGAGGTACGTTGATCAAGTAAGGTTGACAAAAACTTACTATTTATTTAACTCTAGCTAATCGTGTTTTGTTCCTTCATCTTAGCCCAAAGTAAAATATTACCATTTCACCAAACAAATTTTGAAAACATTCACTCGCTCTCTCGACCGAAACCCTTTTTGAGTTCAAGTAGGCGATAATCGATTTTCAAATTTTCATTCGATGTTTAAATCCTCCAATTCTTGTGAAAATCATCAAGTGTAAAAAAGAAAATATTAAAACATTGAAGAAAATATTATGTTCTACAAGAAACAAAAGTCAGAGGCTTAGATTAAAAATACTTTCTTTATTCAAAACATTTTGAACACTTTTAAAAGTTATCACACAGAGGCATTTAGTCTATTAAGTGTATGTTAGACACTTTGAAAAGTCTTTTCCACAGGAGTTACATTTATTGTTACACAATTGACCAAGTTTTGGTGCCTTGCTTTTTGCAAGACATAATATTACACCAAATGTGATCCTTCCCTTTTTCTCTCAACTTTTTTTTTTCTTTTGCCAGTGTTTCTTTCAGTTTCTCCCTCCTTCGGATTATGTAAGGATTGGGAGATAATGTTCAAATTTACCTAAAGAAGAGGAGAAGTACCTTTTTATTGACAGGAAGCTTCCACAGCCAAACTCTTTGTTTTTCCCCTACATGGATCACCAAATGCTTTAATAGACACTTGAACGCTGCAACTTCTCGATCCGATGCAAGCCTGTAGATAAAATAACATCAATTAGTATGATCCATATCAGTGATGTAGGAATAATAATACAAAAGAAGCAATGTGCATAGGAAGTCCTCAAATTATATCTTGTTTGATAATATAACACCTTTTGTACAACAGAAAGTGCATTGTTACTGCTGCATTGGCCGTGGCTAAAGCTCCCGCAAGTTCCACTAGGATTACCAAAACTCGCAAACTTGATGGAAGAAATGACTTGATTGGGAGAAGGGCACTCTAAAGAGAGTATAGGTTCTGATTTCTGCGGTTTTGAGTTGGAGCTCCACATATCCACAGGTGGTGGATGAGACTCTGATACATGTGAACACAAACTTTCAATCTGTTTTGATGCAAATGACAATTGAGTTGGGTCGCTGCCGATTTCCTCGAAAAGTACTAGGGTGTTTCCAGTTGGTTGTAACCATGATCGAGGTACATGGTATCTGAGAATCAGGAATACAAGAAATAAGGGCATTTGAAATAATCGAAACCTCGTCATCAAGGTTCTGAGAACTTACAAAGTCTGGGATGGTTTCCCACAGTTCTTGAGGCATTTGTTTGAGCTATAAGTTCCTTTGTAATTGCAATAGGCAGTACAACCACCATTGGGGGCAGTATATGTTGGCCAATAACGCCCGATACTTTGACCATTTATCCATGCCACGCCCTTTCCCAAACCTGTGAAGTCTAGGCTAACTGGATTACTACCAGCAGGTGCATCAAATGTTGTCTGCATCAATAAGTATTGTACTTCTCAGTGTCAAAGAAATCAATCTGACAGCACTTAAGGTTTTGTTTTCCGGATTAAATGGTAAACTGAAACCTCCTAAAAAACATAGAAATAATGAGGGCAAGAAAGAAATCAAGTCTCCTAAGTCCTAACACAGCCAAAATGAAAAGTCTCTAAAAAAAATCTTCAGCTACCTTACCCCTTTCAACAATAACCTTATCACTAATTCTCTTCAAATGCGCAGTCATTGAACACATCGTACAAGATCGCAATAAAATCATGTTCGATATGCCTTGAGAAAACAGTTTTATGCAATTTTGATCAATCTTTAGGAGCAACAAGTCCTCTTAAGGCTCTCTGATAGGACCTGGCTCTGCCATAGTTTTCTATTTATCATTGTTACCTAATTATATCCCTTACACAATATTAAAACTTCAAGTCACTTTAGCTAGTCATTGCAACGTCATTCCAAGAACTTGACCGGTAATTCACATTGACTTGTGGCAGCACATTCCTTTCTAAATTAGTGAGCCGCTATTAAAAAAAAGGCCGTACCAAGTGAATGAGGATGATATGAGGAGGTTATACATGATCAATAGCCTTAGCTTTATAATTCTTGCACTAGACTATATATGAAATAAATATACCTTGTACCATGTCAAAGGTTCATTCTTGGGCAAGCTAGGTTGTGAAACCCATTGTGGAGAATTTCCACTGGCTAGACCTACATCTTCACCTTTAAGCCCAATCTGCCATCATGATAAATAGAATGAAAGGGAAATTTAAAAAAAAAAAATCAGAGACTTGTTGAGAATGGCTTTTATCCATCATTATACCACAGCGGAAAAGAGCAGTTTCAAAACAATTCTTCTTAGGCAAGACGAGGTTAAAATAGTTCAACTACAGAATGTTGGTAGAAAAAAAAAAACCCAACCTGATACGTCCATTGTCCAGAAGAAAGATCGACCGTAGCACCAGTTTTTAGGCCTTTCAGATATACAGGACCTGTGATCCCTGCGCCTTTCGACTCAAAAAAAGCTCCATAGTTCTAATACATTGCATAACAGAGTTGTCAGCTAAGACATTTTTTAGTCATATTTAAAACTTAATCCAACATAAGACATTTTATTGCAAAAAGAACTTTTGAGATGCAGAAGATAATTTATGGCGAACGAATTTTACTAAGTGGAGCAGAACCTGGAGTCCCACTGTCAAACTCAGGAAGTCAATTTTGTTTCTTCCAGGTACCAGTGTGATGGGGATATCCAAAGTAACCTTAGAATTGTCACTATTACCTCTTCCACTTCCTGTAAAGGCTCCAATCATTCAAACAATACTCATAACAGCACTGTTGCAATAATGCAAGGACAGCTTTAAAGCAAGGGAACCCGAACCATTCTTATTATTAAACGGCGTAACGTATGAGTAATTATTTCCAATTACCTGCAAGTTTACCATTGATGAAAGCGTGAAGGGCATGGCCAAGGGATTCCACATGAAGTACTGTTTTAGAACCGTCTTCAAGAAAAGGTTCATCGCCTTTTATATCAGTGCTGCCATATGATATTCACAAAAAATGACGATGATTTCTATAAATTGGTTAGTGGCCTACTCGAAGAAACTGAGTAATATTAAATACCTTAAGGAGTACCACAAATAATCACTTTTATCAGCTGTAGTATTTATTTGTTCCACAAGTCCAAGTCTATTGAAAGAATCATCCTTTGAGATACCCACCGGTTCATGAATCCAACTCCAACCCGACTCGAATGCTTCAGAAGCACTAGTATCACTTTTCAAAGGTTGATGTGCAAAGGATGTCCTTATTGTCACTGAATTAATCTGCCATAAGATGAGGCATGCTCTGTTCATGCACTGATACAATAGACCAACTAGGAGAAAGAGTAGAAGGGAGACAAAAAAAAAAAATAGTATTGTTTGACAAAGAGTAACAATACCAATAGCTCAATATTTTAGTTTCAACATGAAAACAAATTCATTTGCTGCGAAGGAACAGAGGTAACCTTTGCAGTATTAAGCACCACATTCTTGCAGTCAGGTAAGATGCTCACAGACCATGCTGGCAAATGATATGAATTACCATTGAAAGTCACCGTCGCATCAGATTGAGGATCCACATTGGAAAGGAAAGCCGAACATTGAGAACCAGACTTATAAACTGTTGCCTGATATTAAGAAGTAACAAACAATAACATTTCATATGACAATTCTTTTAACGTCGGAAATTATTAAACGTTTAGGCGAAAGAAGAAATTCTATTGTTTAAGGTAAGATCACTAGTTTACAATTGTGATTGGGATGACTGTTATCTAGAAATCCTACCTCCAAGTTTTTACCAAGAGAAGTAACTGCAGGTTCCGTGCTCACTAATGCTTCTTCACACAACTTAATGGCTTTATGAACATCCCTCAAGTGACCCCATTTTGGTTGCCTTACATGTCCTGTGGAATCAAAGAACGATCGTATATCATAAACAACGAGTCTTAGAATGTGATGAATCCGGATGATCAAGTACCACATTTTTTTTTAACTTCTATTGCTAAGTTCACAACTTGACAATACGAGTTCAACCAGTATATGTTCATTCTTCATAGAAAATTTCAAGATACAGTAGCAAATCCTGAGAAGTGTTTTACATCATTTTGACAACAAATTGAGGAACCAGAGAGAATGATGGATTTTATTTTTATTGGTAGAAACCATACCATATTCATCTATAGGGGCATCATAATCATAACTAGTAGCAATAAACGGCCCACCGGTACTCCTACCAAAGTTTGTTCCACCATGGTACTGTAAAAAGAGAATAAAAATAAGATTGATTCAACAATAATTGTAAAAACCAATGAATTCTTCTCAATTGCAGTACCATGTAGTAATTCTGGAAAGTTCCACCGTTCTGATAAAAGCGAACCACAGCAAATGCAATATCTTCTGCAGGTCTGTATGGTATAGCTCCACCAAAGGAAAGAAACCTAGGATGAAAGTATTCTATATTGTAAGTGTTTAGAATATCATTGACGCAATGAAAAAAATGATGGAATAAGTAAACATGACACTCTACCATCCAGTCCAGTTCTCGGTCCACATTTTGGGTTTGTTCTTAGAATTGGGAGTGAATTGGTCACAGTAGAATCCATTGCAAGTGTTAATCTGCAAGCCATATGACAAGAACCAAGGTTGTTAAATCATGAACTGAAACGTGTTTTGTTCTCTAAAAATAATGTATCGCATATCGTATCGTAACGTATCCATTTCCCATCTCGAATCATGAAATGTACATTTCTCAGAAAGTATGCATGATCTCGTGAATCGAAAAATTGGCCAATATATGTTGGTCAAGTTATGGGACAATTACTCACAATGGGATCAGGGGCATCAGCTTGTTGGCACATAACCCACGGCACTCCTGTGTTCAAAGACGTAGCCATTGTTGCTGCCCATTGGACATAGGATTTAGCAGCCGGCCCAAAATGAGACTGAACGTTTCCATATTCATTTTCAATCTGTTATTCAAAAACAAGCAGCCATAACATTAACTTCCTACATACTCAAAAATTTAATCATAGAACAAATGTATCAAAAAATGATAGAAATTCCTATAATTAATTAATTATTATCCAAATATTGTAGAACATTATCATAGAACAAATGCTAGTAAAAACCAGTAATTACAGTTGATAAAAAAAACTTATCCACCTGAGATAAAATGATAGGTCCACCCTGGGATGCATATAATTTCTCCTGCTTCAAAACATCAACAATCTTGGCTGTAAATCGCTTCATTTCAGCCTACAGATATTCATGATTTTATTTATTTTAAAAATATTTTTTTTATCATCAAAAAGCAAAATTGAAAAACGATAAAGTAAAATAATTAACCTTAAACGGTTCATTATCGGTACGGAACTTAATGCCAGGAATGAAATGCAACCACACTGGAAAACCTCTGTTTTTTGTTACGTTTGCAAAGAAAAGAAAGAAGAAATAAATTATTGCACAAAATAAGAATATAAAAAAGAAATTGAAGAAAAATTACCCGTAATTCCATTCGGCGCAAACATAAGGACCAATTCGAACATGAACATATAATCCAGCTGCTGCCACAACCTTTATAAATTTAACCAAATCCTTTCTTCCTTCAAATTCATACTGTTCTTAAAAAAAAAAGGAGTAATAATTATCCACTGTTTGGTAGCCTAGAAACCGTAAAAAGGTAGAAAAGAAAAATGAATGTACCTGGTTTCGAACTGGTTCATGTAAATTCCAGAAAACATAAGTCTCAATTACATCTAAACCGCCATCCTTAGATTTCTGAATTAGGTCCGGCCACATCTTCAACAACACACAAAGAAAAAACTGATTCAGATGAATAAAAAAAACCTAATCTAAGAGAAAAAGAAAGAAACCTCAGGAGTACTGCGAGGATAATGAATGGATCCAGAAATCAAGACTCGACGCTTTCCATCAATCACCAATGCTCTATGATCATACGTCACATTTCCAGCCAGCGATGACGTCATTAGAATTCCGACGACGAATAGAACGACGACGTTCGCAAACAGAATCTCTCTCATGATCGATCGAATTCAAAATTGTGGAATTCAAAATTGAAACTGGTGATTAAGTAATTTATCAACAATTCATTATGATTATGTATGAAAGTTTTAGTTAGTTAGTTTGTTTGTTGGTTAAGAAATTGTTGCTTCGGCGTTTAGTATAATGAAGGCTTGGAAGTAAGGGAATTAGAGAGAGAGAGAGATTCAACACGCCATCTTTTGATGCCCTAAGCTAAGCTGAGCTGAGCTCAGAGATAATGAGACACGTCATCGTCATCTTCGTCTTTGGTTTCTCTCTCTTGATATTGTTTCTCTCTCTACTGGTTTTTTTTACTTACTGCCATTTTTTTGGTGCATTGTAATGCTGTCTTTTGGACTTGGACAGAGACAGTCACTCTAATCCAGTGTGGACGTCTCTTGGAGTTTAGTGCTACACACGCGGTTCAATCTCTGCCACGTTTTTTTTTTTGGATAATGGGGTTGTTGAATAAAAAAGGCTAAATTTATCAAAAGGCCAAAAACAAAAAGACACCCTTATGGTTTTTGCCAAAGACAAACACACCCCTGTAGTTTGAAAATGAATATTTATAACTGTATAGTTTTAAAATTGTGCACATTGACCCCTACCCTCTACGCAGTTAATTTTATTTTAGTCATAACTTTTTCGTTTGAACTCCGATTTGAATGATTCAAGATGCTATGAAATCATCGTTTCGAGTTCTATGTTGTAGTCTCTTAAAAACTTAGAAATAATCATTGTATAAAATAGTTATCATCATCAAAATATTCAATCGGGTTGAAGTCGTAAACACTTTTATATACTGAAGATTTAGAAATTTTGTGACTAAAACGTAGAGCTCGAAACGAGGATTTCATAACATCTTGAATCAGTCAAATCAAAGTTCAAACAAAAAAGTTATGACTAAAAGAAAATCAACGACGTGGAGACTAAAGAGGATGAGTCAATTTGCACAATTTTAAAACTATACGGTATAAATATTAATTTTCAAACTACAGGGGGTGTGTTTGTATTTGGCCAACCACATGGATTTCTTTTGCATTTTACCCTTTATTAAAATACTATAACCTATTAGGTTAGGTATCAATTTTACCTCTATTGTTTTAAAATTTTCAATTTTACTCTATTAAAAAAATAATATTTTTTTATTAATTTTTGTTATATTCTACCAAAATTTAAATTTTAGAAGCAAAATATATTTAATATAATATGTTTTAATTTTTCCCAGTATAATTTTAAAGTTTTAATTTTTTTTTTCCTATAATATTTAAATTTCAATAAAAATGAACATAAATTACTAATAAAGTGTATTTTTTAATGAAAAGATTAAAATTTTAGATGTAAAATTGAAACAAACCTCATAAATTAGTGGTATTTTATAAAATTTATCCAATTAAAACTAATATAATCGATAATTTGACTGTTTATATTGTGTCATCAAAGGAATTGGTTTTTTTTCCTTACAAGTTAGACAAGGGATAAAAAGGGGAAGCCTTATGAATCTCATTTTATTTTTTGAAAAAAAACGACTTGAGTTTGATTATAAATAATTCGTTTGTTATATTTACTTTTTATAAATATTTTTTGAATTTTTAGGAAGAAAAAAACAAATCTCTTTATAAAAATGACATTTTATTTTATATACTTACAGATCTAACACGCTTTTCTAAAATATTTATAAATATGTCGAGTACTATGATAGAGATTGATATGTTTAAATATAAAGATAATTAAAATTAGAATTAAATGTTTTTCAAATTTTATTCACTTTCTACCCTTTTAAAAAAAATTATAAAATTAATATTTTCTTTCATAAAATTAAATTAATGATGATTAAAAAAAATTCTAATTTTTTTTTTTACTATATTTAAATTTTACTACAAAAAAAAATCATTTTTATTTACTATTTTAATTTTCAAGCACAAATTAAAAATATAAGATATTGGTAATCCATGCATGTTAGGCCGTAAGCAAGAATCGCGTCCTCCCTCCCTTTCATTTAGTTATCTTGTCGGTGGCTAATTTATAGGCATTGGGTGCGATAGTTGAGCTGGGCCCCACCGTACGGTTGTTGGGGAAACATCCTATGTTCGACGGCAGACGATTATTTCTCTATTGTCTCTATTTATTTTCTTTTTTTTTTTTTTGAATTTTTGAAGAAGCGTGAGGGAGTTCTATAACTTGATGATGCCGTATGAGTTATATACATATACAAGTTATAAACTAATTATCCACTTTTGTCTTTGTATTAATATGATAATTAATGACAAGCTCAAAATAGTTAGGGGAGTTTGATATTACTTACTATTATTTTTCTACCAGGTTAAAAATTTAAATTTTCTCTCTTCAAAGATAAAAAGGTGAAATAATATATTTTGACATATCCTTAATATATAAAAGTGGTGATGTTTAAGAAACTTTTTTGGACTACTATACTCCTTTTAAAATCTTAAAATTACTAACATGTCATTATATATACCCTTTTAAAACCTTTAAATTACTAAAAATACCATTATTATTTATACTCCACTATCTATTATTTTTAATAAAATATTTCTCTTTTTTTATAAATAAAATATTTCTTTTCATTGAATAAGAAATTGTCAATTTTATTAAATAAATTCCTTGGTTTTTTTTTTTATTGTTTTCACAACATCAAATTTATAAAATAATTGAAAAAACAAGCACAACATATGAAAATGAATGTGATATTAAAATGAATTTATTGTTTAGATTTATCACCAATTTATGAAAAATAAATTATATTTAAGTATTCAAATATTAAATGATTTAATAAAGGTGACGGTGCTTTAATTTTAAAAAATATTATAAAAAAAAAACTTAAATTGATTAAAAAAACAATTAAGATTAAAAAAAACAACTACAACAAAATATAATTTATTGAATTAGTAATGGTATAATATTTTATAATATTAAATTTTTTTAATTAAAAATATTTAAAAGTTTAAAAATCAAAGAGAAAAATATATATATAATTTCTTAAATTTTAATTAAAATTAGAAATAAATAATCTATAAATGCAAAATTTAACTAACATATGTATATAGAACAAACAATTTATTTTTTATTTGGTAGTATAAATTTTAGAAATAAAGATGTTAAAAAAATCGTCTTATATAAAAAGGCATATAATTATGTAAATTAGTATTCTATAAAATAATTTAAATATTAAATAGAACATAATAATATGTTAATAAAATCATTTCGAAAAAGATTTATAAACCATAGAAAAATCAAATAAAAAAAATTTCGATCTTTTAAATATTTCTATGTTAGAAAAAATACACCAGTATGGTTTCTCACCACATTATAACTGATTTATTTAGAAAAATGTAATTTGAAGATGGTTAGAATTATTAGGGTATGTGTAAGATTAGACTTTTATTCCTAATGTGTATTCTTAAGTGTTTTTGTTGTTTTTTTTTTTTTTAATTTATGTAATTTCTAATCGAATTTGTGGTTTTTTTTGTAGATGTTTTACTTTATTGATATTTCCTCCCGAATCTATTGGTATAATTTCTATCCAATAATTATTTTTATGTAATGATTTTAATAATAATTTTTCTTTTAGATGTTTTACAAAGTTGATATTTAAGTTTGATTCTTATCATTGCACGATCATCATTATTACTACACAAGTTGTATTCTTTTGGATGTTTGTAGTTGATATCTTTGGTTGGCTCGAGCTCTAGGTACGATATTTACCCCATTCATTTTATATATATTAATTTTCTTCTTAAATTTATGTGATTCAATTATTTTAGAATGTTTATAAAATTTAAATTTCTTCTTGGATAATTAAATACTCATATGTGTATTTAGTAATATTGATTATAATTTTCAATGCAATTTTTACAATGAAAGCTTTCTCAAGATTTTCACTCACAATGGAATACTAGAGTTATAGAACTTTATATCTACAATAATTGATTTTACATTTTTTTTCTTCTAATAAAACAACAATGATTCTAATATTTTATATTTTTGTTTTCATAATAATAATTCTTTATTTTTATTTTTATGTGCTTGAATTGTAAAAGCTTTAAAAAATAAAATGATTATAAAAAAATACATTTCAAGGTACAAATAACGTAAAACCAATTATTTTGTAGTAACTATCAAAATCCAATTTAATAATCAAATATCGTATTTAAAAAAAATACAAAATTGA
Organism: Gynostemma pentaphyllum; assembly: GCA_028015215.1. NCBI lineage: Eukaryota > Viridiplantae > Streptophyta > Magnoliopsida > Cucurbitales > Cucurbitaceae > Gynostemma > Gynostemma pentaphyllum. The sequence goes on along the minus strand of CM051346.1, from coordinate 13,276,758 downwards.
AAGAAGTTTAAAAGTCACAATATGTATGATATATATCAATGTGTTTTTTTAAATAATGTTTACTCAAGTATTGAAAATGTTACATTTTCTTATTTTGATTCATATTTTAAGTTTGCCAATTATAATAAAGATAATTTTGTGACCACATAAAATTATAATATTAAAAATGTGTTAAATTTTAAAAATAATATCTAATAGATAATTTACTTTACTAAAAAAACTAATGAAATTGTGAAATTAAAAAAAAAAGACATTTATTTAATACATAAAAACTTATAAATTTAAATTATTTATACAATTTTAGTCAATTATTATAATTGATAAATACATTTTATTATAAAGTAAAATTACACGTGCATCACAAGTGCTAGAATTCTAGTTAATTATTAAATTGTTTAGAATTTATTTAAAAATGTTACTAAATAGCAATTTAATGCATTATTGAATTCTAGTTCAATAATTCAATAAAGTAAAAAAAAAAAAGAATAAATTCATTGAAAAATAACAAAAAATTTCAAAAAATGATTGATAATAATCTATCGAACTATAAAAGGTAAAAAAAAATATTATAAAAATAATAATGAAAAAATAGTTCAATTAATTTATTGAACTGTTATTTGGATAATTTTTTTAAAAAATCATGACATTTTAATAATTAGTATTCAAAAATATGTTATTTGAGATAATTTTTAGTTAAAAATGATAATTAATTATCTTCATATTGCATGAGTGAATCTCCATGAGCATAGTATGAAACAAATACTCAATTCTCATTTGATATTTTATTAGCTTATTGTAATATCTAAAAAAATCTTATCTTTCTTTCATTTAAGGTTGAAAACTTATTTTTAATTCTAGACTTTTGTATTTTTTTTTTTGTCTCCAAGATCTTAGAGTTTCATAATTATTAAAAAATATATATGTATAATTCGATAACAAATTTATTTTTTAGGTAAAATTTGTTAATTAATAATTTATTTATCATTTTTCCTATATTTAAAAACTCATAATTCAACTAATATATGATTGGTTAAATTATGTTTATAATGATATAAAAACAAACATTTGCAAATCTAGCAATTGTTTTAGTAATATTTATAAAAATAAAAACTCAAAAAAATATTTGCAAATATAGCAATTTTTGATTGGTTTATCAGTGATAAACATTGAATTACAATATTTTTACACTAAGTTTATCACTGATAAGCACATAAATCATTGTTAATCACTGATAAACATGATAAAAATTGCTATATTTGTAAATATTTTTTTGAGTTGATATTTTTACAAATATTGCATAAAAATAAAAATATGTCAACTAATGAAATTTCCCATATAAAAATAGTTTTTTAGATATTATATTAAGGGTAAATTGTAAATAACACTCAAGTGATTTCGGTCAATTTCATGAACAGAATCACACATTTGTAGTTCTAAATTATGCGAATAAGATCTCTCCCTTTCGATGTTGTAAACTTTCTTTCAACCCTAACTTCTTTGTTTGAACTCCGATTTAGGAAATTCAAGATGTTTTGGAATCCTCATTTTGGGCTATATGTTATGAATACTTGAAAACTTCTTAATCATCAATATAAAAATAAGTTTAATGGCGTCAATCAGACCTAATATTTTTTTATGATAATAAACTCTTTTATTTATTGACAATTTTGAAGTGTCTATAACGTAGAGCTCAAAATGAGGATTTCAAAACATCTTGAATCATTCAAATCAGAATTCAAAAGAAGAATAATGGTTAAATGAAAGTTTACAACATGAAAGGAGAAAGATTTTATTTTTAAAATTATAAGGTATAATTTACATTTTTAAACAAAAAGGGGGCGTTTGGAGTGCGGGAATCGGAATTAAATGCCTGGGAATTTGATGCCTGGGAATAAGTAGTATGGAATAAAATGCCTGAGAATTTGATGCCTGTGTTTGGAGTGTGCTGGAATGAGATTCAAATGCCTGGGAATATGATGTCTGTGTTTGGAGTGTGCTAGAATTTGGTTTATGGAAATATGATTATTGTTTTTGTAGGAAAGAATATGATTTGTTATTTTATTTAATTATTATATAAAATTTATTTTAAAAATTGAAAAAAATAATTAATAATATTAAATTTAATTAAATTAAAATTATCAACTATATTTATTTATAAGTTTGAATTTTTTAATTTCCTTTTAAATATTATTTCATTAAATAAAATAAAATAAAATTGATGAAACATATAGGAATCAATTTCTTACAATCATGTATTATTATATAAATTAGTTGATATTAATTGACGGTAAAAAATAAATGATTGTTTTCATTCAATATTTAGGGTTTAATAATAAAACAAATTTATTAATTTTAAAAAAAGTGAAAACGTGTTATTTAAAAAAAGGGTAAAATGTAAATAAAACCCTTGTGGTTTTTTTCAAATGCATGAACACCCCCCTTGGTTTGAAAATATCAAATCACACCATTGTGGTTCCAAATTTTTTCAATCAGACCATTCCCCTTCAATGTCATTAATTTTATTTTAATCATAACTTCTTCGTTTGAATTCCGATTTGGATGATTCAAGATGTTTTGGAATCCTCATTTTGGTCTCTACGCTATGGTCACTTCAAACTTTCAAATCACTAAAAACCAAAAGAGTTAACGGTGTCAATCATACCTAGTATTTTGATGTCAATCAACTCTTTTATTTATTAATCATTTCGAAGTGACTATTATATAGATCCTGAAATTAAGATTCCAAAATATCTTGAATCACCCAAATCGGAGTTCAAACAAAAAAGTTATGGCTAAAATAAAAATTTTGACATTAAAGAGGAGGGGTTTGATTGAAAAATTTTGGAACCACAGGGTGTGATTTACTATTTTCAAACCACAAAGGTGTTCATGCATTTGGGAAAAAACCACATGGGTCTCATTTGCATTTTACCCTTAAAAAAATGTTGTATTTGGAATTAAGCTTGAAAAAAGTACTATAAAGTAAAATTTATTTAAATTAGTTAGTGTATTATTTTGAACATTCTTTTTAAATTTAATTATGTATAATATATTGAGTTTCTTTAAAAAAATATTTTTGATTTAAAAAATATGTATATTTTTTTAATTAAAAAATATTTTTTTAATTTTATCTTGTTCACTATAACCTATTAAAATACTCATAATATATTTTTTTTCCTATTAGAAATACCAAATAGTACAAAATTGGAGAGAGTTTAATTAAATGCCAATGACAAATGTCAATGCCAAAGCTAATGCCAATGTTAAATAAAGGGGAAATTTGGATGAGAATTGAATGCCAATGTCAATGGTAAAAGAGGTTGAACCAAACAATGGAATGAGAATTAAATGCCAATACCCATGGGAATTGAATGCCAATGCCCGCACTCCAAACGCCCCCAAAATATTATTTATAAATTTGATCGAAACTATAGAAATATTATTTACTATTTAACCTAGATTAAATTTGGAAGAGATAACAGTTGTCCTAAGAAAGTAGGTGTGTATTCAAATATTTGGTTTTTGACTTGTGAGCAAATAATTATTATTATTATATTACTATTATTAAAAGATGAGTCATGAAGCCCACGACAAGGGTCTATAGCAAGGCGGTGGGCGATAGCCTTGAAGTCATTACCTATCATTATCAGTTCCCATTACTAAATCTTCCAAAAAAAAAAACAAAAAAAAAACAAATTCCCACACAAATTCAAAATCCCAATTAAAAATAACATTTTATAAATATATTAAAATAGGCTCTAACATTTATAAATTTATTAACCTAAAAGAATATCTATAAAAATATTACAAATTTAGAATCTCAACTACTATTCATCAAGAAATATCACAAATATCCTTAATTTCATATAAGTATATTAGGAAGTCACGAATTTACCATATCAACTATATGACTGACATACTAAGATATATTATTACTGCCATATTATCAATATCACCGATTTATAATCACTAATACTGCTTTATAAAGTCAGGAGAGGTGCTACCGGAAAATTTCAAATTCTCATCAGAAAATAAGTTGGAAGCTTTGGGTTTTGTCAGAAATGAGGTTGGGAATGAGTTTTGGTCAAAAAATCAAATGGTTTTGTGATGGTTTTCGGGTTTGGTTAATTTTTTGTCTAAACAAAAAATCTTCAGGTTTGAGGTCTTGCCTTAATACTTCGAATTTTCATTGAATAGCAAGGGATTACAAGTTGAAAACTTCAAGTTTCGTCAAGTTTCAGTTTGAGGATCAGTACTAACTAAAAAAAATTATTATTTTGTGATGTATTTTGGGTTGGGTTTAATTCTTGCCAGAAAACTTTGTACCAACGGCAACGGCGGTGGTGGAGATGGAGACGAGGACATCGATGATAAAGGTGGCTATAAAATTAGAGAGAGAAATAGAAAGATATAATTTAAAAAGATGATGATGGAAAGAAGAAAAATGATGATGGAAGAGAAAAAAAATGAGAATAATTTAGAAACTAAAAAGATTTATAAAACTTTCTTTTAAAAAAGTAAAATATATATATATATATATATATTAAAAAAATTGATAGATACGTAAATATTTAATCTAAATGTTAAAATCAATTAAAGTTAGTTGTAGAAATTGATATAACCATCACATTATATTAAGTATTGAAATTCATGACATTACGTATCAGTACTCCTTTTTCTTGATATAAAAAATTTAAATAGAAAATTTTCAAATCCCATTTCAAATTTTATAATTTTCCATTTTAAAAGTTTAAAAAAAAAAAAAAAAAAAAAACTTAACACAAATAGTTTCTTCATATAGTGTTTTCTACTTTTAAAATTTTAGTCAATTTTAAAAATAAAAAACAATATTTGAAAACTGCGTGTTCAGTTAAATTAAATGATTATTTAAACAGTTTTTAAAAAATGAGTTATGTACAATAAAAATTAGGGTAAAATACTATTTTAGTTCATGAACTTTCAATCATGTTTTATTTTTGTCTCTAAACTTTCAAAAGTGATATTTTTGTTCCTTGACTTTATGATTCGTTCCATTTTAGTTCATTTATCTGTGTTTTTTCGTCTAAGACACTATCAGAGGCTTTTGTGACATATAATTGATGATATCACACTATATAAATATAAAATGATCGTGAAAAATGAATATACTATGATGTTTAAGACTGTAATTAAGAAGAAAATAATGAGATTAAACTCACTATATATTCATTTTTCCATGTCATTTAACCTCGTTGCATATTTCGATAATGTCACATCATCAATTACATACCACATATGTCCTCCATTAGTGTCCTATACGGAAAAACACGGAAGGAAAGACTAAAACAAAATGAATCATAAAGTTCAGGGATGAAAAATGTAACTTTTGAAAGTTTAAGCACGAAAATGAAACTGAAGTGAAAATTTAAGGACCAAAATGATATTTTGCCCTTTTTATTTTATTATTATGTAAAATCTTACCTATATAATTTATAGATTAATATAAAGTAGATAAAATCTATTAACCATTTTGTGTTTACTAAATTACTTCATAGTAAATAATAATTTTTTTAATAAACAATTAATAATTAAAATCAAATTTATCAACCTTAACATACTTCTTGTGGTTAGACATCTACATAATTTCCATGAGATTGAAAGTTTGAGTTTTTTCATCCCTTAATTTAATATAATATCTTAAAAACTAAAATCAAATCCATTAAATTTTATGTTAATTATTTATTATTGGTTTACAATATCAATAAAGTCAATTTTATAGGCTTTTGATTGATATTCTCAACATCCAAAGTCTCATTCATACCTACTAATAGTGAAATTTTCAACATGGATTTTTTCAAAAATAGAAATGAAAACAAATACAAATTCTAAATTTTGAGAATTTTTTCAAAAAAAAAAAAACATGAGAATATAGGAGAAGGAAGAAATGGTGGTAGAAAGCATGAAGCTAGAACGGGTTGAATTTTTTTGACTTATTGTAGATAACATGATCTATCTAATTACTCTTTTTGATCATACCATTAGTTTTGTGCTAGACACTGGCACAAAAAGTGTCAATTATCTGCACTATTATTCAACTTCTCCAATGAATATTACTTTTTTTTTTCTATCCCAAATGTAAAATTTTAATTAAACTTGGAAAAGATTTTAGTTAAATTATACTTTTATGTCGTTTGATATGTTTTTTTAATTAAAATATATATGTTTATGATCTTTCGTTATTTTACGATAAATTTTGATTTTAATTTCATCATTGATTTAAGTAAGTTGTGAGGTAATTTATAATTAGTTGAATTTTCTCTATCTACATTATTAATAAAAAGTTTTAAAATATATCTTGTACATATATTTTTTTTATTTAAATTTCATAATCTTAGATTTTCTACCTTTCTCGCCTTTGAAAACTTTGGGCAGTTTATTTCATGGAATGTAATATTCCGAAGGCCATTGAATACAATATTAACAAAAGCTATCACTAAAATATTATACCACATTATTCGCTTCACACATAAAAAAGGGAAATTTCATTGGGTAGCAGAATTTTCTGCAATATTTATAGGGGCTCTTGTGAAAATAGCAAAAATATGTCCAATATTTATAAAAATAGCAGTAAATAAACATATTTGTAAAAATAGCAGAAAAATTAAATTCACAACTAAAATATTACAAAATTGTCACTAGTAATCAGTGATTAGTAATCACTGATTTACTGATATCCTGATATTTTGTGCAGGAATCACTGATTACCTGATAGTAATCACTGATTATTTTATAAGTCATCACTGATATCTCTGATCACATGAATGAGGGTTTTTAAAAATCTGCTACATTTGCAAATACTTTTTAAAAATGCTATATTTATAAATATTGCTAAAAAATCTGCTACCCAATGAAATTTTCCATATTTATAAATATAGTATTTTTAAAAAGTATTTGCAAATATAGCATTTTTTTAAAAAACCCTCATTTTGTGAATCAGAGAAATCAGTGATAACTATTAGGTAATCAGTGATTCATGCACAAAATATTAGAATATCAGTAAAATCAGTGATAACTTGTGTGGAAATTAGTGATTACATGTGAAGAAATCACTGATTACTCAAGCAAGACTAGTGGCAATTTTATAATATTTTAGGTGCGAATTTAAGTTTTTTGCTATTTTTGCAAATAACATTTTTTACTATTATTTTTACAAATATTGGACCTAATTTTGCTATTTTTGCAAGTACTCCTATAAAAAAAACTATCATTTAATGAGAATTAAATAAATAAATCAATATATATATATATATATATATATATATATATATATTCCTAGGAATAACTATTAAAATAATTCAAATAATATCATGACGTTTTTTTATGTGTTAGACAATAGAATGTTCAAGTGAGATAATAATGGCCAAGATGAGTATAGCTCAACTAGTTAGACATCTATTTATTTCCTTTGAGATCAAAGGTTTCGAGTCTACCCTCTCCCACCTTGATGTAATACTTAAAAAAAAGTGAGACAATAATGTGTGTAAAGATAAACCAAAGAGATATAGTGTAAAAAAATTAATAGATTTTATTTGATATTTAATTTTAAAAGATAAATTTGAAATGTATGATAAAATATATTTTATTTTATTTATAACTTTTTTTTATTATTATCATATTATATTCCTATGATTTAAATAATCTCAAACAAACCACATCTAAGTCTTTAGATTTATAAGCCAACATAAGTAAAGTAAGATGTTAATATTCTCTTTGTACAAGATCGCAGGTGGGAGTCTTTAGATTTATATATAAAAGTTTCCATATTATTCTACTTCATATTTATATTATTCTCTATCAATTTATAAACATTTATATTTTGGTTTGTTAGATAGTTTTCGAAGTTTATTTTTATGATTCTAATAATTGGCTTTTATTGAAAAAAAATAAAAAAATCTACTTTCAAATTTATCTATGTATGGATGAAAAATAATTTGGACTAATATCTAAAATCTAAAGGTTGAAAAATAAAATAAAAATTCATATAAGTCCAAGAAGACACTAAGGACTAGCTTAGATTTCACAAGCCCATATTTATCGAGTGATGTTGTAACGCCCTATTACAAGGTAAATTTCAATTTTTGGTTTAAATTAATATTTTTAATTAAATACCGGATTTTTGGAATTTAATATTATATTCTTAATTGTGTCCTTAGGCTTGTTGGGTGACATTCTTGCAAAAGGTGTCACATTTACAATTTGGAAGATATGAGATATTTTAAAGATTTTTTGTATAGATGAGGTGGCAAAGGGTTAGGTCACAATTTATCTCTGACAAAAAAAAAACGCTCTCTTTCTCTCTACATCTCACGCCTCCTCCCCCTTGGAAGAAGAAGAAGAATTCCGGTTTCGTTGCTTCTCGATCGTGATTCCTCGTGTTGATTTTGGATTCAAGTAGATTGGGAATCAAATTCTTGGACAAGAGGTAAGGCTTCATTCTCTTTTCTTTTCTCCTTGTAGCTGACGCCCTAGGCTTCATGAAAGGGTTTATTTTGACAATTTTCGAATCGATAGGGGATCGGGTTGAAGTGTGTTCGAGTCAATTCGGAGACCGGCGATTGTTGGGATCATTGTCGTCGAGTTTGGGTAAGATTAGAATTGAAATTTTAATAATTAAATTTCTGGAATTTTTATATTTTATCCATTCTTGAATTTCAAGAACCTAAGCCATACTTCAATGATATCGATATCACCCATCGTTTTGGAACCCAAAACACTAATCGATTTCGATTTACCTTGAACCGATTGCAAGCCCCATCGAAATCGATCATTCCCATCACCAACCCACGGCCAAACCGAGACCAAACAGCCCCGGTTCAGCCGCTGCCATGACAGCAGCCATGGCGCTGCTGTCCCGTTCAAACGGTGATCTTTTTCGTCGTTTGGTTGTCCCGTTCTTCGCGCCATCGAACCCCAAATTTTATTTATTTATTTGCTACTGTTTTAGGGTAGGTTTTAATTGATTTAGATGGTCGTTTCAGGTCTGGACCGTTGGAAAAAAATTCGGAAAAACGTTGACAAAGGTGAGTTAACGGATTAATTAACGGTTAAGGTTTTGGAAAAATCTAAAGCCCAAACCGTAGCGAAATGTTTTCTTATATTTATTATTAATATTCTGGAAGTTTTGGAATAAATTTGATCATTGGAAGTATGAGAAATAAATTAAGAAAACTAATTTTCGGTTAAGACTAGTTTAGGCTTTTTCGGTGGAAATTGTATGATTCCTTGTTTAAAACGATTCCGATGGTTGATATTGTTTATTCTGGAATTAATTTGGAGTTTAAGGTTATTTATGGCCAAGAGAATCGGTTAGAATATATTTTTAGTGAATTTTGAGTTTTCGGCAATTTTTACCCGTTTTGACAGTTTTGTGTTTTTGTTTGTATTTCTGAGTGGGCTGCTGCGTTTTAATTCATTATGATGAATTTTATACTGATTATATGTATGATTGTTGTTGAGAAAGTTGGAGAATTGATTTGCCTATAGGTTATGCCTACTAGTATTAAGGCTACGAGCTTAATACTATGTCATTTTAGTTATGAAAAGAGTTCATAACCGAGTGCTAATAATCATTGCTCGTAAGAATGATTTATTAGAGGATATAGTTATAGATACGTCTATAACCGGGAATTAGGAAGAGTTGTAGTTCCGAGGAACCGCTTTCCTAATGTTGCATGCTAGTATAGTTTTATGTAATCTTTAAGTTAATTGGTTGTTTAGAACGATTTATTGATGAGTTAAGGTTGAGAGCAAATGTGATGAATTCTTGGATATGAAACCGGGAGAGTTGTCTATCCATGTATGAAAGACTTGTAAGTGATAGTTGAGTTTAAGTGACAATTTGAATTTTAGAGAAAGTTGGAGAGTGATGAGTGCTTGGGACTCGGTTTGGTTCGTTTAGAGACTATTTGAAAACTTACCTGTAGTTAGTTCATTTTCTCACTGGCTTTAGCCTCACAGTGCTATCATTTTTTTTCAGGTAACAATGGGATGAGAGGTGGCGGTTGATGAGGTTGCGGAGATGAGTAAATTCATATTGAGTACGGCCGTTAGTTGGGATTGAATGCCCTTGAACATTTTTCATTCTTTTATGGAGTCTTGAATCATTATTATTTTGTTTCTTTTCGGATTTTAGTCTATGTTTTAAATTGATGTTAAGTCTATTTGTTTCAATCTTCGATTTGTTTTCAAATAACTCGATCCGGAGTTGGTTTATTTCGTTTTTTTTTTTGAATTTGAAGTTATTTATTGAAATATTCATTATTGCAATAAATGAGATTATTTAATAAAGTCTTCCGTTGTTGCTGTTTTATGGTTTTAAACTCTGAAAACTCGGGTCCTTACATATGTCGTGGTTCATACGAAGCTTTAAGTAACCAGGAAGAGACCGAACATGGCGAGGAAACCAAGGGCTAGTCGCACAAAGTACATGAGCATGGAAGTAAATGGAAAACTTAACTTCGTTAATCATTCGACCAATTTATAACCCTACTCAAATTAAAGATTAGCTCCGTTATGAGTCTAGAAGATGTTGCAATAAATTCAATTTGGGACCACATGTAATTTAAGTGTAAGCTATTTTTAATTAACCAATTAAAGTGATCTATTAAAATTTTAATATTGACTTAGGGTAATTAAATAATATGTTAATTTCATATGTATCCAAAAGAAAAGAGTTTTTATCATAAAAACCGTGTTGGGTAAAAAAATTTCATCAATACCCATCATGCATCCACGCGTCGTCTATGATGGGATGGAAAAGACAAATTTTGCTCTCCATATAAAGCAACCGTCATATTTCTTATAAAATAACAGCTAATTATGTAAAATGTCAGATATGGAAAGATTTATCAATAACTGTGAGATCTTTTTATTAACAAATTAATTTGATACTGAAAAAAATTGTTATAGTTTAAAGGTATCACCACTGATAAGGAAAAAATCTGGATGGACAGAGAAAATATACAAGATGAGGAAGAAAATGACGAAACCGATGTAAGTACTAAGGATATGATAAAGTTTACTTTTATTAAACATGTACATTCTTTGTGTATTTTGATATTAATACAGAAGAATAAACGTTTAACAAATATAAATGTGATCTTATTGAGCAATGCTGAAGAAAACACAGATAATCAATATGGAATGCATATTGAAATAAAACAAAAATGCCAAAAGAATGATGATAAACTGTAGAAGAAAGAAAAAAAATGTAACAGTGTTGATAAAAAACGAAATTCAAAAAATAGAATGGAAAAAAAAATTAGAAATTCATATCAACAAAAAGATATGATCCGTGAATCAAGGGATAATTAAGACAGAAACATTTAAGGAAAATAAATTGAGGGAAAACGAAATCAGTATCACAAAAATATCTGGGGCAAAATAGTAAACATTCAAATCGAAAAATCCTATCAAGCCACCAACTACGGTAGTTTTTGGGTAGTAATGATATAAAAAAAAACTGTCATTAAAAGTGAATTAATGTGATTTTATTGTGGTTATTAGTGATATTAATCCTTAAATAATTCCATGGACTTATATATGTGCATAGATACCATTAAATATCAAATTGAAAATATTAGAAACATTAAAACTGCTCAGGCAGTTATTGAAATGGGTTATAGTCCTCAATCCTTGTAATTTTTCACGTTAACTTCTTTCCCATCTGAGAAGTTTTCTCTCAAGATATAAGTGATATTACAGAGGAATTGAAGGCCATAACTTCAATTCTTGCTTTCATCCATGGATTCAGGCACGTTTCCACTATTAATCTCTTGAATCGATCATTGATCTAGTCTAACAAGTGGTATCAGAGCCTTCCTATTTACTGATTCTTGAGAATTTTTCTTCATAATTCTCAATTTGAAAAAGTTTGATTTGGTTTTTGTTCTTCTCCTAAATTAATTCAGTTGTAAGAAAAACAACAACAAAGAGTAAATCTTGATCCATTCATACAGTTAAATGACATTCATATATCGAAGATATATTTCTTCAAGTTTCTTCGTAAGAACGATGATTCACATAGTTTAAAAAAAATCGTCAATGGTTTCGATTTGATTTGATTTGTTCAGACGAAATCAGTTAAAGAAATATGAATTTAACTTTTTGAAATTTTATGCCTATGTTTGGAATTATGTGAAAACATTAACTCATTCAGGCCTTGAAAAAAAAATTGTTAGTAATTTCGTTTGGTAGAGATTTCGTTGATGTGACATTATAACAACCCGAAACTTTGGTAAGGGCATTTTAGTCTTTTGTTCAAATTCAATCTAAATAATTTTATTTTGTGACATTATTAATTTTCATGTCATTACAAATTCAACGCAATTGACCGTTCCTCAATCCGAGTCCGGAATAAAAAGATATGACCAAATTACCATGTTTGCCCTTAGTCTCTATAATTTCAAATAAGGGTATTTTGGTCCTTTTATTCAATCAACCTGTTTCTTTAAATTAGACCAAACTTCTAAGACAAGCTTATTTTTTTCATTCTCTTCTTCTTCACGCCAAAGCTTCACTGTTAAATTCCTCATCAATTTCCTTTTTTTTTTTTTTTTTTTTTAATTCTTAAGGTAATTTAGAGCTTTTGTTTATCCTTTGTTTCCTGTTGAGTTTCATGAGTCATTGATTCACTATTCTTCTTTCTTTTTTACGTTCGTTATGATCTAGTTGTCGGAGGGCGCGTTTCTTCACCAAGAAACTAGGGAATTCATCGTGTTTACTCGAGTTTTTTAATAAGGTAGTTCATCCCTTTGCTTTCCTCTTCGAATTCCTATAAATTTCAAGTTAAGTGGATGTGTTTATCATGGTTTTTAATCGGATTTTTAGCCTCGTCGGTTTCTGGAAAAATTCCTCACCGGAAACTGAGTTTCAACGCTGCTGTTCTTCGAGCTTGGGTCATAGTTGATCGAGTTCTTCATCAAGCTTTGATTTCTAGCATATATCAATCATAACGCTTAAGTTTCCTCGTCGTTTCGTGCTCGGATTACGTCGTCAGGTTGAGGTAAGTGAAGAAGAACTTTATGTTTTTTTTTAAAGCTGCAACGTCTTGTTGGAGAAGAAGCAGTCCAGTTGGACCGGTTGGGCTGGTTCAATTGAACCGGTTCAGCTGGTTCAACCGGTTCATAGCTTATTTAGAGTCAATTCGAGCCAATTTTTATCCCGTTAGCCCGGTTCTCGTTAAGGTAGGTTAATTCCTACTTAGAAGCTTAAATTAAATTCATTGTGCTTGCTTGCTTATTGTATGATTATAAGGATGTCTTGGGAGATGATTTATAAATTTTAAATATTATTATTATGTACTCGTTTGAATGGTAAATATTGTAGTTATTTAGTTATGTTCATTAGTTGTTAGGTGCTATATTTAGGGCCTAACATAATAAACACCTATTAAATTTGTAGAGCTGCATGCTTAGCATGACACGTATCATGAATGACCTTATACCCCACTATGATATATATATGCAAATTTAATAGTAAGAGAGAGAGAATAAACACGTATCAAATTTGTAAAGCTGCATGCTTAGCATGACACGTATCATGAGTGGTCCTATACCCTACTATGATACATATATGCAAATTTAATAGTAACAAAGAGATGTTGTAGGCTAAGTACCTACTAATTATTGACAATGAGACAAGGACAAGTATCCTTATGTTATTACAGCTATATAAATCTTGGAATTTCATTTGCTTATTTGAATTGAGAGTTAATCTACTGTGCTAAAAACTCACGGTATTCAAGTACCCTACAAACTTTTATTTTGCAGGTAATACTGGTAATAATGGAAACTGATGCGGTTGATGAGAAGGGCGCTACACTTGGAGGCCTTAGGATATGTGTCTGTCTGTTACACCAATTTCAGACAATTCAACTTTTGACTACTAAATTCAGTTAACTTATGGATTTTCTTTTTATTTATTTCAAATGCTTTTAAGTTTTAAAAATTGGCGCAAAAAATAAAGACTTTGTTTTGAATTTATCTTTGGTTATTAATTAAATGCTTCCGCAACTGTTCGACTTACTCTGTTTATTTATATTTTAAAAGAAGTTTATTTATTTATTTTTTAGATATTTTGAGTCGGGTTGTCACAGACATTGACGTGAATATATATACATATATATTACATATATATACATATATACAGATATATACATATATACATATATATACATATATACAGATATATACAGATATATACATATATACATATATATACATATATACAGATATATACAGATATATACATATATACATATATACAGATATATACATATATATACAGATATATACATATATATACAGATATATACATATATATACAGATATATACATATATACATATATATACATATATATACATATATACATATATATACATATATACATATATATACATATATACATATATATATATACATATATATATATATATATATATATATATATATATATATAAAAAGATAAAGCAGTCTGCATCGATTTTGTAGAATTTTTTTGGTCTATTAAGAAATTTATTTGAATTTTGTTTATATAATCAAGTTGTTTCCCATGTTTTCATAATTCAGAATTTCGATTTAATAAAATATATTTATATATATAATATATATATATATACATAGTTTCGCTTTTCGGGGTTCATGAATTTGGGTGCCAGTGCAAGGAAATTAGAGTGCTGACATAACATAAGGCAGGCAAAATTATTCAAATTTTGATTTTCTTCTGATTGGATATATCACGTAAATATCTTGAATACACATAATTAATGGATAGTCAAAATTTGACATACAATTTATTATTTGATAAATTTTAAATTTGTTATGTGACATTTTCCTGTTTATTAATAATAAGTATATAAGGAAATAACAAATTCAAATATGGCATATATATTTTATATTTTTAAATAGTTTAACATTTCAATTGAATTAATTGAAATAAGATATTGCCAAAGTAACCTCTCTTGTGTAAATTTATTCATAAAAAATGTTAAATGTTGTAATTGTATGTATATTCATGTAAATACTAACCGTCCCAAAAAGAAGATTAATGTTTGACAGACTGACACACATACTTGTGGTTAATATGTGACGATTATAAAGTGAATTTACATGTAAATAATAAATCAATCCAAAGATAGTTTTATTATTTGACATGAACTTATTGTCAATATGTTATCACGATATCAAAATACCACTTACATTTGATATTACTGTCCAAAGACTTGATATTAATGTTGTACACGGTATCTTGAGATGGGATTGCCATGATTTGAATTTAATGATAATTATGACAAATTATTGATGTGAGCATGTTTGCTTGTTTGTTTTGTTTTCTCAGCTAATGTTTCTAATATACCATCTAATATCAACAATATTCATGTCCTTAATGGAACTAACTTCAAGAATTGGAAGGAAAATATCATTATTATCTTGGGATGCTTGGATCTAGACCTTACACTAAGGATTGAGGAACCCACTCCTCTTTCGGATGAGAGTTCTCTTGCAGATAGGAGAATCTTTGAGAAGTGGGAACACTCAAATCGCATGAGTCTTATGATCATTAAGCGTGGCATTCCAGAAGCATTTAGGAGTGCGGTATTCAAACAGATAACCAAAACAAAAGATTTCCTTACTGAAATTGAGAAACGTTTTGTGAAAAACGACAAGGCAAGAAACAAGCACACTTTTACAAACCTTGATTTCTATGAAGTGTAAAAGAAAAAGAAATATGAGGGAGTACATTATGGAAATGTCTCATATTGCTTTAAAACTTATGGCATTAAAGCTCGACCTATCACACGACTTGCTCGTGCATCTGATATTGATCTCTCTTTCTACACAGTTTAACCAATTTAAGGTTAGTTACAACTGTCAAAAGGAGAATGGACTCTTAATGAACTCATTTCTTATTGTGTACAAGAGGAAGAAAAATTGAATCTAGAAAGGACTGAAAGTTCTCATGTGGCTAGCACCTCTAGGAATAAGGACACAGAGAGAGAGAATTATGAAGCTGCTAAGGGTCCAACTAATCCGAAGAAATAATAACATGAACCCTGGACATGTGAAGAAGGAATGTACCAAGTATCACGCATGACGTGCTAAGAAAGGTACAAATCTTACTTTGGTTTATTCTGAAAATAAATTTGGCTTCAGTACCTAGAAACACGTGGTGGTTAGATTATGGTGTAACTGCTCACATTAGTGTTTCTATGCAGAGTTGCCTGAGCTACCGAAAGCCTGATGATGATGAAAGATACATCTATGTGGCTGATGGAAAAATAGTAGAAGTAAAGGCAATAGGCCATTTTAAGTTGTCGTTAAGTACTTGTTTTTATTTGAATTTGGAAGTCACTTTTGTTCTACCGACTTTTCGGAGGAACTTAATTTCTATTTCTTTATTGGACAAATCTAGTTATTATTGTTCATTTGAAAACAATATGGTTAATTTATAAATTCAATTGTGGTTGGAACTGGTATTCGTCATAATTATGATGAATTTTATTTACTTGACATAAATGTGTCTTATAATGAATCATTGAATTCAGAATCACAATGTGTTAAATGCAAAAGGAGTAAAGAAAATTGATCAATTTTATGACACAAACGATTAGGGCACATATCTAAATCTAGATTTGAACGACTTGTGTGTGATAAAATTTTGGATTCTCTTGACTTTACAGACTTTGAAGTCTATATTGATTTTATTAAGGGAAAACATACTAAAATAAAGAAATTAGGTGCCAATGGAGCTAAAGACGTCATAAATTGATTCATACTGATATATGTGGCCCATTCCCTACGACATCTTGGAACGGTCAACGATACTTCATATCATTCACAGATGATTATTCAAAGTATGGCTACCTATATTTAATTCATGAGAAATCACAATCTTTGGACGTGTTCAAAATATTTAAAGTTTCCTTTGAGAACCAACTTAACAAAACTATTAGGAAAAAGAGACACTTGTGGTCCCTGAGTTTTTAGTTTGTTGACAATTTGATCCCTGGGTTTTCAAAACCGACATTTTTACCCCTGAGTTTTTGTTTAATTTTTGATTTGGTCCTTACCGTCAAAACTCTGTTCATTACTTAACAGAAAAGCATATGTGGCATTATTTAATTAATTTGATGATAATTGTACATTATTTTATTAATTTTAAAGATGATGTAGCATTAATTTATTAATAAAATAATTTGACATTATTTTATTTATATGATTTATTCTTGAAGATGTGACAGTAATAAATTAATTTTATTAAAACCTTTATTTACAAATTAATCATTGAGATAGTTTTATTAAGCATAGAAATTAATCAAAATTTATATTTGTTCATCTTTTTAGTTCATTGTTCATCGTCTTTATCTCGAGTTGAATCATTCTTGTCTCAAACACCTCCATAATTTCATCATCATTTCCTCATCAAGTAAAAAAAACCAACTATGGAACAAAAGACGAACTCTTATACACTTCTTTCAAATGAGGATTCGTGAGTCTGAAGATGAGAGAGGGGAGGGATAGCTAAAAAATTAAACGGACAAGTTTCGTCTTTTTCATTGAAAATTTAAGGGTCTTTTTTTGTATTTTCATTCAAAATAAAAAAAAAATGAGAACTTGCTTCTTCGAATGGTGGTTGAACTTGTTTCAAGATGAGAGTGTTGTTGAAATTTTTTTCTTCAAATAATACGATGATTTTTTGAAATCCCTAAAAGTTTAACCAACAACACAAATTTTGGAATTGAAATGCATAAATTTTATGAGAAATCAAGATATGGGTTTTCTTTTCTTCAGAAGAGGAGAAAAGATTGGTCAGTTTTTTAACTTTACAAATAGATGTGTTGTGTTTGAAGAAGAATGGATTGTAGATTGAGACGATGGATTCGTTCAAAATGGAGAAGATGAGGACGGTGAAGTGGGTTGTTGAATCGAGAGGGAGAAGACGGAGATGGAGAAGATCCGTAGATATGATTTTGGTTTTTCAATTCCCAAGTTCAGGAGGAAGATGTAAGTTGGGGCTTCTTAGTTTTTCCTAAATCTGTAGATATGATTTTGTAAATCTGTATTTTTTTAAAATATATTTGCCATATCTAAATTGATGATGAATAAAAAGAAGAATAATGATTTGATTTGATGATATGTAGATGAGGTTCTTTTCATTGATGATGAATAAAAAAGAAAAAAAAAAGACAAACAATTTTGTTTAATGAATTCATAGATGTTTTTTTTTAAACCATAGGCTTTTTTAAAAAAATCTGTTTATAATGATTTTGTTAAGAAATTAATTTAATGTTTAATATGGAAAAAATAATTCAAAAAAATGGAAAAAAAAATTAATTTGTTTCCATTTAAGTAAATATTATAAATATAAAATTAACAAACTATGTCACATCATCTTTAAATTTAATAAAATGATATATAATTACATCAAAATTAATAAAATAATAACACGTGGACTTTCTCTTGAGTAATTAACAAAGTTTTGATGGTAGGGACCAAATCGAAAATTAAAGGAAAACTAAAAATGTTGGTTTTGAAAACTCAAAGACCAAATTTTCAATAAACCTAAAACCCAGGGACCAAAAATGTCTTTTTTTCCAAACTATCAAAAGTGTCAGATCTGATCGTGGAGGTGAAATCTACGGTAGATATGATGGTTCGAGTAAACAGCGTCTAGGACCATTTGCTAAATTCTTAGAGGAATGTGGAATTGTCCCACAGTACACCATGACGGGTTCGCCTAGCATGAATGGTGTAGCTAAAAGGCGAAATCAGACTCTTATATGGTAAGAAGTATGATTAGTCATTCTTCCTTACCAGAGTCACTCTGGGGAGAAGCACTTAAGACAACATCTTATATTCTAAATAGAGTGCTAACTAAAACAACTACTAAAATGCCTTATGAGCTTTGGACAGGCAAATAGTCGAGTCTAAAACATTTTCACATTTGAGGATGTCTAGCTGAAGCTAGGCCTTACAGGCCATATGAAAATAAATTGGACTCCAAAACAGTAAGTAGTTATTGTATTGGCTATACTGAATGATCTAGGTGGTATAAATTTTATGATCCCACCATTAGAAAATTTTTTGAGACGGGAACTACAATATTTTTTGAAGATGTTGAGTTTGTGGGGAGAAATAAGGTTAGATATATTATCTTCGAGGAAGAGGAATTAATTTCTATTCCCACAATTGCTTCTGATGATATGCAGGTTTCCTTACCTGTTATTGATCAGGAAGCTGATCAAGATCCTCAATCTGATAATATTGAAATTTCCCCTATTAATAATGAAAGAATTCCTGCGGTGCAAACTCAACTACCTCAAGAAATAGTGCATTTAAGACAATCCACTAGAGAAAGAAGAAATGTTATTTCAAACGATTATATAGTATTTCTCCAGGAACATGAGGATATTGGAGTGATAGAAGATGATCCAATCAACTTTCATCAAGCCATACAAGGTTAAAATTTCTCAAAAGTGGATTGAGGCTATGAATGAAGAGTATAAGTCTATGCAAGATAATAAAGTTTGGGAACTTGTCCCATTACCATAAGGAGCAAAACCTATTGGTTGTAAATCGATATTTAAAACCAAAAGGGATGCAAAGGGTAATGTGGAAAGATATAAAGCTCGTCTTGTAGCAGAAGGCTTTACTCAAAAGGAAGGAATTCACTGTAAAGAGGCATTCTCTCCAGTTTCAACGAAAGACTCTTTTAAGACAATCATGGCACTAATTGCACATTTTGATCTTGAACTTCATCAAATGGATGTCAAAACGTTGTTTCTCAATGAAGACATTGATGAAACTATTTATATGGTCAACCAGAAAACTTTGTGTTGGGAGGCCCAAAGAATATGGTTTTCAAATTGACAAAATCTATTTATGGTCTAAAACAAGCTTCTAGTTAATGGTGATACAAGTTTCATCAGGTGATTATTACAT
Source organism: Gynostemma pentaphyllum (assembly GCA_028015215.1). NCBI lineage: Eukaryota > Viridiplantae > Streptophyta > Magnoliopsida > Cucurbitales > Cucurbitaceae > Gynostemma > Gynostemma pentaphyllum. Next base: position 13,256,777 of record CM051346.1, on the reverse strand, counting down.
TTGGTTTTGAGATAAATGCAGTCGTTGATTGTGTGTTGTAACGTCTCGTTACTTTTGAGGTATTTTTATTTTGTTTTATTTAATTAAAGTATTTAAATTTAATTTAGAATTTATAACTTAGAATTTTCGAGTTTATTTTGTTCGTAAATCCTTTTAATTTCTTTATTAGCTTAAATTAGTTCGGGGGGTATTAATAATAATTAACGGGCCAATTAATAATTATTAATCACCTATTGGTAAGTTTAAGTGCTTCGGGTTTCGTTTTTAAAGCTAAAAGGAAAAGAGGGACAAGTTTGTAATTCCGAAATTCTTAAAATATCTATTTACTATTCACCTTCTCTTTAAATACACCAAAAAGTCTAGAAATTAGACAAAATTTCCTTCCTTTTCTCTCCATGGTCATGGGTGCCTATTGGGGAAGAAAAGTCCTTGGGTTTTTGTCATTTCTCGAAGGATCGTCTCATTTTCGGTTGCGTTGGATTGCTCGGGATGAGGACAACCTATCCATCCTAGCTTTTTGGTGTTTCTCGTTCTCTAGGGGAAGCCCTAAATAGTGAGTTTTCAAAACTTTTCATATGATTTTATTTGTTTTTGTTTGTAAATGAGTTTTGAAGTTGAAATCATGTATTTCCATCAAGAAATTTGACAATTACGAGCATGGATTTTCGAAAAACACTATTAATCTGAAATCACTATTCATCCAAGAATCACACATTTTCTCATTTTAGTTATGATTTATAAATTATATTCGATTGATGTATTGTAGGTGTGATTGCTCTTTTGACGGTTCATTGAAACTTTGTTATCACGCGAACATTCGAGATGAGATAAATAGAATTTAAATGTAAACTTAGAAACTGAACAAGTTGAACGACTTGTAGGATCAGAAGTTGAGATTAAGATTTGAATCGAAATGATTAAAGTAAGTGAGCTAACTTGCTTAGGCTTGGGAGTTATTTCTAATTTGAGTTGAGAGAAATCATAGGTGTTTCAAAGGAAACGATTAACTCTTGGAAGTTCAAAATTTAGATTCGCTTCGACGTTTACTAATGTTTATCGAAAGTTGAAGGTTCCATGTATAATAGGTGTTAGGATCTAAGGCAACCCTAGAGGGGGGTGAATAGGGTTTATTAAACATTTATAAAACTTTTTCAATCAATTCAAAAATTTAAGATTAACAAAACAATTACTCTTTTTAAATTTAATCAATATAAATAAATTTTATAATTAGAATTCTTTTTAGCAAAGTAAACAAATATGATATGATAATAGAAAATTTTGTATCACAAATAATTTCTAACCATTTAATTATGCTTTGGTAGATTATGAAAATAAATATGTAAAGCAAAAATTAAAGAGTAAGGGTTAGAGAAAGTGACACCAAAATTTATAGTGGTTCGGCCAAAAATGCGGCCTAGTCCACTCCCCGAGCGCCTCTCGGGAATTTGTATTCACTTTTTGCGGGAGCAAGTGCAACCCAATCCTTTTAGCGGGATCAAGATCAAACCCGAACAACGACCCTTTCCACGGAGCAAGGACAACCGTTATCTATCACTCTTTTTACTAAGGTTTAAGAATTAAACCTTTTACAAGTAGTAAATCCTCACAAATGATGAATATTACAATAATTTGCTCACAATAAGAGATAATACTCTCAATAAAATAGCCCTTAAGGATGGCTAGAAATACACAAATTTTGCTCACAAGAATGCTCACAAAGAGATTAAAGAAGAGCTTTAGCAATGAGAATATAGCTTATGATTTTCGTTGGTGTAAAATCTGTCATTTTCGAGCTCCTTTTATAGCCAAAGAAATGTTACTATTTCATCCACCTTCATAAATAATTTTTGACTTCAATTGTGTGAATGGAAGAAGGATGAGGCTCCATTGTTGACAATTTGGAGAAGAAAAATGGGCAGCAACTGCCATTTTCGGAGCTGTAATTTTCCAGAAATGAGGTTGAGGAAGAAGGGCGTGAAATGACGATAATAACCTTTGAAGTCTTCATATAAATTCAAATCAGCAAGGGCAAAATAGTAATCAACCAAATTGTGTAATAAATGCTTCAGAATAAGTCAAATGAGAAGGCCACGTGTCAAAGCGTCATTGGTTGTAGCATTTCTGAAATTGAAATTAATAATAATAATATTATTAATAAAATCTTCGGTCAGCAGGGGCAATCCGGGCAGCAGACCGTTGTGAAAGAATTAAAATTCGGTCAGCAGGAAGGCAAAAGGCTGGTCAGGACACAAGCAGCAATGACCAAAAGACCAGGGGCAAATAGGACTTTTCACTTGCATAGAAAAAGCAACTTTGATGCATTGGGAACATGATGACACGTGTCGACTTGTGAAAGGCGGAGACAGCGGCGGTGGGGTCCAGCGAGCAGGGCGAGCGTCAGGTGAGGCTGCTACACGCGCGGCGACGTGGCTCGACGAAGAGCGTTGGATGCGTGATCAACGGCTGCGATCAAATCTGAATTTAATTTTTCTTTTTCATTTATTTTAATATCCGAAATTTTATATATATATATATATATATATATATATATATATATATATATATATATATAATTTGTAAATCTGAATCGATCTGATCCTTCCATCTCAACCAAAATTCTGATCTGACGGCTGAGAATAAATCTGACTTTTTCTTTTCATTTAATTTGAAATTCTGAATAAATCTGACCCACTGATTCAAAAAGTAAATAGATCTGACGGCTTGGCATAAAGGCTAAATATTCCTTTTTCTTTAAAACATAATTCTGAATCAATCTTGGCCTTCAATTTAAATTACCAACAGATCTGACGGCTTGTAAATTGAGCGCATGAAAAATATAATGAACTTGCCATATCTGATCCGATATGAATAATTATTTTAATTCCAATCTTCTAAAATTAATATCTCGCTCGTTTGAAGTCCGATTGAGTCGATTCCAATTGCGTTGGACTCGTTATAATTTTCTCTACACAGTGGACTATTAAAACATAGAAAATTGATTAATAACAAAAACACATTTGTTATCATCAAAATAAGAAATAAGATTAATTGACTTTTAATGTCAACAATAGGAATTTGGATATGGAACTTCGTATGTCGACTAAAAACAATGGAATCATTAGTTTGAGACTTTTATGTTAAAGTTAGTAACTCGAATTTATCTAAAGGCCATGATAACTCATCAATTACGCGTGTTTATAAGTGGTTTTATCTCCAAAATAATTAAAATATGATTTTTAGTTGATTTAAATGTCCATAATATTGTTAATCGTTGATTTAAATGGTCACCACTGAGACCAAAAATCAAATTCCGGGACAAAAACCCTAGGGTGGTCGCTGCGGCGATGAGAAAAAAGATAAAATAATTAATAAATGTGGTGATGACGTCATTTGAAGAGAAGAGCAAAGGCGCGATGACGTCACGCTGACGTCAGCGCGCATTAGTGCATATGGCTGGCAATAGATGGACGGAGCGACGTGTCGCTCTGTCTTGGCGACACGTCACTCAGCGAATGGTCGAAGGGAGAGATCCACTGTTCGGCTCAACGTGCGGCTCGGCTTGATCGTGCAGCTCCTCTCACATCATGCGGTGGCTGGCGCGGCTAGGAGGCCCAGACGACGGCTTAGGCGGTTGAATAGATTTAGATAGCATATTTTATTGTTTATTTATCCGATTTTATCACTTTTTAGCCTATTTAAAGCCCCAATTGTACCCTAATTCAAAATCTCTTCTTCCCCTATTTTTTTAGGACTCTTAGATAGTTTTTATTATGTTTTCTAGCTAGTTTCTTTATTCTAACTAGAGGATTATCGAGGTTTTGTTCATAATTTTGTGAGGTTTTGTACTTCAATTTAATTCCTATTTTCTCATTATTCATGCTTTCTCTTTGCATATTTTATTGTTGATTAATTCTTGTGCATAATGGCCATATGTTCAATTGTTAATTTTTCATATTGCTAGTTAGAACGTTTAAATCCGTAATTGTTTAATTGTTCTCATCTTAATGCTGTTAAAAGGTTAAATCTTATTATCGTATTCTAAGGTTATCCATTAATTAGGGAAGTAGTCTTTAGATCGTATCTTGGCTATCGATAAATTAAGGAAGAGCACTTATTGTTCCGATAACTCCAACTAATTTAGAGAAGAATTTAGGAATGCATGTTTAGTAATCAATGATCAAATTAATGAATCATAACCGAGATTAACCTTTAGTTGGAAGTTTTCTCTATTGATTTTCTTTCTTTTTAATTTATTTTTCGTTTTATTTCCAAAAATCAAAATTCCCTCTTTATTTATCTTTCATTTAATTCACTTTTTCCTTTGAAGATTGACCGTACTCACCACTACTACAGAAATTCTAAATCTCGAGAGTAAGTATTTATTTTTGGTGGTTCGACACATCAAATTTTGGCGCCGTTGCCGGGGAATCGGTGTTAATTAAATTATCGTTTTTGTTTGTTTTTTTTAATTGTTTGTTTAGTGTTTCAGATCCTTAGGCTGACAACAAATATATTACGATCCATATTCAAATACTTATGATTCCGGATGGAGAGATCATCCAACATACAATTACGGATCAACGCCATATTATCAAGAATTCCAACCGCCACATATCAATCCACCTAAACAATCCACTTTCAATTCATCTCTTGAAAATCAATTGGCCCACCATATTACTCTTGTACATCAGTTAGTTGCACAAAAGTCACAACAAACAAGAGTAGGTTGACGGGATCATTTTGATTTGAATTATGCTCCAAGAGTTCCTTAATATCATCAACCAAGGGCATATGATCCTCCTCAACAATCCACTTATCACGTAAGTCCATCTTTAGAAGAACTTGTTGAACAGATTCAGCAGAACGCTCAATGGATCCAAGATAACACTCAACGGTTCCAAAAGACTACTTAAGAGTTCCAAGTGTACACCTAAGAGGTAAATTTTGAGAGTTTGGAAAGAAGCAAAAAGTCGCAAGCTCAACTATATGAAGTGGAAGTTGAAGAGGAACCAGATTTCAATGAGATAGAGTATCGATGCATCTTAGAAGAGGATGATGAGGAAGTCGTCTAGTACTTTTATTCTCAAGATTTATTTTCTTTAGTAGTGAAAAAGTTTATGAGAAGGTTGTTAAATCTATTAGTAATTGTGATATTTCACCTCCTCGTAAAACCATTATGTGGTGATGTTTATCTGACCCAAGACTAAGATCTTTGTAGGGGTTCTGAGAATGTGAATGACCCCATGTAGTTTTAGAGGTTGTACACATCGTTAAGCGTATTGGTGTAATGTCAGTGTAAAGGAGACGAGATACTCCGAGAGATTGATCATTAACATTTGATTAAAGTTTGATTGTCACACAATTGCAAAGTAGTGGTGTTAGCGAATGTATGGTTGACGTTTTATGTGTAAAAAGGGGCATGATTGTTCGAAGCCTACTCTTAAGAGATGAAACACCTGTTTGAGGTGAGTAATTGTTGATACGTAATTGGTCTGGCTCGGGTCCAGTAACCTAAATTCAACTCAATGGACAAGTTCCTGGTTTGAGTTGAAAAAGTTGAATTATGTAAATGGTAAATCATTGTGATAGTATTGTGTTAAAAGGAAAGTGTTGTTGCCACTCAAAAGAGGAAGTTAAAACATTTTGTGATGAGTTTCAATGAGAACCATGAACAACTTTATTAATTGGTCTCGTTAATGGGTTAATGGCCTAGTTTGGTCGCTATCATGCTATGATGTACCAATTTGAATTTGAAATACTCAAGGTCGAGTTATCGAAATCCACATTTGGTAAATTACCAAGGTTAACTAACACTATGGTTGAGAGTTTGTATTTGATTAAGATCTAGAGGGATGTTGTCAAACCGTAGTATTGGTGACATTTATAAGGCGATGAGATGGTTTGGTGAACTTAAATCACATTGTGTTTGACCATCCAACTGGGACGATGAAATTTGAGAAACTTGTAGGTCGTAGTTTGGACTTAGTGAGTCTTTTCTAAATAGACTTTAAGGTGAATCCTATGTTGGAAGGTTAGAACATTATTGAACTAAGGTGCTTAAGAGACACCAGTTTTACTTGGCAATAAACGAAATAATCTATGAAGTTAAGTTCATTCAAGATTTGAGTGAGGGGGCTATAGAGCTTTCTCTTTCTTTGGATTGGCATCTTATGAGAAGAAGGGAAAACTAGTTATTATGGGACAAAATTCCCCTCAGAAGAAGAAGGCAAAGGACGACGATGATAATCGAGGGATACCATCGTAGTAGAGGCAGCAGTAACAGTAGCAGGTTCGAGGTGGAGCTCATCATGGACAGCCAAGTGCACAGGGTTGGTTCACCCTTATTGCCATAGTTGTACCAGATATCATTTTAGGAGATGCACACTTCCACCAGGATGCTATGCTTGTGGTCAGACTGGGCATCACGCCACTTTTGTAGGGAATATAAGACACAGCCACCACAGTGTAGTAACAAGGGTCAGGATGATCAGAAGAAACTATAGCAAGCACCGCCAGCTCATGGTAGGGTAAAGGTCAAGTAGACAGGCTCAACATTACATATTTTCGCTTGTTACCTTCTCTACCTACTCAGCATCATGCTTGTGTATTTGCTACTAGAAAGGATGCTGAGGCTACAAGTATTGTAGTGACGGGTACTTTGTTAGTTTTGGGTCATTTGGCTTTTGTTTTGTTTGATTCTAGAGCAAGCCACTCTTTTATTTCATATCAGTTTGTTGAGTCGGCTGCTCTTGAGTCTGGACCATTGGGTTTAGATGTGTGTTTCTACCCCAGTGGAAAAGTTTATTATTGTTGATATGTTATTAGTACTAATGACATGTGTACTCTGAGTAGTTGTTCACATTCTACTTTGATTGTTATGCATATGTTTGATTTTGATGTGATTTTGGGTATGGATTGACTATCAGCCAATCATGCCATTATCATTTGTATTATGAAAGTTGTTTATTTTATGGGTCAATGTGGGACTAGTTTACGTTTTCGTGGATCTAGTGACCGAGTAGCACCCACTTTGATATTTATGTTCGAAGCCAGAGCGCTTCTGAGCAATGGAGCTTGGGGTTATATAGCTAGTTTTGTAGAGACTAGCTTGAGTTATGTGCCAGTGGTGAGGGATTTCGTTGATGTTTTCCCTGATAAGTTACCCAGTTTACCACGAGTGAGAGTTCTAGACCTTCATATTGAGGTTGCTCCTAGAACAACTCCATTGTCCAAGGCACCTTATCGTATGGCACAAGCTGCGTTAAAATTGGTTAAGAACCAGTTGCAAAAGCTCTTAGACTTAGAGTTTATTCGCCTTAGTGTGTCCCCATTGGGAGAACCTGTGTTTTGTGAAAAAGAAAGATGGCTCTATGAGGTTGTGGATCGACTATAGAAAGTTAAACCATGTTACGGTGAAAAACAAGTATCATTTGTCCAGGATAGAAGACTTGTTTGATCAATTGAAGGGAGCCACTATCTTTTCGAAGATAGATTTGAGATTTGCCTATCCCCAGTTGGATCATTGGAAAGCGGCCAAATGAGTTATGAGGTATTTACAGAGAACTAAAGATTATATGCTCACATATAAGAGATTGGATCAGTTAGAGATCATTGGGTATACCGACTCTGATTTTATCTATTAGCTGGTAGAGATCCACTTCAGGCTATATTTATCTATTAGCTGGTAGAGCTATTTCTTAGAGGAGTGTCAAACAGACACCCATAACTTCTTCCACTATGACAGCAGAGTTTGTAGCATGTTATGAGGCATCTAATCATGGAATATGGTTGCGAAATTTTATCACAAGGCTGCATATTTTAGATGGTGTTGAAAGACTACTTAAGTTCTATTGTGATAATAAACCAGTAGTACTATATTCTAACAACAATATGAGCTCTTCTAAGTTTAAACATGGAGACATCAAGTTCCTAGTTGTGAAAGAAAGAGTGCACAATGGATAATTATCCATAGAGCACATTGGGACAAACTTCATGATAGCGGATCCACTTACAAAAGGATTACCACCCAAGTTCTTTCATGAGCATACTGCTCATCTGGGTGTTATCTTACATCAGAATGGTTAATTCAAGTGGGAGTTTGGATAATTTTCTATTGCTCTATGTTTGTTTTTCAAATATATATACATGTTTATATGTAATGGGATATTTTATGATCAGAAGTAAAGAATTTCAGTTAATAACACTCTATTACATTTTGAGTTAAAGTCTTGATCTCACTAAAGTAAAGTAGGACTAGTTGGAATAGATATGTACAGATGACGCTACATATAATTTCCATGATGGATGCATTGATCTATGTCATTTAGTTGTATTGGTATTTGTGACCATTGATGGGTTTAGTTATGATAAATGTGACAAAGATCGCTTTTATCCAATACTGATATAGTTAAGGGATGAGATTGTTAAGGTACTCGTGGGAGATTGTTGGAATAAATTCAATAATTGGTACCACGGGTGTAATTAATTAAATGTGTATGCTATTTTTAATTAGCCAATTAAACTGATCTATTAAAGTTTTAATATTGTCTTAGGGTAATTAAATAATTCCATGGATTTATATATATGCATAGATACCATTAGATATTTTCAATTTGATGAAGGGCCAAATTGAAAATATTAGAAACATCAAAACTGCTCAGGCAGTTATTGAAGTGGATTATGGTCCCAATTCCCTATAATTTTTCACGTTAACTTCTTTCCCCATCTGAGAAGTTTTCTCTCAAGATATCAATGATATTACAGAGGAATTGGAAGACCATAACTCCATTCTTGCTTTCATTCATGGATACAGGTACGCTTCCGCTATTAATCTCTTGAATCGGTCACGGATCTAGTCTAACAGAATGCCTAACCAATTCAACGACTATAAAAGGATAATATTTTAACCTAATAAGGTAAGGACATAAAGAATCTCACACATTTTCAATAATTTTTTCCCCTTCGTTATTATCTATACCACCACTTCAGGTAACTTGATCGTCGGAGGGTTTTCGGTCGGTACCACATTGATACTCTTCCGCCTAATGATTAGCTTTATGATTTTAGGCAGGTGACGAGGGAGACAATTCACAAGTGGATTGACACGTGACCGATATGGGTGAAAAATTCCCACCACAGTTTCTAAATTAAAGATTTCAAGACTACTTTCTCTCCTCAATTTTTAATCAGTTTAAAAATCACGTCTCTATTAAAAAAGAAAGTATGTTAAAAAGTTATGCATTACGACTTTTCCATTATATAATTGGAGTGTAGATATGAAAACGTTGTACCTTAATTTTATGATTTGAATTTTTTATTTATAACTACATGATGTGACATAATAATGCATCCCTCACTATCATCATCAATTAGACAAATTCGAAAATTTATATTCATAAATATCTTATCTTATCTTATGCAACGGTACATCTAAACATTACCTAACCAGTGGACAACTCTACCCCTGAGAATTTGAAATACTATTCAATTCAAAGGTAGTGTGGTCCTCTGACTGAAGGAGAATGATGGCGATGTCTGATAATTCTTATCATCATATTTGCAAAATTGAAATTATCAATATTGTGATATGAAAAGAAAATATCTGTTTTTTTTTTTTTTTTGATCAACAAAAATATATCTGTTTTTTAAGATGTATAAAAATGTAGATAAAATGAGAAAAAAAAATATCAGAATAACCGCAACGGGAATAGGAAGACAATTATTTTAAAAAAAAAATAGAAAAAAGAATAATTATTAAAAAAAAATAAGAAGAAGAATATTTACGAATTGATATTTTTAAAAATAATAAAAAATTTAAATTTTTTTAAAAATTAACATTTTCTTTTTTAGAAAAATTCCATTATATGACACTTTTTGAATAGCTATTTTAAAAAATAATTAAAAAAAATAAACAAATATGTGAGTTGGATTTCACACTTTCTTTCGAGTGGGGAAGGAAAAATGTTATTCTTAAAAAAAATTAAAGTTTTTACTATTTTGAAAATATTAATCATAAAATGCTATTTTTTAAAACTCGGTTTTTATGGGAGTTTTAAAAAATTGCATTTTGAGAATTGATACTTTATAAGATAACAAAAATTTTGAAAATATTCAAAAATAACATTTCTCACAATGGGATCCACTTATCTCAAGATTAGGATTTGACTAATCTCAGGTTAAGATTGGTCAAATCTCAATCTTAAAAATGTCATTTTTGAAATATTTCAAAACATTTGGTATTTTTAAAATTATCATTAAAAAAATATCATAGGTTGATTTTTTTTTTATTCTTAACTCCAAGCATGTATGAAATCCAACTCATACATGTGTATAAAAAAAAAAAAAAAACTCAAAACTTTTGCTATTTTTAAAATACATAATAAAAAAAGTGTCTTTTTATAATTTCTCTAAAATTTAACTATTATCTAACGAACTTGTGATTTTGTTTACATTCTAAGATCTAACACACTATTAACCCAAATTTGTCAATATATTTATTATTAAATAGAATCAAATCATATTTAAACTTCCAAATACCTAATTTACTTCTCAAGATCTCTCTTTATATACAAATTTTTTTTTCAATTTCTACTCTCTCTCAATATACACATTTTTTTATATGGTTTATAAAAGTTTAATAAAAAATAACCCCTTAAGTTTATTAAATTAGGAACAAACTAAATGGTATAGAATAATAATTACAAATCACAATCCCATTTTTTAAAAAGAAATATTAAAGAAAAAGAAAAAGAAAATGATATTGGTGTACAGCATAAGAAGCAAAATGAGCAAATGACATGGTACATTTTTTTCCCATTCCCAACTTCTCTCCAAATTAGGTTTTCTCCACTATAGTTCCCTTTGACATTTGGTCACTTGCTACACCTTCCTAGTGCTCTATGCTCTCATTTCCTCAACCCACCATCAATTAATTTATGTTTTCCATATCATAAATAACAATGATATATTCTAGTCATAAGAGACCATTTTGTTTAGAATAAAAGCTAACTTAACTAATATATACATATATATATTATATTTAAATTATATTATAAATTCCAAACTATATATGTGACCACTTTTAATTGATGATAAATATTTTAAGTAAGCACCCAAGTTTCATTCATTTGTTTATTAATTAATAATGTAACACGTCAACCTAAACATAACTTGTTGGAAATGGAGTACACATAAAAGACTTGAAAAAAAATAACACTCGTATATCTTCGAAAGTGATTACACCAAAAGAGACAGATTAGTAAAACAAGGAATAAACTGAATGTACAGTAAACAAACTTCACGAAGAACGTCGAATAGCACAGTTGTACTATCTTTAAGATAATAATCGCCTGTAGTCAGTGGCGATATGTTTCGCAGGATAAGACGACGCGATGAAAGAATAGCAACAAGAAACGTGAAAACAGAAAACGAAAAGAAAAAATTGAAACAAAGATAATTTGCGAGAGAAAAATATTTCAGATATATTTCATATGGTGAAGAATGAGGTAGATTGGGTTCCTATTTATAGGAATCCAATTATGTAACTCATTTATAGAATTACTTCTCAAAATTAATTGTGTAATAAACTCTGAAATAAGGGCAGAAAAGAAACTGTCTCCGAAAACGATTAGCCACAACAGTAATGCTGCAGGAAAAAAGAAAAGAAAAAAAAAAGACGCCTCGGAAACCGCTCAACGTCGTCTAAAACATTTATCTCTGATAAATCGGATGACGACTATTACTGTTTATTTAAAATAACAGTAACTGACAATAAAAATTATTATCTTTAATAAAAAGAATATACTTTACTATCAAAGAACCCGAACATGGATCGAGTCAGGCGGGCGGCGTGCAGACGTGTGTGTGAGAATCAAACCGCAAACCTATGAACGGGTATGTGCTCGGTCCTCGCAAAATCATTGGTACCCCAAAGGGTCCAACCCTTTACACCAACTTTATGGTATATATAAAATGGGTTCTTTACAATGTGGGATAAGAGATTTTTCCCTTTCTCCCACAAGCTTTAAACACTTCTAAAGTCCTCATTTCTTTACTCTTTGCCTTACTTTCACCACTCAAATTTTATTCTATAAAAGATGTAAAATCCAACAAACCCCCACATGAAAGTAAGTTAACAAGAAGACATGAAAACGGGAAAAGATGTATTTTTTGGTGAGCACACAGCTAAGCTATATATCAGGAAAATGTGTCTTTTGAACTTGAACCTCTCTTTGTGAATGACTATTGAACTTATCGAAGAAATAGTGAAATGTATTTCTTGAAATTTTCTTCTTATTGGTAAATTGAGACAACAATCTTCACCCCTAACTTAACTTATTCTAGTGAGTTTTATACATTTTAGTCCTTTTTGTCCTGGACTGCATCCCGAATTCGTAAGAGTTTTATGAGAATGCAAACCTTTAATGTTCTTAGAGAACTAACCCAATTGAACTCTCATATAGATAACTCACTGATTTAAAGTATTCTAAAAATAATTGTTTATCAATATTATCTTAATATTTACACATTTACACATTGTTTATATAAACGGGCTAGGACTAAATGTCCTTATGTGTTACTATGAACTATTCTGGTTTAGTTTTCCTATTTAACCAAGATCTTGGGATCTTCAATCAACAAGGTTAGGTTTCCACCAGACAGTTCATTTAACAGACTTTAATCCCATTTTCCTCAACGTATACGCCACTTGCTCTTTGTCACTCCTTTAGTTAAAGGATCAGCTATATTTTCTTTTCACCTCACATAGTCAATTGAGATTATTGAATTACTGAGCAATTGTCTAATCGAATTATGCCTACGCCTGATATGTTTTGACTTTCCATTGTAGACTGTATTTTTAGCTCTCATAGAAGCAGTTAAATTATCACAATGGATAAATATGGCACTTACAGGCTTTGTCCATAAAAGAATATCTTCTGGAAAATTTCTAAGCCATTCCGCTTCTTCACTAGCCTTATCTAGTGGAATGAACTCAAATTCCATCGAAGAACGTGCTATACATGTTTGTTTTGATGATTTCCAAGAAACAACTGCTCCACCTAAAGTATAGACATATCCACTTGTTGATTTAGTTTCTAAGTTATTTGATATCGAGTTAGCATCACTATACCCTTCCAATACTTATGGATATTGAGTATAATGTAATCCATCGTTCAAAGTATATTTAAGATACTTTGGAAGTCTAACAAGTGCATTGTAATGATCACTTCCAAGATTACTGATGTATCTAGCCAACCTACTTATTGAGTAAGCTATATCAGGTCTAGTACAATTCATTCTATACATAAAACTCCTTATTACTCTAGAATATTCCAAATATGATACACCTTCATCTTTATTCTTACTTAATTTAATATTTCGATCATAAGGAGTAAAAATAGGTTTACTCTCATAGTGTCCAAATTTTCTCAATACTTTTTCTATGTAATGGGACTGAGAAAGTATATATCCACTAGGATTTCTTGTTATCTTTATTCCTAAAATAATATCAGCAAGACTAAAATCTTTCATATCCCTAATTGTATCTGCATTTTAAAAGAAAAAAAAAAGTTTTTCTTTGTGAAATTTAGTTAGTAAAATGATTGATCACAAGTTTGAATATTATTGTATGTTTTTTTTTATCGAAACCCGTATTTTATGTTAGTTTTTTAAGTTTAATTTGTTAAGGTTAATTGATATGATGAGATCCATCTTTGAGTAATAGTACTGTATTATTTAATTCAAATAATATGTGAATGAAAAGATAAAGTGGTGTGGTACTATTTAATCTATCTGTTTTAGGATAACTTTTGTACATGTTTAAAAGTGTTTGTGCATAAAGAAAGTGTTTTTAATAATTATTAAAAAAAAATTTAAAAATGTTCCAAACGAACGCTAAATAAAATCCAAAATTATCACTATAATTACTACATCAATTTTCTCTTCCTTTAAAAAAAATAAAAATAAAAAATCGTACTCGAGGTTAAGAAATATTCAAAACGGAAGGTAGCTTAATTTACAATTCAAAAAATTAATCTCAAATATGAGAATGTGAGATTAGCTTCATCAAAATACCAATTTTACATTATAATCATATCTTGTATTAATCCATTTACAATAATCAGAGTGACTAGTGAGAGAAGGTAAGAAATGAGTAAAAGAGATTTTTCCTTTTCTCCCACAAACTTCAAACACTTCTCAAGTCCTTCGTATCTTTACCCTTTCTTTTACTTTTACCACTCAAATTTTACTCTATAAAAGATGTAAAATCTAACATAACTCAATTAGTAAGATAATAGTTCTCCCTTATTTAAGGATTGAAGATTCGATTCTCTCATTCTAAATTTAAAAAATGTAATAAGATGATCCAATAACTACAATTATTTATAGAAACTCTATCAATATTATGAAAAATAGTTGTAATTTCTCTACTATAATTTATTGCTACATCAATATATTAAAAAGTTATTTGGATTTTTTTTCTTTCAAAATTACATTTTAAATTTAATATGTAAATTAATAAGGAAAATTACTTTAAAATCTACATTAATTTAATATTATAGTAGAAACTGAGGTGGGTTAGAGGAAAAACATATTTTTTAAGTATATTTGATGCATAATATCTTTTGGGTCATAAATTTGTTAATGTGATTAATGAATTCTGATTATTTGTATTTAGAAAAAGTTTTAATAAGAAAATGTGATTATTCCATATGAATTAAAATTCAAGTTGAATGCTCATAAATAAATAAGTATTTTTTATGCTCCTAATATAAAAATTCTGACTTTTTTACTTTTTTACCACTAACATATATACTATTTTTCTATTTCTTCACAACTATGCACTTGACCTTTTCACATTTAAACTTAAAATTCACTTTCCTACTTCTTACTTCTTACTTCTTACTTCTTACTTTTTACTTTCTTATTTTAACTTAACTCCTACTTTTGATATGTGAGCTATATTCATCATTATAGTTAAGAAACAATGAACCCTATATCCCTAAATCTTGGTGGTGGGATCTAATATTTTGTTTATATACTTCTAATTCTTTGCTTTATTTTTTAAACTTCTAAAGTTGGGGTTGATGAATTGCACATAATCCATTGTAGTTGTCTAGTCACATTGAACCATGGTAGATTATCAATCAATGATGAGTTGGTCTAACATCGCTAATTTATAGGTGCTAATCATTTTTTTTAAGATTATCATAATTATATTATAGTATAAACTAATAACATGTTTAGACTCCTTCATTAAAAGTATTTTTTTTAACTTTTGTTTTCTTTATAATTCTTTAATGAGTCATTAATCCATGATTTTAGAATTTTTTTTAATTATTTTTTTAAAAATGGATCACAAATTAAACCATCTAAAAGAAAAATAAGAGAATGACTTTTAAAAAATTCATCCATTTTTATATAAAAATAATAATTAATATAATATATATAATTTACTAATCAGACTATCATGTTTGTAAAAAGGACTATATTATACTTAAAAAAAATATCTTAGATATACCACACTACTAATAGTAATGATATTTAAATAAATATGAAACAACGTAATTCTAATTTTCAATTAATAAATGAAATCACTATCTCTAATCCAAAATTTGCAACGATAGCCAAAACAAAAAGATTAAATTGACTTAGGAGTGACAAAATAAGACAAAACTTATATAGATCCAACTAAAAATTAGTGATCAGACCCGTCTCAGCACAACTTAATCGAACTTTTATAAATAGGCCGTCTCAAGACCTTAAATCTTGACCCATAGACCCAAGGACTAAAAAAGTTAGAAACATTTACAAGTTTTTATCTAGCTAAAAAAATAAAATGGTAGTAAATTAGTCAAAATATTATGCTAAGTTTGAATAAACGAATAACAATAACCATCATTATTATGGCGAAAAAAAAAACACAATAAAAATCATTAACTTTTCTTTTCCTTAAAAAAAAAAAACCATTTAACTAAATGAACTTTTAATTGATCCAATATAAATCATTAAGTAATTAATATTTATTATTATTAATATTATATCATATTTACCACATTCAATAACCTGAAATATCACCTAATTATCCATTGGACCGGAAATAGTAAATTAATGACTAATATAAAAAAAATATTAAAACTTTTTATGCTTCACAAATAAAATGACCACCCACCACCAATCCCCAAGAAAATGAATATCCACATAAAGCACAATTTTTTTTTTTAATTTATAAATATCCTTATTAAATGACAGATCACAATTTTAACATGAGAGGTTTTTATTTTTAATTCATCCCTGTATCAAATTTTTCATAAACATCAAAACAAATATTGAAAGATTTTGATTCCAACCATTCGTTTAGAATATCAAATGTCAGTAAATCGTTGATTAGATTTTTTTTTTTTTTTTTAAATTTGTCAAATATTTTATCTGAACTTTCTGTAAAATAGCATTATCAATATCATCAACCTTAGCCACATTAATAATAACCAAAATTGAAAGCATAACCAAAGAAGAGATAGCTAGAATTAAGTTTGCTTACAGAAAAGGAAAAAAAAAAGGGGCAGAAAATTACAAACGGAAGAAATTTGAAAAGATACAGACAAAATAAAAAACTATAATGGTGTAACCACCAATACACTTGAAGAGGAAAATTTCATGTCATATATGATTATTTGCCAGGCCCTGAAATACCTTTACTAGTTTCCTCAATGAACTTATTTTCAATGTTCCCTCACCTATTATATGATTTACTGAAGTTAAATACCTGCTAAGTGTAAAAATAGCCTGTGCATTTTTCTGTGGCAGATTATATGTCAAACAAAAGTTTATAAGCAAAGCCAGTCGTTAATCCCGCTGCAAATTTGCAGTGAGTTAATAAGCTGAGCAAACATTTTACTCTTTTCTAATCCCCTAGGAAACGAAAGTAGAAAAAAAACTTCAAAAACTGACCCGTCACATACCCCAAATTGCAGGTCCCAAGCGGGTGGATCAGCATAATCATGTACAAGCTCTGAGATCCCAGTATGTCCAAGCTGCATTAGCAACGCTACTTCAAACTTGAGGAGCCAACTTTGCTCAACGCCAATGAACTCGAACCAACAAGTGTTTCTGAGTTGCTTGATGGGGTTTCAGAGGACGGTCGCATCCAAATCTTTACGTGTCCTTCTCGGCATGCAGTGAGAATAGACTCTTGTGTAAATATTAAACCGGACAAGGGCTCAGTATGGGCACGGTGGGCTACCACAGGAGAAAGCTTAGGAACGTCCCTCATGCTTGGAGCAGGTTGAAGAGTGCCTACTGGGAAAATGCTATCCCAATGAGCTGACTGGCTTCCAGTACTAAAAGTTGGGGATCCACCAGGAGGGCACCGCCGAAGGGGCACCACAATCTCATCCATTGATAAGTCCCATAAAAGCAATTGTGTGTCCTGTCAAAATGCATGTGGCTTGCAAAATTATATTCGAGAGAGAGATATGTCAAATGAATGCAATAACAAGAAGGCAAGATCTCAAAGCAGAAATTGACTTGAACAAATTTATTTGGTCCGAGAGAGTATTCACATATTATCAAATTTTTGTCAGTTATATCATATTTGATTGGCAAGCTCCATTCTTATGTAATACAATTAGTTTCTGGCAAATTGCTTGCAACCCTTCCCCCATCTTTCCATCCAGATAACACGTATGTGGTCTCACAATTTCCAAATTGTTAGAACTTAAGAGTTAAGAGGTAGACACTAAAAAAATCATATTTACTGGTTTTTTGGATAATAAACTCACTTAATTATCAGCAAAAAAAAAGTATCAATAGCCACTTGTTTAAACAAAGATGACCAAATTCTCCATTTGTATCAAATAAATGCCACATGTGACGAGAGGCAAGGGGCATACTGAAGTTATAGAAATTACCTGACCAACTGAACCGAACCGGTACACAACATTTTCTTCTGAGTCATCTGAAGCTGGTGACGACCAATATGAATCAAAAGCCACACCACTGACCTGAATCAACAAATTCACAATATAAAAAGGCATGATATTAAAATCTAGACAACCTGCTTAAAGAAGCACAGAGCTGTTCAAGGGGGAGGGTGGTGAAAAGCTTTTTTGTTTGCTTGCAAGTGGTGCACAACTAGTGTTGGCATATTTTTAAGTACAAAACATGCCTCCTCACTAGTTAGGAGGAACTCCTCCCAAATATATTAATAGAACTCACATATTTGGGATGGGTGAAATCCATATATTTATTTAACTATCATATAAATGAACCAATATAAAATTACACACGTGCACAATTAAGGAGGAGTTCCTCCTAACTAGTGAGAAGGCAAGTTTCATTTTATTTTTAAAACAGAAAGATAAAGTCATAAACTGAAAATTTGAGGATACAGAACATTATAACATAACGTATACATAATTATATATAGGTTTATCTATTTGAAAAAAAAAAAAATATTCAAACCTGTACAATCAGGCATAAAATATTTCTCAGGTAGAGAATTGTGCCCGCTTTTAAGAGAGATGAGTCATGAGAAGAATTTTATATTCAAGGCGCCAAAAAGATCTATAGATTATGTTTCTTCACCAGGCAACAGAATGCGAGCATTGCGAGCATCTTCCATGGCCCAGCCCACACTGGTCACAAGAGGCTCGCTTGTTGCCATAGGGGAATTACTACACAAAAGCTTTATAAAGGACAATTACAGATATTCAAGTGTTTGGAAAGCTTTTTACCCATGAATTATGCCCCTCGCCCCATGCCACCACCTTCCTATCTTCCATGCTCCATACTGTAATTAGGTCATCTTCACCACCAGTTAAAATGTATTTTCCATCCCCGCTGAGTTATAAAATAAAATGGTTATTTACAACCTTTCCTTTCCTTCAGTAGATTCATATAAATTTGAAGAAAATTTGGCAAAGGTACATCTGATGCAACAGAATTATTCTCAAAACATCATGAAGACTTACCTCCATGTACAACATAGAAGAGCACCATAATAACTTTTGCCACCACATATCAATTGCTCTTTTAAATAGTCAAATACTCGTAAGTATCCTAGAATCAAGACTTAAAATTAGGATAAAAACAAGTTGAAGTTCAAATCAAATCACAGAGGAACATTTTCCAGATATTACCATCTCTGCCAACAGTTGCCAAATATACCCCATCAGTAGAGAAAGCAACATTGTTGATTGAACCTTGGCAAATATGCCATCTAGCAATTGGATTACTCTGCAAATTTTAAAAAATCATATAGAAGAAAGAAACCATTGGAGGCATATTATGACAGGAATTTGGATTGAGTTTCATAAAAAAAATTCCAAGAAAGGTAATTAATCAATATTTGAAATCACGAGCTCAATCAAATATTTGAATAAGTTGGAACAGAAAATGGTACGGGAGATGGGATGAAATTTATTGCTCAGACATTTTCTTCTTTGGCAGCAACCTTTAAACCTACCATTGTTTCTCTAAGAATTCAACAGCTTCCTAGCATAGAATCTTAAAAACCACAGTACATATTAATATTCTTGCATATTAACTTACAGCTAGATGACAGGAAATTCCTGCACTCTAGGAAAAAAAACTTTCAAAATAAACAGTATTCTCTGAAAATATCACTATCAAGGCTAACAATGTCCTTAGCAAAAAAAAAAAAAAAGACTATCCAACAATGCCAATGGAATGCAAAGTATAGAGCACAGGCAGTAAGGTGATTCCCATATTACGAACAAACAAGTGACTTCTTTCATTTTCTCAATAAAATGGGCTTTTGAGCCTCCCTACTCAAATTTAAAAAAAAAAAAAAAAGGTGACCTATTCACAAATTTTTAATAATTTCACAAACAGTCATTCAGTAACGTGTTCCACTCGACCTGGCTATTTTACGAGTTATAAGGCACACCTTCATCATGTGGAAAAATAAGCCATTACAACCTACCAGACAGTTTTTTGTTCGTTTTCACAGTAGACCATTAATAAAAAACTTTCCTTCTTTTTTTGGTCAAATTTCACTCCCTGCAGATACTAGGAGTTCAATAAAATAATTAGAGAATTACTTTCTAAAAAATTATACGAGACCCAGTGTCCAATTAGATATTTCTGTGAGCACACACCTCAAATTAATCAGAGAAAGGAGAAGACTTCTGTGCTTTCTGGAGATTAACACTAGATTCAAGCTACATGCTTCTACTAAATTCATAATTATTTCTTAAAAAAACATTATTATTATAATTGCGTAGAACTAATAAATTCCTTGCAGAGTGTAAGAGTAAAATTGATAATCATTGCATTGTAGATATTATAAAATATTACAAAACAAAAAACCACCATAGAATTGAACTAAAAAAATACGAAACAGTAATTAATAAGGGCTAATTTCTAATTTCTTCTTTAGCAGTACTCATAGTCATAGGGGGTACTGCAGAACATATAGGAGCTCCATCTAAAGGAAAAATAAAATTCAATGAGGATTTGGTTCATCCGACACCTACACGCTATGGGCATCCCAATATTTTGATGTTATATAGACTTGTATGAAAATAAATATTGGGAGTGAGGATAAACGTGACTATTCCACCAACAAGTTTGCTTCTAGTTCAAAAACATCAAGTCAAACATCCGTATCTTCAATGTAAGCAAAGTAGGGAAATTTTCTTTTCTTTGATTAAAAAACGAAATGGGAAATCTACAAGTTTTTCAGGTTTCCTAGAGTTCATTTTAATGTCTTAATACAAATTTTATTCAAGAAATTTCAAACAAAGCCGTGACATAGAGAAAATTATTCATTGCAGCATAATTCATTAACAGAAATGAAATAATACTAATGAGTAATAACAAATTACAATGTTTCAACTACCTTACTGGAACGTGCATGTGCCACGGAAAATTGATTCTGATCCTTTATGACAGGGAACGAAGAGTCAACGCTGCCTTCTTTACTCTGGAAAATAAGTTAGAATTTCAATTTAGTCTGTGAAAACAGATATGACCGTCAGAGCAGGCACACAAAGCCATATTAATCAACAGAAGCTTGCCTTTTCATAAACATACAAATTCCCATCAGCATGACCAACAACAAAAGCACCATCACTTTTTGGAATCCACGCAAGACTGGTACACCGACTGCTATAAAAGTCCAGTAAAGATCAATTGTCATGTACGTTACTCAAAATTATTAAAGTTACAACTAAGAGAAGATAGAGGATGATGCACAGATTGCAACATTGATCAGAAGTGGACTCACAGGACACTTAATTATTTTCTAACCTACTTGAATTTCACGTCAAATTACATGTTGGTGAACTAATGCAAGCACTCTACTGCATCATACACAACTTTGAGGGCAGAGTTACAAGCCACTATCATGATAAAATACTGATGCCCCATACTGATAATATTTTAAACAAGATTCCAAAAAAAAATGAAGGGAGTTTGTAGAGGATAGCAAATGTTGGATGATATTTTAAACAACATTGTCTACCATATACCTGAAACCAGATATATTTGAGTGAGATACAAGTCTGTAAGTTTTTTAATTCAGCCATAAAAAATTTCCTTGAGATGGATACAATGTGGAGAGGATACATGGTTCTGTAGAGACAGCTTAAAGCTTTGCCTTTCATATCCTTTCAACTTTCAGTACATATCAATAAAAAATATAATAATAATTTTTTTTAAAAACCGTAGGTTTGCGACCACTTGATACTCACCGTGACTAATCTCATGAGACAATCACCTGACTCTCTAGCATTTAGTGTCGAGAAACTTATAATCCTAAGTTCTGGAAAACTCATATCCGTATCTAGTTCTTTCCTTGGCGTTCTTCATTCATGGGAAGATTAATATCTATGATGTTATCTAGAGATCTTTTGTTATGCCTGAGCCACATTGGTCAATTTTGTGTGAACAAGATGATGAGTATATGAATCACATCCAATGAAGATGCCCTTTTCCGAGGAGAATTTGGTGTTACTCTGGCCCCTGTGGTTGATTACTGTACTGTGATGGCTGAAGTCTTCCTTCATCCTTATTTTCTTCGATAAGAGTGCGCTTCTTTGGCACATGGGGCTTTTAGCTTCCATTTAGTTATAGAGAAATAATAGGACTTTTGAAGGCATTGAAAAGAAGTTTGGAATCTCATTGATTTTTGTGTTTCTCTTTATCTGTATGCTTCAAAGATTCTTTGTGACTTGACTTCCTCATGTTACTAGATATTAGAGCCCTTTCTTGTAGAATTTTTTTGTGCCTCCTTTCCAGTTGTGGTCGGTTTTTGTTGGTCTTTTGTAACCTTTTCTTTCATCCTCCTAATGAAAGTGACTTCTTATTACTAAGAAGCACCGATACGGATACGGCAAGGAAATGTTGATTACAATATACAATCTTTAGGTTAATTAGATTATTTTTATACATTACAATGATTTTCACATTAAATTTGTTTGTTTTAGTTTATGATATTTATATTAGAAAGACAATAAGAAAGAAATGATCAAACTAAATAAAGATTTTGATGTTTTTCAATCTCATCTCTTATTAATTTTCTCCGAGACGTATCCAAGAAGTATCCGAGTATCCAATATGGATACGGATACGTCACCCAAGTTGAAGTATCTATGCTTCATAATGACCACCAAGCCATAGTGGTTATTATCTATCAAGCTCTCTCTGTTTTCTCTTCCTAGCTTCAAACTTAACACTAATTGATCATCACTAACCATGTCAATTTACGTTGAGTATCAGTGCATGTAACAGAAGTCCATGAAAAACCTCAGTTTTATTTCAATAACAAACGTGAAGAAAATGTAGTCATTCACCATGTAATTAAAGAATGAAAATAATCTTTCTAATCAACACTTGAAAATTAGTGCAGGACATTTCACGTATATCTAAATCACAAAAAGAGGATGAGAAGTAACTCATAAAAAAAACTGCAACTTATATTCAAAGTAGAATGGATAAGAATGTTCAAGAAAAGGCTCGCTTCACACATGGAGGAACCAAACTAGATTGTTACAAAAAATGGACTATTAAAGAAAATGCATATAGCTAATACTCTTGCCTGTTATTGACAGTGCCCTCTTTGTTGTAATGTTGAGCACCAACAAGCTTCTTCCCAACATCTTGTAATTGTTGTCTTAAAGAAACCGAGTAGACTACAGTTTCAATAAAGAATTAAACACATCAAAAACAGTTGCTTCCAGAAACAATAAACACAAACCACTTATAGACAAAGTATAAATTACCATCTCCAGAATTCAATCCGATAAGTAGGTCATGACCATCCTTAGCTTCGGGATCAAAAGCATGACAAACGGGATTTGAATTGCTAAAATGCAACGACTTTATAGGATCCTAAACAAATCATCAAGCAAACTTATAAAACAAACACACCCATCAATCCAAATTGCGAAAAAATTCACCACTCAAATAACAAATGACTACCTTATCTGGTGAATTAAGGTCACCAATAAAAATAGTATCCCCAACATTGAAAATCAAGTATGTTCCTTTACCATCGTAATTGGGGTTAAGCAAAGAGTGGCCACCATTAGACCCTGCCAAAGAGCCACTTCTACTAGTTCCATTAACAGATTTACCAGTACCATTACCTCCTGGAAAACCAATAGCTCTAACCCCATTTCCACCCCCAACCCCAAGAAACTTTGCTGCTGCATATCTCACTCCAGTACTCCCACTAGTACTCGAATTTGAGCTCGGTATCGGCCCTGAATGCGCCGGCTTTTCCTTAAGTTGCGCCAGAGTCACCTGGAAAAAAAAAACCCAAATCATAAACAATTGAATATAAAAAAATGAACTTTGAATTGTAAGTAATCAAAGAGAAAATACCTGAGAAACTGATTTCCCATGAGAAAAGGGAAGAAACCCAGGTGCATGAGTCTTCTCATAATGAAGTTTATACCTTCCTTCAGGGGTTTTAAAATAGGTTTTCAGTCCTAGAGATTGAGAGCTTGAATTCGTCGTCGAAGCAGCCGCGGCCGATGCCGACGAAGACGACGTCGTCGCATTCGACATTAATCCGACACTATTACTGTTGTTGAAGCTACTATTATAACCGTTGTTCATCATCTTCATCGCCGAAATTTCATCCACAAAAACTCAAAAAGGGTTTAGCAAAATCAAAAAATATAAATACAAAGAAGAAAAAAACGATCAATATCGCCGCCAAAACTCCGTGAAATCAAAATTAAGCTAAAATAATCATCGTCGCCGTCGTGAAAACAGGAGGCCGGCGAGATTAAGAGGAAATTAAAAAGCTGGGTTTCGATCTATGGAGGTTTGAGAAAGAAGAAGAAAGAAAGAATGGGTTTTTAGTTATTTTGGGTAATGGGATTGGGGAGAGAATTAGAAAGGTGGACTTTTTTAGGGGTGATGAGAAAGTCAGCAGTTTGGACGGCTGTGATCAGCTGATTTAGGGTCAGAACTTCATCTGAGTGAGACGATGGAGAATTTTGAACCGTTTGATTGATTGATTGATTGATGGATGAGATGGAGTTCTTTCTACTGGTTTGACTCTTCGGTCTTCAGGCCAATTTTGCGAGGATCCAGCTTGGAGCCGTTCGGATCGAGCATCCTTTGGAATTTTGGATTTTTTTTTTTGAATAATTTAAGATAAGATTTTTTTTTAATAACTTCATTTAAAGAAAGTTAGTTTGACTAAATTTAATGTTTGGTAATGTTTATTAAAACTATTTAATAAAATAGAAAACAATCCGAAAAAGAAAAGAAGAAAAAAAAGAGAGAGAAATATTCAATAGACAACTTTTTTATGAGTAATTTTAAGAAAAAAAAATTGGGTAACAGATTTTGACGTAATATTTATAAAAATATCAACTTTAAAAAGTATTTGTAAATATGACAATTTTTATTACGTTAATTAGTGATAAATGTGTGTATAGTGATAAATATAATATAAAAATATATAATTCAATGTTTGTCATTGTTTTACGAATAAAAAATTATTGTATTTACAAATATTTTTTAGAGCTGATATTTGTACCAATATTACTTTAAAAAAAATGCTAGATTTATGTGTTTCAATTCTATTGGATAAAACATGTAGTGGTTCTTTTGTATTTATTAAAAAAAACATATATTTATTATTTATTAACATATTTGATCAAATAGAATTGGAACATGTAGGCCAGTTAGGAGGAGCTCCTCCTGACCAATGAGGGGGACATTTCTCAAAATCCACCCATGTCAATTTGATATGAGTCACCATAGACTAAGATTCATGGATCTCAAAAACGGTATTTTTTTTTTCCTAAAATGATAGTTTTGAAAATATCAGTTCTTAAAATGTCATTTTTTACAAAAAAAAAAAAAAAAAATAGGTCCAATAATAAATTAGGGGCAATGATTGAAATAGCATAGTTTTACATACTAAATACTGAAATGTCAAAACTTTTCAAAAATTACTCAAATAGCAAAATTCTTCAATAAAATTATTGAACTAAAAAATAAAAAAAATAATAATAATAATAATAATAAATTCATTGAAAATAAAAAAAAAATCAAATAATTCGATAGATTATTGAATTTTGAACTTAAAAGGCAAAAAACAAACAAATTCATTAAAAATACCCATGAAAAATAGTTCAATAAATTTATTGAACTATAATTATGCTATTTGAGTAATTTTTAAAAAGTTACGACATTTTAGTAATTAATATGCAATTATGCTATTTGAGACAAATTGTTTATAAGGGGCAATTATTGAAATAACATATTTTTACTTACTAATTACTGAAATATCAGAACTTTTCAATTTAGTTTTTATGGGTTTAATTTTTGTAATTAAGTCCATATGATTTACATTTGGATCAATATAGTCCACTAGCGGATGCACGTGCCCCATGACTTTTACCTCTCTCTCTCTCTCTCTCTCTCTCTCTCTCTCTCTCTCTCTCTCTCTCTCTATATATATATATATATATATATATATATATATATATATATATATATATATATATATATATATATATATATATTATTGACGATTATGCACAGTTTGCTTGTCGCCGCAGCAACGAGAAGCCATCGTCGAAGCAATGGTGGTGTCGCAGCCATGGTCCCCCATCGTTGCCACTGGGACCGTTTTTTGCCTCTCTTGGGCCAAAAACCAGAGAGTGGACGCCGCGGCAGCAAGCCCTCATTGCCGCGGCGCCCAGGGTGTACAAAGACACGGAAGTGTCTCGTTGCCGCGGCGGTGCCTCACCGCCGCGGCGACAGGTCAATTCGTAGAAAATATTTTTATTTCCTTGTTTATCTTTGTAAATCTTTGATCTTTTCCTTAACCTAATTGCATATGTATAAATATAGGCATCAAGCCATCATACAAAATAAGAAATACAATTCTTCAAATTATTTTATGGTATCAGAGCAGGTTGACGATCTATGATTTAGATGGCCGCTCACATAGATCCGAAGGGGAAAGAAGTATAAGCTGTCATGGGAACTGTGAAACCATTGGATTCGTTTTCACCATACTATCTTCATCCTTCAGATGGACCACAAATCACGATTTGCCCGATCGTGCTTCGTGGGGATACTTATAATGAATGGGTTAGATCTATGCGAAATAATTTTCGCGCGAAGAACAAACTTAGGTTCATCGATGGAACCATCAAGAAGCCGGAATTAGGTTCTCAGGAGGAAAATCTTTGGGTGACTGTTAATTCTACTCTAGTAGGATGGATTCACAATACACTGGATCTGGGACTGCGATCTTCAGTTCCTCAACCAGATGACGTGAAGAATATGTGGGATGATATAAGGACGCGTTTTTCCATTGAAAACGGTCCAAAAATTCACAAATTGAAAACTCTTCTGAGTAGCTGTAGGCAACGAGGTAACACTGTGGTTACATATTATAATGATTTGAGGAAGATTTGGGATGAACTTGAGGGATACACGATTGTTCCAACGTGCACGTGTGAAGCAGCTGCGATTATTGCTAAACAAAGGGAGAATGAGAAAGTCCATGACTTTCTTGTTCAGTTAGATCCCGTTCTTTATGGGAATGCAGTCTCAAACATTCTGATGATGGAGCCTCTACCAAACTTGAATACAGTTTTTACTAAAATAGTCACAGAAGAGCGTCATCATACCATAGCCCGCTCTAGAGAAAGTAAACTAGATGTTGTTTGGTTTGCAACTCAAGGGGCAACAGACACATGGAGGAGATCGATCTAAGGTGAATTTATTTTGTTCACATTGCTCTAAAACGGGGCATGATGATTCTACTTATTTTCAACTGCATGGTTATCCGGATTGGTGGTCTGGAGATAAAGGAAAAGGAGGACAGGGGAGAGGTGGAGGTCACTCAGGTAGGGGTGGTGGAAGGAATGGTGGTGGTCGTGGTCAGATTGCAAATGCGACCATCACAACAAACACTGAAATGCAAGGACAAATCAACTCTACAGATCGTAGTGGTCTTCATGGTCTATCTGATGACCAATGGACTACTCTTGTTCATATGTTGAATTCGAAAGGCCATCTTCTAATGATAAGTTGAATGGTGAGTTAAAGAATACAGATCTATGGAAAATCGATACAGGTTGTTCCAATCATATGTCGGGTAATGAAAGTCTTTTTGAAGACTTAACCAATATAGCACCGATCTCAGTCGGACTTCCAAATAGGAAGCAAACCTTTGCAAGGCAACGAGGATCAATGACATTAAGTCACAATATGAAGCTGGATCGGGTCTTATATGTTCCTAATTTATCCTGCAATTTATTATCTGTATCTCACTTACTTAAAGACTTGTTTTATTTTATCATATTTACTGATAAGCTATGTGTTATTCAGGACCGTACTTCGAGGATTATGATTGGAGCGGGTGAGCAATGTGATGAGGTTTACTGGTTTCGCCCTCTACAACAACAACGGGCATGCCAGATAACTGTGGAGGAGAATGTAAATTTGTGGCATCGTCGTCTTGGTCATCCTTCAAGACAAGTAGAGTCGTCTTTATCTAATTTGTTTGGGTCAAATATGATAAAAAGAAGTATTTCCGTTTTAAATTATTCTTGTGATATTTGTCTTCGTGCTAAACAAACGAGATGTATTTTTTCTTTAAGTATTAATAAAGCTGATGATCTTTTTGAGCTTATTCATTGTGATATATGGGGTCCTTACAATGTTCCTTCTACTTGTGGGGCTCATTATTTTCTTACTATTGTTGATGATTGCTCTAGGGGAGTATGGGTTTTTCTTATGAGTGTAAAGTCTGAAGTTCAACAATTGATTAGAAATTTCTGCGCAATGGTAAAAACCCAGTTTGACAAGAAAGTCAAAATTTTAAGGAGTGATAATGGTGGGGAATTCATATTTCTACATCGTTTCTTTAAGGAAAATGGTATCATACACCAAACTTTGTGTGTGATACACCTCAACAAAATGGGAGGGTTGAGAGAAAACATCGTCACGTATTAAATGTGGCTAGAGCCTTGCTTTTTCAAGCTAACCTTCCTACTACTTTTTGGGGTGAGAGTATTATGACAGTTGTTCATTTGATTAACCGAACTCCAACCCCTATTCTTGCGAATAAAACACCCTATGAAGTTCTCTATAACAAAGTTCCTCCTTTTACACACTTACGAGTATTTGGTTGTCTTTGTTTTGTCAAAAACCGACCTCGTGTCAAAGATAAATTCGTCATTCGATCGAATAAATGAATTTTTATGGGTTATCCTTTTGGAAAAAAGGGGTGGCGTGTCTATGATCTTGAAACTAAAGAGTTTTATGTTTCTCGAGATGTAGTTTCCTGTGAAGATCGTTTTTCCTTCATGGATACTACTCCTAGTGAGACTCCTATTTCCACGTCACATAACCATCCTTTGTATGAGACCATTGAAGATAGGGGGAGTGATCATGCGATATTATCTACATCCCTTGAGAATGTAGAAACAAGTGTCTCTACTCTTCAAGGGGAATTCAGTGAATTAGAAATTTTTGAAAATCCATCAACAGAAACTGTGACAAATGTTGACCCACCGGCAACAAGTAGAGGGCATTGAGTAAAGAAGACTTCAACCAGATTGACAGATTATATTACCAATACAGTTCGCATTGTAAAACCCATCACATCACATCTGCCTGCTCCTTCATCATCTTCAGGTACTCGTTTTCCTCTAGCTTATTATGTAAATTGTGATAGGTTTTCTACTCAGCATACATGTTTCTTATTTGTTATAACCACCGAAAAAGAACCAACTTCTTTTCAAGAGGCAGTGAAGGATCCAGGTTGGAGAAAAGCTATGAAGGAAGAAATTGACGCTCTAGAGCTTAATGGCACCTGGACCTTAGAGAAACTACCACCAGGCAATTGGGTGTAAATGAGTTTATAAGATCAAGTATAAATCAGATGGATCCGTGGAAAGATTTAAGGGACGGCTTGTGGTGCATGGAAATCGACAAATTGCAGGTATCGATTTCAATGAAACTTTTGCCCCTGTAGCAAAGATGGTCACAGTTCGTACTTTCTTATCCATTGTCGTAACTAGACAATGGGAGTTGCATCAGATAGATTGTAACGACCTGTTTTCCGTTAAATTCTTTAAATTGAAATGCACAGCGGAAGACTCGATTTTTAAAGAAAAACGGCATGGATTCGTTTAAAAATCGAATAACCAAAACCTGTTTTACAACCCAAATTCAGAGAAAGCTATAAATCGGGAATGCGCATTCCAAAGGAGAAATAAATCATAAGACATAGACAAATTTTACACAAATGCCCTTCCAGGCTCAAAAAGACACATGTATGTAAAATGGAAATAATTTACAAGCATTTTAACAAATGCTAAACCAAAAGATGTCTTTAACATTGTCCATACACCATCTCGACTAGTCACGCGGCTCCACCTCCTCTACCACGCTTCTTAAGACGGGGTTTACCTGAAAATTTGTAAGTGTAGCAACATTAGCATAAAAATGCTAGTGAGAGTTAAACGAAAGCAAGTAATCCTATGAACAAAATCTCATAACCGAAATCGTGTCCAAAAGCCTAAAATGCTCAATACTACCCACATCCACACTTCCAATTTTCATACAATCATATGATAGTCATATATTACCCATAATCATCAATCAATACCATGAGATAGATATAAAGACTTAAAGTAAAGTATCATTCGCTACTAAGTCTTACTACACAATTCTAAAGAATATGTAAAGGTAACATTAACTATCTTTATTACCAAACAAGTTTCATCGTATCGTGCTATTGTATGGATCGAAATCAACATACCACGTACGGTCGTACCATGTCTCAAGTTACCGTACCATAATACCGTATGGACCGAAGTCAACATACTATCATGTACCATATCACAAATCATCGGATATCAGGACTTTCACCATATAACAAATCATCGCACCATGATACGTATGGATCCGAATCAACATACTATCATGTGCCGTATCACAGATCATAGTACCATGGTACCGTATGGATCCGAATCAACATACTACCATGTACCATATCATAATCATCGTAACGTGCTCGTATGGATCCGAATCAACATACCACGTACGGTCGTACCATATCACAAATCATCGCACCATGATACGTATGAATCCGAATCAACATACTATTATGTGTCGTGTCACAAATCATAGTACCATAGTACGTATGGATCCGAATCAACATACTACTATGTACCATTCACAAATCATCGCACCATGATGCGTATGGATCCAAATCCAAATACCATCATGTGCCATACTACGAAAGGTTAAGCTCCCTAATAAGTTAGTTAATCTCAAAAGAATTCTACTAAGTTATTAAGAAACCTAACTAACTAGATTACACGAGTTATCACTCAAGTGCATCTTCTAACTACTTTAACTTCCAAACCAAATCAAAGTAACTTTTATTTCCACTTTCACCTAACATCTCCAATTCACTTTACAATACTTCCAAACCACTCCGATATTTCCTTTTCATCGAACTCATTAAAATTCCAAGATTCTCTCAACTCACTTTCGAATTAAAGTCTCCAACCAAAACTTAATTCTAAGAAGCTAATTCCCTCTTAACCTCGATAAACAATAACATAATGAAAATCAATTCATAAAACCACTAACTTTCGCTTTAAACTCACCTTAGCTTGTAGACAAGCTCCGATATTTCTGAGGTTGCAATTCCACGATCAAATCACAATCCTACAAACGAATTACACCTAAATAACATTAATTAAACGGAAAACATTCAAACTACATCTAAACGCATAAAACGACGAAAAACCCGAATTTCCTCCCTAAGGTGCCCTCGGCCATACAAGGAAAAATAGGGTTCGGGTTTGGTTTTCCTGCTTTTATGCACTTTAGAGGTGTTTCGGGTTGATTTCGGATACTTTGGAGGTTCGCAACTATAATGGGTAACCGTAATTTAGGGTTTTGCACATTAATCGATTTCCAAAAAATTAAGTAAATAGTAAAAACACAATAACCCTTACATCCTAAACATAGTCAAGTGAGGGAAAATCACATGGGACGGGTTTTCGGCTCAAACTCGGTTTTAGGGTTTAGGGAAAGTTTCTAAAATTGACTATAAAGACTTCCCCGATTGAAACCTTCAAGCTTCGGTGAACGAATTCGAAGATTCCAATTCAAAACCTCCATTAAAACACTATTCACTTCAAGTTTTAGAAACTTTGACATACCTTAAGGCCTCAAGAAAACGAGCGAAAATCTCGATCGGTAGATTGGAAATGATCGACGGGCCAAGGGCTTTCCAACGAGAGTAGAATCGATACGATCCGCCGAGTATTAAAGAAAACACAAAAAAAAGGGAAGGGTTTGATGCCCACGGCTTCAAGGAGAAGAAAAGGAAGAAAAATGAGCATTTTTGCTTAAGTGTTGATATTTAAAAGATGAATGAATAGTAAATTTTAGATATTTAAGAATTTGGGAAATGACGCCTACGTCCCTCTTTTGTTTTTACTTTAAAAACGAAACCCGAAGCTCTTAAATAAATCTAAAGGTGATTAATAATTATTAATTGGCCTGTTAATAATTATTAATGTCACCGAAACGTATTTAAAGTATTAAAACGATTAAAAAGAATTTCGGATGAAAATAGCTACTAAAATCGAAATTTCTGAATTTAAACTAATCTTAAAAACTTTAATTAAATAAAAAAAATTTACCTAAAAAAGTAACGGGACGTTACATGGATGTACACAATGCTTTTCTCCATAGTGACTTAGAAGAGGAGGTCTACATATAGTTGCCTCCTGGTTTTCATCCTAAAGAGTCTGGTAAGGTTTGTCAGCTGAGAAAATCGTTATATGGCTTGAGACAGGCACTAAGAAATTGGTTTGCTAAATTATCTACGGCATTGACAAAGATTGGGTTTGTTCAATCTTATCCTCATTACTCTCTTTTCAGTTATTCAAAGAATTCTGTTTTTCTTCATGTATTAGTCTATGTGGATAATCTTATTATAACAGGGAGTTCCATCTAAGGCTATTGTTTCTTTCAAGAAGCAACTTAGCGAAAAGTTCCATATGAAAGACTTGGGAGTATTAAAATACTTCCTTGGTATTGAAGTCTCTCGTGGAAAAGATGGTTTGTATCTCAGTCAGCGTAAATATGCCCTAGACAATATAGGAGAAGCTGGCTTACTTGAAGCCAAACCAACATCAACACCTATGGATTCTAATCATCATCTTGCTACTATTGATGGTAAATCTCTTGATGATCTAGAGAAATATCGTCGTCTTGTAGGGCGACTGATTTATTTGACTATCACTCGTATTGAATCGAGTTACTCTGTTCACATATTGTCTCAATTTATGGGCAATCCTTATATTGAACATTGGGATGCTGGCTTGCGTGTTTTACGCTATTTGAAGGGGTATCCTGGCCAAGGAATTCTCCTTCGGAGTGACTGTGACTTTCGCCTTACTGCATATTGCGATAGTGATTGGGCCACTTGCCCCCTAATTAGGCTATCGTTGACGAGATATTTTATTCAGTTGGGTTCTTCAGCTATATCGTGGAAAACTAAGAAACAAGTTACTGTTTCTCAATCTTCCGCTGAACAGAATATCGATCCATGGCAACTGCCACTTGTGAGTTAAAATGGCTTAAATCTCTTCTGAGATGTTTTGGAATTGACCACTTTCAATCGATTCCGTTGTATTGTGATAGTCAGGTTGCATTACATATTGCAGCAAACCCGGTTTTTCATGAGAGAACAAAGCATATTGAGATGGATTGTCACTTTGTTCATGACGCGCTTCAGGATGGAATTATCGCTCCTTCGTATATTCGTACTGGAGATCAACTTGTCGATGTTTTGACTAAGGCTCTTAGGAAGACTCAATTTCAGATTCTTATTCGCAAGTTGGGCATTTGTGATTTGCATGCTCCAACTTGAGGGGGAGTATTGAAGATTATGCACAGTTTGCCTGTAGCCGCAGCAACGAGAAGCCATCGTCGCAGCAATGGTGGCGCCGCAACCATGGTCCCCCATCGCTGCCATGGTCCCCCATCGCTGCCACTGGGACCGTTTTTGGCCTCTCTTAGGCCAAAAACCAGAGAGTGGATGTCGCGGTAGCAAGCCCTCATCGCCGCGGCGCCCAAGGCGTACAAAGACACAGAAGTGTTTTGTTGCCGCGGAGGGGAGTCCTCACCGCTGCGGCGAAAGGCCAATTCGCAGAAAATATTTTTATTTTCTTGTTTATCTTTGTAAATCTTTGATCTTTTCCTTAACCTAATTGCGTATGTATAAATATAGGCATCAAGCCATCATACAAAATAAGAAATACAATTCTTCAAATTATTTTATATATATATATATATATATATATATATATATATATATATAGGTAAAAGCTAAATTGAAAAGTTAAATCTAAGAAAATATGTTTGGCTGGCCGGTTAGAGCGGTTAAACAAGATGTTGTTAAGCAAGGGATACCGTGTTTGGATTGTGCAAAATAGTGGGTTTGTTATGCCTCTTATGAGAAAGTATCCCATATGAGAAAAGGTCTAAGATAAGTTATAGTATGTCCTTATTTATTTATTTTTATTATTATTATAAAAATGATTTAACTATGTCATCCCTATAATTTTGGGTTTGTGTCAATTTTTGTCCATATGATTTTAAAAGTGTCAGAGACGTCTCTATCTTTTGATATTATAAATTTAAATCGTCTTGATCGTGAAACAAACAAGTTTAATGTAACATAATTTTTTGCAGGAATGTTTGTAACACTTTTGAATGTTTAGAAATGTATTTGACACAATCCTGAAGTGATAGGGACGCCATATATAATTTAGCCTATAAATTTTTCTTTTCCCTTCTACTACATTACCACTAATTGTATTTGTATTTAATACTACAGAGTATTGATTTTAAATACAAAATTTTAATCAATTTTTCTATTATAATAGACAGTCGCAATATTTTACTGTACAATCTTTTAAATGATTTTTTTTTTCAAATTTGAAATTTGAGGCGTATGTAAAAAGTTCTTATATTTTCAAATTTCAGTTTCCTTTTTATAGTAATTATCTAAAATGACACGTTTTCATATTCTAGTTATTGAGAACTTTTTAAAAATTACCCAAATAGCATATTGAACTATAGTTCAATAATCATTGTTTTTTTCATTATTATTTTCAATGAATTTGTTAGTTTTGTTTTACCTTTTTTTAGTTCAATATCAATATTATATTTAAATATTTTGTTATTTGTTTGTAACAACCCCAAAATTCCTAAAATATGGAAAAACATAAACAACAGCAGAAGCAGCATAAAAACATCGAAAAAGCTCTTTTCATTTCATTAATGCAATTAAAAATAGTTTATGATTTGATTGAACTTGTTTCAAATACCAATTTGTGAAAACATCATCAAGAAAACTCAAAGGATGTTATGAAAATAAACCGATAAAATGCACATCTCATATTTCAACAAAAAACTAATACAAATGAAATAAAGTCCAATTTCCAACTAGACACCTATGAGAAGAAAACATGCAACGCTGGGGTGTAAATCCACTCCAACTGACCAACCGATCACGAACATCGTCAGCTGCCTGTTTTCTTCTTCTTTTTATCTGGAAAAAATAGAGTAGCATCATGAGGCTACGCTCAATGAGTAGAAAATGTTAAAAGAAAAATAATGCCATGAGAAGTTTCTAAGTCATTAAGTCTATAATCAGCCTCACCTACTTCCAAACAATTCACTCAAACTAGCCAATTTGACACTTAACCCAATGCCTCTAATCTCCTCTTTATCCGCAAACAAAGAGAGACTACGCTCGAGAAGAATTTTAAATACTCTTTTTCACAATTTAAAACCTTTCGAGATATTCTTTTCCATTTGTACACATAGAATGAACCTGCCTCGTTAAGTGTTATTTAAGTCATGTTCTTCATTAAGTATGACCTTACTTAATGCGAACCTACAACCACATCATTCAAGGCACCAAAATAATGTGATTTACCTAAAAGCATCACTATCAGAATGCTTGACAAGCCTAGAACCAGTATCTAGCTTAGAAACGACGTTTCCACCTAAAACTGTCCTTTAAGAGGCTAAAACTCAAAATTTCCAAATTCTGAAAAATAATCAATTTTTTCAGCCTTAAAATGCCCTAAAATAACCTAACGTCACAATCTTAACTCACATGACGGTCACCTAATGATTACCCACTCAAAAGGGCAAAGCTAGCCTAAACTAGTGTTGTTTTGCTCTATTTTTTGGCACTAAAAAATTATAATTTTTCAAAAAAAATCCAGCAGCATAAATAACCTATTTTCACTTCTAAAGTCATTCTAAAACATCAATAATGCTTCACAAACAACTCAAGTTCGATTACTCAATTGTCTAAACCACCCAGGCTAGTTTTCTGACCTAATGGGTACTAAACATGCATTCTTGTCCATATAACCAGTAACATTTAGACCTTAAAATCATTAATAACATGTTATAAACACCATAAATAATCCCAAGGAAAACAACAATTTAATGTCAAATCAAAATAAACCAAACTAGTCCTTATAAGCATGCTTATTATCCAACTTTTCCCCAAATTTCAATATAAATTTGTACACTTTAAAAAGCCCATGATTCATCCAAATTCAAAATTGAAATATCAACTTATTGTCCAAAATCAAATATAACATACTTGTTAATGAAAAAGAAAGCCTAACACGAAACTATTTAACCGTTAACAAGTTCTACTCACTTTCAAGCAAAAATTTCAAGATCTTGAATTCTCCTTTTTCCAAGAACTTCCACAACCTTGAATCGGATTTTGGATGGAAACTCCTCGATTCTCCTTCAAACCTTCACCAAATGAATTACCAATGCAAATCACACCTAATACGATTAGAAATCGAGAAAAAATTAATTAAATGAAAAAGAAAACATAGGAGACCCGAATGGTTTTTAGCTCATAAATCTTTCTTTAGATCTTGGATTGCTTTGAAACTAATTTAAATGGTAAGATAACAAAAAACCGATCAAAATGGACTATTTACTTGCACAAATCAGAGTCTGAATGAAGAACTTATGACGAAAATACTTCGGGAGATGGTGTTTAGGTAAAAATGAGAGAATTGATGATAATGGAGGATTGATTTTCGGCTAAAGGAAGAAGAAGAATGTTTTAGGGTTGATTCTCGAGTTCTATTAATTACTAAAATGCCACTGAACTAAAATGGTCATAACTCACTCACCAGAACTCAGAATGATGACCCGTAAGTTCTGTTGGAATCGTAATAACAAGACAATCACCATCATAAAAAATATTAAATTATATTTGTGGTTTTAATTTTGAGGTTTGGGGAAATCTTCAAAATACAGTTACGAGATAACGAATTATTTTTCACCAAATTCATCAATCCAACTTCATTAGTATCATTTTGAGAGAATTATAATAATTTTCAATTTATTTTATACTCTTACTTGGTAACGAATTATTTTTCACCAAATTCATCAATCCAACTTTATTAGTATCATTTTGAGAGAATTATAATAATTTTCAATTTATTTTATACTCTTACTTGGTAACGAATTGTTACAGACCACCTAAAAGACTTTCCGT
Source organism: Gynostemma pentaphyllum (assembly GCA_028015215.1). Taxonomy (NCBI): domain Eukaryota; kingdom Viridiplantae; phylum Streptophyta; class Magnoliopsida; order Cucurbitales; family Cucurbitaceae; genus Gynostemma; species Gynostemma pentaphyllum. Next base: position 13,219,681 of record CM051346.1, on the reverse strand, counting down.
CCTCGAAAAGTTTTAGTGCACGGTAAAGGAATGAGGTTCTTATTCCACATAACTTCTTTCTATTCTCAAGCTGCATCTTGTCATGTATTTTTCCTCACACTAAATAAAGAATTAAATGAGTTCAATCCTAACGAAATTCTTAATTTTTTTTTCATAAACTTCTATTCAATCTCTCTTTAACACATCAAACGGTCCAATGAACCTTGGACTCAATTTTCCTTTCTTACCAAATTTCATAACTCTCTTCATTGGAGCTATCTTTATAAACATGTGATCTTATACAGAGAACTGAAAATCAGTCCTCCTCACATTTGTATAACTCTTCTGTCTACTGTGAGTAGTTTTCATTCTCTCCCCGATCAGCTCAACTAATTCATTATTCATATGCACCAACTCAAATCCCAAGAGTTTTCTTTCTCCTACCTCATCCCAATGAACTGAAGACCTACACTTTCTCCCATACAATGCCTCAAATGGTGTCATCTCTATCATAGCCTGAAAACTGTTGTTGTAAGCACACTCTACTAGCTACAACTGCTCATCCCAACTACCCTCAAAATCTAGCACACATGCTCTAAACATATCCCCTAAAATATGGTTTACCCTCTCAGTTTGACCATCTGTCTGAGGTACTAAATAATAACTTAGTACCCATGGCACCATGTAAACTCATCCCGAACTTTGACACAAATATATTGTCCCGATCTGACACAATAGTCACTGGCACTTCGTGTAACCTTACTATCTCCCTAAGACACATTTGAGCCCAAGTCTCAATAGGATAACTCGAGTTCCCTGGAAGGAAACGTTATGATTTGGTCAACCATCCATAATCTCCCAATTCACATTATTACCCCTCAAAGTCCTAAGTAATCCACAAATAAAGTTCATCAATATCGCTTACCATTTTCCACATTGAAACGGGCAAGGAAGTCAAATATTCAAATAGCCAAAGCCTTGATTTGATGATCAAACATTTTTTTCATGAACTCAAACATATCGTTTTTTGTACCAGGCCATGAATAACCATCTTCAAATCCTAATACATTTTTTTAAAACCTGTGTGCTCTGAAAAACATAGAGGTATATGCCTCTTCTAACAACTCCCTACTCAAAGTATATTTCTTAAGCACACACAATCGTCCACGATAAACTAAGTCATTATTTGTGGAGAAGCTGTAGTACCAAGATAACTGTCACCTAGCATCTGGAAAATAACCTGCTAGACTATTATTTGCCCCCTATGCATCAATGATATTGTCTTTAAGTATGCCCCACCATTGATCTAGACAACTAGTAGTCATCTCAAAAGTCATTGATGACATCTCGGCTCGTTCCATTTCCAACTGTAGTCTACGCTGACAGGCTCTAATACCAGAAGAATGAACATCTGCCACAATATTAGGTTTATCCATATGGTATAGTATGTCACGATTATAATCTTTCAAAAGCTCCAACCACCTGTGGTGTCTCTTATTCAATTCATTCTAAAAGAAGAAATATTTGAGACTTGTGATCTGTAAAGATTAAAATCTTTCCTCCATATAAATAGTGTTTTCAAATCTTTCAAGCATGAACCACAACTGCCAATTCTATATCATGTGTTGGATATTTCTTTTCATGCTACATTAATTGTATCAAAGCATATATGATCACCTTTCCATGTTGCATTAACACACAACCCAATCCTTTATCTGACCCATCACTTTAGATAGTCAAACCCCCAAAATAATCTGGTGTAATAAGAACTTGTGCAGGATACAAGCCTCTTCTTGAATTCCTCGAAACTCTTTTCACAATGTGCTTCACAATCATACTGCTTCCCTTTTATAGAAATCTTGGTCATTGGAGAGGTTATTCTTGTGAAGTCTTGAACACATCTACGATAGTAGCCTATCAAACCCACGAAACTTAGAATCTCTACAATAATGGTTGGTCGGGCCAACTACTCATTGCTTCTATCTTGGAGAGATCAACTGAAATACTCTCAGTCGACACCTCATGTCCAAGAAATGCATCTCTCTTTAGCCAAAATTTGCACTTACTATATTCGGCGTAAAATCATTCATTGCATAATATGAGTAAAAGTTTTCTTAAATGCTGAGTATGTTATTCCTCTGATCTCGAATATACTAGAAAGTCGTCAATGAAAAGAATCATGACGAATCCAAGAATCTCTGAAATACAGTATTCATCATGTTCATAAAAATTGTTGGTCCATTCATCACCTAAAAGACATCACCACAAACTCGAAATAACTATAATGAGTCATAAAAGATGTCTTTCGCCTAGTGAACCGTAACGTGGTTAACAATCTTCCAGAAGGTGTAGATTTGAACGACCTAGATATGTTTATCATACGAGGCAAAGGTTTAGGCAAATCTATACAGAGAAACTTAAGTGATGAGGAGTACCATGTCATCCAGACTTATTTATTATGCAACTGTGCGGAAGTAAAGGAATTTATTAAGTAAGTTTTTCTAATTCATGAAGTTTTATTTTATTTAGCATGAATAATTTTGTTTAAATTTTCATTAATTAATACATTTTATGTAGATTATTTGTGAATTCATGTGTACAACCATTACATCCCGGTATTGCTGAATCAAAAGAAGGGAACATCATCAATAAATATTTTCGTTCCTGGTTTTACAATTACGTTGACAATCCCACAATTCCGATCGTTGATCAACGTATAATATGAATCGCAAAAGGTTTATCCAGAATTGCAAGATCTTACACCGGTTATCTGGTGCAAGGTTACAGATTTCAAACAAAAGCTTATTCAGTGAACCGAGCAACAAATAACAGTGGTGTATGTATAAAGGGTCAAGTGTTCGGGAACAATGCAGAAGATTTCTATGGAATCATTGATGAGATTATTGAGCTTCAATTTGCAGGTCCGAGTCTTAAACGTACAATCGTTTTTAACTGCATATGGTTTGAAACAACGCGACGAGGTGGAATTCACAATAATATCAATCTTAAAATTTTTGAGGTGAACCGGAGAAAACACATGCATACCCAAGATCGTTTTGTTTTGGCACAACAAGCAATTCACGTTTACTACTTAAATTATCCCGCTCACCGTCGAGATTTATCTGATTGGTTAGTTATCTGTAAAGTAAGACCAATGATAATAGATGACAACCTTCCTGATAAAAATAGTGAGAACTATGTTGAATTCCAGAAGGATGAAGTACAAAATCGTGAAATCGATGAAGGTATTAATTCTGACACTGCGCGTTCGTTGAATGATGCATCAGAGACACTTTTTGATGGAGTGAATGTGTATGTTCCACTTGAAAATGATAAAGATTCTTCTTCAGATGAAACAAACGAAGAAGAAACTGAAGAAGACAACATTGATTCAAAAAAGACGAATGATTCTGATGACGATGATTGAAGTGTTTATTTGTGACAGTGGAAATAATTAAAAAAAAATACATAAATTAACGATGGATTAGATCGCTAAACTCACAGATGAATTAAATGTAACGATGACATGCGTCGTTAGGTTTGACAGAACATAATGATGGGATAATATTTTCTAAGTATAGGAATGAGATTAACGACGGAGTGCATTGTTAAACTCAAAAATAAATTGAATATAACGATGCCATGCGTCGTTATGGTTCACACAAGAGAATGATGGGGTAAGATTTTCTAAGTATAGGAATGAGATTAACGACGAATGGCATCGTTAAACTCATAGATGAATTGAATATAACAATGCCATGCGTCGTTATATTTCACAGAAGAGAATGATGGGGTAAAATTTTCTAAGTATAGAAATGAGAGTAACGACGGATTGCATCGTTACACTCTGTGATTAATTGAATATAACGATGTCATGCATCGTTAACCTGTTGTAACGGATAGCATTTTTCTAAGTATAGGAATGAGAGTAACGATGGAATACATCGTTAATTGTAATTAATAAGGCGTGAAGATAAAAAAAATTCATGAAAATTGTGGCGCGAATGGGCGATGCAATCCGTCGCCCAGGAATATGAAAAGTCACTTTGACTTTATTTGAAAAGTTACTCCTAGCGACACATTGCGTCGTCCACATGAAATCAGCGATCAATTGCGTTGTGTTGTTCATCTCCATAAGAACATAGACGACGTTCTTCATAGAGTGAACGAGGGATTCCGTCGTTAAAAAAACACGCACGACAAATTTTTTAGTGATTAACGACGAAATACGTCGTTAATTCACGTATAAAACAACATCGTGGCTGCCATTTTCACCATTTCTGCTTCCCTTTTTCTTCTTTTCTCTCAACTCTATTTCTTCTTCCTTCGTTTCCTCAATCAATTCCTTCTAATTTCTCTAAAAATCCTTCCCCTCTCTCAAAATTCTCCATCCTTGGAACGAATCCGAGTAAGTTTCGTTAAATTTTTTTTTTTTTTTTTTATGTAATTGGTTTAAATTTGTAATTATCATGTTATTAGTTAATTTAGTTTGAAATTAGTTGATTTTAATTTAATTTTGTGTAATTTGGATAATGTATGTAATATGTATTTAGTTTTATGTAATTAGTTATGCAATTAGTTAGTTTTAATTAATTATATGTTAATTAGTTAATTTAGTTTGAAATTAGTATGTTTTCATTTAATTATATGTAATTAGTTAGTTTTAATTAATTATATGTAATTAGTTATAATGTATGTAATTAATTAATTTTATCTTAATTATGTGTAATTCATATATAATGTATGTAAATAGTTAGTTTTAATTAAGTAATTATATGTAATTAGTTATAATGTATGTAATAGTTAATTTTATTTTAATTATGTAATATGAAATTAGTATTTAATTATATAATTACTTAATTATAATGTAATTAGAGTATAGGGTTTATTGTTTAGAATTTTAATTACTTAATTATTGTATTGTAGGTTATGTCTCCCCGTAGACGCCCTCCAGCACGTTCTGACACACCTAGTGTCAGCAAGAGGATAGCGACCCCGCGCAGGAACCCGTGGAGATGTCTATATCCGAAAGGATTCACCTGACGTTCAAGGGTGGCCACTAAGTTTTGTTTAATTTTTATTCCGATTTCATTAATTATTTATTATTTACAAATTCTAAATTTTCAATTTTTTTCTTTTCATTTCAATAGGTTACATCCATCACGGGAGGTCTCGAGGAGACTTACAGAGGTATTGAAGATGCTTCCTGTACGAAGACACCTTCGCTGGCAGAGCGTCTCTGCTCCGCACAAGATGCGGATGTTCGAAGTTTGGAAGGTAGACATATTCAAAAATTTATATTTATTATTCACTCTTTCTTTTATATAATATTTCGAAAACTGACAATTAATTTTTTTAAGCAATATTTTGATATTCCAGGCAAGCTGACTGACGAGGTCATATACGCTCCCTGGAATCAGCAGGTCGGCGTTCGGTACAGAGACGCTGACTACACTATTAGTCACGCCCGTACCGACAAAAGGTTGGCCCACATTTCTGTGGAGGACTTGGCAGAAATCTTGACGCGTACTCAGACGCTGGATGCCCAATGCATTTCTGCGATCAATAGCGCCAACCAGAACGCCAACTCGTTGAAGCACACTGCAGGGTCACTCTCGACATACGAGCACAAGAAACGACTTTTAAGTTATTTTCTGTAATAATTAACTTTTACTTTATTTTAATTATTCATTATTCGTTAATTTTTTAACATTCACAGAAACATAAATTGGGTCGTCCGGTTCATGCTGCTGAGCTGTTTCTCCATCTCCACACCAAAGGTGGAGATAAGCAGACTTTTGTAGACGATAAGGCAAGAGAGAAAGCGGTAAGTGTTAATTATTATTTATTATTTTTTCAAATTTATTGATTTTTAGTATTTTAGCTAATGAAATGATTTGGTCTTTTTTTAGGCTCGTTACGAAGTGATTCTCGTTGATCGGTTACCGAGTTTCGACACTATACTGACACAGGAGGATATCGAATTGGCTTTTCTCGAGGCAGCAGAAGGGAGACGTCCAGACGACACTGTTCCTAGACTTGGCAACCTCGGGCCTGTCATTTACTCCGATCAGCCACGGTTTTCCCATATAGCTCGTTCGGGCGAGGCTGCCGAGCTTCGCAAGAGCAACAAGACGTTGAGGGCTAAGACTGCAAAGCTTCGGGAGAGCAACGAAAGGCTCATGGAGGAGGTGACGGGGATTACGGCTAGTGTCGATGAGTCCGAGCGGTCTAGGCTCGAGTTCGAGAGGTCGATGAAGGCAACGATGGACATCTTCATGGCGCAGATGCGCTGCGAGGGTTCTTCGACTTCTGGTTTTTCTTGGCCTCCTCCCGATCCTCTATCTGATCCTCCTGTTGATTAGACTTTAGGGATCAAACATTATTTTGTATTATTTTGGGATTTTTAATATTATTTATATATTATTCTTTTTCTTAAATTTAATTTAAATTTAATTTCCAATTCACAATAATTTATAATTAAATTTCAAAAAAAAAAAAAAGATATGACGATGCATTTCGTCGTTAGAGTCAAAGTTATAACGACGCACTGCGTCGTTGTTGTCAATTGTATCTTTGACTTATCCACTATGTATTCCATCGTTAGAGTCAAAGATCACTTTGTCTTAATTAACGACGTAGGGCGTCGTTGTAGTCAATATGTATCATTGACTTATCCACGACGCATTCCATCGTTATAGTCAATAGTTACTTTGATTATTATAACGACGCATTCCATCGCCACTTTCTAGTCAACAAAAGCCAACGATGGAACACTTTTCCCTCGTTGATTAATGATGCATTTCGTCGTTAGTTTTGTCTAACGATGACAATAATAACATCAGGCAGTTCCGTCGTTAATTATAGCTAACGATGGAAACTAGGCCCGTTTCGTTGCTATTCCGCCATCGCTAATTCACGTTTTTCTTGTAGTGTTGGAACGAATCCGAGTAAGTTTCATCAAATTCAATATATTTTTTCTTATGTAATTAGTTTAAATTTGTTGATTTGGATAATTTATGTAATATGTATGTAATTTTATGTAATTATGATGTATGTACTTAGTTAAATTTATTTTATACTATGTAATTTGTTAAATTTATTTTATAATGTATGTAATTAGTGTGTTTTAATTTAATTATATGTAATTAGTTAGTTTTAATTAATTATATGCAATTAGTTATAGTGTATGTAATTAATTAATTTTATCTTAATTATGTATAATTCGTATATAATGTATGTAAATAGTTAGTTTTAATTAAGTAATTATATGTATTTAGTTATAATGTATGTAATTAGTTAGTTTTATTTTAATTATGTAATATGAAATTAGTATTTAATTGTAAATTACTTAATTATAATGAAATTAGAGTATTGTGTTTATAGTTTAGAATTTTAAATACTTAATTATTGTAATGTAGGTCATGTCTCCTCGTAGACGCCTTCCAGCACCTTCTGACACACCTAGTGCCAGCAGCTCAGGGAGTAGCCCCCTCGTAAGGAGGATGATGTCCGTCTCGGGGATACCCTTGACACGATCGTTCAACAGGAGGATAGCGACCCGGCGCAGGAGTCCATGGAGATGTCTATTTCCGGGAGGATTCGCCTGACGTTCGAGGGCAGCCACTAAGTTTTGTTTAATTTTTATTCCTATTTCATTAATTATTTATTATTTACAAATTCTAACTTTTCAATTTTTTTCTTTTCATTTCAATAGGTTACATCCATCACTGGAGGTCTCGAGGAGATTTACAGAGGTATTGAAGATGCTTCCTGTACGGGGACACCCTCACTGGCAGAGCGTCTCTTCTCGCACAAGATGCAGATGTTCGAAGCTTGGAAGGTAGACATATTCAAAATTTTATATTTATTATTCATTCATTCTTTTATATAATATTTCGAAAACTGACAGTTAATTTTTTTCAGCAATATTTTGATATTCTAGCCGAGCTGACAGACGAGGTCATATACGCTCCCTGGAATCAGAAGGTCGGCGTTCGATACAGGGACACTGGCTACACTATTCGCCACGACCTGTCTATAAAAGGCCATCCCAGATTTTTGTGGAGGACTTGGTGGAAATCTTGGCGCGTACTCAGACGCCGGAGACCCAACTCATTTTTGCGATCAATAACACCAATCTGTCGAAGCTCACTGCAGGGTCACTCTCGACATACGAGCACAAGAAATGACTCGTAAGTTATTTTCTGTAATAATTAACTTTTACTTTATTTTAATTATTCATTATTCGTTAATTTTTTAACATTCCCAGGAACAAAAATTGGCTTGTCCGGTTCATGCTGCTGAGCTGTTTCTCCATCTCCACACCAAGGGTGGAGATAAGCAAACTTTTGTAGATGATAAGGCAAGAGAGAAAGCGGTAAGTGTTAATTATTATTTATTATTTTTTCAAATTTATTGATTTTTAGTATTTTAGCTAATGAAATGATTTGGTCTCTTTTTTTAGGCTTGTTACGAAGCGATTCTCGCAGATCGATTATTGAGTTCCGACACTCTACCGACACAAGAGGATATCGAGTCAGTTTTTCTCGAGGCAGCAGGAAGGAGACGTCCAGACGGCACTGTTCCTGGACTCGGCAACCTCGGGCCTGTCATTTACGTCGATCAGCCACGGTCTTCCTAGGTAGCTTGTTTGAGAGAGGCTTCCAAGCTTCGAGAGAGCAACAAGACGCTGAGGGCTGAGACTGCAGAGCTTTGGGAGAGCAACAAAAGGCTCATGGCGGAGGTGACAGGGATTACGGCTCATCTCGATGAGTCTGAGCAGTTCGGCTCGAGTTCGAGAGGTAGATGAAGGAAACGATGGACATCTTCATGGCGCTGATGCGCGATGAGGGTTCTTCGACTTTCGGTTTTGCTTGGCCTCCTCCCGATCCTCTATCTGATCGGCTTTAGGGTTTATACATTATTTTGTATTATTTTGGGATTTTTAATATTATTTATATAGTATTCTTTTTCTTAAATTTAATTTATATTATTTTTTAGTAAATTTAATTTCCAATTCACAATAATTTATAATTAAATTTTAAAAAGAAAAAAGATATGACGACGCATTTCGTCGTTAGAGTCAAAGATCACTTTGACTTAAATAACGACGCACTATGTCGTTGTTGTCAATCTGTATCTTTGACTTATCTACGACGCATTCCATCATTAGAGTCAAAGATCACTTTGTCTTAATTAACGACGTATAGCGTCGTTGTAGTCAATATGTATCTTTGACTTATCCGCGATGCATTCCATCATTATAGTCAGCCACTTTCAAGTCAACAAATGCCAACGATGGAACACTTTTCCATCGTTGATTAACGATGCATTTCGTCATTAATTTTGTCTAACAATGACAAAAATAACGTCAGGCAGTTCCGTCGTTAATTACATCTAACGACGGAAACTAGGCCCGTTGCATCGCTATTCCATCGTCGCTATTTCACTATTTTCTTATAGTGTAAATCAAGACGATTTAATCTGATTTGGTTTTATGAATATTATAATTGATTATATTAGAATATTTATTAAGGCGGTTTGGTTTTAATCTGATTTGGCTTTATGAATATTTATCCATTTAATATGTTTACACAGACTGGCCAAGAAAGAAGCGTTCCTTAGAACCCCAATCGAGGCTGCTGGATTCCACCTCCATCTTTCTTCAAGTTAAATGTAGATGCAGCAATTAGTCACTCTTCACCTTTTCTGGGTATTAGAGCCATTATTAGAAATGAAGCTGGTCAAATTATGGCTTCCATGTCAAAATCCCTCTCCTTCAAGGTGCTAGACTTGGCTAAATCTTTAGTAATTTGTGAAGGTCTCCTCTTAACGAAGGATCTTGGCATTTCAAACGTCTGGGTTGAGTCTGATGCTGAAATTGTGTTGAAGATCATTGCAAATCTATTGAAGACCAACTCTGAAATTGCCCCAATTGTTCAAGACGTTCTTGATCTGGGGCTTGAAACTCACGTTTGTGGGTTTCTTTTCACGCTCATATCTGGAAGTCAAGTCACTCATGCGTTGGCTATCAACACTCGTAACCTCCTCAGCTCAAATTTATGGGTTGATGACACCCCTTCTTGGGTTGAACCTCTGATTTTGGAGGTTTCTTTAGGCTCTGTGTAGCCTTGTTTTATGTTTTTCTTTTCCTTTTTCTTCGTTTTATGGTTTTTGCATCTGATGGTTGTGTTTCAAAATAAATAAATAAATCAATACGGTTTAATCTCATCTGGTTTTATGAATATTATAATTGATTATATGAGGAAAAAAAATAATTTTATTTTCTGTTTAATATAAGTGGGTCTCAATTGATATCCTAAATCTGCCACTGATTTAGTCTGTATGACTTGATAAAAACTCATCAAACATCTTTATCAATGTAAAAAAAAATCAACACATAGCGGTAAACGTGACAGTCTCGTGACATTATGATGTGGTATTAACTAACATGTAAATATAGGGTATTTTAGCAGGTAAATTTGATAGCAACGAAGATGTTTTATTAGTTTTTTTTAACCAAATTATAGGGGTTTTTTATAGCCAACCAGAGCATAGCCCATTGGTAAGGCATGTGGTTCCACATTTAAGAGTGTGGTTCAATCCCCATCCCAACACTTTATATGAAAGAAAAATTGAAAATTTTAAAATATTATAACTAAATTGAGACACACCTCAAAGTATAAAATAAAACTTTTAAAATAATAGAAATTAAATTGAAAATAACCTTAAATTATAGAGACCGAATTATCATTAACCAAAATATTAAGGTGATTAAAAAAAACTCATTATTTAAAATAATAATAATAATAATAATAATTAATGTATATGTTTGATCACATTAGCTCAGCACAATTGATCCGTAACTCAAATTTTTTTTTTTTTTTTTTTTTTTTTTTTTTTTGGCATAATGGTGAATAGATCCTTCATGTGATAGTCACATGGGAAACTAATTTATATCTTTACGTCTCAGACGGACGGACCCAGACAATTAAGACGGTGGGGCCAAACTAAAATAAAATAAATTTAAGATTATAATATATTTAAGGATAAATGGTAAATAAACTCATGTGGTTTCGATCAAGTGTATGAATACGTTTTGTAGTTTAAAAATGATAGATTACATCTTTATAGTTCTAAATTATGCAAATGAAACTCTTCCCTTCTAATGCCGTAAATTTCTTTTAGTCATAATTTATTCGTTTAAACTATGATTTAGATTATTCTAAACGTTTTGAAATACTTGTTTCAAGCTCTATGTTATGATTATTTCAAAACTTTGAAACCATCGGTAAATAAAAAAGTTTATGACTTCAATCATACCTAATGTTTTGATAATAACAAACTCTTTTATTCATTTACAACTTCAAAGTTTTGAAGCAACTATCTCGAAACGAGGATTTCAAAACATTTTAAACAATCCAAATCGGAGTTAAAAAAAGAAGTTATGACTAAAATAAAGTTAACGATGTTGGAAAGGAGAAATCTCATTGGCATAATTTAAAACTATCGTTGATATAATTTATCATTTTTAAACTACAAATGGTGGTCACGTAACTAAAACCACAAATTCCTTATTTGTATTTTACATTATATTTTATATGCCATTTTTTCATATAGATATGATCTTAACATATTAAGTTGAATTTTTTTATTTAAATTTAAATTGTCAATATTTTTATGAATATAGCCTATTTTTTTTAACATTTAATTTTAAGGTTTTTAATTTAGAGTAGGGATGTGAATCGAAACCGCAAAACCGATCAAACCGCACCGAACCCAATCGAAACCGTCAATATCGGTTCGGTTCGGTCCATAAATTTCTGGACCGATTAAGAAACGGTTCGGTTTCGGTCTGGGAGAGGTGAAACCGCACCAGACCTTACTGAACCGATAATTTTTTTTTTTTTTTAACTAAATTCCCTTGCCCTTCCAGCCCCAGCCCCAGCCCCTGCCCCTGCCCAACCCAATTCCCTGCTAGCCCAAATAGCCCACTGTCTTTATTTTATTTTTATGTAACAGCTTGTGTGTGTGTGTATATATATATATATATATATATAGAATTAATTACATATAAAACTAATTTAATATATGTTTATACAATATTATATATATTATTAATTATATTGGTTAACTACCTCCAGCTTTTTTAATTCTTTTATCAAAATGTTCTATAAATACAATGTACTTTTATTAATTTTAGATTAATATCAATTATAAATTAAATGTTAGAGTTATTTGGAAGTCAAAATTCAATATAGAGTTATTTAAATACACTAGTCTTTTACCACGTGTGTCGCATGTGATATTTTTTCTAACATAGAAATATTTAAAAGATCGAAATATTTTTTATTTGATTTTTCTATGGTTTATAAATCTTTTTCGAAATGATTTTATTAACATATTATTATGTTCTATTTAATATTTAAATTATCGTATAGTTTACTAATTTACATAATTATATGCCTTTTTATATAAGACGATTTTTTTAACATCTTTATTTTTAAAATTTATACTACCAAATAAAAAATAAATTGTTTGTTCTATATACATATGTTAGTTAATTTTTTCATTTATAAATTATTTATTTCTAATTTTAATTAAAATTTAAGAAATTATATATTTTTTTCTCTTTGATTTTTAAACTTTTAAATATTTGTAATTAAAAAAATTTAAATTTATTTAAATATTATAAAATAGTATACCATCACTAATTCAATAAATTATATTTTGTTGTAGTTGTTTTTTTTAATCTTAACTGTTTTTTTTAAACAATTTAAGTTTTTTTTTTAATATTTTTTAAAATTAAAGCACCGTCACCTTTATTAAATCATTTAATATTTGAATACTTAAATATAATTTATTTTTCATAAATTGGTGATAAATCTAAACAATAAATTCATTTTAATATCATATTCATATTCATATGTTGTACTTGTTTTTTCAATTATTTTATAATTTGATGTTGTGAAAACAATAAAAAAACCAAGAAATTTATTTAATAAAATTGACAATTTCTTATTCAATGAAGAGAAATATTTTATTTATAAAAAAAAGAGAAATATTTTATTAAAAATATAAATAATCATTTAATAGATAGTGGAGTATAAATAATAATGACATTTTTAGTAATTTGAAGGTTTTAAAAGGGTATATATAATGACATGTTAGTAATTTTAAGATTTTAAAAGGTGTATAGTAGTCCAAAAAAGTTTCTTAAACATCACCACTTTTATATATTAAGGATTTAAGATAATTTTTTTAATTTTTAATTTTTAAAATTTATACTACCAAATAAGAATAAAAAGTTTGTTCAAAATCTCTATATATATTCCTTATTGTTTTTTAGTTAATTTATTCATTTCTAGATTATTGATTTCTAATATTAGTTATAATTCAAGAAATTATATTAGGTGTTTTTTTATTTAAAAATAAAATAAAATATTTCTTATTAAAAAATTTAAAGTTTATTTAAATATTATAAAATACTATACCCTTACTAATTCAATAAATTATATTTTCCTGTAGTTATTTTTTTCATCTTAACTCTTTTTTTATCTTATTTTTTATAACAATTTAAGTTTTTTTTAGTTATTTTAAAATCAAATCACCATTACCTTTATTAAATAATTTATTATCTGAATACTTAAATATGTTGTACTTAATTTTTTTTTAACTATTTTGTAATTTGATGTTATGAAATCAATAAAAAGCCTAGGAATTTATTAAAAAATTGACCATTTCTTATTCATTGAAGAGAAATATTATAATCTTATTATATAAAAAGGATATAAAAAAAGAAAAAAAAATTCAAATCACATTACTATATGAGAAAATTATAAATATCAAGAGAAAACAAAGGTTAAGATCAATATGTAAAAAATGTCACTTTACAAAATAAACCTATTTTTTTACAACTTTTTTTACAACTCCAATTTTTTTTTAAGGGTATATGAAATTCTGAAAATGTAAATTGTCATTGAATAGAAAGTGGAGAATAAATAACAATGGCATATTTAGTAATTTGGTGATTTTAAAAGGGTATATATAGTGGAGAATAAATAACAATGGCATATTTAGTAATTTGGTGATTTTAAAAGGGTATATATAATGACATTTATAGTAATTTCAAGATTTTAAATGGGGTATAATTGTCCAAAAATATTTCTCAAACATCCCACCTTTTATATATTAAGGATAATCAAATTAAAATTAATATATTACTCGTGGATTGACATTTCACATCACAATGACAATAACAATCAATACTACCAATGGTTCATAAAATTTTACCTTTAGATTGACACGAATTTTAAATTAAATATTATAGTTATTTAAAATTTAAAATTAATTATCAAAATTTACATTCTAAACTAAAACAACCATTCAATGCAAGAGTTATTTTAAAGCAATAACTCAATTCCAAAAGGCAAAAACAATCATTCCCGTATCCGTATTTTGGTCCGTAGAATAAAAAATCTATGAAAAGTATGAACGTCCCTCTTTCATGCAACATAAACGAAAAAACCGAAACCGAACCAAAATCGGTCCGGTTTCGGTTTGGTCCGACCAAAGTCCAAAACCGAAACCGATTTCACACCCCTAATTTAGAAGAATAAAAATCTTAAAAAAATATATATCTAACAAATTTTTTATCAACTAAGAATAGTATAACATACTAATAAAAATGTTAATTGATTAATTTAGTGGTATGGATCTTGTTTTCTTCTCAATCTAAAATATAGATAATGCAATAAAAAAAATATTGAAAATGTTATACTTCTAAATAGCTATATTAGAAGTTGAAATTGTATTATTGAATATTAACATATTTTTAGTAAAAAAATAATAATTAAATATTAACATATTTAAATGGTAAAAAATATTATATTCAATATTTCTCCTTTAGCAAACAATATTTTAAATAATTAAAAGAAATAGGATTTCATAAAATTTGTCAAAGTCCCTTTGTCTGAGGAAAAAAACGATATAGGCCTAATGGATTTATATGGGCCGAGCTATTTTGCATTTAGGATAATAATTGACTATTGGGCTTTTATTTTAATATAATGGGCTTCTTTATTATTATTTGATTTGGGCTTCCTTTTTTTTAAATTGGTATGGGCTTCACTTCAAGGGCTTTTTAAATATACTAGTCCAAAGTTACGTGCATTGCGCGTGTTATAATATTTTAAAAAATGACCTTTTTAAGCGTGTTTAGACAATAAATCAGACAGTCTAACTCACACAACATAGAGTAAAATTCACATAAACATAAAGCCAAGTGACATATTTACAAAATAATCCTTCCATTATTTATCTATAACTTATAATGTAAAGTCATGCAAATCAATGAAGCCCATACCAATTCTATTTTTTTTAATCATTTTAAATTTAATGGTATAAGAAAAGACATTTTTACCCATCCTAATTTTATTCTTCCTCTTTCTCTCTTCTTCTGTTTCTATAACACCCTGACTCAAAATAAATTAATTTTTTTTAGATTTAATATTATTATTGTTAAATAATATTAAATGTTGGAAATTATTTAAGATTATTATATTTGCATCCATAGGCTTGGAAGAAGACGTTTTTGCAAGAGAAGGAGCTTTGAGCAATTTCGTTAAGTTGAAGGAGATTTAATCAATTAAGGAAATTAGGTGGAAGAGACAAGGGTTAGGTTTTGTGTCAGGAAGGAGTTTTCTTTTCTTCTTTTCTTCATCCACGCCATCGACGCCCCCTAAAAAAAAACCAGGGTTCCAATTTTCATTTCCTTTGTCGTTTGTTGTCGATTCAAGGTTCGATATTGTTTTTGGAGGATAATTAATTTGTCAAAAGGTAAAGATCTCTTCCCTCCCCTCTTCTTGGATCATGCCGCCACCCCTAGGGTGAGAATTGATGTTGTTTTCCATCAATTTTGATTGCTAGGTTGTCGATTTGAGGCGTTGTTTCTTCTAGGTAAAGATCGGAGGTCGTTGCTTCGACGTTCTAACGCTTTTGGGTGAGTTTTGATTCATTTTTTATATTAATTAAATTCTAAAAATTGGATCTTGATGAGTTATTGAGTATAAAGGTTGGTCACTAAAAGCTAACTGAAGTGTACATAGGCTGCTCATTGAAGTATCTAATAAATTCTGTTATTGTAATCATTATTTTAGTTAGTTAGTTACATCTTGTAATAAGTCTATAAATAGACTCCTTGTATTTAATCTTCTTTAATAATGAAAATCTTATAAGAGTTCTAGCTACAATTTAGATATGGTATCAGACGTCACATTAGCTAATTGCCTATCTCCATTTCGGAATCTTCTTATCAATCACCAACTATTGACAGACCTCTAATACCTATTGCAATGTTTTCAAACCCAAAGTTTATCTTACTGATCTTAGTCAGAGGAACCTCATTCGGTAAAGGAAGCTATGCAGTCCCTTCATTGGGTTAAGGCAATGAAATCTGAGATTGAAGCTCTTCACAAGAATCATACTTGGACCTGTGTTCCAAAATCACCAAATCAAAAGTTAATTGGCTGCAAATGAGTTTCAAAATCAAGAGGAATTCTGATGGTTCCATTGTAAGATATAAGACATTGGTTGCAAAGGGCTTTCATCAGCAACATGACATTGATTTTACAGAGACCTTTAGCCCTATAGTGAAAGCAACAACAATCAGAACTGTCTTCACTATTGCTCTAGCAAATAAATGGCAAATTAAGCAACTTGACATAAACAATGCATTCCTCCATGGTGTGTTGCAAGAACAGGTTTTTATGGAACAACCTCTTGGTTTTCAGGACAATACCAAAATCTTCCCTCGCAAGCCTCCTCGTTCGTTTCCGTCTTCCTCGATCTATAACTTCCAGAAACCGCTCTTGCAAGTGAATAATAACCGCAAAGGCCATATATATAAATGTATGTTTTCTTGAAAATTATTCTTTTCTAGATCTGTTGTCCTTCTTTCGTAGGTAGTTTTTTAAGTTTCTTGCCAAAAATCTCAGAAATGGTGAGTACATGAGGATCCGGGAAGAAAGCTGATTTCAGAGACGCCTGTTGAAGAACATGACGAAGATGTAGAGGTTGGAGAAAATGTAGATGACGAGGTTCAAAAGAATGTAGAAAAATCCACTGAATATGAGGAAGATGTAGTTATTATGTATATATTTGGAAATGAACATCTGTGTACAATTTTTTTTTGTTATTCAAGTTCAACTTTTTGTATTCAGACTCTCAGTGATGTGACATGAAAAGATTCAAATAAAGAAGAAATGAAAAGCCCAGAATCTTCAACAAAAACGAAGGATTGGAAGGCGGAGGTAGTTGCATGTTGTTTATTTTTCCTGATCCCTTTTCTGTTGCTGATATAGATATGGTATGTTTGACTAGTTAAACTATACAAACTATACACTGTGCATCCTGATCTTTTTCTGTTGTTCATATAACTATGGTATAGCCGACTAGTTAAACTATACAAATTATACATACTATACATTGTGCGTCCTGATCCTTTTTCACCTCTGGTTCACAAGTTTGCAAGTTACAAAAGGCCATTTATGGTTTAAAATAGGCACCAAGGGCCAGGTTTGAAAGATTTAGTTCCTTTCTTCTACAACATCAGTTCACTAGTGCTCGAGCTGATCACTCTCTCTTCATAAATGTTAGCTCTTCGTATTCTCTTTATGTATTAGTCTATGTTGATGATATTCTCATCACTAGGAGTTCTTCTTCTGCTGTTCAGAAACTCATTAATCAGCTCAATTCTGTGTTTGCATTAAAGGACTTGGTTTTGCTTCACTATTTCCTTGGCATTGAAGTGTCTTATATGCCCAATCGTAGTATGCATCTTTCTCAAACCAAGTACCTTACTGATTTACTTAAGAAGACCAAAATGCTAGAGTCTAATCCTATCTCTACACCAATGATTAGCGGAGTAGTAATATCTGCTCATCAAGGAGAAAAGCTTGCCGACATTACTTTATATCGTCAAGTTGTGGGAGCTATTAAATTTGCAACCATAACTCGTCCAGAACTTACCTATTTCGTGAATAAAGCATTCATCATCTGTTTTTCATTGACAAGCTGTAAAGAGGATACTTCTCTATATTAAGGGCACCTTATCCTATGGTTTATTACTTAAATATCCATAAAATCTACAATTACAAGCATTTTCTGACTCTGATTGGGCTTCTGATCCAGATGACAGAAGATTCACTTCATGCTTTCACATTCAATTTAGTGGAAATCTCATTTCATGGAGCTTTAAAAAGCAGCATATATTTTCTCGTTCAAGCACTGAAGCTGAGTATCGAAGCTTGGCTTTATCATCAGTTAAGATTCATTAGATATTATCTTTACTTCAGGAACAACATATTTCATTGCCTTCTCCTCCTATATTTTGGTGTGACAACCTTGGAGTTGTTCATCTAAGCACAAATCCAGTATTACATTCCATAACTAAGCACATTGAATTAGATATTTACTTTGTGCGAGATCTGGTTAGAACCAAGCGTTTAGCATTTCAACACCTACTAGCAATAACACAATTAGCTGATATTTTGACCAAACCCCTGTCTGCTTCTTCCTTCCTGAAATGGCATTCATAGCTTGGGGTTCAATGTTCATCAACCATGGGTTTGCAGGGGAGTATAAAGGCTGCTCACTAAAAGCTCACTGAAGTGTACATAGGTTGCTCATTGAAGTATCTACCAAATTCTGTTATTGTAATCATTATTTTAGTTAGTTAGTTACATCTTGTAATAAGTCTATAAATAGACTTATTGTATTAATCTTCTCCAATAATGAAAATCTTACAAGATTTCTAGTTACAATTTACATATTGAGTGTTCTTGAAAACCCATCAAGAATTCGATCTTGGCTTTACCGTTTGCTTCCAAAACCTTATACTTTATCCAATCGATTTTGATCCACTTTGAACTAAACTAAAATCCCATTGAAATCGATCACCCCAAACCTTGACCCACGATCAAACCGAGACCCAAAGGCCCCGGATAAGCTGTGGCAACAAGTAGCAGCCTAGGCGCTGCTGCCCCTTCAAACGACGAACTTTTTTGTCGTTTGGTTGTCCCATTCGTCGAGCCATTGAACCCCAATCTTTTTTTTATCATTTGGTACCGTTTTAGTATAGATTTTAATTATATTAGATCATCGTTTAAGGTCTGGTTCGTGGCGGAAATTATCTTGGTTTATTTAGCGTAATCGAGGAATTAACGGTGGGGTGGAGAAATCTAAAGCTCAAACTGTAGCTATTTTGATTCAATATATTATTTAATATAATTCTGGAACGTTTGGATGAATTTGGAGTTTACGAGATATCGATTTTAATTTGGAAGAATTGGATTTTCGGTTAGAGCCAAAATAGATAATTTTCGGTAAAAGTGACTTTTCTTGAATCAATTCAATTCTGATTGTTATTAATGTTGATTCTGGACTAGTTGGGAGTTTAAGATGATCCTTTGTTAAGATAATTGTTTTAGAAATCGTAAAAGTGAATTTTTGGGTTTTCAGTAGTTTTTACCCGTTCACGCAAAAAGTCAGTTTTTACTGTTCAGATTGGTGAAAAACTTGGGTTGTTGTGTTTTTAATTAATAATTGATATTATATTGTATTTTATATGTGTTTTTGGTTGTGGTTTGAGACCGGTCGATTGTGAGAATTAGTGTTAAGGCTACAAGTTTAATAACTTATCATATTTCAGCTATGGATGAGTCCATATCTAGCGCTGATGTACATTGCTCATAAAAATGTATTATTAGAGGTTTAGTAATAGATGCGTCTATAACCAGGTACTAGAAAGTGTTAGTAGTCCCGAGGGACCGCATTTCTAGTGTTGCATGTATTTTTCTTGTTCGTTATTACTGATTTTATACTTTGGGATATTTAAACTTTGGAATTGGATATTCTTTATTTATTTTGATTTATTATTTGAGACAATATTATTTGATTTCTTACAGTTTTTCATTTAAACTTTGTAATTTCGGAATTACTATTTTATTTCGAAATGATTATTTGAGACGATGTTAACTTTATATTTCAATAAATAATACTTATTGAGTCTTCCGCTGTTTTTATTATATTTGAAATTAAACTCTGAAAAGTCGGGTCGTTACAGTTTCTCTCTAGAAGTCTATCAGAATCCTCCATTGTTGTAGCTTAACAATGAAGAAATGGGAGAGAAATATGAAAAAAAAGAAGAATTCAATTAGGAAAGAAATATCTCATCTTTGTCTTCTAGTCTTCTTGATGAATCAAAAGAACTATTGACATCATAGAGAAGAAAACCATAGATGAATTGAAGTTTTACAGAGAGACTGAGATGGTGAAAAAACAAATAAAGATTCAAGCTTGAAGGGCTTCTTTGATCAAGAAATGGAATCAGCGACAAGAACTTTATAGAAAGGCCTATTTTGCATTCTCTCTTCAGAGCTGGTTTACTTCAATTAATCAAGAAATTAAAAAATATGATTTGAATATTTCACATTTTTCTGTTTAATTGTGCATTTTCAAGATGAAAATGTGAAGATTGCTCTGATTTAACACCTATTATCCTTCTTTTACTCGCAAATTTTGAACTTTGACACAGTAGAGTTGAGAGAATACTTATAATAATACGTATATCCAAATTTGAAACAAGAAAACCACATTAATTTACAAAATACCATGCACACATCCATAAAGTAATTGATTTGATCACTTTTTAGTAGGTATAGCAAAATTCCCCACTGGTTAAGGGCCCCGCGGGGCTCCGACCCTATAGGGGCAGTGAATCCCCATTCTATAGGGTTAGGGTGAGAAATTTCCCCCCAATTTATTATAGGGTACGAATATGGGAATACATCCCCCGCCCACCCCCGACCCTGAACCCGATTTTTTAAGAATATCTTATGTATTTTGTTCACTCTTATCTTTATTTATTGAAAAATATATGTAAAATATGATTATATTAACTAATAAAATATAAAATGTTTAGTATTATGTTTTCTTTTTTACTTAAAAATGTATATTTTAAATTTATATTTCATTTTAATATTTCTTTGTAAATAAAAATTAAAATGTAAAACGAGAAATTTTCCCCGCCGGGAATCCCCTACCCTGACCGCGATTTTTTGATTAGAGGATAGGGTAGGGTATGGGGATTAAAAATCTCCGCGGATTAGGGGATAGGAAGTGCATCCCCGACCCCGCCCCACCCCAGTGCCATCCCTATTTTTTAGTAAGGAAGCTTATCCTAGTGCAGACATTTGTATATAATAAATTAATATAATCATCCTGTGAACTAATTTAGTGAAGATAGGAATTAGAAGCCGCAATAGAAATTCTATACATCAGATAGAATTTTAGAGAGAAAATGAAGAAAAATAAGGGAGAGGGAGGAAGAAGAATAAATATTAAAAATAAATAAATCTAGTAGATTTTGATGATTTTTTTACAGAAGTTAGATAATAGAAAGTGTAAGGGTGAAAAAAGCTAAATTGAGAGTCCAGGCTTGCAAATTGAAAAAGTTTGAAAGTAGGCAGTACATTTAACTTTCAATAAATAATTGAATTGTAGTTCAATAAATAATTGCACTATACTTTGTTATTTTCATGGGTATTTTCAATGAATTTGTCTGATTTTTACTTTTTTAAGTTCAAGTTCAATAATTTATCGAAATATTTGATTATTTTTCATTATTATTTTCAATGAATTTATTGGTTTTTTTTTTAACTTTTTTTAGTTCAATAAATTATTGAACTATAGTTCAACTATAATTATGTTATTTGAATAATTTTTAAATAGTTTTGACATTTCAATAGTTAGTATATAAAAATATGTTATTTAAGTAATCGTCCCTTCATTTTATCTATCAAAATAACTTTTTAACAAATAATTTGATGTTATTTCGCAAATGTGTTAAACTCTCTTCTTGATTTTAAATGCTAAATTTTTTACTTTTACGAATTAAAAAAGGGGCATGGACTCAAATGACATATTTTATAAAACTAATTCCCTAAATAGCACCCTCTTTTCAAAATTCCCCAAATGACATTTTTTCTAATATAACAAAATTAATTGTTTTCATTAAATTTACAAAAATGCCACTCATTTATTAATTCACTATATTTGTTCTCTTATTCACTATTTAGTGAATTAAAATACGAACTTTATTAATTCACTAAATTTTCTCTCTTAGTCAATAATTTAGTGAATTAAAATTTGAGTTTTATTAATTCAATAAAATTTCTCCCTTCATCAATAATTTATTAAACTAAATTACAATATATAATTGAGATCTTCATATTGATTTTAATTCAATAAGTAATTGAAGTTAATAAATTATTGAATAACGATTTTGATTTTGTCTATAAAAAACACATAAAATCTCAAAGCTTTCCGCAAATAAAAATCACATTCATTTACACTAGTATGCAACATCAATAACCAATATTAGTGATTATAAACTTGAAATACAAAATAATATTTTCATAGAGTGGTAAGATAGTATCCAGATTTCAATTCAATAATTTATTGAACTCAACACATTAAATAATTGAATTATAAATCTCAACAGCAAGATCCATTTAAACCTATATACATCAACAATTCATTAAAATTTATAACAAACACAAAAAAGAATTAAAAAATGGCATCTTCTTGTGTCCTCATTTGGCCTTTCTTCACATTTTTTTCTTTCTTGTTTTCTCTCCAATTCACATATACCCTAGCACATGTAAAGCAACAGTGCAAAATAAAAAGTTCAATAAACTATGTTGCAGAATAAAACAAATAAGTTCAGTTCAATAATTTAGTGAGCAATATGGTATAAGTTATTGAATTGTATAACGAAAAACTAAATTGACAGAAAAAAGGGATTTAGGATGAAAAACTATTTTAAAAACTAAAATGACAGAGTTTACAAACTTTACCGAAACCGACCGGTAAGAAAATTCATAAAAAAATGAACCAGAATCGAAACGGGAAAGGTTACGAACCGAACCGGTATGTAATCGACTCCCTTTAATTCACTAAATTATACATTACAATTTAATTCACTAAATTACTCCCTTTTATTCACTAAATTATTGAATTAAAATCAATATTAGGTATCCCAAATGTACATTTAAATTTAATTCACTAAATTATTCCCTTTAATTCACTAAGATATTCTCTTTAATTCACTAAATTATTCAATTAAAATCAATATTAGGTATCCCAAATGTACATTTAAATTTAATTCACTAAATTATTCCCTTTAATTCACTAAAATATTCTCTTTAATTCACTAAATTATTCAATTAAAATCAATATTAGGTATCCCAAATTTACATTATAATTTAATTCACTAACTTATCCCCTTTAATTCACTAAATTATTGAATTAAAATCAATATTAGGCATCCCAAATATACAATACAATTTAATTCACTAAATTATTCCCTATAATTCACTAATTATTGAATTAAAATCAATATTAGGTATCCCAAATATACATTATAATTTAATTCACTAAATTATTCCATTTAATTCACTAAATTATTGAATTAATCCATTAAATTCAATAATTTATTGAATTAAAATCATTACTAAAAAGATAAGATATTAAATAATAGCATTAACAACATATTACAAGCTAAAGAGGAAATGAAGAGAAGCAATCTTTGATGAAACTGACGAGTCATTTTTAAAAGGAAAAAAAATGGACGAATCTTGTAAACTAACCTATTGACTAGGAGGGAAAATTTAGTGAATTAATAAAGTTCAGATTTTAATTCACTAATTAGTGAATAAGAGAACAAATTTAGTGAATTAATAAATGAGTGACATTTTTGTAAATTTAACGAAATAATTAATTTTGTTATATTAGAAAAAATTAATTTCATTTGGAGGATTTTTTAAAACTTGAGCTATTTAAGACATTAACACTAATAAAAGTGTCATTATAGACAAATTCTCATTAAAAAATACTTAATTAATTATTAGACATCAAATTTTTATCATAATTTATTATTGAACTTTCTTTATTCATTGATAATTAAAAAAAAAATGAGTACGTTTTTTAAATACTTTAATAGTGAATAAATTCTTTTTATATATTCTAACTATTAATTCACAAATAAATAAATTCATACATTAATAGTTTCATTTGAAATAATTAAGATAAATCAATTTAATCTACAAATCAAAGAAATGATCTATAATTTTTAAATATTACATCAAATTAGGAGGAGTGACACTCAAACCTTTAAATTCAAAAGAAAGGTATTAAATTAAGTTAAATTTACACTAGAAATTAACAATTAAATTTGAAAGAGCCGAGCTAAAAAATAATATTAGATCTGTGCCACCAATTATACATGCCCGTTAGATACTTTGAATCAATCAATAGGAAAAAAAAAAGAAAAAAGAAAAGGAAAAGGAAAACTCTCTACTACGGCTTTGGTTGCATGGTCACTTCAAAATCCGATTGATAAAATGCTGCGAGCAGAAAATCCTGATAATGGGCCAATTAAAAATGATATAAATTGAGATGACCTTTGAACAAGAAATTATTTTTCTATAACCACTACAATAATATAGTTGTATCCATAAATAATTAGTTCAAATAACATAATTCTAATTTAAGAGGAAAAATAAAACCATCACATACACATCCCATCACTTTTTATAATGATTGAACAATTTTCGTGAAATGACGGTGCAAGTTTATTATTAATCACCGTCAATCATTAAATCACACGTTAGAAAATAAAAATCTACTGTATTTATAAATATTTTTTAAAATTACCGTCCATCAATTTTTTTTAAATAAAATCATAAAAATAATATCATAATTTCTGCAGAAAACTTCTTGCTTAAGATTGTGGCAAGAATCAAATTCATTCAAAAACATATACACAGATACAACAGGCAAATAAAATCATATATAAGTGAAAATAAAGCAATGATAGACATCTTTATTTTGCCATACCCACTTGATTTCTTCCTCTCATTTCCTGAATTCTCAAGCAATCTAGCTGCTCTAACATCTCATCTTTCCCCCTCTCATCATTTTTATATCTTTTTCAAGAAAGATAAAATATTATAATCTCAAAAAATTTCAATTAATTGGGAGTTTTAAGGTAATTTTTTTAGTAAAATTTTATGTAATATATTTATAAATTTATCATAATTTTTTTAAAACTAGTATATCAGCGATGAATAATAATAAAATGACTAATTGATTAAGACATATAGTAATAATTTATACGATGACAGTGATATATATCATTGATTGTCGTGTTAAGTAAAAATGACATATTTATAATTATTTTAAGAAAAAAACTATATTAGTAAATTTTATATTATATAGATTTTTTTATACACATTTGTAATCACAATTAATAATTTGTAACTAAAAACTTGATCTCTCACCTAACTTCATTCTCTCACAGCCATGCATAAAAAGCCCTTCTCTTCTTTCTTTCCACCACACACACCCAAAAGCTTGAGCCATATCTCTTTGCTTTTTCATTTTTATTCCTATCAAGTGATTTTCTTGAGAAAAGATATGAAGAATTGGTGTTTTCTCTCTTTCCTTGCAATTTTCTTTCTCTTCCTCCATTGCAGTTCTGCACAGTCACCAGCCGAAGCCCCGGGGCCGCCGCCGCCGACGAATGTCAGTAAAATTTTGGAGAAGGCTGGGCAATTCACTGTTCTGTTGAGGCTGATGAAGACTACTCAAGTTGGTGACCAAATTAACAGCCAGCTTAATAACTCCAATTCTGGGATGACCCTTTTTGCCCCCACTGATAATGCTTTCTCTAACCTTCAATCAGGTAATACTCCTCAATTTCAACATTTTTTTAATATCATATTTATGCCTTTGTTTTCAAAAACATCTTTATTAATAATTTTTGGACTAAGGTTTTTTATTTTTAGTGTCAATATTCACAAATTTATGATTAAAAAAATATCTCCTTCCTGATTGATTGATTTAGATAAGTTTTTTTTTTGTCTTATTTGTATTGGATTTCTCATATATTATTAGATTATGATATAGATTATTTAATAAAAATAAGACATACATATGCATGATAAAGTTTCCGTTTGATTAAGGATCTCATACGAAAAAATGAAAAGGTCTAATATAACATAATTCATAAGAAAAGATATTATCAATTATTTTTGACATGGAACCTAAAAAGAACATCTAATCTAAAAGTTAAAAAAAAACCCGAAAAAAGGCACATTAAAAATGTGTCATAAAGAAGAAAGATGAAAATAAATAATGTTTATAAGACTATGAGTTTTATAAGTAATTTATAGGCATTAAATTGAAACTTTTAAAATCATAAAAACTAAAATTAAATCACAAACGATTGGCACTAGATTTCCAATTAAATCTTTAATTATTTATAAATAAATTTCATGTAAAATTCTCAGGTACTCTCAACAGTCTCACGGACCAACAAAAGGATGAGCTTCTCCAGTTCCATATCATCCCTACTTTCCTTTCTGTAACAAATTTCCAAACCATCAGCAATCCGTTAAGAACTCAGGCCGGCGATGCCTACGAGTTCCCGCTAAACGTTACAACTTCCGGTAACTCCGTTAACATATCAAGCGGCCTTGTCAACACCAGCATCTCCGGTACCATCTACACTGATAACCAACTTGCTGTTTACCAAGTTGACAGTGTCCTAAAACCTATCGGAGTTTTCCAACCACGTCCACCGCCACCAGCCCCGGCCCCCGAGAAGGCTAAGAAGTCGGCCAAGGCTTCATCTGAGACCACAAAATCTTCTGCCGATGCCAATTCCGGTGGTGTTACTCTAACCAGCTGCTGCAAATGGATAACGTTGGTGTCGGCCGGAGTTTCGACGATTGCCGGAATGTTATTGTTGTAACAGAAGTGAAAGATGGGTTAATTCTGCAAATGATTTATAATTTGTGAGTGTTTTGGAACAAGTTTCTGTTTGAAATTTCCATTTCTGTGTAATTCTTTGTATTATAAAGTGTTGTTGGGTTTGTGTTTAGGGAATTATATTGCGTATTTTTATTTCTATTTTTAATATTGGTTTAAATTTATTTTCCTTCACTCTTTATATTAAAATATTTTTCTTCCAATGTGATTTTGAGAAAAGTGTTTTGTTTTTAGAACAAAGGTATTCAATTAGCTAGGCGTCTAATCTAATTGACTATAGTACACAAGTTTAAATTTTGGGTAAACTATCTTTTTCATACTTGAGTTTTGGGACGTCAAGTCTATTTAGTCCCTATGTTTTCAATTTGTGTCTAGGTGGTCTCTCAATTTTAGACATTGAATTTATTTGGGTTTTTGAGTTTTCAATTTGTGACTAAATAGTCTCTGGATTAGAAATAACTTTAATTGGTTCTTAACCTGTTAATTTTTTAACAGAATGTTGACTTAATGTTGACATAAAATGTCTAATTAGTCAAACTACTAACATGAGATTAATTATTATTTCAAATCTTAGATCTTGATTGATGAAAGATTTGAAATAATATTTAATTGGGTAAAGTACCTATTTAGTCTTTGAGTTTTGAACGTTGTGTCTATTTAGTCTCAGAGTTTTCAATTTGTGTCTAAATGGTCTTAAGATTATTATAAATAACTTTAACGAGTCCTTAATTTGTAAACTTCTTACCATTTTGTTGACTTAACGCTGCCATAAAATGTTTAATTGGCTAAAATACTGAGATGAGATTAATTATTACTTCAAATCTTAGGTCTGGATTGATAAAATATTTGAAATAATATTTAATCCCATGTCAAAATTTTGGCCAATTAGACATGTTATATTAGCATTAATTAAGTCAACATTTTGGTAAATAGTTAACGAATATGTTAAATTAAGAACCAATTAAACTTATTTTTAATAATTCTTGAAAACTCGGACCAAATAGATACGATATCCAAAATTGAGAGATCACTTGGAAACAAATTGATGAAAAGGCGGGCACCAAATAGACACGTCGTTCAAAAGCTAGAGACCAAAAGAGTACTTTACCCTATTTAATTCCATGTCAATATTTTGGCTAATTAGACATGTTATGTCAGCGTTAAGTCAACATTCTGGTAAAAAGTTAACGAATATGTTAAATTAAGAACCGATTAAACTTATTTATAATAATTCTCTTGAAAACTCAGGGACCAAATAGACACATTGTCCAAATTGGAAGATACTAGATCAGATGTTGATTCTGTAGCAGGAAGTTCTTTGATATCTAAAACTGTTGAAGAGGCACTGGAATTACTAGACAATATGACTGAAAACAGTTTCCAATATCCCGATGACTGATCTAGCTCCAAAAGTGGCAGAAGCATTAGCAGTTGATGATGTAACATTCATTACATCTCAGATTTCTTCACTTTCACATCAAGTAGCAAAATTATCCGGACCTAAAACTTCACAGTCCATTGAAACTTTAACAACTGCTAGTGAAGTAGTTCAATATAAAGAACCTACAACTGAACAAGCCCGACATGTGAAGAACAAAAATTATAGGTATAGAGGAAATCATATCAGAATCCATTACCAGCCCATTATAATCCAAGGCTAAGAAATCATGAGAATTTGTCCAATGGAAACAATATCATCCACAGAACCACGATGATAATAGCTTTCTTTGGAGAACATGTTTGGTGCTTTCATTGCTGAATCTAGAAAAAGGTTTAATCAAAATGAAACTATGATAGAAAATTTGGGAGCGAAAGTTGACAATCATGATGTTGTTTTGAAAAATCTAGAGGTCTAGATGGGACAAATAGCTACTTCGGTGAATTCACTTCGGAATGGAAAGTTTCCTAGTGACTCGAAGTAAACCCCAGGGGAAAATGCAATGTCGTCACATTGAAGAGTGAAAAAGAGTTTCAAGAACGAACTCCACCATTAGCATAAGATTCCATCACTGAAATGATTGAGAGTAAGAAAGAAGAACAATAGGAGGCTACACATAGTTTGGCAGAAAAGTCAATTTATATTCCCTTATCTTCTGATATTCCTGTTGCACAATCTAATTTACCTTATCCTCAACGTTTTCAAAAGAAAAAGATTGATCTTCAATTTTCTAAATTTTTGGATATTTTTACGAAAATTCACATTAACATTCTTTTTACAGATGTGCTGGAACAGATGCAAAATTATGCAAAGTTCATGAAAGATATAATGTCTAAGAAGATGAAGTTGGAGAGTTTGAAAGCAAGAAAGGTGGCAGAGCAATGCGGTGCCATATATACGAAGAAATTACCACATAAACTAAAAGATCCAGGGAATTTTACTAATTTTTTGTACTATTGGTAGTTCTTTATTTGATAGAGTTTTATGTGATTTAGGTGCTAGTATTAATTTAATGCCTCTTACTGTGTTTAGGAAACTTGGATTAGGTGAAATTCAACCTACTACCATATCTCTTCAGCTTGCATATAGATCACTCACATTCCCTCGTGGAGTCATTGAAGACGTGTTGGTAAAGGCAGATAAGTTCATATTCCTAACTGACTTTGTAGTCCTAGACATGGAAGAAGATGAAGAGATTCCTATCATTTTGGGGAGACCATTTTAAGCTACAGGTCGTGCCTTGATTGATGTCCAACAAGGTAAGTTAACATTGAGGGTCAACGAAGAAGAGGTACACTTCAATATCTATCATTCTTTGAAACTTTCTAGTGAGGTTAGTGTTTGCCATAGGATTGATGTTCTTGATAATTTATTATCGAATTCAATAGGAAACAAGATTCTTGATGATCCTTTACAAGCATGCTTAGTTGAAACTTTAACTAAGGTTTTTGACTTATTTGATGATGATGAGTTGATGCAGTTGTGTTTAAGCTCTTGATTCTTTACCACTCGAGTCTTTAAAAAACTAGGCAAAGATTTTACAACTTGATGAAAAGAAGGATGAGCCAATAAAATCTCCTGAACCTGATTTAAAGCAATTACCAAAACATCTTCGGTATGCCTTCCTAAATGAGTCTTCTACTTTTCGTTTTGTTATTTCTTCTACTTTGAGTCACGTTGAGGAGGAAAAATTATTGTGAGTTCTGAAAGAATATAAAACTGCTTTAGGTTGGTCAATAAGGGATATTAAGTGTATTAGCCCATCAGTTGTTATGCATAAAATTTTAATGGAAGATAATTTTAAACCTTCTGTTGAGTCATAAAGAAGATTGAATCCGACCATGAAAGAGGTCGTGAGAGATGAGGTTTCAAAATTCCTTAAGACAAGAGTAATTTATGCTATATCTGACAGTCCTTGGGTAAGTCATGTTCAAGGTGTGCCTAAATAGGTGGGGAATGACTATTGTAAAAAATAATAAAAACGAATTGATTTCCACTAGAATTGTGACTGGTTGGCATGTATGCATTGATTATAGAAAATCGAATAAGGCCACTAGAAAAGATCATTTTCCATTTCCATTTATTGAGCAAATGTTAGATAGACTTGATGGGTACCAATATTATTGTTTTATTGATGGCTATTCAGGTTACAATCATATTTCTATAGCTCCTGAAGACTAAGAGAAAATCACTTTTACATGCCCTTATGGTACTTTTACATTTAGAAGAATGCCTTTTGGTTTATGTAATGCTCCTACTACTTTTCAGCGTTGTATGATGTCTATTTTTTCTGATTTTGTGGAGAAGATTATGGAAGTATTTATGGATGATTTTTCTGTCTTTGGTAAATATTTTGATCATTCTTTGAATAATTTATCTTTGGTCCTGAAAAGATGTTAAGAAATTAACTTTGTGCTTAATTGAAAAAAATGTCACTTTATGTTTACGGAAGGGATTGTTCTAGGTCAGAAAGTCTCTCTCATCTCAAGGCCTTGAAGTTGATAGAGAAAAAATTTCTGCTATTGAATCACTTTTACCCCTAAAAATGTGAAAGATGTTAGAAGTTTTCTCAAACATGCAGTTTTCTACAGGAGGTTTATAAAAGATTTTTCTAAAATTGTGAAACCTTTGTGTAATTTATTGGAAAAAGATGCATTGTTTGATTTTACTGATGATTGTTTATTAGCATTCAATTTGATTAAAGGAAAGTTAACTTTTGCCCCCATTATTGTTCTACCTAATTGGAGTCAACCTTTTGAGATTATGTGTGATGTTAGTGACTATGCTTTAGGTGCAGTTTTAGGACAATGAAAAGATAAATTTTTAAGAGCCATTTACTATGCTAGTAGAACTCTTGATAGTGCTCAACAAAATTACACCACTCTCGAAAAAGAAATGCTTGTTGTTGTTTTCTCTTTTGATAAATATAGATATTATATTTTTGGGTCTAAGGTTATTTGTGACGACCCGACCCTAAATCAACAATTAAACATGCTAAAACATCATAAAGCAGCGGAAGACCTGTTTTAAATATTTCTCCTTTAGATTCATTTCAAACGAATTCCGGAATTCGTATAATTAAATAAAAACATCATCAAAATATAAATAGGGAAGTATCTCAAAGTTATAAGATGTTTACAAAAACATGGTTCGAAATAAAACTAGACATCCTAATCAACGTATGTTGTAATAAGCCCATCGACTCGCCACGCCGATGATCATCAAGGACCGGTCCCCCTGTCAAAACCTGAAATGTTTTGGTGTGTAACACCATTAGCTAAACTCGCTAAGTGAGAAAAGAATGTTAAATGAAAGAAAACTTATAAACAACGACAAACTTTGCTTGGGAAAAATTAACAAACGCATTTTAACTTTTCTTCTTTTAATTATCTTTTCTTTAAATTTTTAAACAAACACGTCACCTCACCGTTGAAGCAACTTCAAACAATCAAAGCAAATAGAATGCGGTGTTGTATTCTTTCTTGCTTGGGTCCATCGAAATAGCAACACATCCTAGATCGTGGCCCAATAATAATAAAACAAGACGTCGGCCTATCTAGCCTAAGAACTTGTTAGTGAACGGAACACATCCTAGCATCGGAACACATCCTCAGCCTCACTAATATCCAGGGACCGATAGCTACGCCCTTCAATCGTAGCGACACGAAAGAAATACAATCCTACATTCCCAAACACATGCAATTCTTGTTCATTCTTGGCAACACATGCCTTCTTTCTTTCCATTACTCTTCATTTCTTTAACATTTACATCGCATCCCGTAACAATCAATAAAACAATCAAAACACATAACACACAAATACAACCTAATATTTAATAGCAGTCCGATGTAAAGAAAGTGATCATAATCATATGGGGCACGACAACCCTTTGTTTTCAAAAAGTAAATGCAAGTAAAAACGATGAGATGCTCTTCCCAGCAGAATGGAAGTACAAACTAGCTAGAGTGAAGTTTCATGGAGCTTTAAAATATGCACATATTGAATATCAAATATCAACACAATATCAAACATGAAATCAATCAAATGAACCAATTAAAGAGTTGGGGTCATTTCCAACTTTCCCTTCATTTACCACTCTTTACTCACATTCTCAACTAACGCCAAAACCACCAACGATCCCAAAGTCAAGTACAAATCCGGATTACCGATTCAAACACCCCTAAAACAATTCAATTCAAAACACAATTAAGACTCAAACTAACATCTAAAATTAAATAACAAAATTACGACGAGACTTGACTCGCTCCAGGGTCTAAAAGGCTAGAGTGGTTTAGAGAGAAAATTCAAGTCAAAAACTGGTGTTATGGTTTTAATATATATGTATAATATTAAAACCAAATGCAAGTTAAAGCTCATACATATATATGATGTATAAATGATATTTGAACGAAATTCACGTTATAAACTTATTTCTATATACATATGTATTAAAACAAATCATAAGTAAAAGCTTTTTTATATATACATGTCTGTAAAAACAAAATTCAAGTATCATCTTCTATATAAAACAAAATTCCAAAAGTTTATGTATATATATAACCTTAATGCAAAGTAAGATTCCAATGGCAGGGTTAGTGAATGGTTTAAAGTAGCAAGAAAACTTTTAAAATCTATTTATATATAAACATTAACTATGGCTAAGAATGTCAATTTGGATAAGCATAAAGATATGGAGAGGGGAGGGGTCTACGGCTATTTAGGTATTTTTAGGAAAATTTAGGATAGCTTTAGGGGCCGTCATCGGAGTGGTGGTTGCCGGAAAAGCGACATATTGATAACTCTACAAAATAGAGTTATTTGGTCCTATTTTAATGCCTATGTGATAATTAATTGATTGAACTTTGCTTATATTTTGTGCACTTTGAACTCATTTAGAATCATTCTTTATTAGAGCGTATTTTGGAAAAATTCGGGTTTTTGGCACTTTAAAGTATATTTAGGATTGTTCTTGGCTCTTGGTATTTAATTTTGTCAATTTGAATGAAAGAAAGTCCTAAAAGAATTGCAAATTTCATGCAGGAAATAGGAAAAAAGTGCAGAATTTTGAAAGGTGCTGCGGCAGTGCTGCAGCACACTGGGCAGAAATTGGGCAGCAGCTTAGTCACGATTTTCAGCCAAAAAATATCAGTTTTTTTGGCCCGCTTTAGCAGATTCTTCTCAATTAAAATAAGCCCATCATAGGGGTCCAACATAGAAGCAAATTTGGAGGAGATTTAAGAAAAGCCCAAGCCCAAAACAAAGAAAAATAGAAGATTAACCTAGAAAAGAAAAGGGAGGCAGCAGCTAAAAAAGAGACAGAGACTTGAACGTGGAGAGGCAGAGCTGAACGTGGAAGAGGAGGAGACAGAAACGCAAGAGGAGGATTCTTCTTCTTCTCGATGGAGATTTCGTTTGCATTTGCTATTCCATTAATTAGTTTCTTCTTCTTCTTCTTCTTCATTCTTTAGAACTCCATTGTTGAACTCAAGTTATGTTACGTTTAGTTTTGATTTTGTTGAACTCTTTTGTTTATTTGAATTTCATTATGAACTAAATTTTATTAGGTTGGAATTGATTGATGAACCCTAAAGAGAATTAGTTTTCCCAAGCTTTAATGAATTCACTTTTTATGCTCAATCAATAGTTCAATAATTTTTATCTCTTTGCTTATGCTTGATCAACCTAAGTAAATTGCTTAGTTTAGTTTTAATTCTGAAAAGGTTAAAATTGAATGGAAGAATATTGATTGATAGGGGTTAACGATTCTAGAAATTGTTTTTGGTAATGCATAGACATATGTGTTTACACCTTAAGGCTTAAACCGGAACATTGAAAACATATTTCTTAATCTAATTTTACCTAGACATAGGATTAAAATTGGATTAGGAATTAGAATCATTTAGGCTTGACGAAGTCACTTGAACAATAGGGTTTGCTTGCATAAAAAGTGTCTCTATTAATGCAGTTTGCTGCAGCACAGCCACAACACTGCTGCAGCATTTGTGAATTCTAAGACTTTTTAGGGGGATTCTTGATTTTCCAACCATTCATCTCTACATAGTTTCATCACTTTATTATTCTTGCATATTTTAGGAGTAATTTAAGCCACCTTAGACCATCGTATTTATTTTCCTTAATTAATTTAGAATTTATTTATTTAGTTTTGCATAATTTCACAATTTTATTAGTTTAGTTTCATAAATCAAATCACCCCAATTTATCATTGTTTTTATTTTCTTTAAGCTATTTGTTAAACACCTATTTAATCTACTAATCCTCGTGGGAACGATATCTTTCTTATCACTTTATTACTTGTTTGACTGCGTGCACTTGCGTATCACGATTTCACACAACACATATGAACAGTAATTTCGGCACCTTGACTGGATAGTCTTTGATTTGTGGTGGGGTTCCAAGGAAAAGCAAACATCCAATAGAAAAGAAAGAATTAGGTTGTTGGTTTTGTTCAAAACTTCAAGCTCTCCCTCCATCAATGGGGGTTTTGGCAAGAAAAGCAAAAATGACAAAAAGAAAGGATGAGATTAAACCTTTTTTTACCTTTGAGACTTCAGAAATGGTGGCTTCTCCCTTCAAAGTTCTTGCCATAAAAATCCCATTTAAATCACGACACTTAGCAAGGAAGGAGGAAAGAAACAAAAATAAGGGAAATTGCTACTGGTGGCGGCAGAGTGCAGAGGAAGAAGAAGAGAGATTGATTTTGCTTTGTCTTTTCTTTTGTGTAAAAGGAAATGAGTTTTTACCCTAGAAGAAATGAGAAGGAAAGTGAATATAAAGGGCCACCATTTATTTTTAAAACAAAAATTTAACAAAAGTTTTTTTTATTAAAAGAAAGCTCAAACACAAAGAGTTTTAATCATTTCCAAATCCACATTCCCATTTAAATTAACTAGTAAGACTGTATCTTTTTTTTTTTAATTAGAGGGTGTTATCTCAATTTCCAAAATTACAATTACATAACGAATCATTTAAAAAAATATAATATCTACTTAGAAATTGATATTAATTTAAAATTTCAAAATTGACTGAAAAGTCCGGGTTGTTACATTATTGTTCATACTGACCATGCAGCTCTTCGCTATCTTTTTAGTAAAAAAGATGTTAAACCACGTTTAATTCGTTGGATTCTTTTGTTATAAGAATTTGATTTTGAAGTGCAGGATAGGCGTGTGGTTGTGAAAATATGGTGGCAGATCATCTTTTTAGATTAGAGCAAACTGATAATTTTGTGGATTCTAGCATTCAAGAAGCATTCTCTGATGTAAAATTATATGTGGTGAAAAGTAACATTCCTTAGTTTGCAGTTATTGTGAATTTTCTTGCAGGAGGAGTTTTACCACCTGATTTGAATTTGAATCAAAAGAAAAAGTTTTTGCATGATGTAAAATTTTACTTGTGGGATGAACCTTTTCTGTCCAAAATTTACAATGATAAAATTATTAGAAGATGTGTCTCTAGTGATGAATTTCAAGATATCATGAGTCATTGTCATTCTTCACCTTGTGGAGGTCACTTTGGATCCAGTCAAACTGCAGTAAAGGTATTACAATCTGGTTTTTATTGGCCTACTATCTTTCGTGATTGCTACACAATTGTTAAGACTTGCGATAGATGCCCACGAACAGGTAATATTTCTCGACGCCATGAATTACCCTTAACTAATATTTTTGAAGCTGAGCTTTTTGATGTTTGGGGATAGACTTCATCCATCTTCACTATTGTATGTCTATATTTTATTAGCTGTTGATTATGTTTCTAAGTGGGGTGGAAGCCATTGTAACTAAAACTAATGATGCCCGAGTTGTATTAAATTTTGTTCATAAAAATATTTTCGCACGTTTTGGCACTCCTCGCGTAATTTTTAGTGATGAAGGTTCTCATTTTAGCAATAAGATTTTTAATTCTCTTCTCTCCAGGTATGGTGTTAGTCATAGATTAGCTTTAGCTTATCATTCTCAAACTAATGGTCAAGGCTGAAATTTCTAATAGGGAAATCAAACCGATTTTAGAGAAAACGTCAACACAAACATGAAAGATTCTTAAAAAGCTGGATGATACACTTTGGGCATATAGAATCGCTTTCAAAACACCTATTGGTATGTCACCATATCGATTAGTGTTTGGGAAAGCATGTCATCTACCTGGTGGAACTTGAACATAAAGCATATTGGGCAATCAAGAAGCTGAATTTTGATATGCAAGCAGTTGGACAACATCGTTTGCTCCAACTCAATGAACTTGAAGAATTGAGGAATGACTCTTATGAGAGAACAAAGATTTACAAGGATAGAACGAAAAAATGGCATGACAAACATATCTTAAATATATTTTTCTCACCAAGTCAGTAAGTTTTATTATTCAATTAAAGACTAAAATTGTTTTTAGGTAAATTTAAGTCACGTTGGTCGGAACCATTCAAGATCGCTCAAGTTTTTCCATATGGAGCAGTTGAATTAGAAGCAAGTGATGGTAGAAAATTTCGCGGAAGCATTACTTTGGAGACGAGGAATGAAAAATTGCAAGCTTCACTCTTCATGAGTCAACTTAATTGACCATGAAACGTCGAGCTCACGACGTTAAATTAAGCGCTTTTGTTAGACACCTAATCTCTAACCTCTTTACTTTATTCATTTATTTTTAGTTTAGTTTAGTTTATTTTATTTTAACTTTATGTTTTTGTTTTTTATTGTTTTTGTTTAATTTGAAAAAAATAAGAAGAAAAGAAACAAAATAGATAAGTGTAGATCAGAGCGTTCAGTGAGCCATCGCTTGTTCTTTAAGCGAAGACTCACTTAACGAGATAAAAAAATGCAAGTAAATGCTCAAGCGAGACATCACTTCCCTTCCAGCGACAATTCACTTGATGAAAATTAAGAAAGCAAAAAAAAAGATCTGAACGACGGGTCGTTGTACCTCAAGGGACAACTTGCTTCAACAAAATATATTATAATCCATTTTAACATATTTGTCAATACCAATAATGCATAGATTGCGAACTGTGGGCCTACCAGCAAATAATGATTGAAGTGATAGGAGAAGACCGAGAGGATGTTAATAATGATCGGACATACATATATAAAATGATTACAATTTATGACAAAAATAAGGGTAGATTGCGAATAACACTCGTGTGGTTTCGGTCAAAATCATGAACAGACCCTGTAGTTTAAAAATGACAAATCACACCCTTGTAGTTTCAATTTATGCCAATAAGACTCTTCCCCTCCAACGTTATAAACTTTCTTTTAGTCATAACTTATTCGTTTTAACTTCTATTTGGATGATTCAAGATGTTTTGGAATTCTCATTTCGGGTTCTATGTTATGGTCACCTGAAAACTTATAAATAAGCAGTAAACACACGGGTTAATGGCATCAATCATATCTAATATTTTGATGATAATAAACTCTTTAATTTATTTATGATTTTGAAGTTTTGTAGTGACCATAACGTAGAGCTTGAAATGAGGATTTTAAAACATCATGAATCATTCAATATCAAGTTCAAATGAATAAGATACTGACTAAAAGAAAGTTTACAACGTTAGAGAGGAGAAGTCTTATTGACATAATTTGAAACAACGGGGTGTGATTTGCCATTTTTAAAATACAGGGGCTATTCATGATTTTGACTAAAACCATAGGGGTGTTATTTGCAATTTGTCCAAAAAAATAAAAAGCTTGTAAATTAGAATTAAAATAGGAAATAAAGAGCAGAAAGAAATAAAAACGTTTCACATGCATTGGGATGGAGGGCCCAGATTCCCCCTCCCTTTCTGATAGTCATGTCCCCCCTAATTTCTTCACTATCTCTCTTCCAAACATGCATTGGCCCCTTCTTTTGACCATTCACCTCTCTTTCTCACTAAAAATTAAATTCAAATATTTTATAAGTATGAACAGATTAAAAAAAATAAAATAAAATACTATATTTTAGAATTAATCTATACTTTAAAACGACTTAAAAAACATTTATTTTTATAAATATATAACCATCTATCATTTAAAAAGTAATAAATGTTTTGAATTAGTACAAATAATAATTTTAAGCTAATGTTAAAACAAAGTTATTATTTTTTTTAATTTAATCTAATATTCTATGATGTGTACCTAAGCTATAATCATAGATTAAAAGTAATAACTATTAACTTTTTGGTCTTTAATTTTTAGGATCTGTGTCTAATAATTTATCTCTAAATTTTAAAACAGAAAGTTTTAGGATGTGAATTTTTAGAAATAGTTCAAAATATTATCTTCCATTTTTTATCTCCTTTGGAAACAAAAAGTAACAGATCACTTTTTTTTAATTAATTTTATAATATTTATTAGGTTAAATATATCATTCTAAATTATACATCAATTTTTAATTTAGTCCCTATTATTTTAAAATTATAATTTCGATCCTAAAGTATTGACATTTTAAAATCCAATCCTCAAAGATCAATAGGATTTTTAACGCATCCGTGACGTGGTATTAAAAATATTGTTTTTGATTTAGTACATTTCCACATACGCATATCCTCACTCTTTTCTTTTATTAATTATAAAACAGTCAATGAAATTTTTATAAGACTGAAATTTCATTGGTAGGGTTATCTTTACAAATTGTTCTTTTTGTTTTTTCATTTAATCGGGTGAGGTGGGATGATAAGGGTCCGTTTGGTAATCTTTCCAATTTCTGTTTTTTGTTTATATTTCTCATTTTTTAATAAATGAAGTTGTTTGGTAACTCTTCTTGTTTTTTTTTTTTTTTTAAGAATCATTTCCCAAAATTGTGTAGAAATTTTAGAAACAACAAATTTTAGTTTCTTATTTCTCTTTCTTGTTTCCAAAATTTTCAACACATTGATAAATTCTTACGTTGTCTCATTTTGACTTATAAAATATATTATAAATATCCAAAAATTATATTGATATAATATATTTAAATATGTCATTTAAAATTGAAATATTTTCAAAATATTTTAGTTTTTTTAAATGAGAAACAAAAACAAGAAATAGTTACCAAACATATTTCTGTTTTTTTTTTCTTCCAGAAATAAGAAATAAAAAACAGTTACCAAAAATGTTTTTGTTTCTCTTTTTTAAAAAAAAAAAACAGGAACAAGAAACAAGAAATAGAAATAAGAAACAAGAAATGGAAACGAAAACGAAAAACGTTACCAAACGGGCCCTAAATTTCTGAAATGAGTTAGTTCATTAAAAAAATCAGAAATAATTAAATAAATGGCCACATTTAGTATTCATCATCAAATTTTAACCATCTCTCATGTCATTTCATTTTTGCCACTTTTTTTTTACACTCTTTTATTCCCTTTTTTTTTACGTACAAGTAGATCTGTGAGGTACAACGCGTATTG
The DNA here is from genome assembly GCA_028015215.1 of Gynostemma pentaphyllum. Classification (NCBI taxonomy): domain Eukaryota; kingdom Viridiplantae; phylum Streptophyta; class Magnoliopsida; order Cucurbitales; family Cucurbitaceae; genus Gynostemma; species Gynostemma pentaphyllum. The sequence goes on along the minus strand of CM051346.1, from coordinate 13,179,992 downwards.
TAATTGATGGGATGTACATCTGGAATTGTTTTGTATAGTGGATATTAGACCCATTATTCATTGGATCTTTTAGTTATATTGAAGATTTTTAGGGTTCTTTCATCATTTTCTCACGAAACATAAAATTTTCTGGGCATAGCTTTCAATGAAATTTTTAAAATTTTCTCTCTCATATTATCATCATCTCAGATTTATTATAGGGGCAACATCTACAAATCTAGCAAATTTTTTAGTAATATTTGTAAAAATAAAAGCTCAAAAAAATATTTGTAAATATAGCAAATTTTGATCGGGTTTATCACTGATGAACATTGAATTATATATTTTTACACTAAATTTATCACTGATAAACACATAAATCACTGATAAACATGTTAAAATTACTATATTTGCAATTTACTTTTTTGAGTTGATATTTTTACAAATATTTTATTATATACACATACTATACATATTGTACAGTTAATATAGTTATGCAAATTTTTTTACCATAATTAATTTTTCCTCCCACTTGTTCTTTATCTCAGCTTCAATATACACATGTACTAATATATATTGTATATATTATAGAGTTAATATAGTTATTATATAGTATAAGGAACATACTTCCTCTAAACTTTCATATACGTTTTATAATATAGGGGCACTCACATATTCATTAAATATCATAATATTTTATTGAAATTGACCAATAGAAGTTGAAGAACGTAGAAGTTCCTCCAAACTACATTAGAGGTAAGTATTATCCAATCAATAAAGCGAGGATATTTTTGTAACTAATAAAACTTGCCACTTCACTGATTAACGAGTAGTTCCTCCCTACTTTCATATTATGTGGGTTCCACTACTATATTTACTCAGGATAGAATACACTTTTTGCGTAAAATTAAAACAAAGTTGAGGAATGAAAAGTATATTTAAACCAAATGAATACAATTCAAAAACTCTATCACCTGTGAAAAAGAAAATTTCCATTCCTAATTCGCCGAACTTTGTGTTTTGTTTTCATTTCATAAGAAAACTCAAAAGAAAGAGAAGGAAAAAAAACACAAAACAAAATCTAGATTACATGATTTATCTGTCTATTATTACAGTGGTTCTAAAGCTCACTTGTTTGTCTGAGCTTTCTCTAATGGCATCCATGATTCTCATCATAATGACTTAACTCCAAGCAATTAGATCCCATTGCAGCCAGCTGAAGAAGATGATCATGTTGCAGAAACGCTCCATTACTTACATTATGATTTCCCACACCAAGAAAATCTCTTGTCAAACTCTGCCCTCCCTCTTCTTTCCCTCCAACCATTACCTTGTTCATGTTCTCGGCTTCATTTTCCATCTTCCCGAACATTTTCTGGCCTCCATGGAAGGAGTTGGAGCTCAAGAGAGTGCTTAGATTCATCCCAAAGGAGGTAGCGTCCACGGAATTGTTAGCGAACAACGTTGTCGGTGTGGCTGTTCGGGTGGATCCCATCTGTGCTGCTTTCTGCAACAGTGCAGTTGCTGACATGTGAGCTGAGTACAAGGAATTAGTAGTTACTTGTTCAGACAAGTTTGGTTTAATGTTTTCTTCTTCTTCTTCTTCCTCCCGGTTCGGCTTCTGAGAAATTAATGGAGAGATTGAAAGACTCCCATTACTGAAAGATTGATAAACATTCAAAGGATGATGATTTTCTTGGATGAAAGATTGATCAGGAAAGTTATTTGAAGACATGGCTAGAAAAGGATTGGGATTTGTTGAAGTTTCAAGCCACAATGGAAGATGCTGCTGCCTCATTGGCTTTTGGTCATTGAAAGTGTCTGAATTGATTGGATTTGGCATTGAATTGTTATTATTATTATTATCTGAGGCTGAAGCAAAATCTGGTTGAAAAACTGAAGAAAACTGGGACATGATTCTGGTGGCTGCTTGTGGATTATTTTGAATGGCATTGTTTATGAATTGGTCAGTTTTGAATCTTGAATTTTCTTCAGCTAAAGCATCACAAAATGCTCTGTGTGTAATGAAGCTATCCTTCCTGTTCAAAACCAACATATTAGCAAAAGAAAATAAAAAATTACTTTGGTTTCCGAACACGTTTACAATCTAATAAGAAATCGGCACATCAGTAAATATTTACAGTTCCATTTTAGGCTAATTTTAAAGAAGAGAGAAGTCACACATGTTGATATAAATATGTTTTAGATTTTTTTTTTATAATCTAAAATCCATTCGTAGGTATTAATAAAGGAAATAGAATTTAAGGTAGAAAAAAGGCAACAAAATTAATAACAAAAATATTTGCATTTAATGCTTTGTTTAGAAAATGAAATATAAATAGAAGGCAGAAAAAAACTTAACAAGACAATAAAGAGTGTTTTGTACCCTTGAATTAAAACATGTATATCATATTACATTATGATTAACAAGACAATAAAGTGGACAGTTTTTATCTTGTTGTTTTTCATGTATGGTGTGTAGTTACATACGACAATTAATTTATACACTAAATACAAACTACACAGAACTTTTCAAATTCGTAAATTAAGTATTTGTCATACATAGGGACGGAGCTAAGAATATTTTTTAGAGGGCAGAAAATTTATAAACTACTTTTAAGAATTAAGGGGACAAAATAGATGAAATGCATAAAAAATGAATATTAGATGAATTTATGAAATTATCAAATGTAATTTAAATAAATCAATGGAAAAAAAAAGTAGGGTAATAGTAAATAATATAATTTTGAAAATATGAATATAGTAAGTCCAAGTACCTTGAGAAGACTGTCCCACAGTCACATTTGTATTCTTTAGTCCCACATATCTTTGTATGGGCCTTCCAATCCGATTGAACTGCATATTTCTTTGAGCATTTCTCACACTTCCATTTCTTCTCCCCATGCTTTCTGCTATAATGCTTCTTTATCCCGGTGAGGTCTCCGAGAGCCCGCACCGGGTCGTGGTGCACACAGCTCTTTTCCGGGCACACGTAAACCTTCTTCCTCACTTCTTTGCTCGTTCTTTGTTTGAGCTTCCATGGAAGATTGTGGCCACGGCGATGGAGTTGTAGGTTTTGGTCTCTCTGGAACCCTTTGTTGCATATTTCACACATGAATCGGTTTTTCGCCATCAGAGATTTCGGAGACATGGCAATGACTTCTGCTTCTGGATCTGTGTTGTTTTACTCATAATTTCATGAATTAACTTACACAAACTTTAATCTAGAAACCCATCCATGAAATTGATAGATAAATGGATATAAATAAATCATTTTCTCGTGTAACCCCTCGGCCAAGTTAGAAGTTCGAATCCATTCCCCAATATAAAGGAAATCTAAAAGAATACAGAATATTAAAGGGTGTTTAGGTTGTGGGTTTGAAGAAACACAAATGGTATAAAACTCGGATTTCACAATCTCAAATTATATAAATTCAGACTTCTGAAACTCGTAAAGTGAGATTACCTGGTGTTCCGGGTAAGTTTCTCTTCTTCTTGATTGGAATTGGATTAGGGTTTGAGTTGGGTTGTTGAGCAATCACGTTGTTGATTGTAGAGAAAGCAGAAAAGCCATCTAATTCAGACATCATCATCTCTTTTTGGGAGCTGAATATGAACAAAAATTAATTTTAGCTAACAAAAACAAGTTTAGCTTAAAGAAGAAGGTGAAAGAAACAACCCTTTAATACCCTAATTCCAAAAAAACAAAAAAACAAACAAAAATCATAATTAAGTGTTTTTTCTCATTAAAATAAAAAATTAAAAAAATTCCAAGAAAATTTTCCCCTACCTTTTGTAAAATGAATGAAATGAAAGTCCCTAAATGATACGAAACTGAGTGAATTTCCTTTTGGACAAGCTTAGAACCCAGAAAGAAAGAAAGAAAGAAAGAGACTAAAGAGAAATAATATCTTAAAGGGAATATTTTCTCTCTCTCTCTCTCTCTCTCTCTCTTAAACTTGTTTGTTGTCTCCTTATCTAACACGGCTGCTCTTAAGGTCGGTCAGCTTTGGACTCAAATGGACCACTTTCTCTCTCCTTCTTTCACTCTCATTCTCTCTCTCTTCAAATATATATACAAAAATAAAAAAACATAGTGATATATAATATGAAAAAGCATATAATAATAATAATAATAAAGGTTTTGAATTTTCTGACTAACCTGGAGTGTGATACTTTGTGCACATTTACATGTACATATATAAGAGAGCTCAATGTTGTATTTATATAGGAAATGAGAGAGAGAGAGAGAGAGAGAGAAAACAAAAAAAAAGGTGAAAAGAAATGGAAAAGAAGAAAAAAAAGGTAAAACCCTGATCTCAAAAAGTAGAGAAAGGGAGAATGAGAGATGAGCTTTTTGACCAATACAACAAATTTGGGGAGAGAAAAAAAGTTATGGATTATGATAAATTTAGTGATGTTTTTATTTACTAGTTTACCTGGTTAGTCTTAAATATGTGAACTTCGTTTATTCTGAAACATACTGTGTGTCATCTTACATTTTTATTGTAAGAAACTACTTTTCCTTAACTTAATTAAGTGATAAAACCATATTTTTCGTTAAAAAATGTTGATATTCTATTAGATTAATTTCATGTGTGAGTAAACGATGCGTGATTCACGGTATGAAAATCAAGAAATTTATATAAATGAGACAATCACTGTACCCTCCTATTTTTCTCATCTTCAAATGCATGCTATTGAAAAGGTGACTATTTTATTTTCTTTGACTATAATAAATAGTTATCAAATTTTAAGCCACACATATCGACTCATGTCATGCATGAAGGTCACATATAATCTTTTAGGTCTCTAGGAAAATGATTGAATCTCATCACTTAATGGAAAGCAGTTGTTTAAAATAATATATTTGAGGGTTGTTCAATCCAAACAGACCTAATAGTTCAATGATGACTAGTCATAATATTAAAATAAATTATTTAATCTTATATTTCATCACTCATATCTAATTGCTACACTTTAATATATTTTTAATCTAATCTATGTATAAAGTTAAAAATTGCTTATTATTTGTGTTCTACTAATTTTAATTAACCAATTTTTTTTTTACCTTCCTTGTGTATCTTAGGCACTTATTCAATGTCTTTAAGAAATTTAATTTCTTATTACCCTGAGTTTCTTATGTATATTAACATCATTTATCAATGAGATTTAATAAAACAAAAACATTGATTAAATATAAAGTTTTCAAAAAACGAATAAAAGAACCATATAACTAAAAGTGGTAAACTTTGCATACCAAATATACAATTTAACCTTTTTAAAACAAAAGTAAAATGATGATCCAATAAAAATGATTTCCAAATCCCAATGTAACAAAACTTCATATTTAAAAAGGGTAAAGAGTGAGAAAAATGATGAAAAGTAATTTACTTTTTACAGTGAGACAGCCATTTTTTTTTAAATGAGGGTAAAAATGATTACACCATAATTGCAGTAGGGCCAAATGAAGAGAGAGATGGGCGTCCGTGACTTTGAGGGATGAGAGAGAAAAGGGTACCCCAGAAAGAAAGACTGTCAGCCTGTGTAGCATAGCAATACCTAGCAATAGCATATGGTATGGATTATTTTCAGAGATTTGGAGAAAAAAAAAATTTGGAAAATGCAAAGACAAAGAATGGGACCTTTGCTTCTGCTCCATATGTCCACCAACTCACGAGACCCCTTTCCTTCTTTTCCCCTAATTTTGTACCATCTCTATTTCAACCCCTTTTGGATATTCATTATTTATACAAGTCCCAAAATCTCTATTTTCCCATCTTCATCTTTATCTATAATAAGTAGAGTAGATAATCTTATAGTGAAATGCAAGAGTGATATTTAGAAAATTTCCCACTGAAAATAGTTCCAACTGGTTGAATATCAAATATTTCTAAGATCGAATGTTTAGCCATTAGTTTAAATTTTTGTGTCTCGTGGTGATTTAGTAATAAGTGAATTATCAGGTAACGGAATGCATAGATCTTTTTTTATTAATTAAAAATAATAATTAATTAGGTCTCGCTATGTGTCACCATCATCATCAATGGAGCCCGAAGCTCGCCATTAGTTTGGCCCAAACATTAGAGGCTCGGCTGGAAGCCAGGCTTGAGCCGGTGAGCTATACTTTTGGTCGAGTCGAGCCGGCTTGGCCCAATCTAAAATTTTAAGGCTCTCGGCTCGGCTCATGGGCTAGGCTCGTTGAAGTGAGCCAATCTCGGCCTATCATATGAGTTCATTTTTTTATTACATTATCTCAAAAATCAATGATGCATAACTTTCGAATCACTTTTTAAAAAAAATCAAGTGTGAACAAAATTAACATATTAAACTTATTATTTTAAATAGCAAAAAAGAGTGAAAAAATTCAATATATTAAATTTATTATTTTGAACGGCAAGAAAGTAAAAATTGTTCAATTTTATCCGTTAAATAATTTAACTATTTTATTTTATCCTATCTAGTAATTATACAAAAGTATCAGCTTTAAAAAATAGATATTTTTATTAATTATTTCATACATGAATATTTGAGAATAAAGTGTCACTACAATATAAGTTCATCCCAACTAGGTTGACACCCAGTCATTTGTCAATCATATGCATTTTTCTCAACTTATATTGTAGTGATTCGGACATATAATATAAAAAGAAAGGAGGTATATTATTATTTTTTATCTTTAATTTTTAAATTGTTAATAATAAAAAATTCTATTTAAATAATAAATAAATTGCGAGATTTATTTGGGCCGAGCTCGAGCCGGCTCGTTGGATTGGCCCTATGGAGCCGACTCGTTCAAAAAAAGGGAGACTCATATCTAATCCAAACATTTAACGAGCCGAGCCGAGTCGAGCCGGCCCATCAAACGTTGACTTTCGGGCAGAGCTCGGCCGATCTTGGACCGGCCTTTAGGCTGTGAGCCGGATGATGATGGTTAGCTATGTGTGTCTATATAATAATTATTGAAAGGTGATTTGATTCAATGAAAGCAATGATCCATTTTATGCATCCTCTGTATATGCCTAGAATAGAGGAAATATAATTAAAGGCATGTCTAATAACGACATTTTGAGTACTATTTTTTTTGCCCCTTTCATTTAAGAAAGGGAGATGAAATTATATTTGATAATATATAATTAATTTTTTCCAACACCTTATTGAAGAAACAATATATCTAAGAATTAAATATCTATTTTATGTTTGATTTATAATTTAAAATGTAAAAAAAAAAGGCTAAAATGTGCATGAAAATAAAAAAGATTAATATTTTGTTGTGTTCTAAGCACATTAAAGATGGGAACACTAGTGGAAGGAATACTTCAAAGGGTTAACTTTTTTTCAAAACTTCTTTTATTTTCAATTATAAATTTCAGTGATTTTTCTTAATCCTTCTAACTTTTCTCAAATGCATGGATTGACTTTCCTCCAAAATTTTATTTTACTTTCTAAAACCCTAAATCATTCGTGAAATTTAAACATTATATTTACATTGTTTATTTAATAAAGAATTATCAAAATAACAGAATAATAATGTATAATTCATTAAATATCACAAATTTCCAATAATTTATTAAAAAAAACTTCTTCGTTCGTATAATGTTGACTTTAAATATTAGCTATTTTAACTTTTATTTTGATTAAATAATTATAATCTAAATGAGTTTTTAAAAATTAAAACTCTCATTTTATTTATAAATAATTGTTAATTTTATAAATTTGATAATCTATTTTTGGTTTCCATTATTTATTATTTTAATTTAATAGATAATACAAAATAAAATCTATTATTTAAAGAATAGATCAAAATAATAACATAAATATAAATACTTATTTAAATTTTTTTATTTGAAACCATTTCTATTCATTTAATTATGTGACCCCTCTACTCTCTTTCCCATTAGCAAAAAGTGGTTATTATTTTTTTTTTAATAAATTTCCCCCACAAATTTCTGCCTTCCTTGGGTATTTGGTTTTAAATATAAAGTTCGAATTTAAAATGATCAAAGTCACGTGAAATGTCTATTCATTATTTTCGTACATTATAAAAACACAAAAACAAAAAATGATGGGAAAAGAGTTGGGTGTAAATTGTGATGTGTTGCCTTTTGAGCAACTGAGAGAGGTACCTTGTCCTTTTTATCACTCGTGATCATTCCTCCTCCTCCTATGTGTGTATATGAATTTCACAATGTGAGTTGCGTTTTACAATTGATTTAATACATATAGTTCGTATATCTTAAAAATAATTTCAGTTTTACAACCAAATTAATTACTTAATTAAAAATGTAAATAAAATCTCTGTGATTTTTACCAGATGCATGAACACGCCATCTGATTTGAAAATGACAAATTATAGCCCTGAAGTTTCAAATTATTCTAATGAGACATCTCCCTTTCAACGCCATTAATTTTCTTTTAGCCATAACTTTTTCGTTTGAACTTTGATTTGGATGAATCAAGATGTTTTGGAATCCTCATTTTAGGATTTACGTAATGGTCAGTTCAAAATGTCTAAATCATTAGTAAACAAAAGCGTTAATGGTATAAATCTTACTTAGTATTTGATGATGATAAAATATTTTATTTATTAATAATTTAGAAGTTTTGAACTGACCATGACATAGAACTTGAAACGAGGATTTCAAAATATTTTGAAATCATCCAATTCGGAGTTCAAACGAAGAAGTTGTGACTAAAAGAAAATTTATGGTGTTGATTAAAGCCATGAACTTCCATGTAGAAGTAGATACAAAATAAATTGAATAGAATATTATGTGGGATGTTTCTTACAGTTGAGCACGTGAGGTCACGTGCTTGATTCTGGTGGTTCTAATTATCTGAAAAGGAAAAGAACGGTCAAAAGAGCACTAGTGTAGTACTAGCCAAGAACCCTCTGATGATCAACTTAGTTGGTAGATAAGAAGCCGCCAAGAAAATTAGGTCTAGATGTTTGTGCACTTACTTGATTTGATGGCTTGACTGCTTTGAGTCGTGGGTTTGTTTGGCCTTTCTAGTCAGGACTAGGCTTTGTTAGGCCTTCATCTGGCCCATTTACAATCGACTCATCCTTATTTTAGCTTATCAAACTTGAGCCTTTTCAGACTGATCCAGTTTGTACGACCTGTAGATGGGTGATTTTTACCCTTTACTATTTCCCCCAATTTTCTTAGCTAAGAAATTCAGTGAGGGAAATCGACTGCGTCGGGCTTGATATTGTGACTTTTCTTGTGATCCGTCATCATTTTTAGTTCTAAAAGACATGGCTCTTCGATGAGGCAACCGTTTTGGCCTCACAAGCTGTTTTCTGAAATCCTCAAACGACCCGTTTCCTCCATTATTGATCGTTGTAGTGCCTGGGGATCGTCGGATGCTTACCACGTATCATGATGGTAGGCCGCGTGTCATTTGCTTTAAATAGCACATCTTTTCATAGTTGAAAGGTCTGCCTTGTCCTGAATTTCCCAAATCATTAGTTTTTATCCTATTTTTGATGCTTTGCTCTCGAGGATTCTCCCCTTTGAGATTCAAGGTTAGTTCTCTTGCTCTACTTTTTCATTCCAGTAGTGCTTGCCATGGTCAAATCTGGGGAGGTCCCTTAAGTCAAAGGTCGTAGATCTGTGAGGGTCGTGGTGGGAGGCGATGATCTGGATAGTAGGGTCTTTGGGAAAGTTGATCCCAACCCTAGGACTACTAGTAGCTCTCTTTCTCCTCATTATCAGAGAACTGGTTTTGATCCCTCATCCAGGGGTGACCCAAAGGGTAATGAAATAAGTTTAAGAGTCATCCCTTTTCCTTATAGAGATTCCCTTTCAGGATAGGTTCCATCTCTGAATTCGAATCGACATTAGATGCCGAAGCGATAGTTTCCTCTGCTGTTCCTCTCTCAGGTGGAGGTGGCTCTGTTCCTCTAGGCGTAATTAGTGTCGTGGGATCGCCAAATCCTTCTCCCCTTATGAAAGGTGACGGGGGAAAAGAGGGCTCCTTTGAGACATAAAACGGCTGGGTCAGGGGCGGTTAGGAAGAGTCACCCAAGTGAATGGCCTTTTTTATTGACTCGAGAGCGTCTTGATAACTTGAGGGTTGATTATGGGATTCCTCTTGAATTTGAAATGAGGCTCCGAACCCCTTTTGAACGGGCTCATATTGCTCCTAAGGATGGTTAGATTTTTTTCTATCCCAAGTTCTTTAGGTGTGAGGGTGTGGTTTCAATACTAGTCGTTTTCTCTTGGGGATGGTTGAACTTCTCTATCCCAATACTAGTCATTTCCTCTTGATCTTTCGGATGAATTTGTATTTCTTCGGATTCTTCCTCGAGGGCTTCAGATCATAAGTGAACGGAGAGCGGGTCCTTGGCTAAGTCCAGTTCCTGTAATTGCTATGACTGACATTGGGCCTTCAACTTTACGGTTTCGACCAAACAACACCTTAAGACCTATTGGTCCCAGTTGATAGGAATGGTGATCAAGGGTGGCATGCAAGTGCACATGGTCAACAAGTAATAGTAGTGGTGAGTGAGTGTCGTGTCCCACGAGGATAGCTAAGCAGATGCAAGAAAGTTTAAGAGCTGCTTACAAGACATAATTAAAACTTGAGTGAATGGATCAAACAAAAAGTGTAGATCAAGAGAGAGTGTAGGTATTGTGTCAAGATGCAAGGATGATATTTATTTCATCAAGAAGAAGTCTTGCTCTAGTGATCATTGAAGTTTCAATTCAATCAATTAATTATCAACAATTAGAATTTAAGCAAGAAGTGATATCATAATGTTATCAAACACTGTTCATGCAGTCTTTATCCCTAAATATCTACGTGAACACATGCACTCTTCTTTATTTCATTCAAGTCATTAACCATGCAACTTACATCCTTAGTCATCTCTAATTCCAGATGTAAAGTCGCTTTATTTTCTTCCTCTTGAAATATGCTAACCTAAATATTTCTCAATACAAGGTTAGACTCATCCCACTTGGTTCCCACTTAGCTTGACAGAGGATAAGGGATTGAGAAAGTAAATAACTTGATCAAAATAATCCTTCAATGATTCAATATACATTAAGCTCTTATCATCCTTGATCTCTTCGCAATACCACGAGGGTTTTATCTACTCATAGCTAAAGATAATACAACAGAGTGATTAAAAACAAGATTAAAATTCATGTTCATAAAGCTAAGATAAAAATATTCTAAACAACAATTGAATACAGAGTAGTAAAAATGGCTAAACACTCTTAAAACCTCTTATTCTTCCTAAAGATTGCATCTTTTCTTCGTCTTCCTCCTTCTCTCATCTTTTCTCTTCTTCTCTCTTCCTTTTAAATCGCTCTTATTCTTTCCTTTTTTCTTTTTCCCGCCAAAAGTCATGGTTGGTGAAGCACTGTTGGCCGCACGAACGGATACTGTAGCAGGAAGTGACTGCTCTTAGTCTTGTCAACAACAGCTGGCAGAGAAAATATCTTCTGACTTCTCAGACTCAATGCTTCGACTACAGCCATTTCTTGCTTTAGGCAGATACTCCATTCTAATAAGAAGCAGCATGCTATGGCAGCTTTTGGAAATACTTTCTCCTCAAGAAGCTTTCTTTAGAGTCTTAACAAAAAAATGATTAAAAGGGATAAAATCAGATGGAAGTGAAAGTACACAAAATGTGATTATACCATCAAAATATAAAAACAACATACATTCAAGTTATTTATGTACAATCTTCATGCTATTTGCTACATACAACCTAATTCTTCTTGAAATAAAGACAAAATATGGGCTATAATACTTCACTTTCATGCACTTATCACACCCCCAAACTGGCATAATTGCTTGTCCTCGAGTAATTCTTTTAATTGCACAAGCGTTTTTTCACAACTTGAATTCTCTATTGGCTGCGGCTAAATTAATATCAACACCCTTCCTCTTCTTTAACAAAGCTAAACTATCAGAAGTGCACTTTTAAAGGAAAACTTCAAAGTGGATGTCTGCATCTAATATGCTAGTGTATCCCCTTTTAAACTTTTATCATCTAAGTAAGAAGATATCATTGAGTTCTTTCCTCTAAGGCTCACTTTTATTACTTTATCCTCTTCTTCAAATTGACATTCATAGAAAGTTTTGCTTCCTTTACCTTGCAATAGTAAGAGCTTTATTGCTTTTGCTACATTTTCTTTTCCTTTTTTTCCTTTTTTGTGTGTGTTAAAAGCAACTTAGTGATGTGACTTCCTAGTCACCTTCACCTAGAGACTTGCCCTATGGGCTCACTCGTTCCTATTGAAGAGGAGTGACTAAATTTTTCCATCTCATTTTCTGATATTTTTTGGTGTTGCACTATGTGCATTTTGGGAACTTGCTTTTGCCTCTTTTAGGGAGTTTGAAACATTGGCTTTACAAATGGATTGGTGGCTATGCCACCCCCAAACTTATTTCTTTTCATACTTTGCTCTATACAAGGATTTTGAAAAAAAAAACTTTATACTCTTGGACTGTAAAAGGCATAGATTTAAGCTTTAATTGCTTGCCCTATACAAGTGGCTCTCAAATTCTTATTCATCTTACTAAGCTTAGGTGGGAGATATAGTTCAAATATTAGCTAGTGTAGAAAGCTGTCTTTTGACAGTACTCTCTTTCAAGCTCGGCTTTGCTATGACATAAGAAGGTTATTTGACTCATCTATTAATTCTTTAAGCCACACAACACAAACTAAGAATTCATTTTTTTTAACAGTGCTAATCTTCAATAAGCAATTCAAGAAGCACAAAAAATCATACAAATAAAATAAATAGGAAAGAAAAAAAACATGAAAGAAAAAATGCTGAAAATACTATTGATAATCAAAATGCAGGATGTATTCACATACTATTTGGATTTTCAATTGGGAGCATACAAAATAAAGTTAATTTGCGAGCAGTGGGGACTATCTTAGCTCCCCCAAACTTAGAACAGGTTTTTCCCTCACAACCAAGCAAACACAAATTTTAAAGATGTTCATCAGCCAAAATATTACAAACATACGAAGCAGTAAATATTAGGAAAGCTAGAATTAAAGAAATGCAGGCAGACGATCACTTGTAAATTTCATCTGATACATCCACGTCGTAATCATCAATGCGCGCATTTTTTAACTCTTCCTCCAGACTATCATACTCGTAATCAACATCAGATTCATGATTATTGTCCCAATCACATTAATCAATGACACCAAGCTCATTAAGATACCTTTTCAATGCTTCTCACTCTGCTAATGGTGAAGATCTTCCTCTTCTTTCACAGGGTCAACAACCTTTTCGAGTTTAACAGAAGGTTCATGCTGAGACTGGTAGGTATAATCTATTGGTGGGGCAAAATCTTCACGAAAAAAATCAAACTCACCCAGAATTAAAGTAGAAAATTTGGGAAAAGTGAAAGAAGGATGAATTTGGTGTGTGGAAAAGGTGTCTTCCAAAACACAGTTATGGATCTTCTGGTAAGTCCACATGAGCTGGGTTTTTTGAATGAAATCAGTGAGGTCAGCTTGAAGTTTTAGGATCATAGATTGGAGAACTTCTAAGGATGCAGCAGGCTAGGGAGGTTGCGGACCAGGATCAGGCTGGGCTATAGAGGGTAGGATAGGGCTTGGGCAGCTAAACACACGGGCCATGCAGTCACAATCAATCACTCCACTCAAATTTTTAACCTCATCTTTATTATATATATGGTGACATCAGAACACTCACAAAGTCCTGTGATAAGACTAGAAAACATATGGTAATTCCCTAACGCTGCATTTTCAAAGCATTTTTCCATTTCTTTTGAAACAATGCGACCAACATTGACAGGCTTACTGGTCATAATACAATAAAGCAGAAGCATTCATTCAGCACTCACCATGGTCTTGTGGGAAGTGGGCAGGACGCGAGTGAGAAGGCATAGGAGCCAGATGCGGGCAGTAGGTTTCAAATGCGTTTTCTTAACAGTAAAAACTCCATGCGTGGAGATAGACCACTGGGCTTCCGAATGACCTAGGTGCTGAAGAATCATATCAAGAAATTTGGGTGTTAGATTATCAACATGGTCTGCAAAGTAATCATCTTAGGCAGAGATGGCATAAAATTCATTGATGGCTTCAGGAGAGAAGTTGATGCTCTTTCCTTGGACACAGATTAAGAAATTGTTGCGTACAGTGAAGTTTGCGTAAAATTCTCGGGCTAGGGTTAAGACGAGGTGCATATCTGGGTGTTGAACAAGGTTTTTCAGGTGAAGGATTTTGATGGGTCCAGATATGTAAGTTGAGAGACCCCATGCAACAGAGGTTGACATCTCAAATCCTCGTTCAAAAAGGATTTCACAGCAGTTAAAAATCTTGTGATACGCTTGTTCGGCTTAAGGTGAACAAAAATGAACATTCTCTAGAGATATTTGAGGCGGTGAAGAGTCTTCCAGATCTTGCTCTGATGAGCCATCATTGGAGGTGTGGTCAAGTTGAATGGGATTCACGGAAGCGACGCCCTTTCCCTTAGAGGAACGACTACTGGAAGGGTCATTTTTACGAGAAGGCTTCTTGGATGGAGTAGAAAGATCGTATTGAAGACGGGTAAGAACCATGGTGGGCTAGGGTTTCAGAGGAACGTAAAAGAAAAAAAATGGGGAGAAGAGTGATGGTGATTTTGGATGGGTGGAAAGAAAAGAATTGGGACTTGGTGTATTAATGGGATCCATGGGAAGTGTAACCGGTGAAAATGGGATGAAAGGACGTGACACTAGGTGGTAGGGGTCATTGTGACTTCTCATGTGTTAGTGACATGAGGTTGGTACACGTCTATTGAGATTTAGGGAACAAGTGTGTCATGTGCGATATCCATGCAAGAATTTAAAATGTAAGGTGCGCAAAAACATAGCAACAGATAGAATTAATTCCTAATAACATAATAACAGAATTGTCATGACAAGAGTAAAGGTTGAAACTCGTACCTGGCATAATGCACTAATAAATGGCAGCAATGACAAACTTTAAGTGAAATTTTTTGAGAATGCGCTGACCATTGATAGAAGACTGCTTCTAGTGTTTTGAAAATAAGATGGACGTCTTGCGTCTGTCCATCTCATTCCCCTAATATCTTTTGATTCTTTGAGCATTTACCTTGAAAGGAATTGAAGAGTTAGCTCCAATTAAATCTGCAGCACCATACGGGTAGACTTGCAAACATCAAATGGTCCTGACCATTTTGATTTGAGCTTTCTTGGAAACCAACGCAAACGTGAGTTACAAAGCAAAACAGAGTCACCTTCTTTAAACTCCCGACGCAAGATCTTCTTATCATGTCATTTTTTATTCTTGTCTTTGAAAATTTTGACATTTTCATAGGCTTGATTCAGAATTTCTTCTAATCCAACAGATCTAAACACCGCTTCTCTCCACTCTGTTGCAAGTTGTAGTTTAAAGCTTTTAGTGCCCAGAAAGTTCTATGCTCCAATTCAAGAGGTAGATGACAAGCTTTTCCATAAATTATTGCTAATGTGACATTCCCAATGGTGTTTTGAATGTCATGCTGTAAGCCCAAAGGGACTCATCCAATTTAGTGGATCAATCCTTCCTGTTAGGTTGAACTACTTTCTTGATGATGCGCTTGATTTCTCTATTTGACACTTCTGCTTGGCCATTGCACTGAGGATGATATGTTGTAGCAATCTTGTGCCGCACCCCGTATTTAGCGAGAATTCCTTCTATAAGTTTGTTACAAAAGTGAGTGCCTTCATCACTAATAAGCACACGTCGTGTCCCAAACCGTGTGAAGATGTTATTCTTGAGAAATTTAGCAACTACCTTGGCATCATTGGTGGAGAGAGCAATAGCTTCAACCTATTTAGACACATAATCGACTGCAACCAAAATGTATTGATTTCGAAATGAAGGTGGGAATGGTCCCATGAAATCTATTCCCCATACATCAAATAATTCCACTTCTAAAATATAGTTTAACGATATTTCATGGCAATGAGAGATATTACATGTTCTCTGACATTCATTACAATGCTGAGAGAATGCTTTGGCATCTTTGAATAATGTTGGCCAATAGAAATCCACTTTGTAACACCTTTGCTGCTGTCCGAACTCCTCCAAAATGATCTTCATATGGTGAATTGTGGCATTGAGATAAAATTGAGTTCGCCTCCTCTTCGGCTACACATCTCCATAGTAATTGATCTACACATTGCTTGTAGAGATAAAGTTCATCCCAAACATAAGACTTAACTTGATGCTGAAATCTTTTAAACTGTTGTCTTGACATGTGTGGAGAATTCCTTCCACTAACTATAAAATTCACA
Organism: Gynostemma pentaphyllum; assembly: GCA_028015215.1. Taxonomy (NCBI): domain Eukaryota; kingdom Viridiplantae; phylum Streptophyta; class Magnoliopsida; order Cucurbitales; family Cucurbitaceae; genus Gynostemma; species Gynostemma pentaphyllum. The sequence goes on along the minus strand of CM051346.1, from coordinate 13,163,726 downwards.
AAATCTACGTACCAAGGGCATTCTGTGGTTTGCAATGCAAAAAGCAGTTCATCAGGGAAATTGACAGCTATTTTAACTCTAGTGTATCCTTTCTTCTCATATTCTAGGTGAGACAGGGGGTATGCTACTTGATTTTTCACTCCTCTTTTATCCTTGATTATCAAGTCAAATTATTGGAGTAAAAGTATCCATCTTAAGAGTCTTGGTTTTGCATGCTTTTTGTATAGAAGATATTTCAATACCACGTGATCAATCATTATGTATGATGACTTTAGTTCCCAACAAATACGATTGAAATTTTTTCAGGGCAAAAATAATAACTAGAAGCTCCTTTTTAGTGGTGGTGTGTAATTTCTTTGAGCTCCATTCAGAGTTTTTCTTGCATAGTAGATGGCATGAAAAACTCTTCCTTGCTTCTGACCTAACACTGCACCTATGGCAAAGTCACTGCCATCACACATGATCTCAAAAGGAAGTTTCCAATTAGGCGAGATGACTATTGGAGCTTGAACTAGAGCAGATTTAAGAGTTTGAAATGTGACTATGCAAGCTTCATTCATGTCAAATGGGCTTAGAGATTTTGGAGAAATCTTTAATGAATCTACTGTAGAAAACAACATAGCCCAAGAAGCTGCATATTCCATTGACATTTATTGGTGGGTTCATGCCTTCGATTACTTCAACCTTTGCTCTATCAACCTCAATTTCTGCTTTGGATACCAAGAACTATGCATTCCTGCACCATAAAGTAGCATTTTTCCCAATTCAGTATCTTGTTAGTGGTTTGGCAACGTTCAAGAACTCGCTTCAAATGCTGGAGACATTGAGCAAATGTGTCACCATGTACTGAAAAATCATCCATGAATATTTCTAAGGAATCTTCAACCATGTCACTTAAAGAGTGCCATCATGCAACGTTGAAAAGTTGTTAGGCCATTATATAATCCAAATGGCATTCGTCTAAAAACAAATGTACCGTAAGGGCATGTAAAAGTAGTTTTTACTTGATCCTCGGGAGCAATTGTCATTTGATTATATTCAGAATATCAGTCAAGAAAAGAATAGAATTCTTTGCCTGCCAATTTGTCTAATATTTGATCTAGGAATGGCAAAAGAAAGTGGTCTTTTCGTGTTTCCTTGTTGAGCCTTCTGTAATCCATGCATACTCTCCATCCAGTCATTGTCCGTTGTGGGATTAACTCATTGTTAGCATTGGTCTTCACAGTCATTCCATTTTTATTTGGAACATATTGAACTGGGCTAACCAAACACTTGTAGATGATGCCTGCATCCAACTATTTGATAATTTTTTTCTTCACAATTTCTTTCATAGCTGGATTTAGTCGTCTTTACTTCTCTACAAACTGAAAAGTGCCATATTCTAGGATAATTTTATGCATGCAAATTGTTGGACTAATTCCCTCAATGTTTGAAATTGTCCATCCCAGAGCCTTAGAGTTTGTCAAAACTTCCAGAAGTTGCGTTTCTTGGTGTAAATCCAGTTTTGAACTAATAATCAGAGGCAGAGTGTTGTTGCTGCTCAGAAAAGCATATTTGAGATGAGATGGTAATGCCTTGAGTTCCATATTGGGTGGGTCTGTCATTGATGATTTCTGAGTTGGTGGTTCAGAAGTGAGTTGAAAGTGAATTTTTTTTTATCTTGCTTGGGGCTTGATAGGTGGGATAATCATATTCATCTAGGTTATCAAACTCCACATCCACATTAACAGTGTTGTCCTTCTCCATTGCTTATCCACAGTTGAATCTATGACATCAATAGTAGAGCGGTGTTCTATATGGTTAGGAAATTTTAATGAATCAAAGATGCAAAATGTTACTTGTTGATCATCAACTCTCATTGTGAGCTTTCCTTTTTGAACATCTATAAGTGTTCGACCAGTGGCTAAAAATGGGCGACCAAGAAGAATAAGGACTTCTTTGTCAGCTTCAAATCTAAAATGATGAAATTAGCAGTAAAAATGAATTTATCCACCTGGACCAACACATATTCAATTTTTCCTTCCGGATGAGCAATTGATTTATCTACAAATTGAAGTGTTACTCGAGTTGGTCTTGCTGCGCCAACTTCTCACTGCTTGAATATAGACAATGAAATTAAGTTGATACTAGCACCAAGATCACACAGTGCTCTCCCACAATAGGTATTGCCAATTGAACATGGTATTGTGAAGCTTCTAGGATCCTGCAACTTGGGTGGTATGTTGGGTTGAAAGATAGAGCACACTTCAGATGTCATGTTTGCTATCTCTACTTCATCAAGCCTTCTCTTTCGTGAATGTCTTTCATGAATTTGACATAGTTAGGCATTTGCTGTAGAGTTTCCACCAAAGGAATGTTAATGTGTAACTGCTTTAACATCTCTAAAAAATGTTGCTTTTGCTTGGCAAATCTCTGAGGAAACAAAGGTAGACGATTTTCAAGAAGTGTAGTGACAGTCTTCTGTGATGCTTCAATTGTTGTTTGCTTTGATGAAGATGCTCATACGGATTCAATTGATGACTCCACTTCCTTTTCTTTTTTCATTCCCTTCAACAATGGCAGTCAATTTCCTCTTTCTCTTAACTGGTTCTTTGATTGCTACATCTTCCGGTAGAACTTTACCACTTTTAAGGGTGATAACATTGCAATGCTCAATTCTTTTTCCTTTGTTTGGGCTCACCGTGTCACTAGGTAAGGTACCCTGAGGACGAGAGATAATAGCTGAAGCTAACTGTTCAACTTGTTTCTCAAGATTTCTCGTGGATGCTTCATTCCTGTTGATATAATCCTTCACTAGTTGTTCCAACGAATTCACTGGATCAATTGTATTTTTCTGCTATTGCATTGTTGGCTACTGCATAGCTGTTGTTGATTCATGACAGGTCCTCTTTGCTGGAAGTTGTTTTGGTTCCCTTGAGTACAGTTTGCCGACTTTGCTTAACTGTTGGACGCTCCTGCTCCTGAATTCACATTCTGATTCCAAGCAAAATTGGGATGATGTCTCCATCCAGGGTTGTATGCGCTTGAATAAGGATTGAATTTTTTGTTGTAGTGAATGAAATTAATAGATTCTTGATTCTGTTGGCATAACTCCACTGGGAGTCCTCCTTGACATATAGTATATGTAATTCCATTAATATTCTCAATTTTAGATTGGTGAAAATGGTGAGGGAAAAAAACAGATGTAAGGATGAGGGAGTAAATATACTCGAAATGAAAAAGTATTTTATTATATAAAATCATAAGCATAAGCCCATTTTTTTAAAATATCATAGCCTTAGGGATAGCTAATGAGATGGACATGAACACAATAAAATGAGAGATTATTCTTGCACTAAACCAAATAACATGGAGAGCTTTTCCATAATTTCAAATTTAGGTAACAAGTACCAAAGAAACAAACTTAAACTACTTCAACATTCATAAGCGAGTTGACACAGCTAGTGATTTTGTTTCACTAATTGCATTCACAGTTGGGATGTGTTAGGAATGGTGTCCTAGAACTTGTAAATATTTAATAATAATAATTTATTAAGAATAAATTAAATAAATAAACATAAGTTCTTTATATTATCTAGATTGATTCAATTAATGATATTAGGAATATATGGAAATATATAAATATCAAACATTCAAATAGTAAACCCTAAGTTACTCTTATGAAATCACGACTTAGTATGTGAGTCATACAAGAGGATTAAAGTCGAGATGAGTAACTTAAACGTGTCTACGATGAAACGGATAACGTTTGGGAACCTTATCCTGGTAACATTGTTGATAGCTTCGCATTTTGTTTATAGACAAATGATCGAATCCTGATCATTCATGTGGGAGACATGAAATGGAAGTATCATATGCAATGTTGATTGTATAAGACAGGACCACGATGTTCGATCAAATTTCTCATTAGTACCAGTTTACGAGAAATAATCGAATATCAAACTAAGTTTATCAACCGTGATAGATCTCAATCCTGAGTGAAATGCGGACTCCTATTTGTGGAGTTATGTTCTTTGATTCACATAGTTGAGAGCGATCTGTAAGAACCCTCAATACACTCCTGTTTTGGGAACATGACTAGATAAGTAGCTGGGAACTCATTTTCACGAGATGGAATTCATAACTTTCCTATAAATTAACGGTATCAGTGTGATACCTAAACATTTTAGGAACTTTAGGAAACTCCCTTGATGTACTGATTCGAGACATGAACAAGTGACGTCACGACTTCTATTGATCACAGAAGTATCTTATCTCTAGTTCGACTAAAGATAAAGTTCATTGGAGAATCAGTGGGAACACAAGGATAAAGCGGTAATTACAGGGGCAAAACGGTAATTCTTATCCATCTGTAATTATGAGTGTTCCACGTGAAGGATGATATCACAGATATAAATAAAAGATAAACTAAATGGACAATAACTCATCTATAGTGAGGGGAGTTCAGCTATGAATCTATAGTGGAATTATTCATAGTTAGATAATAAGTAATTAACTGATTATGTGTTAATCACTTAATTGACTAATTATTAAGCCCATGATCTATAGGTCCATCGGGTTTCTATGCTAGCCCAAATATCGTAGTCGCGAAATCAAGTAGAAGAAATGGAAATTTTAAGTAAAGTGAATTACTTAAAATAGGCAATATTAATTGTTTAAATATTGAGTATATTTAAACGGTAATTAATATAAACATTATTAATTGTTTAAATAATGAGTTTATTTAAACAGAAAATTAATATTGAAATATTATTAATTAGACATTATTAATTATTTAAATATTGAGTATATTTAAATGGTAATCAATAATTTGAAATTAATTGACAATTATTAATTGTTTAAATAATTAATTTTATTTGAACGGAAATTAATAATTAAAATTAATTAATTAATAATAAAATATTATCAATAAATTTATTAATTAAATAATGAGATTATTTAATGGAAATTAATAATTAAAATATTTATTATTAATTATTTAATTAATGAAAATTATTTAAATGGAAATTAATAATATAATTTGATAATATTTAGTCGGGAGAAAATATTAATATTATTAATTGTTTAAATAAAATATTTTATTTAAATGGTAATTAATAAATAAATTAATTAAGTTGGACTTATTAATTTAAGAGAGAATTTCAAGCCCAATTGGATTAATGAACCCAATTGGAATTGGCCCAAAATAATTAATTAAATAAATTGTATTTATTTATTATTTTATGATGATAAAATCGGCCATGACATGTATTTTGAGGAGATAATTGTTTGAATTATATCCTAAAATAATTACATAGATTTATTTACCCAAGATAAATAAAAATAAAGAAAATAAAATAATCTCCTATTTATCCATGGCATTTTCGAAATTGCTAGATAAAGGAAAGAGATAATCTTTTTTCTTTTTGTATTTATCTCTATAGATTAATCCTAATGTGATTAGGATTCCTATTTTTCTATAAATAGGAGGCTTGGGTCATTCATAAATCACACAATTAAATTCCTTAGAAATTCGGAATTCTCTCTTCCTTCTCCCTCCCCCCTTAAGCCGATTTTCCCTAGTCCATTGGGAAGAAAATATTTTTTCTTCTTCCCAATTTCTTCTAAAGTTCGATCCCACAATCGTGTTTCGTTTGATCGATCGGGATATAGCGTAGAAGATCTGGTGTTGCTGAGGATTTGATGCTGTAAAGAAACCTCCAACCGATTCTCCATTTATTACTCAATGTAAGTTTTATAGTTTTAATTTTCAAAAATTTAAAGCATGAATCTACATGTTTTTATCACAAACTGCATGATGTTAATAGATCCGTTATTAAATGTTAATAAATTTACTAAAGAAAATTCCGCTATTTTAGTAAATCATCCCTTCAGGATGATGGTTCTGTTCAACAATAGGTAAATCCTTGAATCTCCACAATCCTTCCTCCATTAAAGCTTTCACTTTTTTCTTAAGCTCGAAGTAATTTTTTGTTGAGTGTCCAATGGCCCCAATATAATAATCGCATCAGAATTCTAGATCATATCGAATCCCTTAGGGTATGAGCTATTCGCCCATGATTCACTCCAGCCTCTATTCTTTCTTCTATGATAATGATATCTGAGAATTTAGTGGAGACATTACTGACCATTTTGTCATAGAATAACGATCTTAGACTGTCTAAAAACATGGTGGTCATCTCTTTGTTAGTTAATGGTGGTTGTATTTCAACAGCCATCTCTCTCCACCTTTTGCATATTCTTTAAAGGTTTCAATCACTTTCTTTTCCATTCTATGGAGGTCCAATCTATTAGGAGCTATATCCAAATTTTGTTTGTATTGCTTTAGAAAAGAATCAGCAAGATACTTCCATTTTCTCACATGTGAGCTATCCAACTGATTACACCATCTCGTTGCAGGTCCAGATAGACTATCTTGAAAACAATGGATTAACAACTTTTCATTGTTTATATGAGCTGCCATTTTTCTACAATACATGGTCAAGTGACCTTTTGGGCAAGATACCCCACTGTAGTTTTCAAAATCTGGAACCTTGAATTTTGGTGGTACCACCGCGTCAGAAATAAACACAATTGGTTGGGTTCTATGCTTCCAAATGACTTGACTCCTTCGAAGACTCTTAATCTCTCCTCCAAATACTCCAGCTTTCCTTTCGACAAGGAATCATCTTCTTTGCACTTTACCCATTCGTTCTAAATTAGGAATATAAATGGGATTTGGTGCTTGTTGGCTTGATTGCGGGGATGGGTAAAAATGTCTTGGTAAAGAAAAAGGAACCCGGTTTTCCAATTTTGAGTCATTTGATCATCTATTGGTATGAGTAAACTCGTGAGCGTAGGGTAAGATATCACCTTATGGGGTTTCCTGACTGTCTTTCCCTTCTGCGTGACATTATCATTTCCATTATTTTGAAAAAAAATGTCCCTTCATCATTCTATTTCTTGCCTTGTTTCTTTACCATGAGAATTTGCTTGCCCACTCATGATTTCACTCTGAGATTAGATTAGGAATGTTGTGATGTTGGGTTAGATGATCAATTTTGTAATCAAAACCTTTATTTAAAAGAAGAAAGTGTTGTTCATGACTAAAAAGAGATAAACACAAAATAAAGATGATATTTTTGCTTTATTTATTATGCTTCACATGCTTCACATTAAGAATTAAAAGGAATGAATTAATGCATAACTCAAATAATTGAGTGCGTGAAGGCAAAGGCGTACATGAGAAATATAGACAATCATAAGCATGTATAAAATAAAATGGTGAGAAATAATAGCAAATCAGGCAAACAATTGCAAAACTGAATATGCACGAAGGTTATGTGAGTATGCATGTGTGAATTTGAAAGTGAAGATGAACATATAACGGTACATTAAAAATATATGACAATCACAACTGCCAAGTATAAGACAGACAAGGATTACATTACAATTAACGATAATAACATTACAATCTATAACACATGTCAACTATAAAAGTAACACATAACTTATGAAATCGATGACAGTGTTGTTGAAGTATCAATCTAAGGATCTATCTAAAGGCCATCAAGCTGTCTTTGTTGTAATAGAGGTACTCTAACAGTATCCCGAAAAAGTTGACCCATTTACAATAACGCACCTCTTCCAGTATCCATGTACCTACACGGGAGTAAACTCCACGAAGGTTACAGATACTCATCTCCCTAAAAGGGTAAGCCCGGGTAGTAGGCTGTGAATGTGTGTGAATGAAGGTCATAACAAGAAAGATAAACAATCAAAAAGAAAAATAAGGCATTAATGACATAAAAGGAAAGAGATAACCATCAAACAGTAAGACTCTCAAAAGTTGTCCCTAGCAGAGTCGCCATCTGTCGCTACCCCCTCGAACGACGCGGAGCGACCGACCCTCTTAAAAAAACACACATGTCCTTTTCGATCCTGACAAAAGAGTAAAAGAAAAGAACAAGAAAGAAAACAGGAGTCGCCACCAATCATTGATTTTAAAAGGGTGTGATTGGTCACCCGAGAAAGACGAAAATAAAAATGGTCTACGATTTAAAAAAAATGGGTTCGGGAGTTTATTCATGTTTAGGGAAGGTATTAGCACCCTAAAACATTCGTTTAAAAAACGATTACTGTTTTGGTTTATCTCAAATATGTCATTAAATGCCCTTTACTAAAACAAAGTGTTTTTATTATTATTTTGGAATGTCCCACATTTATTAGTCAATATCACTAATTATTTTTATGATATTGTTAAATAACTGTGAGTGGCATATAGCCATTAGGAAAAAGTTTGTTTTGTGTGTTTATTTTGAAATGTCTCATGTTAATTTGATCATATAATTAATCATTATAATGATATCATTAAATTACCATGAGTGGCATTACGCCATTAGAAAACATTTTTTTGAAAATCATTGATAAAATTATCAAACCATAAAACATTCCATTTTATGAAATTTGAGATCAAAGTATTCTTGTACTCCCAAATTTCAAATTATAGAGAATTCTTTGGAATGAAAGTTTTGAAGAAAAGTCCTTTAATTTGATTTATATGTCATGCCATAAAACTTCTTGATTCATGAAATTTGGGATCAAAGTATCCTTGTACTCCCAAATTTTATATTGTGGGAAGTTTTTTGGGATGAAAAACTTTTTAAGAAATCATTTAAATTAGTTTTAAAATCATACCATTAAATTTCTTAATTCATGAAATTTGGGATCAAAGTATTCTTGTACTCCCAAAATTCAATTCATAGGAAACTTTTTAGGATGAAAAAGGTTTTGAAAAAATAATTTCAAGTTGGGTTTAAAACCATACCATAAAATTTCTTAATTCATGAAATTTGGGATCAAAGTATTCTTGTACTCCCAAATTTCAATTTATAGGAAACTTTTTAGGATGAAAAAGGTTTTGAAAAAATTATTTCAAATTGGTTTTAAAATCATACCATAAAATTTCTTAATTCATAAACTTTGGGATCAAAGTATTCTTATACTCCAAAATTCTAATAGTAGAAATTTTTTGGTATGAGTTTTTGAAGAAAAAAAGAAAAAATTATTTTAAAAAAAAGTTTTTAACATTAAGTAAAAACAAAACAATAAGCTTAACAAATAATAAATGTTAATTAGTGTAAGATAAGGAAATAAATCATAAATATAAATATGACATACAAAATATGACAATCGAATAAAACTATCACCCCCAAAAATATTCATATCTTTAATTAAAAAAACAAAACAAATTTTCATGAAAAAAGTACCTCATTCTCGTTTTACAACAAAAACAATTGTGCAGAATTTTATACTAACTTTGAAAAATCATATCTTTTTTTATACTTAACGAAACGGAGTGATTCTTGTTTCTAAATTTTATTTTATGAGTCTAGTTTTAAATAAAAATAGTCATAAATAATTAAACTAAATAAATCAGTATAGAAACATCATAAAATAGAACATGCTCAGAAAATCCCGTAGCCTATAAATTCATTTGAACAATAAACTTCAAAAAATCATAACTTTCAAACCACAAATCGGAATTAGTTGATTCTTTTTCCTATAGATTCATATTTAAGTCTAGTTTCATGAAAAAATTATCACATAAATAAAATCATTAAATATAACTCACGATTCCTATTAGAACACAAAAGACTCAATCTAAAAAAAAACAGTTTTTAAGAAAACTTCAACACTAATTATGTAACTAAAAAAAAATAGCATGCTTCTATAAAGAAGAGGATTACCACGAATATCTCCGTTACCTCTTGAGTCCCATTTGTGTGTGATAAAAATGAAATGATAGAGTTATGAGAATTGGTTTTTATGAATAATGGGTAGAATGGGGTAGTAATCTAGTAAAAGTTAAAGGTTTGATTTTAGGTGAGTAAAACCAATGGTGGAGGACTCAAATTGGTAGAGTGGTGGCTCAAAGATAATATGGGCTAGTGGCTAATGGTGGATGAGAATGGTGGTGGAATGGAGATGGTGGTTATGAGAGATTTGGTGAATGGTGGGAAATTGGGAGGTGGGAAATTTAGAGAATAGTGGTTACTTTTTTTATGAGAATTGGGGGCCTCCTTCCTCTCCTCTTGAAAATGGGAGAATAAGATGAATTTATAGGATGGGGATTAGGGTTTTGGGTTCTTATTTTTTATTTTTGAATTTTATTTTTATTTTTTGAATTTTACCCTTTTTAGTTCGAAATTTGAAAAAAATCATCCAACCCCATTCCTCCTCTTTTGACCTACCTCTTTAGTCAATAATTTGAAATATATCTCCCCCTCTTTTTGCCCAAAATAATATTTGAAATATTACTCATTTTTCATTTTTATTTTAATACCTCTTTTGCCTAATGAATTCAAATTTTCCCACTATTTCTTTTCTTTTCTTTTTCTTTTATTTTAATCACTCACACATATCTACCATTTTCCTCTTGTGACAAAAAGTATTTTTTTGGATTTCCACTCTTTTTCCTATTTCTTTTCTCATTCCTCTTTTATCTAAGCAATTAAAAATTCATTTTCTTAGGAAGATAGGAAGGAATCTAGAATATTCCTTCTCTTTAAATATGATGTGCTCATTTCAAATAACTATGATAAAAAGAAAATGGTCAAATTTATTTCATCTTTCAATAAAAAAAAACTTTAATTTTTAAATAATGCCGGACAAAATTAGGGGTCTACATAAGGATTGAAATTTTTGTTGTAATGAATGAAATTAATAGATTCTTGATTCTGTTGGCATAACTCCACTGGGAGTCCTCCTTGACATATAGTATATGTAATTCCATTATAGAATGATGATGCTTGCACTTGATTCACTCCTTGTGCTATTGTGTTTTTATTTAGTGACTAGGTTGGGGTTCCCATGGTAGCATTCATTTTTTTCATGAACATATTTGCCATTTGTTGTGTCAGGGGTTAAGATATACTCCTGAAGTTCATTCTGCTTGTTCGAGTGGTGCACTGGGACATTCATAACTGTTGTAAATAATTCCTTCCATTATATCTTGAGCTTCATCATAAGATTTGGACATGATAGTGCCATTAGATGCAGAATCTATGGTCAATCTGCTATTAGCATATAAACCCTTGTAAAAAGTTTCAATTTGAAGCCATCCTGACATTCCATGCTGGGGACAATGCTTGATCATCTTCTTCCATTGCTCCCATACATCAACAAGTGTTTCATTCCCTTGTTGTACAAAGTTCTACATGTTGGTTCTGATTTGGGATGCTTTTCTTGGTGGAAGATATTTAGTCAGAAATCTATCAACTAAATTAGCCCAACAGTGAATTGAGTCAGCATCCATTGATTTTAACCACGAAATGGCCTTTCAGAGAATAAGGAAACAATGATAAATGAAAGGCTTCATATGATACTCCTGGCATTTTGAATTAATTACACGCTTGTAAAAATAGTCTAATGTGGTTATGCGGGTCTTCATGATTTCCTCCTCCAAACTGACCAATTGAGTCAAGCATAGAAACATTAGTGGTTTAAATTCAAAATGATCTGTTTTCAATTCTTACCTTGCAATGGTGGGACCTAATCCTTCCAAATTTGGTCTAGCAAAGTCTCTTATAACCCTATGTTTGTCTTCTACATACTGAAGAACTGCTCTCAGAGTATTTTGAGGGCGATTTTCTATCCCTGCAGCTGGCTGCTATGGTGATATATCATCTTCCATTGGTGGTGGTTCTATTCTTCTGTGATTGTTCAGTTTTTTCCAGCAAAGAGTACGCTCAATCCATGGATCGTATGGGTATTGCTCCACCTCATTTTCTGTTCTATTTCCTTCAACACTCATAAGAGAAGTTATCCAAACAAACATTTGATAAAAGAGAAAAAAAAAATTGCTGGTAGAATTACTCAAAAACTTAAGATACACCAGTTGCGAGCTATCCCCAACAATGGCGCCAAAAACCTGATGGTGGGAATGGTGATCAAACTAGGTGGTGAAGGGTGGCATGCAAGTGCACATGGTCAACAAGTAATAGTATTGGTGAGTGAGTACCGTATCCCACAAGGATAGCTAAGCAGATATAAGAAAGTTTAAAAGCTGCTTACAAGACGTAATTAAAACTTGAGTGAATAGATCCAACAACAAGTGTAGATCAAGAGAAGGTGTGGATATTGTGTCAAGCTGCAAGGATGATATTTATTTCATCAAGAAAAAGTCTTGCTCTACTGACCATTGAAGTTTCAATTCAATCAATTAATTGTCAACAACTAGAATTTAAGCAAGAAGTGATTTCCTTTTCTCAAATGTTATCAAACACTATTCATGCAGTCTTTATCCCTAAATGTCTACGTGAACCCATGCGTTCTTCTTTATTTCATTCAAGTCATTAACCATGTAATTTACATCCTTTGTCATCTTTAATTCCAGATGCAAAGTCGCTCTATTTTCTTCCTCTTGAAATATGCTAACCTAAATATTTCTCAATACAAGGTTAGACTTTACCCACTTGGTTCCCACTAAGCTTGACAAAGGATAAGGAATGAGAAAGTAAATAGCTTGATCAAAATAATGCTTCAATGATTCAATATACATTAAGCTCTTATCATCCTTGATCTCTTCACAATACCACGGTGGTTTTAGCTACTCATAGCAAAAGATAATACGACAGAGAGATTAAAAACAAGATTAAAATTCATGTTCATAAAGCTAAGATAAAAATATTCTAAACAAAAATTGAATACATGGCAGTAAAAATGGCTAAACACTTTAAAAACATGTTCTTCTTCCTAAAGATTGCACCTTTTCTTCTTCTTCCTCCTTCTCTCCTCTTTTCACTTTTATATCTCTCCTATTCTTTCCTTTTTCTTTTTTCCGCCAAAAGTCATGGTTGGTGAACTATCGAGTAAAGCACTGTTGGCCGCACGAACGGATCATCAGAATGAAAGTGATCGCTCTTAGTCTTGTCAACAACAGCTGGCGAAGAAAATATTTTCTAACTTCTCAGACTCAATGCTTCGACTACAACCTTTCTTGCTTTAGGAAGATACTCCATTCTAATAAGAGGCAACATGCTGTGGCAGCTTTTGGCAATCCTTTCTCCTCAAGAAGCTCTCTTTAGAGTCTTAACAAAAAAATGATTAAAAAGGGATAAAAATAATTCAGATGGAAGTGAAAGTATAAAAAATGTGATTATACCATCAAAATATAAAAACAACCTAGATTCAAGTTATTTATGTACAATCTTCATGCTATTTTCTACATACAACCTAATTCTTCTTGAAATAAAGACAAAATAGGTGCTTGAATATTTCACTTTCATGCACTTATTAGTCTCACTTAATGATCCTGAATCCTCGGTCAGTGGGATATTTTAGCATTTGATGGAATGTCGATGGGTGGGCTTCATCTCATGAAGTCACGACCTTCCTAACAATGCACTATATCCAAAACGAGTGTCGATCACATGAAAAAGGGTCATGAAGTTTGCACCCTCTACCCAGATTGGCAACTTAATGGTCCCGGAAGACTTAGTTGAGGTTCCGTTGAACCTTACCTGCTCTTGGAAGTTTGGGGTGAGATCTGATTCCCTCAATTTCATGCTTCTGAAAGTTTACATGTACATTATATTGATCAAGGAACCCTGATCGATTATGATCTAGCTAATTGTATGGGTCCCAATTGATAATGAGATTACTAGTTCATCGTTGTGTGGATAGTGTACATCTTCCAAATCATTTCGAGAGTATCGAATGAGGTTTTCGGATGAGTGTTCGACTCGGTAAACTGGGAGTCTGGCTTCGTGTTGTACCCTTTTATAGGCATTGATTGACTCTCCGGTGCAATGGATTGAACCTATCATTTCTTCATCGTGTGCGGCGACTGGGGCTGCTAGTGTTTCATTATTTCTGTCGTCTCACTTTTCGTTTCTTCCCTGAGAACCCTGTCCACAGAACCGATCAATCTCGCGAGCGATGATCTTACACTTTTTAGTGCTTTGTCCATTTGTTTTGTTGAACTTGAAGTATACTGGCTCTTTAGATCATTAAACGTATCTTGGCTTTTTATCTCGAAGTCTCTTCTTTTCGAAGAGAATTTCCTGTTACCTCTTCTTGCACAATCTGCTCCGGACTTTCCTTTCGCAGGTCTTTTACTCTTCCCCAAACTGACCCCCTCTTTGACTCTTTTCTTTTTTCCCCTTTCCATTTTTCCAAATGCCTTTGTTCTTCCCTACTTCTCTCTCTAATCTCCCTTTCTTTCTTCTTCCATACCCCTGCCCCATTCGACCCTATTCTCCGCAACTACCGGGCCACTCTTTCGAACTCTTCCTGTGTGATCTTTGCCACTACGCGCTCCAACACCTCTTTCATGGTCATTGGCCTCCTTTTGTTAAAGGATCTCCACAGGGGGTGATTCAGGTTTATCGCACGAGAGACAAGTTCGGCCTCCGAATCATTGCGGTCCCGGAATTTTTAGCTTGACTTTTTTCGAACCTAAGGATGAAGTCCTTCAAAGGTTCTATCTCTCCTATCGAAGATTGTAAATGTCATGGTTCGTCTTAACGAACTTTTGATCGACACTATACTCGATGAGGAAGGTCGAGGTCAAGTTCAAGAAGGTCTTAATTGATCGTTTTTCTAGACTGTTGAACCACATCAAGGGCGACCCATTCAGGCTTGTCGGGGAAATTTTTCAAGTCATTGCATCCAAATTAACGATGGGCACACAAGTTGATTCCATCATGTTCATGAAATGCACTACGTGCTCCATCGGGTCTCCAGTGCCATGGTACATTTCAAACTTGGGATGATGAAATTGTTGGGATTAAGGCCTCTATAAAAGTGTTCTCAAACGTAATTCTCAAGGATCTTTCCTTGCAGTATAATATTATTCTAAAAACTAATACATAATTAGAAGATTAACCCTTGTCGAGAAGTGTTTGGCTCTTCCTCTTCGTTTTTGGTTACTACTCCTTTTATTTATTTACCTCCTCTTTAATTTGACTATCTGAAATTAAATATTTAAATAGACTCCTCTATTTAAATTCCCATAAATTTTGGACAATTGCAAAATAAATTTAATTAAATAGACTCTTATATTTAATCTCTCTATTAAAATAATTAGATAGACTCTTCTATTTAATAAATAATTAAATATAATCCTCTATTTAATTTCACCATTAATTAAATAATTAAATAGACTCCTCTATTTAATTTCATTTAATTAATCAAATAGACTCCTCTATTTGTATTTGCCTTAATTAATTTGACAACTTCAAATTAAATACTTGAAGCCATTTTCCAAAGAAATTAATCCATATTAATTTATATTCTCTATTACATGAGTTAGCTTGGAGGACTTAATGGACCTATAGGACTAAGCTCCAATGATCTAGAATTACATTGATTAAACTCCTTTAATCAATTAATTCTTATTCATTAACTCCTAGATAATTTCACTAAATCTCTAGAGTTGCACTCTTAGTACTATAGACATAGTTATGTTCATTGGCTAAAATCATTAACTACACTTTGATCCTTCCCAAGTAATTCGTATCCATGGCTAGGTAATATTACTGTATTAACTTCCATAATTTTGTAATAGACTACTTGAGTTACAACTTAAGTGAATCTTCCCGCATCATATGCTCACTTTAAGTTACCATAATTAACTCTGGATCTTATGATGGACTACATTTATTAAAAAATAATAAATGACAATGTAAATATTACTGATTAATAATTCCTTTATTTATTTATAGTTTAATTGGTTTACATAAGATTTGGGGCAGAAACCCCTGTAAAAATTTTGTGGCGACTCGACTAACAGGATCTCTTTCACGAAGAGGGAATCTTCTGGCTCTCGGATGTGGATCGGGTTTCCACTTTTTTACGAGAGTCTTTTCATCACATTTTCTTTGATAAGCTGTCTTATGTCTGAGTGTTTAGGGTCTTTTTTGGGGTTCCGGTCTCGACCAGTTGAGTCTGAACTATCTTTGTTTTCCTCCTCTGATTGACTTAAACAATCACTTCTTTTATTCTGCTTTTGGGGAGGCGCCTTGCTCTAGGTCTTCCGGTGCGATTCGTTCTCATTTCGGGTGGAGCCTCGCTTGTTTGGGGACGACTTATCGGAAAAATAAGTACACATATTAACATCTTCTTTGCGTCGTCAGGCTGTTAGCCTGAACCACCAGTCAATTTTAAATGTTAGGGGCTTTTTCTATTTCACGGTGGTGGTGGCCCTCCGTCGGTGTCGCCTGACTTGTGATTTGCCAGCTTTGAGCTTAGAAGGTCTTTCCTGGTCGTCGTTTGGAACTTTAAATTTCTCACCACCTCCCTGAAGCGCCGCTCCACTCCCTTCTTCCCGTCCAAACAGAGCTTTGACTTTCCTTACTTCCTCTATTAACATCTTATTGAGTTCTATCAGTTCCTTATATTCCGCTACCGGAATGGCTATCATTTCCAGGACAACTTCTATATTGTCATTTAGAATGTCGTTGCCTTTTCCTTGGTGAGTTTGTGACACCTCGTCGTTACGAGCTAGCTTGCTCACTAGTCGTGTGTGCACATAGCTTGTCATCTTCAGGTAGTAGGGCTACGTGTGAGTGTCAAGAGTTAGTCAGAAACTGCTTGATGAACGAGCCCCACGGTGGGCGCCAAACTGTGTGGGATGTTTATCACAGTTGAGCACGTGAGGTCGCATGCTTGATTCTGGTGGCTATGATTATCTGAAAAGGAAAAGAACGGTCAAAAGGGCACCAGTGTGGTACCGGTCAAACACCCTCCGGTAATCAAGTTAGTTGGTAGATAAGGAGCAGCCTAGAAAATCAGGTCTAGATGTTTGTGTACTTACTTGATTTGATGGCTTGGCTGCTCTTATATACCCCTTTAGTCATGGCCTTATTTGGCCTTGCTAGTCAGAAATAGGCTTTGTTGGGCCTTCATCTGGCCCATTTACAATCGGCTTATCCTTATGCTGGCTTATCGGGCTTGAGTCCTTTCGGACAATCCTCCCTTCGAAAGCGAAAGGAAGAACGTGAGATTATTTTTCCTTTCTTCCGCAGGGACCAGGAGTAGAAAGAATGGATACTCATACAAATTCATCATGTGCCAGGAACCAGATTTGAACTGGTGACACGAGGATTTTCAGTCCTCTGCTCTACCAACTGAGCTATCCCGACCATTGCGCATTATCCTTATTTTAATAGATGATTTGAGTCTATGTCAATTATAAATTCTAAATAAGAAAAAAGCTATTCCAAAGTCTTCTTTTTGAAGATCCACGAAATTTCAGGGCTTGGATAAGACTTTGGAAGTTTCAGTACAGTAGACAAATGATATGTATTGGTAATCATTCAAATGCTATTGAAAATAATGATCCACATAAAAGAGATGCATAACCCAATACCATCATACTTACATGCATCATTAACCAATGAGATTGGAGAGCGGGGACTCCTTGCGTCTAGGTTTCAAGGATTTATTAGAGTAATGAAAAAAAGAATCGGTAAATCTTGATATGATAGCCCTTCGACTACTAATGTAGTGTCTACTGACTGGGTCTTGAATTAGATTGGATAGACAGATAGGGAATCTAATTGATTTTTTAACGCAGCCCCTCTCTAAGTAAAGGTAAAGTCTCTCTTTCAGCTAGAATGTAAGGAAATAGAAAGCGGAAAAGGGTCAAACGCGGTTGCTAGCATCGAAGAGAGCCGTCATAGACGAGAAAGTGGGAGTTCGGACTTGGCGAACGAGCTCTTGCCGCGGGAGAGGAAAGCGGTGCAGGCGAAATAACCATTCCGGTAGTTGATAGTGGAGCAAAGGCTGGATAAAACATGGATAGGCATGCCTTATCAGTTTGCGCGGTCCGTAGATGGGAATTTTTACCCTTTACAAATATATACATTCATAGACCCTTAATTTGGAATCCTTGTTATTTTGTTCCTAATGTGCAGCGTTTGTAGTTCCCCTACTTTCTCCTTTCAAGCTCACAATGAATCAAAGACAAAATGGTATGTAATTGGATATGAATGGAATAACTTAAAAATATAGGGCAAAATAGAAACATAATGTTTCTCCACTTTTAGCCTCTTTTAGAAGTAGTTGAGATAGAGATTATTTGTTTACTCATAAGTCTATGTTTGACTCCTTTAATTGTCTAATTTTTTTATTAATTAATTATCTAATTTTGATCTCTCCATAAATTTAAACATTTTGTTATCTTTGTAATTTAAATTATTAAATGTATGAAATCATTATTCTTATTTTTATATACAACATCAAAGAAATGGCACGAAACTCGAATCTTAAAAACATTTTAGAAAAATATTGATGTCTAACAAGTGATTTGTGTGAAGGTTGTAAAAATTCTAACTATACTTGAGAGAAAATAAGTATGTAAAACCGAAAAGTTGTCATTAATTCCTATCAGGTATTGATTGAAAAGAATAAACATACAAATATATCAAAATTATTATTGATATATCATTGGGTGAAAATTCAAACTAGCCACTTTTGAGGCCTTAATTTCATAGATAGCCACACCTTGAAAAGTTGAGGTATATAGCCACTTTTTACTATTCAATTTTTAAAAATGCCAAAACTACCCTTTTTCGTATATCAGGTATAGTGTCTGACACATCTGACATTCTGACAATTCCGTATAGTACGTATATCTGACACTTCTGACATTTTCTTTTCCAATGCATTTTTTATTTTCCAATGCAATTTTTCTTTCCCATATTTTTGGTATATTCAGTAGAGTGTGTATAGTTCTTCAGTGTATTTTGTATATGACGTATATCTGACATTTCTTTCCCAATGCATTTTTTCTTCTCTAATTTTCGTATATTCAGTATATCGTGTCTAGTTTTTATTGCATTTGATTTTTTTTTTGTACATTTTCAATATTTTTGAGTAAATGTTTTATTTCAATTTTGAATTATTGTATATTGTATATTTTGTACATATTTTCATTTTAATTTATTTATATATATTATTTTAGTATATTGGGTATATTGTCCTCTTAGGTAAAATGTGTTTGTCTTCTAGTATATCGTGTATATCGTCCTCCGATTTTGTAAGTGCATTTGAAAAATTCTCACGGGTATGTAAATATACGTATAAACATGTCATTTAACCTGCAAATGAAAACAAAAGAGCGTTAATACATAATACTTAATATGTAAAATAAACAACTAAATGTTATATTATTATATTACATAGTGTACGAATACTAAAAAAAATATAAAAGAAGAAGGAACAACATAACAAATGTTGGAAATACGTTGACCATTTCCTCAGTTGTATATCACGTATATTACAATACTTATGTACATTACATATATTACAGAATATATATTTATAAAACAAACAGTCGTATATTACATATATTGCAGATAATACATTACGAATATGTGCAAAATAAACAACCAATGTATATTACGTATATTACATAATGTACGAATAGTAAAAAAATATAAAAGAAGAAGGAAAAACAGAACAAATGATGGGAATGTCATGACCATTTCCTCAGTTTGTATATCACGTATATTACAACTATTATGTACATTACATATATTATAGAATATATACATTTACAAAACAAACAGTCGTATATTACATATATTGCAGATAATACATTACGAATATGTGCAAAATAAACAACCAATGTATATTACGTATATTACATAGTGTACGGATAGTAGAGAAATATAAAAGAAGAAGGAAAAATAGAAAAAATGATGAGAACGCGTTGACCATTTCTTCAGTTTGTATATCACGTATATTACAACACTTATGTACATTACGTATATTATAGAAATATATATTTAGAAAATAAACATTCGTATATTACATATATCGCTGATAATACATAACGAACATTATATTACGTATATTACAGACTGATTAAGCAAAACAGAAACAAACGATAGACAAGATACGTAATATTACATATATTATAGACTAAATATTAAACAGATTACGAAAAAATGTATATTGCGTAGATTGTAAATTAAGCAAAATAAAAGTCGAAAGCATATTACGTATATTACAGACTGAATATTAAACAGACTACGAAAAAGTGTTTAATACGTATATTACAGACCACGAAAACTGTATATTACGTATGAGGAAAAAAAATACCTTTCTTCAAATCCATGTTAGATTTGGTTTAGATCTTCGAGATTCGGAACAAAAACGTTGAAAAATATTTATGAAAAAAAGGAAAAATGGGATGAAATTAATGAAAGATAAGAAAAAAAAAGGTGTAGGAAATTTATTAGATGAACATTTGTAGAAATTGTGGATTTAAAAAAAAAAAGAGAAAAAAAGGAGAGAATCAATGAAGGTTTGAAAGAAAAATGAGAGGGAATTGATGAAAAAATTAGGGAGAGATGGAAAAAGAAATGAGAGAGGAAATGAAAAAATGAAAAGAAAAAAAAATGAGGGTGAGAGAGAGATAATAGAATATATAAAAGAAAATTGGGGGGAGGGAAAAATGGGAGGGATTTTTTTTTTAAAATAATTTTGAAATGAAGAGAGAGATATTAATATTTAAAAAAAAAAAGAGCGAAAGAAGATGGAAGGGACGGTGAAGGAGGGAGAGAGGAGAGAGGAGATAGAGAGGAGAGAGATGCTGATTTGACTTGAGGGTTTTTTTGTCTTTTTACATTAAGATGTGGCTAAATAAATAACTTTTTGACATGATGGCTATTTGTTAAAAGTGAATGGGAAAAGTGGCTATTTAAATAATTAATCCTATATCATTACACGTACTACACTCGTTCTTTCCCTACCAAATTTATAAAGGAAAAAAAAAAAAAAAAAGACGACGCCGTCGTTTTAAGTCGGCTTCCCCAATTTCATACACTCGACCTTCTATCAAAGGAAAAGTCTTTAGGGCCCATATCGATCTCATGTTGTGGACGAACCCGTAGAGGAGGAACCGGGTTCAGATAAACCGGAATAGAACCCGGTTCATTGAGATCTTTTTCAAGTGAACCCATTTCAACATGGGGTTGAGAGGAAGATGAACCGTCACCATTACGAGCATGAGGTGGGGAGGGGGATTCGTTCTCCCAATGATCCACTGCGAAAGGGGATCTTCTGGGTGATGTGTGGTAGCTATCGACTTCGTTTTTGTAATGGCGAAGGAGATGACCCAGGAGACATGTTGTGGCTCGGAGTCTGGCCGACTCGACATCGGGTGTCACCGAACCGCGGTTGTGTTTGATTTGCTTTCTTCTTGTGTGGTACCAATTGCGAAGGGCTGTAGCTACTCTTTCGTTGAATATGGTTGGCTTCATTGTTGATCCCATCTATAAAATAACAATTCAAATAAATTGTAAGGAAAAATAAGCCTTGAAAATTGTTGTGATCCTTCATTTTTATTTTTTGTTTCTTTCTCTGAACTTGTAGCTCTTGTTTGATAATCATTTCGTTATTTTATTTTATTTTACTTTTA
The DNA here is from genome assembly GCA_028015215.1 of Gynostemma pentaphyllum. Classification (NCBI taxonomy): domain Eukaryota; kingdom Viridiplantae; phylum Streptophyta; class Magnoliopsida; order Cucurbitales; family Cucurbitaceae; genus Gynostemma; species Gynostemma pentaphyllum. The sequence goes on along the minus strand of CM051346.1, from coordinate 13,142,314 downwards.
ACTTTTGAAAACATAATCTTTAATAATTGTTTAATTTAAAAAAAGGAAAAAACTAAAACAAACCTAATTTTAATAAATAAAAAAAAAAAATTGAAAAATCAAGAAACCAATTAGTTTTTTTTTTTTAATAATTCTGTTTTTCAAAAATAAAAATTGAAAATGAAATGTTTACCAAACGGAGACTAATAATTTGATTTTCCAAGTATTGGTTTGATAAAAGGTTTTGGTTTTTATTTCTGCTTTTGAAAATGATAACTGATGGACTAAAAGCAAGTACTTTATAAACTAAAGGGATTAAAATATAAACTTTAAAAATACAATGCCCATACGAGAAGACAAATCCAAATTATATGGATGAAGAGTGTATTTCAAATATATTATTTTTCAAACCATAATATAAATAATTATGTTCATCGTATTTGTAATGTCATTCTATATATATATATATATATCAATTTGCTAAAGCTTAAAAAACAATTTAACAGTACAGATTAATTTTAATTTTCAATAAAAAAAATTAGTAATTAAAATATGGAGTACAATAATATAAAATATATATTTATTAATAATAATTATTGAATATTATGTTACCTGAGTCACTAATGCATAGAGAGGAAGAGTAACATAACTGCAAAGGATTTGGACAAGGACCCTGGTATACAAATGAACAACAGTGTTAAAATTTATTTTTAAATAATGAAATAATTTTTTTATAAATATTTTCCCCTCACATTATTTTATATATATTTATTTTAATTTTTCATCTTCTTTTTATTCTAAAAGAAATAAATGGTAAAAATGAGAGAGAGTTTGAAAAACTTACCCCATTGTTATTCTAATCACCACATCCTCCACGTGCTCATGGAAACAAGAACTCAATCCGAACTCATACTGAAATTAAAGGCATCACCCAAAATTCAAATCTCTCAATATATAATAAAGAAAATTCCAACTAAATTCAATATATTTACCAATTTCTTTTGACTAAAATAATATTTATAACAAAGATTTAAATATGATTTTGGTGCCTAAATATTCAAGTTTTTTTTTTTTCAAATAATTGCCGTCTTTGAATTTTTGTCTAAAAAAAGGGTCCTATATACGGTTAAAATGATCTCAATTTTTCATCCTTTGTATTTTAGGGGCGGACCCCTCTTTTATTAAACATTGAAAATTTTCAAATATTTCTTATTTCTTTTATATTATAAAGATTAATGGGATATAATTATTTAAATATAAGGAAAATATTTAAAATATGACCGGTCATGAGGAGTTCCTCCTAATTTTTCTACTTGTCTCACTTCTATTAGAAAAAAACATAGAAGTGGATGATAAAAATACAAGTTTTTTTTTTAATCAAATATAGGCCCACTAATATGTTTTTATCACAAAAATGGAATGGGTAGAAAAATCAGGAGGACAGGCTCGTACTGACACGTCATGATCTAAATATTTTTTTAATATAATAATATATAAGGTAGATAGTTGGCAAGTATTATCAATTTTTTTGTTTTTATTTTTCAAAACATATATAAAAAAATATTACAAAATAAAAACAGAAAAATGTTTTCGAATTTTATTTTTATTTTTAAAATTTTATTGGATAATTTTAAAAACAATTTTTCGAAATATAAAAACTATAAACCCTGATCAGTCATGAAATAAATATTTTTTTTAAAAGAAAAAAAAAACCGAAAACAAAATAATTATCAAACGGGCTTATATATCGAGATAGATAGTTAAGTAAGTTACCCAAGTCCATGCAAAGAAAGCAACTTGAAAAGCATTTTGAAAGAGAACGAAGTTGATAAGATAGAGAATGAGGCGAGGTCGATTAAACCAAAAGAGATCATCGCCTGGCTCAACGACCGGCACTCCCTTTACCACTTCTCCTCTTTCTTGTATTCTCAAAGCCATCTTCGTTATTATCACTTGAAGCTTCGTTCCAATTAGCAAAAGTATCTGTAATTAATATCAAAATTAACTTATTAATTTTTATTTTTATCTCTCTTTATTTACTTATAAAATCATATTATTAATTTTATTATTCCTTACTATTAGTGGGATAAATGGTAGCCATAGATATGCCCTCCAACCTGTTCCACAAAAATTAACCCATGAGCATTTGGTCAACTAATACAGCCAATTTTGATAGGAGAAAAAAATTAAAAATTAAAGGAAAAAAAATCTTTTTTTTAATACTATTTTCCTTCCATTTCTCTTTTCCATGTGTTGATTATATTAATTAAATGATGACTTCTGTCAGTTATTGTAATTTTTTGAAAAAAATATTTAAATTATAATTTTGGTCACTACGGAATTGTTTTAGTAACGTCTCTAGTTCTTATTTCTTGTTTTTCATATTTATAATTTGATCATTTACCTTTTAAAAATTCAATAATTATGATTAAAACATGAGTTAAAATTTGATGTATAAATTGACATATTCATTTAATTATTAACAAATATGTATTGTTGGTGATTAAGTCTATGTTCATGATTAAATAAGTTTTTTTTCCCTATTAAATTTTAGCATAGGTTTTAATTGCAAAAACCGAATTGGAAACTTATTAAGATTTGAAAAATTATAAGAAAAATTAAAAAGAAAATGGAAGGATCGAATTATAAATAGTGATAAATACTACAGATATATTGAATTTGCAACTTATTCAGATTTAGGAAATTAAATAAACTTTTAAGAGGTGAAGGATTAAATTACAAACCGTTATTAATATTATATATAAATAAAATATTTTAATTTTTTTTAATATGAATAATTGATTGTTGACTCACCGTGAGTGTTTGAGAGAAGAAACAACACAGCGAAGAACCAGATTGGAGGGCTGTGGACGAAATCCAGAAAAGATCATATTATTATTAATCAAAGAAAAAAGAGGATTTGACTTTTAAATGGTTATAATAAATAATTGCACACGCAGTAGAGTAGGGGATTAGAAAAATTACTACCAAATTAATTAATCAAACAAATTTTTAAATCTATTTTTGAATATAACATGATTAAAATAAGTAAGAAACCATAAATATTATTTACAAAAAGGAACAGAATGAATCAAAGATATTATTATTATATCATCAATTGGAAGAGATCCAATTTGTTTTTTGTTTTTTTAATAATTTTGAATCGAAAGTTGACCGACCGATTGAACGATATGGAACTATAAATAAATAATTAATTAAATATTCAACAAATTTTTAAATATAGTTTTGAATATAACATGATTAAATTACTTAAAATTAGTAAGAATCCATAAATATAATTTATAAGAAGGAAGAGAATGAATCAAAGATATTATTAGTATATCATCAATTGGACTTCGTCCAAATTGAATTTTTTTTAATAATAATTTTGAATCGAAAAATAAATATTCAACGGACCTGATTCCCACAACAACTTTGAAATCCTCTTCAAGAGAGCGATTAATGTATTTTTGGAAGTCAAATTGCTGATGGCTTTGAGGAGCTAAATGTGCCTATAATTAAGCAGATAGAAGTGAAATTTTATATGGCTTAAATGATTAGTCAATATAAATTACATTGTTAAGACATAATTCACGTTGAAAGAAATAAACTTACTATTATAAATCCATGTCTTAATGTCAAATAATCAACCTTTGGAACTGATCTCACAAATTGTCTAAAGAAACAAACCTGTAAACCAAACAAGTATTGATTAGTTTTTTTAAGAGGAAATTACCAAAGTAACAGGAAAAAAGAATTATTTATATAACATAATATTTAAATTTTACTAAAATAGCATATTATTTATTTTTTAATAAATTATTGAACATTTTAACTTTTAACTTTCACTGTTGAAATTTTAGTTTACAAAATAATTATTATCTAAATGATTTTTTAAGAACTAAAACTCTCATCATATTCAATTTCATTTTTAATTTAATTTTAATAATTTATCACTATTTTTTATAGCTTATTACTTTGATTTCAAAAAATTAATAGCTATCTCGGTTGTGCTACCAGAGGCTCTGAGCAACTCACGTAATTGTGGACCTCTTGTTAGGGAAAAATAAATTAAAAGTAAATTTATTTAAGAAAATATTTGTTTTTCACAATTTTAAAATATAATTGGGAGTATGGCCACATGGTGGCTAATCATTGGCATAGAAGTCTCCTCTATAGAATATGAACAGCTGTTTTGGAAATTAAATATTCTTCTAATAAAAATGTCAAATTATTTGGCATCAATCAAAAAGGTCAAATTTAATAGTGTCACCCACTTGAAGAAAAAAAAAGTATCGTCACCCGATAAGGGATGTTTGGACCGCTTAGTCGTTTTCCCCAAAGTTGCTTACTTGGACCGTTATCATTTCATATTACTTTACAAAAATAGTTTGAAAGATTTTTATATTTTATTTTAATAATACAGACGATAGTAAATCTAGTAAATTTTCTTATAATATTTATAAAATTATCATAGTTTAAAAATATTTAAAAATATAATAAATTTTGAATTGGTCAATCATTATTTAGTATTAAATTATATATTTTTACAATAACTAATGATTCTATTTATAAATATTGTATCAAAATTCGATCCTCAATCAAATCTCTCTTAATAAATATTGATTATTAAAAGAAATTAACAAAAGATCATGTTTGAAAGGGTTTTTTAGAGTTGACTCACACTGAATTTATATAATTATCTATATAAAAATAAAAGAATCTTACTGTCCACATTAGGATGGGGTTATTGGTCCAGAAGCTCAAGTGCCTTCTCCCAAATGATGTGTCTCTTGCAAATCTGAACCGTTCCGGATCTGTTTTACCAATTCAATATTATTATTTATTAGCTAAAAAAAAAAATTATATATCTATTTTGAGTCTAAATCTATATTATTCAATCTATCAAAATATTATATTATCTATTTTTATTTTAATTTTTTAAAATTAAATTTGTTTAATAACTTTTTATTTCTTAAATGCTTCAATAATTTCTTACTGATCATAAAAAAAGCCAAAAAATATCTTGCAAAATTAATTAAAATTTGGACTAATACCGTGTGAGAACTGATATTCAGCTGTTTTTGTCTCTTTCTCCCATTTTTTCCAACTTTTCATCTGCATGAGTTAATCCAAACAAAAGAAATTATAGAGGGAAAGAAAAAGGATAAAAGGGTAGTAAAGTAAAATAACCACTTACCTTGGCTCTAGCCAAAGCATAAGTTAGAACACAGTACAAAACATGAAAAACAGCCAACACAAAGATGAAGATATGGAGTTGGTGAATTCCATATACTGAAACAAATGCCACTTGACCCTGTATGCCCAAAATATCCACCTTCAAATTAGTATTCCAAACGTTTCTTCTGATTTTCATACGTGTTTAATTTTGATTGAATCAAACACATTTATGAAAATCAGGAAGACCTTATGTTCACTCATGAGTACGTAAGTATTTTTCTTATTTTATTTACCTTTTTAGAGCAAGTGTCTTCTCCTCCTGCCGCAGCCAAGCTACGGCGGAAATTTCCACCGATATCTGGTAGGGTGAGTAGTCTCCGACCGTTAGTTTCGGAGCCCTCGGACGGTGTTTCATACTCTTTGTTCATCTCCATTTCTTTTTCCTTTGAACATGGATGCCATGTAGCTGCTACTTTTTTAGAAATACATATATCTGATATAGGACCTTGCCCCACTGTTAGAAGCAAGGATATGAATCCCAATAACATAAGCTCTACACAAATTTAAAAAAAAAAAAAGTTAGATTAACTTGAATTTTTTATAAATAAAATAATTTTGAATTTAGAACATATTAATTCCCTTATAGACTCATATTAGAAAACCGATAAAACCGTAAATCATACCCTATATTTTAAAAACAGTTATATATATATATAAATTGTAAATCCTAACTTTGTATAAATTAGATTTATAGATTAATTTCTTAAACTATAAAAATATTTCAAACTATTTTAAAAGTATATTGTTAATTATCCGACATATTATTTATACCTTGTTTAATCTTTTCCAAGGCTTCGTATAAGGCTCGTTTATGTCTATTCTTCAACCACTGCAAGGACAAAAAGCATAAGATCACAAAGATATAAGAAAGAGAGAAAATTGATCATAAATAGAAAGTTAAACAAATAAAAACATATTACCTTTCCTATTAGGTGAAGGATGTATTCAATGATGATAGAAATTAGAAGTAAAATGAAACAGACAATGGCAACTGCCCATGTCGGCGTTTGTTCGAGCGATTTTCCGTAACCCGCTGCCGCCATTTCTAGCTGCTGCTTCTTCTTCTTCTTCCTCCTCCTCCCCTTCTCCCTCTTCCTTTTGAATATAACTAGATATAGATGGATACACTTTTAACCAGTTGATTTTAGGTCTCAGAAAAATTGAGAGAGGTTTTTTCCAGGAATTTTTCAAAATTGAAAATTGTGAAATTTAGTTGGAACGTTAAAATCCCATAAACTTTGAGTGGACAACTAGTAGAAAGAGAGAGAGAGAGAGAGAGATAGAGAGTGAGAGACCAAATGATATGATGGGAACGAAGAAGCCAGGAAATCAAGGTTTATAAGAATAATGAAGTGAAAGAGAGAGAGAGAGAGAGTATAAGATGGGGGATGACTTTGACTTTACGATGTGTATATATTTATCAATCCCATCGTTTCAAGTGTGGCACTAAAAATAAAACATAAAATTATATTCTCTCTTTTGTTTTTGTTTTTTAAATTATATTAAAGCGGCGAAGGAAAGACTCGAATATTTGATACATATATAAAGTGTGATTTATTTCTAACAAAAATTTCTATAATATTAGAAATAATAATATATATTTTAAAAAATAATTAAATATCTATAGTTATTTTTATAAAATTTATAAATATAGCATATTTTGAATATGTAGATTAATAATTATTAGGGCTATTATCACATATAGCCAATATCGAGTCTCAGTTTTCAAAAAAACCACAAAGATTGAAAAATATCAAAATTACCCATAACATAATTAACCCACAATTATTTTATGAAAAATTGATTATAATTGATATATTATTTTTGTAAATTTACATTACTGATATAAATTTAATACTAGAATTTACATTACTGATAAATTATTGTTGTAAAATTATATCAATGATATATCATTAAAATAATAGAATATTTAAAAATGAGTAAATATGATATAAACATAAAAGTGTGGCATATATGAAAACAAGACTCAAAAGTTGGCTACCACGCATAATTTTCCTAATTAAGTCGATCCATAATTAAATTGGTTATACTTATAGCTTATCAGTCATTTTTTTTGACAAAAAAAAAGACTTTCAATCTAAAAGAATCAAAACAAAACAAACCGCAAGTTCAAGCCCTTTTAACTAACACATGAGCTTCAGAGTTAAACTCCCTATGAATGAACCAAAAATTAAGAAAATAAAACTTAATGATAGTAACTTTAATAGATTCTAACACACAAACAAAATCAGCAAGACAACTCAACACCTAATTAATAATATCAATGAGCCTCTTTTGCATCGTTAACATGTTTGACTCCCGAACATCACGAGCCACCGCATCTTCAAGGACTCACAACAGACAACGACCTTCAGCATATAGCGAATCAAGGCACATGTCTCCTCTAACACTCATGGTGCCCAGCAAAACCCCCAAAAGATCTTTAAAGAGCCAACCAAACGTAGCAAAATGAGAGTTAAAATCCCAAGCATCATCACAAAACATCAAAATTGTGGTGCTGTTAAAAACCGTGTCATTTGTGCTTCCTCGCATCACATGGCGAGAAGGGATAACAATATTCAAATATTTCTTAAATACATCCAAAGCAAGACCAACAACTTGATCAACTTTAATGAAATCATTAGAAAAAACCCGGCTATTCCAAAACTTCCAAACCCTCCAAGCCCCGAAAGCAAATAAGCAGTTTTCCCCCTTTATCAACCTCCTGCAACAGCACCCTTAATCTATCCCATTTCTCTTTAAACTCCAGACATTTGAACTGACTTGTATTCAATTGGAGAGGAGTTCCAAACCAAAACCTCTAGCAATTTCACAAGTAAGTAAAACGTGTTTCATTGATGCATCAAGATTATGACAAAAATCGCAACAAGAGTGAACATTTATACCTCGACGCTTTAAATTCGCCTTTGTGGCTAAGAACCTATTACAAGCTCTCATAATAAAATGATTCAGATTTTGAGGAGTTTTCATCAACCAAATATCCTTCCACACACCATTTTGAGTACTAGCATCACTGCTTGCCTCTCCTATCTGATGATTCAAATGCTTTTCCTTTAACAACTCCAAAGCCGAATGATACCCTGATTTAATAGAATAGATCCTGGAATTGATGAAATGCCAGATTAATTTATCGGGAGAGTTGCAGATACTAATGGGAATAGATCGAATGAAATGGGCATCCACCAAATTAAAGGTATTATTCATAACTCTATCATCCTAATTTTGACCACTAACATCCAGTAAATCAATTACCCATTGAATATTTGTATTCCTAAACGAAACTGGATTAAAAGTAGACGACCGAGGCAGCCACAGGTCCTCCCAAACTTTAATCTATTGGCCATTTCTTCCTTCCAAAACGCTTCTCCAACCCAATGAAGTAATCAGACCAAGAGATGCAGCAAGAAAATCTGTATTTGGAAAATACTTGCCTTTTAAAATGCAAGCCAACAAAGGATGGATTAGAGATCAAATTCCAGCCTTGTTTAGCAAGCAAAACAATGTTGAAGCTTCTAATATCTTTCAAATTAAGACCTCCTCTATTCTTTGGCTTAGTCAATTTATCCCAAACACCCTAATGAACACCTCATTTATCCCGACACGATTACCACCAGTATTTGGCTAAAATGAAGTTAATATCATTACATATACTAATAGGAAGATGAAAACAGTTCATAGCATAAATGGGTATTGTTAAAGCAACTGATTTAATCACAACTTCCTTACCGACTGGGGATAATAATTGCTCTGCCCATCCTTGAGCTATCCGTTAAATTCGATCTTTTATGTCATGGAAAACTTTCCTTTTAAAAGATCCAAAGTCAACCTCCAAACCAAGATATCTTCCCAAAGTTTCATCCCATTAATTCCCATCTCCAAAGAAACATCAATTCTAACTTCTTTCGATGTATTTCTATCTTGAATTAGTGCTATAAAGATTCAAAATTCGTTTCATTTCATGAATTTTTGTCACTTCAGCCCTGCAAAATCACAGAGAATAGCCTGCAAATAGAAACTTATTAATAGAAGAGCCGGTTCTCGAATCTTGAAACCATGAAGAAAAATTTCTCTAGCTGCTTTATCAAGCAAACAAGTGAGACCCTCTGTACACATCACAAAGATATACGAAGATAACAGATCTCCTTGCCTCAGACCATGGGAAGGTTTAAAAAAACCGTGGGGGATGCCATTCACATTAAGACTAAAGGAAGTAGTAAAGATACATCCACCCAATCCACTTGTCACAAAAACCCAATTTCTTTATTGCAGCTTTAACGAAATGTCATTCAAGATGATCTAACGCCTTTTCCATATCAAGCTTCATCCCCAAACTAAAATCCTTATACTTTTCTTTCTTTTTTATGGAACGCATTATCTCATGAGCAATTAAAATATCATCAGAGATTAACCTCCCTACATCAAAAGCCTTTTGACAATCGCTAATAAGTTTGGGAAAAATATTCTTCAAACGATTACACAGTACCTTCGAGATGACTTTATACCCTACATTGCATAGTGAAATAGGCTGAAGCTGCTTCATATTAGTTGGATATTTGACCTTTGGAATAAGAGTAATATTGGTGTGATTAAGCTTCCTCAACAATCTCTCATTCAAAAAAAAAAAAGGAAAAAAAAAATCTTTAACCATTGTTAACATATCTTGTTTGACAATGTTCCAATGGTCTTGAAAAAACTCGATCATTCCATCCCGGCCCTTGTTTGGGTGAATTTGAAATAATGTACTAGTAATCTCTGCATCCAACACCTCCTTGCTCAAAACAATATTATCTTTGAGAAGGACCTGGCACTGGCATTTGCTGAGTAGTCACCAATTCTTCACGAATTTTTAGCAAACCATCATGAGCATTCCACTTCGCAACTTTTTTCCAAGCTACGATTTATTTCCTTGTCTCTTTTAGTCTCTCCATAAATTTGAAAGCAGCGCTTCCTAAACATTCAAACTTCCAAGCTCTTTTGATAGCCACCTTACTCAAATCATCAATCCCCCATCTTTGATCATACTTGAAATACATACAATTTTTCATAAGCTCCTGCTTAGTGAGCACCAAAATCACCTATAGTATGAGCCATAAGATTCAAAGTGTTTAACTTCACTGAGAAAAAATATTTGTTAAGTGACACCGGGCCTCCACAACTCCACACTGGTATAATATTGTCCACTTTAGGCTAAGGCCTGCATAGTTTTGCTTTTGGTTTCACCCAAAAGACCTCATATCAATGGAGATGTGCTCTTCTCCTTATACACCCATGATCATCCTCTCTCCTAACCAATGTGGGATTTTTTCGAACTAAAAAAATCCTCCCCTCGAACAAATCTACCGAGCCACCCCTCCATCCATCTACTTTATCCAAGCCAACTCCTTTTCTCCGGAGCACACCGCCTATCCGATAGAGCCCACCATGGATCGAGTTTTTGAGACTCCTCACTTTGTTCAGTAACTGAGGATTCCACCCACATGGTAAGGATTGGGGCATGGCTCTGATACCACTTGTGAACTAATAAGCTAAGAACACTAAACAAATTCCAAAATATTAACTAAGAAAACACAAAGAATAGAGAAGAATAATTTAACACAAGGAGATTTATCCTGGTTCGGATCAAAGGTCCTAATCCAGCCACTGGAGAGGGATCTTCAAAAATATGCACTAGAAACAGCTTGCGAACGAATTACAATTAAAGCCTCTTTATAAATCACTCACTTTCAGCATGAAGAACACAATACATGAAGGTTTCTTCCACACTCAGCCTTTAGCTTTTCACACTACACAGAGAGATAGTTTAGCAAAAGTAAAACCAGAAAACAAAATAGCAAGAATATGATGAATGCAATCCTTTCAGCCTTCTTCCTTTTTATTCTCTACTTGACAATTGTATATGTATAACCCACGTGAAGCCAACTCCTCCTTCTTCATTTTAAATACATTCTTAACAGAAATAAAAATATTTAAGCTAAAGATAAAAATGTATCACGTGGCCTTGGAGCTGAAATGAGATGATGGGCTTGCAATTGGGCTTTCCATTTGAACACTGAGCCAAGACCAAATTACATTTTAATCAGCGTTCACAATTCTCCACCTTGATTAACATGTTCTAGCCTTCAATGCATATTCTCTATGATACAACTCTCAGATCATTATGTTTCTTCAACCTGGATCAAAACAAGTCACACCAAGTGAGTTTAGACACTTGCTAAATTTAATGGTGGTGATTGGTTTTGTTATCATATCAGCAAGGTTCTTATAAGTATGAATTTTAGTAATCAACACCTTACCTTTGTTAATTATATCCCTTATAAAATGATACTTCACCTCAATATTTTTGGTCATGTCATGGAAGACCTGGTTCTTTGTGAGGTGAATGACACTTTGGCTGTCACAAAAGATCTCTACCTATTGCTGTTGAATTCTAAATTCAGATACAAGGGCTTTTACCCATAAAGCTTTTTTGACAGCCTCAGTGACAGCTACATACTCAGCTTCAGTAGTAGAAAGAGCTACTACTGGTTGGAGGCTAGCTTTCAAGTTAATGGTGTTGCCAAATAGAGTAAACACAATACCTGAGAGTGATCTTCTTTTGTCTAGGCCACCTGTAAAATCAGAATCACAATACCCTACAATTGCATTGTTAGAAGCATCACTCTTAGTATACATTAAATCATAGTTTCAGGTACCCTTTAGATATCATAATACCCATTTGGCAGCTTCCCAATATCCCTTACCAGGATTAGCCATGTACCTGCTGATGAGACTAGATGCATATGCAAGGTCTGGTCTAGTACAGACCATAGAATACGTAACACTACCAACTACACTTGCATAAAGAGTATTATTCATTTCATGCTCTTCTTCTATAGACTTTGGGCTTAAAGATGCAGACAATTTAAAATGAGTAGCTATAGGAGAAGAAAAAACCTTCGAGTTATTCATTTTGAACTTTTCTAGAGTTTTTCGGATATACTTGTGTTGTGTAAGATAAAGAGTATTATTAGATCTATCTCTATTAATATGAATTCCTAGGATGGTTTGAGCTTTACCTAAGTTTTCATTTCAAACTCCTTATTTAGTAAGATTTTTAATTTGTCTATCTCACTTTTCTTTGAACATGCAACTAGCATGTCATCAACATATAAGAAGAGATACATAGGGCACTCATTGTCTAACCATCTAGTATACACACAACTAAATGGAAGCTTCTAGTAAATCCAAATTTTAACATGAAATTATCAAACTTGAGATATAATTGTCTAGGGGACTGTTTTAAACCATAGAATGATTTCTTTAATGTCACACTTTATGTTCATTTCCTTTAGAGACAAAACCTTCTAGTTGAGACATGTATATAGACTCAATTAGATTACCATGTAGGAAGGTTGTTTTTACATCTAATTCTTCAAGTTCAAGATTGTACTCAGTAACATAGTCTAGAAGGGTTCTTATGGAAACATGTCTAACTACAGGTGAATATATTTCATTGTAGTCTATCCCTCTTTTTGGGTAAACCCCTTTGAAACTAGCCTAGCCTTGAACCTCTACTTTTCTACCCCTGGTATTTCATCTTTTCTTCTAAAGATCCATTTACAACCTACTAACTTTTTGTTTTTAGGTTTATCTAAAAGTATCCAAGTTTTGTTCTTATTTAGGCTCTCCATTTCCTCTTTCAGGGCATTAATCCATTTAGTTTTGTTAACATCAGATAAGGTATCTCTATAAGTCAGTGGTTCACTACTTATTAGTTGGTTTGCAACAGAAAAAGCATAAGAGACATAATTAGCATTGACAAACCTGCTTGGAGGCCTTATTTCTCTCGTGTTTCTATCTCTGGCTAGCTGATAGTTGCTGAGATCCTCCACCTCTTGCATCTGATGTCCTAATTCTTCATCTTCCTCTTGAGTATCTTCAATTTGGACTTGTTGTGGAATTGTTTCATCAGTTTGCAGCCTCTTTTTTATCAGCTAGCTCCACCTGCACTTAAGTACTCTTTTCTTTTCCTGTTTCTGCACTATTCTCACTAGAAGGATTAAATGGTTTCAAAAATATTTCATCTTAATTGAATGTCACATCCCTACTGATGAATATCTTGTAATGACCATATTCTAGAGGTTTCCAAAGTTTATAGCCCTTTACTCCATCTGGGTATCCTATAAACATGTATTTTGTAGCTCTAGGATCTAGTTTCCATTATTTAGTGTGAACATAGACAGTGCTACCATAAGTTCTTAAGTGTCCTAGATTTGGAACATTCCTAGTGCACACCTCCTGTGTGGTGTTTTGAAATTGAAAGTTGAAGAGGGATGCCTATTGATTAAGTTGCATTGTTTTTTGACTTCATCCCCGGAATTTCTTCTTTGGTTGGCAGTGTTCATCATCCACCTAACCTTGTCTAACTTGGTCATACTCATCCTCTCAGCAACTCCATTTTGCTAAGGGGTGAACCTTGTAGTTTTGTGCCTGGTTAACCCTTCTTACCTACAAAACAGGTTAAAATCTTCACTAAGGTATTCTAATTCGTTGTTTGTTCTTAGGTTTTCAAGTTTTCTATTGGTTTGGACCTCTACCATTTTCTTCCGGTCTTTAAAGCATTGAAAAGCATCAACTTGTTTTTGAGAAAATACACCTAGACTTTTTTTAGAGAAATCATCAATAAGTGTCATGAAGTACCTACTGTTCCCTAAGGATGACTGATTGGATGGCCCCCACAGATCTGAATGGACATAATTCAGAGTGTCTGTAGTGGTGTGCTGAGACCTAGTGAAATTTACCCTATTTGACTTTCTTAAGAAACAACTCTCACAAAAATTCTGTTTGGTTATCTTAGTGTTACCTATAATTCCTTGTTTGACTAGCTCCACCAAACCTTTCTCACTAATATGACCTAATCTATGATGCCAGAGTTGGGTTTGACTCTTAGGTAAAGAGGAGATGGTTACAGCAGTTCCAACAACCACCTTACCTTGGAGGTAATACAAGCCACTTTGCTTAATCCCTTTGAATATCAGAAGGGAGCCTCTTATTACCTTTAGTACTCCATTCTTAGCATTATATTCTATGCCTTCAGAGTCAAGGATTCCCAAAGAGATGAGGTTTCTGTTTAGACCAGGTATGTATATTACACTATTTAGGATCCTAGGTTTTGATTCTTACCTCTCCTATTCCTTCTACCTTGTAAGGGTTGTCATTTCCTAGGTAACACTACCACCATTATTAATCAATTTCAGAATAATAAACTAGTCTTTATTTGGGGACATGTGAAAAGTACATCCTGGATATAATATCCACTCATCCTTGGTCTGATTAGTTGACACCATAAGGGCATCTCCATCATCCTCATTATTCATTGGTTTCCTACATTATTAGTTTGGTCTTTCTGGTTTTGATTATAACATGAGTTATCTCTACCATTGTTCTTCTTTTTAGGAAAGAATCTCTTAGCCTAACTCATTACATAGGTAACACTTAACAGTTTTAAAGTTGCCCATAGATTTAGATCTAGATTTTCTTCTTTACTTTTTATTTCTCTCGTTTCATCTACCCCTGACATTAAAACCCTTACCTTGACTACTACTAGCAGAATAGTTTTTATTTTTCTTGAACTCTAATTCCCAAGTTCTTAAAGCAGAAACTACCTCATCAAGTGTGATTGTGGTCCTTCCAAACTTGATAGCAGCTTTAAGCTCTATGTAATTGTCTGATAAGGCATTCAAGAGGATTATTGCTTTGCTTTTATCACCAATATTTTCTTCATCAATTGAGGGTAAAGTGATGGTGATTTTCTTGAATTCATCCAAGTTCTGTTCAAAGGTTTTAGAGTTGTTCATTCTAAAACCAAATAACTTCTCCTTCAGTAAAATTCTTTTTGTGAGGGACTTTATCATGAAGATCTCTTGTAGTTTATCCCAGACTTCATATCCAGTGTGTGCGCTATCTATCTGCCTTAGAACATTATCAGCCAAATACAGGATGATAATGGAATAGGCATTCAGCTGTAGATATGCCCTTTATTGACCAATCATGTTCATAGGTAAGCTTGTTGGATCTTCAATAGCTTTGGTAGCTTCTGTTGTATGAGGAAAGCCTTCATCTTCTTTCTCCAAGAAGTGAAATCTCTAGTTACATCAAACGGATGTAGTTCAAATTTCATTGACATCTATTCCTCTGATGATCTTTGATCAAATCCGACTTCTTCAAGAACTTCAAGATTCTTGAGATTTGTTGTCTTCTTTAAGAATTCAAGAAATTCTTGAGTTCTTGAATCTTCTATGAACATCTGCTCTGAGTTTTCTTTCAGATTTTTAGCTCTGATACCACTTGTTAAGGGACATCGAGCCTCCACATCAAGAATCTTGAAGTTCTTGAAGAAGTCAGAATTCATCAAAGATCATCAGAGGAATAGATGTCAATGAAATTCGAACTACATCCGTTTGATGGAAGTGGAGATTTCACTTCTTGGAGAAAGAAGATGAAGGCTCCTCGTACCACAGAAACTTCACAAAGCTATTGAAGATCCAACAATATTCAACCACCATTCAGAAGCTAGACCTCTATCCATTCTTTCCTGAATAAAAATACCATTTTCCTTCCTATTCTTTCAAGTGAAGGGATATCCAGAAAAACCCAAAATCCACATGCAAGTTGTCAAAAATAAAATTACAAAATTTTCTCATACTTTGAGCAGAACGAGGGATACTCCTACCAATTACTCACCAAAATGGAGCAAATCATTGAAATCACCCCATTAGCACCTCCTTTCTACTCATTTGAATTCTTTTGTGAATTTCAATAAACTGCTTTTTCCCTCCCTTGTCCTCAATAGTAGCATAGATGCCAATGAACAGCCAAGAGCTTTATTTAGTATTATTAAAAATTTCTGCCTCAACAAAGTAAAAACAACATTTTGATACAGTCACCACCACACTATCCTTCCACATCAGATACAACCCTCCTTTCATTTCAACAGGATTAACAACAAAACAAGCGGTAAAAGATAACGACCTCTTGAGATTTTCTAACACACCAACACGATTATTAGTCATTAGAGTACAGTCAATTATTAACTTGACATACAAAGTAAATTAATGATTGTTATATATCACATTCAATAAGTGATTTACTTGTTTTAAAAACACATTATATTTACCAATAGTTTTTTTTCAAGATAAAATTACCAACATTAAATTTTTGTGTTGCTAATTTTATCTAACATTTTATAATAATGTATTTTAATCTAGTTATAAAAATACATTATTCCAACAGTGAACAAGACAAACCAACAGCAAACGGCGAACGAGGCTAACCAACAAGGCAAACAATGTTTTGAGGACGGGAAACAGTGTTTCAAAACGATGTTTTGGGTTTTGAGCCTAGCGTTTGACGTCAATTTTAGATATTACTTGGGCTTGAATTAAAAATTAGGATACGATGACAGACACGACCTGACTTTGATTGTTTAATGACAGGCATAAACAATGACGACCAATAATCGACATTATAGAAATTTAAATAAAGAAAAGATGACACATTTTTCCAAAATTTAACGTCAGAGGTGTGAATGCTGTTATGATTTATAATGTCTTGTCTTCTAGTGATTAAAGTAGCTTTATTTAAGCTATTTAATTTGGTTTAGCTTAATGGAGTTGTTAAGATATTTTCCCAAAACCACTTGGCTGTTAGGGTGCCACGTATATCTTCTATTTGTTGTGGTTAACAGCTGGCTTTATGAGTTGGTTACAGCAGCTACATCTCGTGGGATAATTTCAGATATAGAAAAAAGGGGGTTTATTCTTCATGCTAGAGAGAGAAGCTGCCATGGCTGTTTTCTGAGAGAGTTTTTCATCTTAGAGAGAGAAAGTTTACAGATCAAGATTGTGAGATCTGTTTGTATAGAAAAAAGTGAGAAAAGTTCTGTAATCTTCTTCTTCTTTATCTTTCTGTTTTGTTCTTTCTGGTAGATGAAACTTGGCAACTCCATTGTAATCAAGATCTTCAAGTTTAGTGCATGGTTGAAGAGCTTTCGTCTTCAGCAACTGGATTAGGCTCCAAGAAATGATTTGTTTCTTGTGAGCTGAACTAGTATAATTTCTCTGTGTATTTTCAATTTCTGCATGTGATCTTTGTTCTTGAAGTTCTTAAACGTAACAAAGTGGTATCAGAGCTGTTTGTTGAGATCAAGATTTCAAGAAAGATCAAGATTCAGATCTAAGATTACAAGATGAATCTGAAATTTGAGTTGCATTCATTTGATGGCTCAGGAGATTTTGGATCATGGAGGAAGAAGATGAAGGCTCTTCTGGTTCAACAGAAACTTCATATGGCCATAGAAGAACCGGAAAATCTACCGCTACAATGATGCCCATGCGAAATCGGAATTGCAATTGAATGCCTACTCAATCATTATTCTTGCACCTGGCTGATAATGTTCTGAGGCAAGTGGATGGCATGGAGACTGGATACACTGTATGGAATAAGCTGGAAGAGATCTACCAGACAAAATCACTCACAAATAGAATACTACTAAAGGAGAAGTTCTTTGGGTACAGAATGGAAAACTCGAAGACCCTAGAGCAAAATCTTGATGAATTCAAGAAAATCTCAATTACCTTGGGGGCCATTGATGAGGAGAAGATAGGAGATGAGAGCAAGGCCATCATCCTACTGAACTCCCTACCAGATGAATACAGAGAACTGAAGGCGGCCATCAAGTTTGGCAGGACAACCATCACCCTGGATGAGGTAATATCTGCACTTAGATCTTGGGAAATTGAGATTAAGAGTGGTAAGAACAGTAAGGGTAGTAGTAGTCAGGGAGAGAGCCTAAATGTGAGGGGTAGAAATTTTGATAGAAAATAGAAGGGTAGGGGTAAGTCTAGATCTAAGTCTAGGAACCCTGGAAAAACTGTCAAATGCTTCCATTGTAATGAATTAGGACACATTAGAAGATTTTGCCCTAAAAGAAAAACTAATGGCTACAAAAACAATGGAAATAACCAAAATCAAAATGCTGGAAACTTAGCTGCTGGAGAAGAAGGACTTGACAGTGGGGATGTCCTTATGGTAGCCTCTAGTAAGAGTGGGAGTGAGTGGCTCTTAGACTCGGGATGCACCTTCCACATGACCCCCAATAAGAGAGTGGGTATAATCTCACACTTAAAGATGAGGGAGATGTCCTGTTAGGAGATGACACCCCTTGTAGAATTAAGGGGAAGGGTGATCTTAAACTTAGAACTCATGATGGCTACATAAGAATTCTAAATGATGTAAGATATGTCCCTGAACTCAAAAGAAACCTAATCTCCCTAGGAACTCTAGATTCAGAAGGATACAACTATAGAGGGGAAAATGGAATCCTAAAGATTATGAGAGGATCCCTTGTTTTCTTGAAAGCAGTGAAGAAAAATGGCTTGTATTACCTTCTAAGAGACACTGCAGTTGGGACTGCTGCTATAGCCAAGCAAGAAGACCAAACCCAACTTTGGCACAAAAGGCTAGGACATGTCAGTGAGAGGGGTTTATCTGAACTAGCCAAGCAAGGAATCCTAGATGCCTCTAAAATAGGAAAACTAGAGTTTTGTGAGAGTTGTATCCTAGGCAAGGCAAAAAGGGTTAGTTTTGGAAGATCCCAACACACCACCTCCAACATTCTAGCCTATGTTCACTCTGACCTTTGGGGACCAACTAAACAACCATCATTAGGAAATAGTAGATACTTCATGACTATCATTGATGATTACTCTAGGAAGGTTTGGGTCTATTTCCTGAAAAACAAGAGTGAGGCCTTTGAAAACTTCAAAAATTGGAAGAAGATGGTTGAAGTCCAAACCAATAAGAAAGTAAAAATCCTAAGGACTGACAATGGGCTTGAGTACCTTAGTGAAGAGTTTAATACTTTCTGTAAACAAGAGGGGCTTGCAAGGCATAGAACTGTGAGGCTCACCCCACAACAAAATGGGGTAGCAGAGAGGATGAATAGGACAATATTAGAGAGAGTTAGGTGCTTGATGAACAATAGTAATCAACCTAAGAAGTTTTGGGCTGAGGCTGTAAAAACAGCCTGTTACCTAATAAATAGGTGTCCCTCCTCTGCCATAAATCTTAAGACACCTGAAGAAATGTGGTCTGGAAATCCCCCTAAGCTTGATAACCTTAGAACCTATGGTTGTGTAGCCTATGCACACAATAGGGAAGACAAACTAGAGCCTAGAACCACAAAATGCATGTTTGTAGGCTATCCTGAAGGTGTAAAAGGGTATAAACTTTGGTACCCTTTGCAAATAGGAGGATTTAAGAGTTTCATTAGTAGAGATGTTGTATTTAAGGAAGATGAAATGTTCCTGAAATCCACTAATGAATCTGTTGAGACTTGTGTAGAACAAAATTGAAACACGGGTAGAGATAGAGTGAAAACAAAGGAAAATCAATCGGAAGAAGAAAATGCTCAATCATCCATCGATCAAGATGATCAAATGGTGTCCGAGGAGCACTTTGAAGATCAAGAGGACTTAAGCAACTACCAATTGGCAAGAGACGAAACAAAAGGGCAATTAGGCCACCCAAGAGGTTTGATGAATCTGATTATGTCTCCTATGCTTTATCCACTGCTGTACATTCCTTAGCTAATGAACCTGTTACTTATAGAGAAGCCTTACTAGATAGTAATAGGTCTAAATGGGTCAAAGCTATGGAAGATGAGATGGAGAGTCTAGCTAAGAATGAAACTTGGATTTTAGTTGATAGACCTAAAAACCAGGAATTGGTAGGATGCAAATGGATTTTCAAGAAAAAGGATGAAATTCCAGGGGTAGAAAAGGAGAGATATAAGGCTAGGTTAGTAGCTAAAGGGTTTACACAGAAGGAGAGAGTGGATTACAATGAAATATATTCTCCTGTTGTAAGGCATGTGTCTATTAGGATCCTTTTAGCTTTTGTAACTGAATTTAACCTAGAACTTGAGCAACTTGATGTTAAAACTGCCTTCTTGCATGGAAACTTAGAAGAGAAGATATATATGTCTCAACCTGAAGGTTTTATTGCTAAGAATAGTGAAAACAAAGTTTGCTTACTTAAAAAGTCCTTGTATGGTTTAAAACAATCACCTAGGCAATGGTATTTGAAATTTGACAACTTCATAACTAGGACTGGTTTTAATAGAAGCAACTTTGATAGCTGTGTGTATGTGAAATGGATCAACAAAGACTGTCCAATGTATCTTCTATTGTATGTGGATGACATGTTAGTAGCTTGTTCCAAGAAAGAGGAAATAGATCATCTTAAACTCTTACTAAACAAAGAATTTAAGATGAAAGACTTAGGGAAAGCTCAAACAATTTCAGGCATTCACATAAATAGAGATAGAAAGAAACACACACTATTCTTGACACAACACAAGTACACTAATAGGTTAATTGAAAGGTTTAAAATGAATAAATCTAAACCTGTTTCAACACCAATTGCTCCCCATTTCAAACTGTCTGCCCTGTTAAGTCCTAAATCAGTAGAAGAAAAACAAGAAATGGCTAATGTACCTTACTCTAGTGTAGTAGGTAGTGTGATGTATACAATGGTGTGCTTTAGACCAGATTTAGCCTATGCTTCCAACCTAATAAGTAGATATATGGCAAACCCTGGTAAAGGTCATTGGGGAGCTGCTAAATTGGTGCTAAGATATCTAAAAGGAACCTGGAACTATGGTCTTAAATACTGCAAAACTGATAATACTAATGAAGCAATTGTAGGATATTGTGATTCAGACTTTGCAGGTGATTTAGACAAAAGAAGGTCTCTATCTGGAATTGTGTTCACATTATTTGGGAATACAATAAATTGGAAAGCTACACTACAACCAGTGGTGGCCCTATCCACTACTGAGGCAGAATATGTAGCTATTTCAGAAGCTGTCAAAGAAGCTCTTTGGATCAAAGGCATTGTGTCTGAATTTGGGATCCAACAGAATCAGGTAGACATTTTTAGTGACAGTCAAAGTGCCTTGCACTTGACCAAAAATCAAGTATTCCATGATAGAACCAAGCACATAGAGGTAAAGTTCCATTTTATTAGAGATATCATAAGCAAAGGTAAGATAGCTATGAAGAAAATTCACACTGATTTTAATCCTGCTGATGTTCTTACAAAACCTGTCACAACCAATAAGTTTAGCTCTTGTTTAAATACTCTTGGTGTGACTGTGTTTGATCCAGGTTAAACCCTGGAGCTGCTGAAGGGAAATCTCAATGATAATCATGCACAAATAAACTAGGATCATGTTTGAGGACCAATGTTGAGAGGGTCAGTTCTCTGATATCAGAAGTTGTTGTGCTTGCTGCTCAAGGTGGAGTCTGTCTGGGAAAAAGTTTCAACTTTAAACATTTTAAATCAAGATGGAGATTTGTGAATGCTGTTATGATTTATAATGTCAGCTTTATTTAAGCTATTTAATTTGGTTTAGCTTAATGGAGTTGTTAAGATATTTTCCCAAAACCACTTGGCTGTTAGGGTGCCACGTATATCTCCTATTTGTTGTGGTTAACAGCTGGCTTTATGAGTTGGTTACAGCAGCTACATCTCGTGGGTTAATTGCAGATATAGAAAAAAAGGGGTTTCTTCTTCATGCTAGAGAGAGAAGCTGCCATGGCTGTTTTCTGAGAGAGTTTTTCATCTTAGAGAGAGAAAGTTTTCAGATCAAGATTGTGAGATCTGTTTGTAGAGAGAAAAGTGAGAAAAGTTCTGTAATCTTCTTCTTCTTTATCTTTCTGTTTTGTTCTTTCTGGTAGATGAAACTTGGCAACTCCATTGTAATCAAGATCCTCAAGTTTAGTGCATGGTTGAAGAGCTTTCGTCTTCAGCAACTGGATTAGGCTCCAAGAAATGATTTGTTTCTTGTGAGCTGAACCAGTATAATTTCTGTGTATTTTCAATTTCTGCATGTGATCTTTGTTCTTGAAGTTCTTAAACGTAACAAGAGGCGTGGGTGAGTACTTGTAATTTTAATTAACAAACAATGACACTCCAAGTATGACATGGTTTGATAAAAAAATTTAAAAAAAAATATGAAATATTAAAATATGTCATCTTTTAGCATATGTGTCATCTTTTAGAAACGCCTAGTGTTATCTTTTGTGGAATTCGTTGCAGTGATAACTTTATTTCAAAAATAAATAAATAATAATTTAGTTTTATAAAGAGTAATAATTTAGTAATATTGACTCATTAAAAATGTGAGGTTTATAAGAGTATAAATTGTTAATTTTTTTAGTATAAAATGTTAATTAATGGGGTGTTTTAAAATTTTGTTAAAATATTATATATAAAAAAATAGCCATTTACAAAATAATTATTAATATGATATCTTATTGAACGCAATAGTTAGTGATTATTATATTTATTTTCGGTTAAATATTTTTAACTCCATAAATAACTGTTGTGTAAACTTATTACCATTTATGAAAGCCAACAAGTGATTACTAAGTTTTTAAGATATGCTATGTATGATTATATTTTAAAATAATGTTAGATTTATAATTATTCTTACAAATAAATAGCTTCCAGCTGATCAAACTTTCATTTAAAAAAAATAATAACGAAACTTTCATTAATTTATTCAGATGATAAACCATGTTTGTAATAAAAAGAATTTGAAATTGATATAAGATATAAGTTTATGGTAGGCCTAATAGTTCAAGTAGCTTGGTAATTTTCTTAAGAATAAATTATATATTTACCTTTCAATTATATAAATTTATCTAGATATTTTATTTTGGGCTAATTTCAAATATCTTAATTTTTTTATAATATTTACAAATTTATTAAAAAAAATAATTTACAAAAATGTTAGAATTTCAAATATTGTTTGTGGGTATATTCACTACAAGAATAAATAGTTCTACCGACGTCAGCAATGTTGGCGCACGTACATGGCGCCGACATTGCCGCTTAAAAGACCACAATTTCCGGCGCACAGATCGTGCGCAGGAAATGGTGGACCAATACCGGCAAAAGCCTTTTGCTGCGCCAGTATTGGTTTGGCAGAAGCCCAGTGCCGGCCTAATACCGGCGCTAAGCTTGACATGCGCCGCCCAATGCCGGTGCCAATCAATGTTAAGTATCGCTGGCGCTATTTTGCGCCGGCGATACAACTTCAATTTTACAAAGCCCATCCCCCCCGGTGACCCTTCTTCCTCCCGGCTCTCTAGTTTCTCCCTGCTCCCAGGTAACCCAGGTGACGACGCCGCCTCCTTTTTTTTCTCTTTTTTTTATCAATTATTAACCGATTTCCTCCGTTCAAAAGCCAAATTTTATATTATCCATCGTTTTAGATATGTTTCTATACTCTATTTTACTAAAATAGTTGTTATTTGGTTAGATTTCATAGTTTTTAGTTTTAGGGTTTTTTTTTTTTTGAAAAATTGGGTTTTTTGTTGTTTTAGTGTTTAATTCTTAATAATTAGTTCTTATGAATTAGATTAGGCACACACAATACATGATTGAATGGATATTTGAGATAGTTTTTTTTTATCAATATGGATTTTGTTCAAATTGACTATTTTGAGTTTTTAGGTTTTTTTTTTTAAAACAATTGTGTGTGTTATTTACTTTTAGTGTTAAATTGTTAATATTTGGTTATTATGAAGTAAATTAGTTACTTTATACATGATTGATTAGAGATTTGTGATGAATTTTTATCTTTTTTTTTTATCAATTATTGTTAATATATTTTTATTCAATTTTATCATTTTTTATCAATTATTGTTAATATGAATGAAAAATTTATTTAATTTAATTTTTATTGTTTTTTGTATTTAATTATGTGATTAATTTTAAACTTTGCATATTTAGTAATGTTGGTTTTTTCAATTTGATGTTTTTGAGTATTTAGGTTTTGTTAACATGTTTTTATTCTAATTTGTTTTAAAAAATGATTCAAATAATTAATTGAATAATTGAAAAAACAAAACTTGAATTGTTTTTAAAGTTTAGGGAAATTTCAAACTTTTTAGCATATAAACTCACTGTTTTTTTTGTATTTAATTATGTGATTAAATATGAAAGTTGCCTATTAAAATGACTAAATAATGAAATTGTAAATTGAAACAGATAATATTTTTGGATCTTTCGTGAGCGTATATACAAATGTTAGGATCCAGGTTAATTTTCTGACCTTTTATATTTTAACGTCGTTATGTTTTGGGAGACGGCTATCCTGCAGCAAAGTTAACCGTCTCAAAGCATGTCTTAATGTTTTTATGTTTTGCTTAGGTTGACATGTGTGTTGATATAATTTTTTTTTAGTATATTTTTTTAATGTCATGGGAGACGGCTATCCTGCAACAAAGTTAGTCGTCTCAAAATATGTATATATTTCTTTTTTACATAGTTTGTATGTTTAAGGGGTTTTCACATTGAGGAGTAGAACTTTACCATGGAATTTACTTGAGATTGTTTTGTTTAAAAAAGGTCGAATGTCGATAGGAGTTGGATGAATCTAAATGATAGGTTTTGTAAAGAGTATATTGATGGGGTGAGTTCATTTTTAGAGGTTGCGGTGATGGTTTTGAATGATTATGGAAAAACTCGATGTCCTTGTTTAAAGTGTGTGAATGTCGGTTTGCCACAATTCAAAAAATTAGAGAGCATTTGCATATTTATGGAATATCACGAGGATATACCCGTTGGACATACCATGGAGAGAATTTTAAAATGGGTAGCACGAGTAGTAGTGTGCCTCCCTTAGATGAATCATTGAGTGAAAATGATGATGATGATGGAATGATGGACATGCTTAATGATCTACAAGGTGGTGCATTTCATGAATATGAAACCGAGAACCCGGAAAATATACTTGATGGTGAGAAAAATGTGGACACGGGTGAGTGTGATAGCGAGTTCTCACACTTATTTGGTGAAGCACAAAAAGAGTTATACCCGGGTTGTAAGAGCTTTCCATCTCTCAGTTTCTTGGTGAAATTAGTTCATATCAAGGTTTTAAACGGGTGGAGTAATAAGTCGTTTGACATGCTTCTCGAGTTATTAAAAGAAGCATTTCCTAAAGGGATGGTTCTACCAGTATCATATTATGCTTCTAAGAAGTTCTTACGTGCGCTTGGATTGGGGTACGAATCAATTCATGTTTGCAACTTTGATTGTGTTATTTTTAGAAAAGAAAACTCAAAAGAAAAGTTTTGTCCAGTTTATGGGGAACCACGATATGAGGTGAATGAGGGAAAAACTAAACATAAAGTAGCTCAAAAAGTACTTAGACATTTCCCATTGAAACTTAGGTTACAAAGACTTTTCGCATCAAAATATACAGCGTTTGATATGAGATGGCACAAGGATAAACGTTTGGAAACGGAAGGCGTTTTACGTTATTCGTCAGATGCAGAAGGATGGAAGCATTTTGACAAAGAGTTTCCGTTGTTTGCTTCTAATCCTAGAAATGTGCGTCTAGCGTTAGCATCTGATGGTTTTAACCCATTTGGGCAAATGAACATCACGTTTTATAGCGCACTATACCATAAGCTTTCATACAAAAGTTTATTTGGCAATGTAGGTTAGTGAATTATGGAGTCGTCATGAAGTAAGTTATGAGTTGTACGCATTGTCAATGAGCCTAGACATTAGTGCTAAATCATATACGGGATGTTGTGTCAATGAGATGCGTTTCCACACAATGGAAAGATCTTCTGGCCGTACTACTACAAGTTGTGGAGTTTCTGTTCAGGGTGATCATGATGAAGGATCAACAACGTTTTATGGACTCTTAAAAGAGGTTATAGAACTTAGTTACTTAAGATCTAATCACGTTGTTTTATTCCGATGTACATGGTTTGACCCATCTCCATCTAAAATGAAGAAAGAGTCGGGAAACATATCGATTGACATATCTCGAAATTGTTTTGAAAAAGAACATTTTATCTTAGCTAGTCAAGCTCAACAAGTTCTATACTTGGATGATATTTAATATGGGTAAGATTGGAGAGTAGTTCAAACTTTAAGACAAAAAAATGTGTGGAATGTCCCTGAGTTAGAGGAAGATGACAAGATTTTGCACGTGAGTTCACCCATAGATACGCATGTCAGTGATAGGCTAGATGCATAGAGGCTCGATAGAGATGATGGCATAGAAGAGTTTATAACCAATAATGAAGAAGAGCTGGGAAAATGATATTGTTGATTCGAATATGAGAGCGATGAGTCGGAAAACGATGACTCAGAATAGTAAGTTAGGTTTAATAAATAATTTTTAAACATGTGTTTGTTCTTAACTTTTAACAAATATTGTGTTTGCGTGTTTTCAACAGGAATAATAAGGGGAAAGGTCAGAATGACGAGTCATGACCCATCACACAGGGCAACTGGAAGACTCCTCGTTGTCGTACAGGCGGAGTAGTTATTACGGAGCCATTATCGGATACATTTATGAGTTCTCAGTCGCCTTCGCCCTCACAAGGGCATGTATCGACTTAAGATTCATCGATGTCATCACATGATATGCGTTCTTAGTCACCTTTGCCTACACTCGATCATGGTAAGAATCATTTTTTTTGTGAATGTCAATTATGCTTTGTTTTGTACTTACTACTTAATTTGTTTTATAGTCTCGTCTCAATCGTCGGTTCCTAGACTTGGTTATGCGAAAAACCTTTCACTGCATAAGGGGACGAGTAAGAAAGATCTGACTATCCCAAAAGACTTAAAACAGGTGGTTGCCGACAATGCTAGATCATTTATCACTGAGACTGGGATATTGGTGGGTGCCCTTATACCACCGAGCCACAAGAGATGTGATTTGGTGCCGGCAGAGATTCTTAAATGATATCAGGCAACGACTTGCAATGAGTCTTGTATTTAGATATGTGATTTGCAAGTACTATATAATTTGCACTAACATGATTGCTAATGTTTTAATGACAAATTCAATCTTCAATTGGCCAATGGCGTACATTGGAAAACTATTGAAGGACAAATGATATCCTCTGCGAATGAGTATCGATATGAGCTTGGAAAATACTACCATAATAACATACAAGAGTTTGGTGAAGAGCAAGCTGACCACATGAAGCATCCGAGAGTGCATAGTGATGATGAATGGAGGTTATTAATCGAGAAGTTGAAATCACCTGAATTCAAGGTAAAATCGTATTATCTAAATCTTAGTATCTTTATTTATGAATAATAACTAAATAATTACTTATGATATTCATTTTGTGTAGAAAGTATCAGAGACAAACAGTCATTCCCGAGCGGTAGTATCGTATTTACCCAAAGGTGGCTCGAAATCCGGTGCTAATAAGCTTTATGAGAGGGTAATACTATTTCACACACTTTACTTATTAATCTTTTTTCTATTTTTGTAGTATCATACACATTTTATATGAATATTTTCAGAGACAAGATAACCCAGAAGCTACATGGGTCGGTGTGTTTGAGTAACAACACTCTTATGATAGTCCAAAAACGTGGGTGAGCGGACAGGCCGAAGCACATCACTTAAGTTTATTATTTTAAGTGTGTTATGTTTTTTTTTCAATATTTTGTATTCATTTTGTGTTTTTTTCTATTGTCTTAGAAAAAAATGGTGGAATATATGAAGCCACTAGAAGTTGCATCAGACACAACGGATTCAAGCCCGCCTATTACTGATATCGAGGCAATGGAGATGACTTTGGGTCATAGACCAGGCTATAGGAGAGGTATGGGAAGAGGGCCTAAACCTCCCCCAAAGTCAAGTAGTTCATCGAGATCTTCTGTGTCTTCACAAGTGGAACAACTCACCCAAAGTAAACAACAACTAGCTCAAAGTCAGCAACAACTAGTTGAAAAAAAATAAGTAAAATTTATAAAAAAACAGTGGCAATACCCACGCCATAGAGCCAACTCTAGGGTTACCATGCATAATTCGTAACCTTATTTCCGGCGCTATGGCGCTGGAAATAGGTTCAGTACCGACGCTGTGGCGCCGGCAATATGTTTAGCTAGTGTCGGCGCCTGGCAGTGGGGTTAAAGGTTAACCCCATTGCCCGCGCCACCACGCTGGGGATGCGTTCTTAGCATCCCTGGCGCTATCAAGTGTCGTGCCGGTGCTATTTCCGGTGCTGAAGTGACGTCGGTAGTACTCTATGCCGGCGCATGTTGTGGGCATTGCCGGCGTGGAGGTGCGCCGGTAGTGCCCATTCATTTTGTAGTGATTAGTCAATCACTATCATTATATAAGTGAACTATTAATATAACAATGATAGTTTATCAGTCGATTATTAATAATCTATCACTGATATACTATTAGTTATTGACTGATATATTAATAAATTGACCGGTATTCTCGACTTTTGAAATTCTAACATTTTTGTAAATTTTTTTTCTAACAAATTTGTAAATATTTCACCCAATTATAACATTCATGTAAATTTCCGGTGCTGAAGTGACGTAGGTAGTACTCTATGCCGGCGCATGTGGTGGGCATTGCCGGCGTGGAGGTGCGCCGGTAGTACCCATTTTTTTTGTAGTGATTAGTCAATCACTATCATTATATAAGTGAACTATTAATATATCAATGATAGTTTATCAGTCGATTATTAATAATCTATCACTGATATATTATTAGTTATTGACTGATCTATTAATAAATTGACTGGTATGCTCGACTTTTGAAATTTTAACATTTTTGTAAATTTTGTTTCTAACAAATTTGTAAATATTTCACCCAATTATAACATTCATGTAAATTTCCCTTTAATTTTTATCATGGACTATATGGGCAATAGTTTTCTTTCTCTTTTTAGTTAAACAATATATTAGGTTTTAATTTCAACCTTCAATTGAAATATATATTTTTCATCCAAATTTCAACACACATGAGATAATATGAAGAGAGGTTTTGAAATGATTGAAAGGTTCAAAGATAGTTCAAAATTTGTAAAGTTTTAAGAGTAACACCAATATTTAATTTCAGCTGAAGAGTGATTTATAATTTACACTTTTATTAACGAAAATAATTTAAATTTATTTTGATCATATAATTTTTTACAATATAAAATTATAATTAAAATCAATAATAAATTCTTAGAAGAAGGGAAAAAAAAATTTTCAAAGGGAAGTGAGACCTTGACTTGATCGAACAATTCCCTAAAGTAATATTTACGGCTTTCTTTGACCAACTCATAACCTGGTTCACGCATATCAAGAGATACGGAATTATTTGTATGATCGGGACCGTTGATTGCAGACTTAGTCAACCCTTTGATTTAGTTACCGTAATGACTTATTATCTCATTTCCTTAATCATGACCGTTGATCACAGTCAAAGTCAACGTTTTTCGTTAATTACAATTAACTATTTTTTTTTATTACAATTACAATTACAATTAACTATTTATTATCCTTTTTCTTTTGCATTCAGATTCTGTCTCTGACCAATGACTAGCTTATCCTTTCCCTTAGCTGAAATGACCATAATTAAATAATTTTTGGAAATTTTTTATTCTTTAAAAAATAATTTGCTTGACTTAGTCCTTTGTTTTGCTAATAATGACATTTTTTTATGGCTTTAGTGGAAAAATATCCCTATAAAATAAACAATTTTTTTATCTCATTCTTAATAATATACAGAAAAACAAGGTGTTATTTAAATATGATCTTTGATGATTTAATTTCCAAATAATGTAAAATTATAGATGACCTAGTTTCTTAAATCAACGCCTCTACACAATTTTAATGTATTTTGGATAGATACGATGATAACTACATATGGTGACTATTGACTCTTGGAAATTTTCACTAAATTTAAATATATATTGTGTTGTAAGAATATTACATATGGTGACTATTGACTCTTGGAAATTTTCACTAAATTTAAATATATATTGTGTTGTAAGAATATTTGTAATTATAACAAATTATTCCCCATTTCGGTACATTGTCACTCTCTCCTCCCCAACGCACTCCCATTTTAAAATTTTTTTTTTAGATATCTCTCCATATGATTCCACTATTATATATATATATATATATATATATATATATATAAATAGTGGCGAGGCAGAATTTTTTTTTTTTGGAGGGGGAAGAATCTATATAAGTAGAGATTTATATAAAATACCGATTTAACACCTATTTTTATATATTCTAATTTATAAAATGACAAACTTTTTTTTCTTTTTAAAAAGTGACTATTTTATTAATATAAATAATTAAATCCATTTGGTTAGATTTTTAGATTTTTATGTTAATTATAAAAGTATATATCTCTTCACAATATATGAAAATTTCAAAATAGTTTCATATTTTCATTAAAAAATAATAATATATTAATTTGTTTCTCAAATCATTTAATTAATTTTTTCATTCAAATATTTTTTTTAATAAATCTAATAATAAGAATTTCAATCAAAATTAACAATATTGTTATACATAAAATTATTTAACCAATTTTACGTAACAATTAAAAATAATTTAATTAAAATTATGAAATAATAAAATTAAACCAATAGTTAATCTTTTAAATATAAAATTATAACACTATTAATCAAAAAAATATTTAGATTTCACCGAACAATCAACCAAACGTTATAATTTTTAAATTTATTTATTTATAAACAAAAAAACTCGACCTACTTCTAAGTAATAAAAATAAATTAAACAATTTATAACTATTGAACATAAAATTATCACATCATCATTGAAATATTAAAAATAAAAAATAAATGTGTATTTGATTAAACCTTTTTCATTTAACTAATACTCAACAATGAATAATACAATGTATGACTTATGGATTAATGCAACAAAAAATATGATGAAAAGCAATAAGTATTTTATCTACCAGATAAATCTATTTAAACAATAAAACCTCACATTTTTATTAAATAAATTCTTCTAATTTATTGTCAAATCACTAATTTGAATAGAGATTGGGAGTGAAAATCGAATCGTTACAAACTCAACTTTAGGGTAATACTTGAGAAATGTGATCCAAAATATAAGGGGGGAAAATGAGAGAAAATGAAAATTTTGTGTGATCCCAAATCTAAAAAATGGAGAAGAAAAATAAATCTTGTAGAGAAAGTTTGTTTTACATATTTTTTTGAGAAGCAAAACTGAAATTTCAAATAAATTTGTGTGTGTGTGGGGGGAAAGATTTTGGGGAGAAAAATCAAATTAGCCACTTTTTATGGTTCATTTTTATAGATAGCTCCATCTTAAAACTCGTCTCGCACGTATATCGAGTATAGCCGACATATTTGATATTACGGATTCGTATATTATGTATGTCTGATACGCCTGACATTTTTCTTTCCCAATACTTTCTTTCTAGTTTTTAGTATTTTTAGTATATTGTTCATGGTTGTTTATTGTATTCAATACATTTTATACATTAATATTGTGTAAATGTTTTATACTAAATATTTCGATTTTAATCCAAATTTATAGATTTGTTTTAGTATCAATGTTTTTCAAGATATCCGTGTCAAATGCTCTGTCTCCTAGTATATTTGGTACATCGTCCTCTCTTTTGTAAGTGCACTTGAGAAAAAATAACATATATGTAATGTACATAACTTACATGTCATTTAATCTGCAAACGAAAAACAAAACAAAAAATGTTAATTACACAATACTTAATATGCAAACAAACAAAAAGAAATGTGTATTCCGTATATTACATAATGTACGGATAGGAAAAAAACAGAACATAAAAGAAGGGGGTGTGTACATCAACCGCTCGTAATTTTTCGTATATTGTGTATGTACATTTAGTAAAACAAGAGATCAGACTGGAAAAAAACACACATTTATGTATATTACGTATATTACAAAACTATATATTTAGAAAAATAGTCATGATGAATTGATCTTTTTGTCACTTATGTACATTACACATATTACCTAATATATATTTAGACAGACAAACAGAACGTATATTACAGATATCATAGAATACACATTTAGCAAATTCGAGACATAATGTATAATTACATATAATACAAAATTACAAAATATATTAAAAAAAAAAGAGACACAATGTACATTATGTATATTACAGGATCCACGTGTAGCAAATCCTAACACATCAATAAAAAAAATTAAATCAAAATGTTGAAAAGTTCATCTTGGCATAACTTATTATTTTATCTTAATCATTCATATATAATTGGAAAACATGTTTGTCATTGTAATAGCAGTTGTTTGTAAAGAAAAAGGAAGCCAATTTACTTTCATATTGGTGTTGGAAAAGTATTTGTTCCTTTTTTTTTTTGTCATTATGTGATGTGTTTTATATGATAAGTCTAGTGCGTTAGTCATGATGAGGATGTTTTACCAATCAAAATATCATTCATATTTTCCCATTTTGGATAAATTTACATGTTTTGCTTCCAACATTGATTTATTTCTAAGGAGATAGAGATAAATAACTCACTTATCGTATCTTATATATTTATTTATTTTAGTTTTGATTAATATGCAAACTAGAGATGGAATATTCTCTATCATTCTAATTTTTTTCTCTGGTTTTTTCTTTGGCGATCTTAGAGTTATTGTATAATCTATTCAATTGAATTGAGAATAAGTTCAAGCTATTGTGGGATGTGTTAGGGTAGGCATTTTAAAGTGGATTTCTTCTGTTCTTCTATTCTAAAATTCTTTTAATCTTGTGTGAAAAAACCGCTACTCTTAGGCTTACTGATGGTGCATATTGATTGTAGATGGTTGGAGTAATGGAGAGTAAACCTATCTTATTCTTAATTTCTTTGTAATTTTATAGGCAAAATTTAATTCGTTTCGCTTGATTGATAGTTGATGATGCTTGACGAGTTTGCGAATGTCCTTGTGTTTTAATTTGTCTACTCTTTGTCATGTATAGATTTGATTGTTTAATTAGCGTTCCATGAAGTTTGTATTTAATATAATAGAATTACTGGTTTTACTTTGTCAATAGTTGGCGTGGGTGTTGAAGATGAGATAAATGTTGAGTAGTTGGAATTATTGGTTTTATTAGCAGAAATTGTATTTCAATTTGATCTTTTTTTTTTGTTTTCTTTTACTCTATTCTTGTTATGATCTCTCGCAGTGAACTTTAAAAAAATGTTCTTTAATTATTAATTGGCATTAAATGATAGGCTTTTGGTTTGGCTTTGCTTTGAATGGTTCTTGAATCAAGTACTCTAAAGGTGTAAAATTTACTAAATTTGAACTTATATTGTGTAAACTAAATTAAATTTACAAACTATAATCTTATATTTATAGGCAATGTCAAGGATTTTTGTTGATGGAAAAAGGTCAAAAGAAGGGAAATGAGTCATTGTAATGACCCGACTTTTCAGAGTTTAATTTCAAATATAATAAATGAAGCGGAAGACTCAATAAGTAATCTTTATTGAAATAAGAAAAAAACATAATTGTTCAAGAAACATCTCAATTAAAAATCAACTTCGAAGTTGTAATGTTTGAATAAAATTATATGAAACCGAATAACATCGACTCAATATTAAATCCAAACAAATAAAGAATGATAATTCTCAAAGTCTAGATAATTCAAATTATAGGAATTTCAATAAGACTTGACACAAAATCCATCAAATGAAATGAGGACAAATAGATGGCCGCCGAACGACATGAATCCCCATCTTCGCCACTTTATCAACTGCCACCTCTCGGTCCATTATTACCTGAAAAAAATATAGCAATGTGAGGCTAAAGCCAGTAAGAAAACGATCTAATTAACAGGTAAGATTTTAAATAATCTCTAAACGAATCAAACCGAATCCAAAGCACTCAAACACCCTCCAATAACTTCCAAGTCACGTTTCAATTAAAACTTCAAGTCTCAACTTGCTTACATGAATAAACAATTCTAACGAATTCCATATTCAAGATCATTATCATACATGGATCAATAATTCTAACTGTTCTCATAACCAGAATTACTACCCATCATTTCTCATAACCTCAATCTCATACATAACATCAATCCAGAACGCATAATTAATACTACTTAACAAAAAAAAAGAATAAGCATGCAACACTAGAAATGTGGTCCCCGGGACTACTAACACTTTCTAGTACTTGGTTATAGAAGCTCTATAACTGGAACCTCTAATGATACATTTTTATGAGCAATATACGTTAGCACCTGGTTATGGACTCATCCATAATCGAAAAATATAACTAGTGTTAAGCTCGTAGCCTTAACACTAATTCTCACAATTTATCCGACCTCAAACTATAGCCTTCCCTTCATTATAGACTCATAATAATTCAATATAATAACATAAATAAAGCCAGAAATACACATCCCAAATGTATAACATTCAAAACCAAAAATTGCCGAAAACTACAAAAACTAACGAAAACCCGAAAACCCAAAAACTCACTTTAACGCTTCCTAAATCGGTTCTCATATCAAATGACCATCTTAAACACCAAAATATTCCAGAATAAACATTTATAACAATCATAATTGAATTTATTCAAGAAAAATCACTTTTCACAGAGAAATGTCTAAACTAACTTTAACCGAAAATTTAATTCTCCCAAAGAAAAATCGGATGCTCTTAAAGTCTAAACCCATCCAAACGTTCCATAATTAATTTAATAAATATGTCCAAACATTTAAGCTACGGTTTGAGCTTTAGATTTCTCTAAAACCCAACATCAATTAAACCGTTAACTCACCTAAAAAATGTGATTTTCCAAAGTACTTCCCACCACAACTAAGACTTGAAACGACGATCTAAATTAATTAAAAAACTTTCTAAAAACAGTACCCAACAATACCAAAAAGGTTGGGGTTCAACGGCTCGACGAATGAGACAACCAAACGACGAAAACAACTCGCCATTTGAGGAGCACATCAGCCATGACGCTGCGCGGCTGAACCGGGGACTTTGGGTCTCGGTTTGGTCGTGGGTCAAAGTTTAGGGTGATCGATTTTGATGGGTTTTTTTGTTTGGTGAAAGGTGGATCAAAATCGATTAGAGGTTTAGGCTCTGGGTTATGGTTTGAGATTAAAGGAATTAGTTTCACAAATGGGTTCTTGAAAATCAAGAACTCATGAATTTAATTAAAATTGTAGAATTTAATTAATAACAAAATCGATTTGAATCTTACCCCAAAACGCTAGGAAATCAACGTTACCATCTTCAAGGTTCACCCAACGATCAATCACGTTTCCAAAACGATCACCTAAAACCATAAAATTGACGAAACATCAATTTCTTTCCCAATGGGGTTGGCGGCGCGTAGGGTTCAAAGGAGGGAGAAAAAAATTCTTACCTCTCGATTGGTCAAATGATTTCCCAATGACTCCTAATCACGTTCACGTTCAATCGTCTTCCTACAATTCAAGATTGATGAAGAATCATCGATCTTCACCGAGGAGGGGGCGTGGAAGGAGAGAAAGGAAGAAAATTTTTACCTTAGTTTTTCTTTTATGACAAAAGCAAACCCTTGCCACCTCACCTATTTTTCCTTATCATCCAACCCATCAAGAATTGTTAAAAAGTCATTCCCTTACAATTTACCACCCAAAAAACCCATCAACAATTTTCCTATGGATGCAAAACAACATTCTTAATTAATTCTCTGACAATTAATATCATTTACCAATAATAATATTAATTCAAATAGTTTAAATTTACCTTTTGTTGGGGTGTTACATAACTACCCACCAAAAAGGCTTTTCGTCCCCGAAAAGCTTTACTGCTCAAGGAAAAGATGAAGGTAACTAGCTCGCATATCATCCTCCCACTCCCATGTGGCTTCTTCTGAAGTATGGTTCCTCCACAAAACCTTAACCAACTCTATGGTCTTGTTTCTCAGTACCCTTTGCTTCTTTGCCAAGATCTCTACTCGCTTTTCTTCAGAGGACAAATTTGCTTCTAACTCAACCAGTTCATACTCAATCACATGTGTAGGATCGACAACATACTTACGAAGCATCGACACATGAAACATATTATGAAATCCAGATAACGCAGGCTGCAAAGCCAACCTATAAGCAAGTGGCCCAATCCTTTCTAAAATCTCAAACGGATCGATGAATCGAGGGTGAACTTTACCTTCTTCCCGAATGTCATCACACCTTTCATAGGTGCTATCTTCAAAAACATGTGACAGGCCCACTAAGAACTCAAGATCAGTGTGTCGCTTGTCTTCATAGCTTTTCTATCTACTCTGCGCTGTCTTCATTCGTTACTTAATCACAATAATTGTCTGGCTTGTCAATTGGATCAACTCAGGCCCCAACAATTTTCTCTCCCCAACTTCATCCCAATGAACTGAAAATCAACACTTCTTTCCATACAAGGCTTCAAAAAGAGCTATCTCAATTGTCTACTGGTAGCTATTATTATAAGAAAACTCTACTAAATAAAGCTGATCATCCCTACTCCCTCTAAAATCTAAGGCACAAGCTTGCAGCATGTCCTTAAAAATCTGATTAACTCGCTCAGTTTGGCCATCCTTCTGAGGATAAAAAGCAGTACTAAAGTCCAAACGAGTACCCATAGCTTACTGAAGACTCTGACAAAACTTAGAGATAAAGCGAGTGTCCTTATCAGAAACAATGGAAACTGGCACTCCAAAGAAACGCACTATCATTCTCAAATAAATCTGAGCTCAAGTCTCCACTGGATAAGTCAGTTTACTAAGAAGAAAATGCGCCGACTTTGTCACTCTATCCACAATCACCCAAATGATTGAATTACCTCGAGTTGTCCTTAGCAATCCACAAATGAAATCCATGGAAATTTCTTCCCACTTTCACTCAACAACCCTCAATATTTTCACGTAACCATGAGGACTCCTTCTCAAAGCCTTCACCCTGTTGGCACACCGAAACACTTACTCACAAATTCCGATATGTCTTTCTTCTTCCAGGCCACCAACAATGCATTTTCAAATCGATATATATTTTGGTACTACCTGGATGAACAGAAAACATAGAACATTCCAATAACTCATTTTTCATGGTTTCATCCTTAGGAACACACAATCGTCTCTTATAAACAAGAGCATTGTCTATAGCAAAAGAGAATACTCCAAGCATATCGATTTCAAGCATCAAGGAAACAACCAGACTAAACTTTCATCCTCTCTCTACGCATAAATAATTCTCTATCTCAAGGTCGGTCTCACTGTCAATCTAGCCATACTAATCTGTCATCTCGGATGTCAACTCAATGAGATCGCCCCTATCTATTTCCCCCACTGTGCAGGGTGTCTTGTCGAATTTTCGTTGAATGAACTATCTTCCTGCTAAGTGCATCGCCTACCACATTCGCTTTTCAAGGATTATCTTGGATGTCACAATCGTAATCTTTCACTAACTCCAACCATCTTCTTTGTCTCATATTTAATTCCTTATGAATGAAGAAATATTTGAGACTTTTATGGTCAGTGAAGATTAAGATCTTCTCACTATACAAGTAAAGTCTCCAAATCTTTAAGGCATGAACCACTGCTGCAAGTTCTAGATCATGAGTAGGATACTTCTTTTCATGCTCTTTCAGCTGTCTAGAGGCATAAGCTACTACTTTGCCATGATACATTAAGACACAACTTAACCCTTTCTTCGATGCATCATCGTAAATGGTCATTCCACCCAGAACCATCTTGAGTAACTAAAACTAGAAGCGATTATCAATCTCTTCTTTAACTCTTCAAAATTGACTTCACACTTCTTACTCACTCAAAAGCCACTCATTTTCTAGTTAACTTGGTCATTGGGGAACATAAACCTTCCATAGTATCAGCTAAACCAAGGAAACTATGTATCTCTGCTTCACTAGTAGGTCTTGCCCACCAACTAACAGCTTCGATCTTTGAAGGATCAACTGAAATACCCTGAGCTGACACTACATATCCCAAGAAGGCAACTTTCTTCAACCAAAACTCATACTTGCTGAACTTGGCATACAACCTTTCATCACCTAAAATAGTCAAAACCTTCCTCAAATGCATAACATATTCTTCCTCGTTCTTAGAATACACTGGTATATCATCTATAAATACTATCACAAATGTATCTAAAAACTTTTGAAAAACAGTATGCATAAAGTCCATAAAGGCTGTTGGGGCATTAGTCAACCCAGAGGACATGACAATAAACTCGAAATGCCCAGACCTCGTCCTAAAAGCTGTCTTAGGAACATCGGCCTCATGGATTCTCAACTGGTGATACCCCGATTTTAAATATATCTTTTAAAACACTGTGACCCCTTTCAACTGGTCAACCAAGTCTTCTATCCTAGACAAATGATATTTGTTCTTGATAGTTACCCTGTTAAGCTCACGGTAATCTATGCATAACCTCATTGATCCATCCTTTTTTTTTCACAAATAGAACAGGAGCACCCTATGGCAATACACTTGGGCGTATGAAACCCAAATCTAATAACTTTTGTAACTAGTTCTTAAGCAACTTTAGCTCAGCTAGAGCCATTCAATAAGATGTTTTTGAAATTGGGGCGGTTCCAGGTACAACTTCCATTTGGAAATCCATTTGCCTAGGTTGAGGTAATTCAAATAACTCATTTTGGAACACATCAGCGAACTTATTCACAACAGGCACGAACTCTAAACTGACCTCATCAACGGTACTCATCAATTAACTTCCTAGCTTGTAAAACTGATATAACTACTGGGGTTAGTTTGCTACTGGTTCCCTTAAACTTAAACTTTGCCCTATATGGACTCTTAAATTCACTTCTCTTTTATGACAATCAATGATGACATAGTTAGCATGCAACCAGTCCATTCCCAAAATAATATTAAAGTCATATATATCGAGAACAATGAGAGTAGCTTGCATACATTTCTCAAGAAAACACAGTTCATTAGTTCTAAACATCCTATCAACACAAACTATTCCACCAACCGATGTCTTAACATTCAATTCAAAATTAAGAGGCCTAGTATCAAATTTACCATGCTTAATGAATTCAGCAGAAATAAAAGAATGTGTAACACTAGAATCAAATAACACAAAAACAGAATGGTCAAGGACAGATAAAGTACCTATGACAACATTTTGTGCCGCCTCAGCCTCACCCTTAGTAGTAGCAAATAGCTTTCCTCGTTGAGGAGCCTGTTTATGTTGACCCTGATTAGTAAGCCTATTATTTTCATCATCCCACAGGTGCCTTCATGTTCTTCATATAGTTAGCAGATATATGTCCTTCCTAATGACAAGTAAAGCACTTCCTAGGTCAGGTTACAAATCCAGTATGCCTCCTACCACAGTTTTGCACTCATATAGAGTGAATTGTTGTCTACCACCCTGATTTTGCCTATTATAATGAAACTGCCTATTCTGTGGGGCTTGATGTCCTCTGTTATCACCATGGTACTATTTCAAATGAGGCTCATTCTCAGCCTTTCTCTTCTGCCTAACTACAGCCTCATTTCGCTCTTTTACCACAACCTTTCCTCTACTCTTTGGGTCATGATAAATAGAAATCTTTAAAGCTGAAGCATAATCTGTAGACCCTATAGCCTCAATCTGTCCCAGCAAATTCTTATCCAGTCTTATTAAGAATCTATGCATCCTCAGCTCAAGTGTAGCAACCTGATAATTAGCGAACTTAGAAAGGCGGTCAAACTCCTTCTCGTACTCCAGCACATACTTGTCTCCTTTTTTTTAAAGCTAAGAATTCACACTCCTTCATGCTCGTATACATTTTAGTATAGT
Source organism: Gynostemma pentaphyllum (assembly GCA_028015215.1). Lineage (NCBI taxonomy): Eukaryota > Viridiplantae > Streptophyta > Magnoliopsida > Cucurbitales > Cucurbitaceae > Gynostemma > Gynostemma pentaphyllum. Next base: position 13,102,380 of record CM051346.1, on the reverse strand, counting down.
ATTTCTCATAAAACTTCTCATGGAAATCTTTCCAAGTCACTGAAGTAGTAGAATCCAGAATCTTCACTGGAATCTCCCACTAAAACAATGCAACTCCCACTAATGAGAAAGCCCCACAATGAACTTTTAGATGCTCGGGGTAATTAATGAACCCCATAGCTCTCTAAACTCTAGCAAACCAATCTTTAGCCTCCTCAGTATCGGTTAATTTCCAATTAAATTCAGCTAGAGAATACTTCTTATACTCCTCAACATCCTTGCCTCCTCGGTCACTCCCCACACTCTAGCCAATGCTAACTCGACCGAGGCACAAACTCACCATGAACGACTCGTGGTTCCCTGGGGAGCTAATGGAACATTCTCTTGTTCTCCTAATCAATTTAGATTCACAAATCCATCAATATTCTCCACAATAGGAGTAGTATAAGAATTAACTTTATTTGATGACCCGGTATCACTTTGGTACTCGGGGTTGACGCCACGACCTCGGCCCGCACTCTTCCCCCTACCTCGACCTCTACCACGACCATGTACTTTACCAGGCAAAACTACCAAGAGGCATCATGTAACAATAAATCACTATAAAAAAAACAAGACTTAAACAGTCTTAAGTGTTGACTAATAACTAGCATACTACTTGGACAAGGTTTGAATTTTAAAGACTTAATACTTAAGATACCGGTATGAGGTTCATGTTGTAAAAGTATGTTTAACATACGATACCAACTATAATGACCCAACTTTTTAGAGTTTAATTTTAAATATAATAAATGTAGCGGAACACTCAATAAGTGATCTTTATTGAAAATAAGAAAAAACATAATTGTTCAAGAAACATCCCAGTTAAAAATCAACTCCATGTTTGAATAAAATTATATAAAAACAAATAACATCGACTCAATATTAAATCGAGACAAATAAAGAATGATAATTCTCAAAGTCTAGATAATGAACCCCTCATCTTCGCCACCTCTTGGTCCATTATTACCTGAAAAAATATAGCAATGTGAGACAAAAGTCAGTGAGAAAATAGTCTAATTAACAGGTAAGATTTAAAATAATCTCTAAATGAATCAAACCGAGTCCCAAGCACTCAAACGCTCTCCACATTTCACTCAAAACTTCAAGTCTCAACTCGCTTACATGAATAAGTTATTCTAACTAATTCCATATTCAAGATCTTTATCAATAATTATCATACATAGATCAATAATTCTAACCTTTCTCATAACTAGAATTACTACCCATCATTTCTCATAACCTCAATCTCATGCTTAAAATCAATCTAGAACGCATAATTAATAGTACTTAACAACAAACAAGAATAAGCATGCAACACTAGAAATGCGGTCCCTCGGGACTACTAACACTTTCTAGTTCCTGGTTATAGAAACATCTATACTTGAACCTCTAATGATACATTCTCAAGAGCAATGTACATTAGCACCTGGTTATGGACTCATCCATAATTGAAAAATATAACTAGTGTTAAGCTCGTAGCCTTAACACTAATTCTCACAATTTATCGACCTCAAACCATAACCTTCCCTTCATCATAAACTCATAATAATTACATATAATAACGTAAATAAAGGAAATAAAAGCTGACCCAAATGTATAACATTCAAAACTAAAAAATGATGAAAACCCAAAAACTCACTTTAACGCTTCCTAAATCATTTTTTATATCAAAGGATCATCTTACACTCCCAAAATCTTTTAGAATAAATATTTATAACAATCAAAATTGAATTGATTCAAGAAAAATCACTTTTCACCGAAAAATGTCCAAACTAGCTCTAACCGAAAATTTAATTCTCCCGAGCAAAATTGGATGCTCTTAAAGTTTAAACCCATCCCAACGTTTCAGAATAAATTTAATAAATATATCCAAACATTTAAGCTACGGTTTGAGCTTTGGATTTCTCTAAAACCCCACCATAAATTAAATCGTTAGCTCACTCTCAAAAATGTGATTTTCTAAATACTTCCCACTCGGAAATCAGGACTTGAAATGATGATCTAAAATAATTAAAGACCTTTCTAAAAACGTACCTTAGACATAAAATGCCCGGTACAAAAACCATCATCTTTTTAGTTAAAAAAAGGTCATCTTTTCCCAAATTCTTGTAGTGATAATACTTCCCTTGATCATGTTAAACATGTTTTAGGATTGATCTCCCATAGGTGTTAGGGAGAGCATTAGTAACATTCTAAGGGACAAAATATGTCTAGGATTGGTTTACCATCTATGTTGGGAGAGCATGTAGTGAATTGGCGTATTTTTGTCATTAGAATAGATTTTGAATTAGTAATTGGTATAATTTGTGCTAAGTAAAAGGATTTGTCTTTAATGGATGAATTGTGTGAATTGCTTGGTGAGATGTAATGCAAAAGAAATGTTGTAGCAACTCGACTCCTTTTATTTCAAATAAACCAATCATCAACGGAAGACTTCAATAAAATTCCTTTTAATACATGATAACTCTATATTAAAACTCAAATCCACCTAAAAAGACATTAGCATAAGTGTCTCTTTCATAAATCTAATAACATCCTCAAATTGTCAAGTCCACATCATTCCATTTTCTCATCTAGAATCATAATCAATAATCCACATTCTAAAACATCGAGTAAAAAACAACATAATAATCTACTTAATAAATCAATCCTTAATTTTCCATCCAAGAATCAAGGTAAAGATCCAAAATCAAACATAGAGCGTGCTTTTGAGTTCAAGTTTCTAAGGAAAATAAGATTTAAGAATCCAAAACAAGACATAGATTTTAAATAGATGTTTTCAAAATGGAATGCTTAAAGTCTACACAACTAAGACCCTATAAGCATAATACATCGTGATCATCAACCACCTAGAGCACATCCGTGATTACCTGAAAAATATTACGGGTAGCACCATGAGCAAAACTCGCTAGTGAGAGATAAGCTAAGACCCAAATAATTCTTTAATTACTAACCAAAAATCTATTTGATTCCCAAACCAATCCATTACTAAATCAAGCAAAATACATCAAAATGAATTAATCTCATCACCACTTTCTTAATTCCATTCTCATTTCACATTCTCATTTCCATATCTCATCATATCTAAATTTCCACAATTTCTCATAATATTTCAATTTACACAATAACTCATAATATCTCAACATTCATAAATCACAATAAAATCACACACAACAAGCATCAGAGTGTAATGCTCAACTGTCTCACTTAAGATCAATCACAAGTTTGCTAGCCCTTTTGAGGTTGTCCCTGGGTTTGATGACCCACTAACATTCAAGGTTTGCTGACCTTGGAGCAGTCAAATATCTCTGGAAATGACTCATCAATATCACTCTTATATAGTACTTTTTGCATTACACTCCACCACATAAGTCATTTCAATTTCATCAAGACAATAAACTCCCAATCACATCAATCCATAATCATTCATAAACATAATATCTAAAACATGTCAATGCTCCTAAATGCTCTCCCAACATAAAATCATGATCAATGCATTAACAAAATTTCAATTTCGATTTCACATCCTAGTTCCATATCACATAACAAATCCATGCAATTTAAATAACCAAGCTCTAATAATTACATTATGCAAATAATAGTCATTTCATTACTAACTAATCATATAACTCTTTGGGTTTCTCCAAAAAAACCATTTGAATCTCAATTTATCCCCAACCTTATCTCAATTATCGCAATCACCAAATTTGCCCACAATTGTCAAATTTACAAAGTGGCTCAAGGTTGGGTCATGTTTTCTTTTTCTTAACCTTGATGTTCTAGTGGTATTTTCAAGAAGAAAAATAATGGGGTTGAAATCCCACCTCCAAAGGAGCAAGAGTAAGAACTTGAAAAGAATAATGAAGTTTTCTTACCCTTTTTGATGAATGCACAAGGTTTCCCTTCTTCAAATCCTTCCACAGTGATTTTCCTTTTCACAAAATATCTTGACCTAAAAGATTCTTTAAGAAAGAAAATGATAGAAGAAGCAAGCACGATCACCTCTTTACAACCATGTGCCTTGGCGGCCTTGAGTAGAGAAAGGAGGATGAGCTTTTCAAATTTTTCCTTTCTTTTTCTCTCATCGGTTCTTTTTTCCCCAATAAGTATATGGAGAAACCCTAAAGTAAAGGGGATTGGGTGTAACAACTAGTCTAGAAGTGATTGGTTATAATAATGTGATTTTGGTTCTTTTGGATTTTGGTAAATTGTTAAAAAGTAAAATTTTGGTTGATAATTAATTTCGAGAATTAGAAATTAGATTAAATCTAAATTGATAGTTAAATTAGAGTTAAGTGGCTATATTTGATAAAGAAGAGAAATTATATAAATATAATTTAGAAGTTAAATTTGTGAGCTAAATCATTATGGGAGGCCCGCAGGGGTATTTCACCAATGGTCATGCTCTCCATGTTTTTAAGTAAATCTTTTTTACCATTGGTGTTTAGGAAAAGAAAAGACACAATGGAAACAAAAGAAAAAATTCAAACATCTCTCACTCATTGAACTCGGCCATGATCTAAAGAGTTGTTTGAAATCAAATTTTAATTCTTATGTTATGAATCAAATTTATTAAACTCAAATCAAATAAAATCTCTACGAAGACTTTCATTTCTTACCTCTTTAGTTCAAGATTCTGTTCACAGGAATTTTAATGTAGATGAAATAAATACGAATTAATATATTTGTATTAATGAATTTAAAATCTTCAATGTAAATAATTCTCACATTCTATCTCATTAGTATAAACTTCGATACAGAGTCGATCGGGCGTAATTCCTCAAATCAAAGATTGACATGTTGTTGAAAATTTAGTCTTCAAAGCAATCCTCAAGTTTTAGGAAAAGTATTTAGTCTTGAAATCTTCATCTAAAGTAGTTTTAAAATCTTCCGAGAATTATGTCTCCGAATATTTTCCGACCTCTTTATTATGGTGAATGGTCTACTCTATTTAGCTTTTATGTGAATCTTTAATGGACATGAGTTTCATTTGATTTGGCCAAATCCACGTGAAACAATTTAATTAGACAATTAATGTCATCAATTTGTCGTGAAAAAAGACACATGACATTATATAATTTACCAATTTTATGTATTTTATTTTAGTTTAGTGATACATGGCAAATTTTATTGATCTTTAAATAATGACATGTAATTTTGTAATTGGTTTGAATTATTACTTGGAAATTTTTAATTTATCGAATTTTATTCTTCTACAAATACCCTTTTAAAGATTCACACACGAGTTTAGTTGTATAAAGATCAATAAAAAATTGCCACGTATCGGTTGGTGAATTTACAATTTTTTCAAAATTTATGATATTAAATTTTGAATATTACTGAGACGTCTTGTCATTATGATTTCAACGCCATTTGGGGATTTGAATTCCAAGTCCGAAGTAAAGTTATGAATTTAAAACTAATAGCACGTATTTTTATTTTGGAGATAAAAAGAATAAGTATGATATAATCTCCTAAAATCCTTATAAATAAAATCTTAGAAATCTCAAATTATTCATTCTAAAACAATTTTCTCATAAATTTTCTTTAACTAATGCGCGAGGTTTCCACAATTCGACAGTTTGTGGTGATTTTAAAGATTTTTTTAGTAAAGAAAGCCTATACCTTGAATTTACACTCTGTGCCCAAAAAGGAAAAGAATAAAAATTCCTCCGAAAGGTCAGCCATCGGAGTCCGGCAGACAAAACTCATACCCAAACTTTCACGACATCATAAGTGATCATATCGAAGGCCGCTATCAACTAATCACCATCATAAAAGCATCACC